>CM035130.1:83943610-85143610 GCA_020205605.1 Panax ginseng | reverse complement strand
TGAGAAAATAATCACCTTTTCGCCACATATACATTGATAGCGCGACACCAACATTCCAATGATTATCAATGTGATAAACTAAGTGCAAGCACAAAACCCTCGCCCATACCAAGATTTGTACAACTCACCATCACATGAGTTCTCAATTGAAATCCCGCCTAACTCTATCTTACTCTTAGCTTGCTCCTTGCTCGATACGAATTTCTCGTATCACATCATCTATAACTCCTCATGAGTTATCTCGTACTATTTCATAGTACATCATCTTCATAGCATCAAACTATAATTATTCAAACATTACAGACCATCTTTCTTCTATAACTTAAACAGATCACGTCGTGATCTCATTTTATAATCATCTCCCTTAAAATTCTTTTCTTAACTCGTGATCGTTTTGTTTTACAATCCTCTTTCTTTCCCTTTTCCTCATATATATCCATTTTCTATACTTGGTACACATCGAGTCTCTAACAGTTTCATTATGGTACGCTGAGTGGTTTCCCACAAACAACCAATAAACTAGGTTTCGAGTTGCTAGTTCGTATATACCTCCGCTCTATGAAAGAATCATTTAGCCTATATACCACACATCAACTATTAAAGAGTACAATTGTACCATACTTAAATATAACTTTTTATTCTTAACTTCTTTATCATTCTCTTCTTATAGAAATTGTCTATTTATTATCACCTTACATCCTTATTATTGGAGTTGGGTAACCCCACATTTATATTCCTTATAGCTCTACGAGATTCTTCTTTAAATCCTTTCACGCATGTTTTAATCCATTCTATATGAATTTCTGAAATTACTTCTTATTGTTCAAACTCTATTTGAGCTTATTCTTTCATTAGCTTCACCTTCCTTCTCTAAGGTTATAGCCTACGGTACACTTACCTAAGGTTTATAACCTACAACTTTGATACCAACTGTAACGACCCCAAAATTCATACAATTTGATTCTCAACTTTGGTTGTTAATAACACATCTACCTTCTGATTTTACATCATTATTCGATGTTAAACTTTATAAAATGCGGAATAATTTAAACTTTTATGTCTTTTTACTTTAATTCTTTGAATCAAAACCTTTATCATCTACATGTCTTTGAATCAATCTTGTTTTATGATTCACTTTATCACTATTATTATATAAAATTTTACGTTTCAATCTGATAACCTTTACATATTAGATAACTCTAACTTTAGCTTTACAACTCAACATAAAACTATACATCATAAAACATTTAGTACATCTCATGAATCTTAATCATGGTATTAAGAAATAATAACTTTAGCTAAACTATTAATCTTCGTGTATTATTTCTGATCCACGTCATTCAAGTAGCACATAGTGTTACCTTGATCCTTAACTCGCAAAATGGTTATTTGCAAGGTTGAGCTTCGATGTTGACCAAACAAATCTAACAGTTTTCATGCATCACGTAGCATATAATAACATGCATCAACATATATCTCATAAACATTAGACTAACATAACATACATGTTACAGTTCATATGACAAATATAAAGATTGAGTTCCTTACTCAATCAGCATGCTTTATTTAATCAACGTAGTCATAGATTGACTTTAATATTTCATACTTTCAACATATATATAACACATCATGCTATTTGCAATAAAGATTGAAAACAGTTAATCATCAAGTTCACATAGCAAATAGGAACTAAAAGACTTGCCTGATTTGTTGCTTACCAACTACAGCTTACTGCCTTGCATTTATCCTCCAATAGTTTAGAAGTTCATATATACAAGCATCAGTTACATTTACACAATGAAATCAATTAGATTGCATTGACTCTTCATCTTATCCTTTTATTTCAAAACATTTCCTTCTAATCATCACTCAATGTTCAATCTAGTGTTTAAGTCTTGTTATAACATCTCTTTGTTCAATAAGTTTAATTACATAAAAATTCCTTTTCCTTCTCATTACATTCCACTTTAATTAACACTTGACATTCAGTTAAGTCTTTAACCTTGTCTTTATATCACCTTAGATATATAATGGTTGTTAACATTATTTTAGTTAACCTTCGCCATGTATTTCTTTATACTTCTCTTTTAGTCGACTCTTAGCATTCGGTTAAGTCGTCATAGCTTGATATTATATTATATTAACTTATTATCTTCATTAAAGTTAATTAAATCAACTTCCATCTCATGCTTTTAAACTACCCCATTCAAATGGTCACATAACATTTAGTCAAGTTCTTATAATCTTTTATCTACATCCTTTTAGATGTATATTAGGTTAGTTAAATTAATTAACTTAACCTTCCTATCATTATTTAAATTTTATTTTATACTTTCAAGTTATTTCTTTTAATTGGTACTTAACATGTGGTTAAGTTCTTCACTTATGTCTCTACATAATTATCTTGCATGCTAAACTAGATTAGACCCTTGCTTGACAATCCTCAAATAGACAGACTTCTCCGCTAAAGCTAGGCTCGAGGTACAACACACCAAGACCGCCTTGCCCCAAGCTCTTGGCATCGGCAGCATACATAACAGAAGCTCGCCAGAGAAACTAAAAACTAATTGCAACAATTGTTGTCATTGCGGGCAATCTACAAGAATTGTTGTCTTGCAGACAGACATGTAAACTGCAGCAAGCTTAAAGATTATACATAGCAAGCAGTTGCCCAATTCAAACCAAAACACTACAAAATTCACAAACCTAAACATCTAAAACTCTGTAATAACATAGTTAAGCATGTTATACACCATTCTATATACAAAAACATTACATATACACAATTTTGAGGAATCAAAACCCTAGTTTTCCAAATTTCTTCAATTTTGACACTTTTAACGAATTCGATCGCCACGAACTCGTTTCTTAACCAATTGACATGATTTAAACTACGCCGCTTTTGTTTCTTAACATACTAACATATTCTAACATCAAATAATAGATTATAACACATATTGAGCATGAAATTTTATACTTTCTAAAGCCATTTTTAAATAAAAACACTATTATTTACTTTTCTCCTTATAAACCCAAATTTCATGTATTTGAACACCAACATAGACTTATAGAGGATAACTAACAGATTTAGCAAGAGAATAGATAGATATACACAACATCTTCTACAACAATTCAACCAAAACCCAATTTACAGAGAATAGAAAATTACAAAAATCAAATATTAGAATTAGGGGTAGATTATACCTTAACCCTTTGATGTTAACAAGGTTCTAGCAAATCCTTCTCAATCCTACTCCTTCTCCAACTCTCAATTCTCTGTATTCTTTCTCTCTACCTCTCTATTCTTCTTAGTTAGCCATTAGGAGAAATAAGACACGTAATATAAATATAACTGATAGAGCCTCACCTCCCACGTACTTATCAGTTAAAATAAAATAAAAAGACGTCAGTTGAATAAACCAAAGGCCACAAGGCCTTGTTTGGCTAAGCACATAACTCCCAAACTAGATTATTTTAATAATCTTATATTATATAGTTTCCACTTGTCACACTTTAGTTAATTTAAATAACTTTAGTTTAGTTAATAACTTATAATAGTAATTATAATAATTATAATTTTTATTATAATTATACTTATAATTAATAAATAATTACATATATCTAATTTAATTAATAAATTAGAATTAAACATTACTTTATTTAATATACTTATTTTCTTTCATATTAAACAACTCATTTAATTTAATTAATTCATTAAAATAAATATTCAAAGAATAGAATTTACCTTTGCTTTAATTTAATTATCATACACACGTAACTAAATAATTATACCACAATTTCATAAATTATTTATTTTTCTCAATAAATAAATTATTTAAAATATTTATTTAATTCAATAAATATTTAAAATAATTATCAAATTCATTTATTTTCTTCAATAGTTAACTTAACTATTAAACCTCACTTTCCCAATATATGAATATATATATATATATATATATATATACATATATATACATCTTTTCACACCAGATTACATATTTCAAAATATATAGCACATATATATACATACTCAAATTCAAAACATCTCATAATAAGAATTTTAATTATTAAATTCTTATTTTAATAACTTATAAAAATTCGGGTTGTCACACAAATAACCCAATAAAGAATATTATGACTAAGATAATTAATTTATCAATAGCCTTCATCAGTAATAAATAAGAGATTTAGAACATATGGTAGATGATAAAAGTTTTCAACCATAATTGTAGCGGAATCAACAATCCATTAGAAGAGTTAAGTAGATCATAATGTCTATCCTCTCCAATTTAAAAGGTCACCATTAATATTTCATTACTGTAATACCCATCAACAGTTCTTTGTTATACCCAAGACAAAGAGAACTTTCATCACCTGTTTTCACTTGAACCACTAAATATTATAGTTAACACTACTACAAAACAGTAAATAGATAACGTGAAAAAAACGTTATGATTTCAATCAGAAAAACGTCGTGGTTAAGGGTGTCATCTATTTGACACCCTTACACAATATTTTTAAAACGTTGTAGTTAGACACATTATACAATGTTTTTAAGAAAAAAACGTAGATTTATTTTCTTTAAATTAGCAGATGCTTGAAAACGTTGTAAAAGGTATAATTACACAACGTTTTCTGACTAAAAATGTTGTAGTTTAATGTATCAGACAACGTTTAGGCACATTTACACAACATTTTTAAAATGTTGTAGATAAAAAAAAGAAAAAAAAAAGTTATAGTTCACCTACATTACCAATGCACCTGCAATATGCTAATGCCATGATATATAGCTAAAAGGTCTAAATTCTCATTTAAATTTAAAGGCACAATGTATCAACCATTCAAAATACATCCCAATAATATCATTCGTTTACAGTTTCAAATTACTACATCCATAAAATATATACCAAACTATCCATATATGCATCTCAAATTCACTTTTCAATATAAATATAAATGAACATGTTACATAGCAATGTAGAAACTAGAAAGGAATCTGATCATGAAAAGAAACATTTATGTTAATGTAAAAACAAAAAAATAATCAAATTTTGAGAACACAAAACAACTCTGCATTAAGAAATCAAATTATTCCAGGAAACACTTGTCCATCTTGTTCACAGTCAAGATAGGTCGAATCCTTTCTCTAAGGGCTTGTCTGAGAACTATTTCTGTTTGGACACATACACCTTCAATGCAATCAACCACAACAAGTGCTCCATCAGTAATACGCAAAGCTGCTGTAACATCTGAATCACATCATATACCAAAAATAATTGATTCACTACAAATAAAAGATACCAACAGTGAAATGTATTTACCAGCAGCAAGATGGATTTAAAGATTACCTTAATTTCTTTGTAAAGTTGCTTCCTTAGAGCGCCATTTCTCGACATATAGTTGACAATATATGCACGCTGCCCTTCATATGGTGTTATAATCCATATTGATCTGTAAGATAAATAGAGTAATAAAACTATCACATTAAGGTGTAGAAGCCCTCAACGAAAAGTAAAAAGTACAAAAGCTTAATAAAAATATACTTGACTAGGAACTACACCACTCTTTAAGAAAGTCGTCACAATTTTTTCAACATTTGTAGCCTCAGTCCTGTTCAGATATGATGTACCACTAGCACTTATATATCTCCTCTTGTCCCATCTAAAAGAAACAAAATAGGTTCAAATAATATTGAAACATGATAAGAATAGACAGTTAAGCACAGTTTGAACATCAAATAGGATGAATGAAGGTTATTCAGTCAGCTAAAAATATACACACACAAAAACAACTAAGAGTCTATACTGAAGTATAACCCTGGTTGTAGTCGGTCACTTCAGGAATACTATGCCGATCCCTCCTATTACCATTAGACTTTGGCAAAGAAATATCATATTACAACAAATTTAACCCTTTTAAAACCCTACATGCCAATGGGACTAAGCAAGTTGAGTCAAAGTATAGAGAAGGCAAAAATGCAAATATATAAGATGATATTAGCAAAACGTATATTGGTAAATAATAAATCTCTTGGTAATAGGAATGGTACTTACGTCATCTGATTCCTCTTTCTCCTCCACCTTTTCCTCTTTCTTGGCCTCAGCTGCAGCTGGAGCAGCAGTAGCAGCACCACTGCCACCAGGTGCAGCCACAGCAACAACACCACCTCCGCCTGAGGGTACTGATGCCAACTTCTCTCTTCCAGATGAAATAAGCTCTGTTATATTCTTGCCCTTAACCTCCGACAAAAGAAACTCAATCCAATCATCCTCAGCTTCAGCTCCAACTGTATAATAAACATTTTGCAAGTTAAATACGCCCCAACTCATGAATAAGAAAAGAAGCAATGGAAAATATAAATGCATCTAAAAATAAAACATTTTTATGATTTGGAGTATCACACAATAAAGAACTCAAAAGATAAACTCAATATAAGAATTCCAACTAAATATCATATGAGAAATAATTGCATAAAAAGTAAAGAATGCAATATATTGCAACATGATAAGCTCCTATGCTATGTAAAAATCCAGACTCACCCATGGCCTGAATATGGTTAACAACCCAAGAAACAGTGCAGTAGCCTCAAGTAAACTCAGATGACAGATATATGCAAAAGAAAACCATGCCTACTAGGATACTAAGAAAGGCCTTGACAGACTTTATTCAACACAAGTCATCTAGTAGGAAAAGTGTTAGGGATCACACTAACAAAAATATTTTTTTCCTGTCTCCATGATAGCTGATTATCTTGCCAACACAAATTTAAAAATAAACTGAATTATATAATGGATCCCTTACCAATGGCCACCTTCTCCATGAAATAACCTTCCAGTGTCTTATTAACTAGATGATCCTGGAAGTTCCTTTGATGCTCAGTCATGGTGGGATATAAGATAATCTCTTTCTTTCTAGGGAGCATCTGCTCAACATCTTCTTTCATTCTTCGAAGGAGAAAAGGACGCAATATATCATGGAGTTTTGCCACAACCTGCAGTCACCCTCTATTATTATAGTAAAATATGCAAGTCAAAAGTTTTTAGAGAATAACAAATGCAGTCTCAGAAAGAAATCATACCAATAGATATATACAAACAAGGTTATGTGAAATAACAAATGCAGTCTCAGAAAACAATCATACCAGAAATTTACTTGTAAGTTCTGTAATAAGCATAAATTCACTTATCTACTCCAGAAGTAACTCAGTATGTCTTGGTGAGAAAAAATGCTTAAGCCATAAACTTACAAGCTCCCCTAAACCGAATTTCACCAATAAAAGAAAAGTTGCAGGCGACCTGAAACCACAATTATTTCTTTGAAGTTGCCTAACATCATTACAAGTTTTGTTTAGTATGTATACCCCCACATTAGCTATTTGGTCTTCAAATGGGGCACTAGAGGACAAATGTTACTTCTAATAGGTATACACAGAAGCACATCTTACCAAATGTCATAACCATGGCTAGCACATGCAACCCTCTTATCATTTTGCCTCATTTTATTTTTTAAAACTTCAATAAGTTCCAGAATAAATTTCCTTCTGTGTAATTGAAGGACAGAAGTAGCTCCAAATTAAAACCTTAGAACTCATCATATGAATATTATACACACTCCGAGAAATTATATAATACAACAGATAGCTAGCAACACATAGAGGCAAAAAGAGAACATTCTTACATAACTTACTAACCCAACATAATGACACTGCGTATCCATGGGATTTACATATAACACAATGTAATAAGTATAACCAACCTTTATATGACAAAGAAGTCACTTCCCATGTATCATTACGCAATACTCTATTTTATTAAATTTATAAGCAAAATATTTTTTAGGTACCAAACATTCTTCAGTCAATATACAATTGAAATATTGTTTACATAGCTAACCTTATCGCTGAAACCAAACATCACAGATGATCCAACATCAAATGTTAACCCATCGCTCTGGTAGAATCCAGAGCTCCCACCAGGAATCATATACCAATGCTTGACACTTGGTAATTGTTTGTCTACTTCATTTGCTGCCATTGTCTCTCCCTCGTATGCAAAATTTTCCATGAATAAATATATCCATATGTATTATGAAAATTTCAATAACTCTACTAATGAACAATGAAAGCGGAAGCGCAAATAGCATAAAGAATAACATAAGATATGCATGATTAGGCATTAATATTGTGCCCTCTTCTGTGCAACTGCAAGTTTTGGTCTCTCTAAAAACCCTTGTTACATATTTCGCATACAAATCGATTCGTAGCCATTAAAGAGTGTGGTGACATTGCTATCACTTCTGCATCTGGATCTGCTCAAACACAACCATTAATTATTAATTGAATTCTTCAGTATTTCAAAATAAAAATTAAAAATACTTGAAAATTGAATCTATTTATCTATCTATCTAGAAATAAATAAATTTACTACTTGCCTGGTGTGCCAGGCAGATTTCTCTTCCTCTTAGGAGCCGAATTTGAATTGGAATTAGGGTTAGGACGTTTGAGTTTGGAATTGGTTCTGGAATGAACCCTCTGACAGATGAAGAAAGGCCATCAGGAGACATCATTGTGGAGCTGAATTTGATGAGGTGAAGGAAAAAGTATATACCAAAAGAATCAAGGCAAAACAAACTCAAAAAAGTGTGCGAGTTCTAGACTAAATATTAGTATTATACTCCATACTTAACAAGATTATATAAAACCCGCCAAAAGAATCAAAATATTTGATAAAAACTGAAGGTAGATGTTATTAATTAGTCTAAGCTTTTTTCCAGAAAACAAAGTGAACCCAGAAGAATCAATCTATTACCTGGAGGTATGGTAATAGATGTGGACCTGGAGATCGGTCTACTCCGCTTACCCACGGGAGTTCTTTCCCTCTTCAATCGAACTTCGAAAGTCGGAAGGCCAGGGCTCCTAGGTGAGGGGGCTTGCGAGAAGTGGGTTTTTTGACGAAGAAGATCTGAATATGGTGAATGGGGGTTTATGGATTTAGAAGAAAGAATAGCTGGTAGGAAACAGAATACAGTGGTAGCCGATTTTTCTTCGTGTATTTTTTTTTCTCCGTGTTTTCATTGCCGCGTCTTTTTTTTTTGCTCCGTGTTTTTTTAGATAGATAACTTTTTTAAAAAAAAACATTATCTATTTAAAATAAAAAATTACCCCTTATAAATACATAATATTTTTTTTATATGTATCTACAACATTTTGTTAAAAAATGTTATAAAAAAAATCACAACATTTTTTATAAAAACATTATCTTTTAAGTGTTGTCTTTTTATGATTTTGTACTAGTGTAAATTCATAATTTATATTTGTAATCATGTAAATCAACAGTTTCTCCTTGCCAAAAAGGTTTAATAGAACGTTTACTCAATATCCATACCCCAAAGGCTAAAGATATTCAAATATAATAACAATGATCATACCAATTAGTTGTCTATGTTTGCACTACAGGCCAAAGATATTCAACTATAAAATCATTGGTTATGATCATATTAATCAATTATCTACCAGTGCACTACGGCCAAAGACATTCAACTGTAAAATCAATGGTCATGATCATGCCAAACATATCATCGAATTATCCATGCAATACGGGCCAAGGATATTCGTTAGTATCACCAGTAGTCATGATTATGTCATACACCTGTCCATCTTTGCACTACGGGCTAAAGTTATCAATCAACAGTTCGTCTTTGCACGTAAGCCAAAGATATACAACTATAAAACTAATAATCAATAGTCCATCTTTGCACGTAAGCCAAAGATATACAATTATAAAGCCAATAATCAACAGTCCATCTTTGCACGTAAGCCAAAGATATACAACTATAAAACAAATAATCAACAGTCCATCTTTGCACGTAAGCCAAAGATATAAAACTGTAAAACCAATAATCAACAGTCTATTTTTTCACGTAAGCCAAAGATATACAACTGTAAAACCAATAATCAACAGTCCATCTATGCACTACGGGCCAAAGATGACTTACATTACAATATAAGCATGAAGATGATGACAATGATATAAGCATTCAATTAAATGAGATCCAGGATACATTTTTAAGATTTATAATTCAATTTATCCAGAGTTTAAGAATGTCCAAATTGTCAACATGATAACTTCTTTGTGGAGTAAAATTTAAGAATAATATTCACGTATCAAAAATAATTTGGACATAAAAGAATCAATTTTTCATCATGAATAGTACCTCGAGTGAATAGTACCCGAGTAAATAGTACCCCGTGAATAGTATTTCATGAATAGTATCCTGTGAATAGTACTTCATGAATAGTGCCATATGTATAAATAGTACCATACGTATGAATAGTTCCATATATGTATGAATAGTGCCGTATGTATGAATAGTACCCATGAATAGTTCTCTGGCATGAAAAGCTTAAAATTTAACAAGAATGTTCAGAAAAATATTTTTGTGAAAAGATACTCGATGAAACGTAAATTTCAAGGATATTCTACTAATTTAAAGGAGTATAAAAGCAATACTTATCAAAATAATAAGTGTAGAATTAGGAATATGAAACAAAATAATATTACTTACATACTACAGAGTATGGGAAAAAAATATTATTTCTTACGAATATTGAACAAAAATAATATCCCTTATGATTGTTGAATGAAAATAATATTCCTTAAGAATATTGAACGAAGATAATATTCCTTACGAATATTGAACAAAAATAATATTCTTTACGAATATTGAACGAAAATAAAATTCCTTACGAATATGAAAAATAATATCGTAAGTGAATATAAAATAAATAATACCCATTACCTTAAAAAGATAGTACTTCTGGCTGGTATAACGGATATATTCTTGAAGAAAAACATGCACTATTTGCTACACTCAAAGTTTCCTTAACTCAAAAGAAATACGCTCAATATTATAGAAGAAGAATTCTCTGATTCTGGTGTGATTTTCATTTCTAAACTAAGCATCCTATTTATACGAAAATGGTAGGATACTATTTAGGAAAAATAATCACGGATGCACAATAACTTTCTCACGGACGAATTCGGCATAGAGGAATTTTTTTATTTTTACTATGCTGCACTATGTAGTACTCTGCAAACACTATGCAATACTATGCAACACTATGCAGTACTATGCAAACACTATGCAGTACTCTTCAATACTATGCAGTACTATGCAACACTATATAGTACTATGATTCATAGTAAACACTATTCAATAAAATAAAATATAATATATTCTATTTATAAAAAGATTTCTATTTTATTACTATTATAATAATAAAACCAAAACTGAGATAACTTTTTACCGATGATTTTGAAAAATTAGTAAGTGGGGGTCGATATAATTAACCAATTTTACAACAAATACTTCATAAAACCCCCTCTATTTATCTCAATTCACTTGGCTTCACTAAACACATTTTTAATAACATTTATTCATCATTAATATTATAACTCACAATATTAACAACCAGATCATTCCCAGGAAAGAGGGCTTTTCGATAAATATTTCTCCTTATTGGCGCGCAATTAGGTGACCAAACCCCTTTCCTCGACAGAACTTTCTAGACATTGTCAATAATGCAAATAATAATATGAATAACTTTGTCGTCTCAATTATTGATTTAATAATATAAAATATTGTGCAAATGATACGGTGACAATAATTGAATCAATAATATGAGATACTATGTATCAACTACTGTGGCAATTATTGAATAAAATTGAGTGACTTCTCACGTAAGCATCAATAATCAAAGATATTGTACAATACCGTGTGCTTGTATAACCACACATGTTATTGTACTTTTACCACCAGGTATTTCAAAAGTTTAACAGTAAAACTGTTGCCGTTATTTTTTATAAAAAAGGTTATTTTTGTTGCTTTCTAAATCCGACAGTTATTTCGTTGTGGGATCTATCAATGATTGTGCCCTTGTACGGATATTCCCCGAAAAAAGAATATTCCCCGACCAAACGAATATTCTATAACAATTTACTTACTTTGTAAAATTTTCACATATCAGCCTTAACTTTAACCTTTTATCAATTTAACCATTTACTAAATAGAATAATAATTATAAGAAAATTAAATACTTTTATTTTATAAAATTTGGGGTCTTACATCTTTCTTGCTAATTCTTATGTGCATTTACTGATATAATCTTTTACCGTGTGTAACTTACTTATTTAGTCACTCTTCATATCTTCAGTGTATTTATTAAGACTGACACTAATAATTATCTATCTTATCTATATATTGAAATTTCTAATATATGATGCAGTCATTTTCAGTCTCACTCTGTCTTATCTATTTTTGTTTACTTCTTTTATGTCTAATATGGACCATATCTATTCTTCACAAAGAAAAAGACTTGAACTTCATTCTAAGAAAAATCCATCTTGTTGTGTACCTCATCTAGTCACACCTTCTGCACAAACCAAATATCGTTTAATGAAGCATTCTCTTACTCCAGGTCTAGGCATTACATTCTGTAGCTTTCCTGACTTACTTGAACATTTCAAAGCAATAGGATGGGAAAGTCTAATTGTATTCTCTAATAGGCACATATATCCTGGTCTTATTGCTGAATTTTTCGCTCATATGGTCTTCAATAGAGATCCCACTGGCCTTTTAAGAAGTATTAGTACATGCATTCAGGGTAAATTTTTTTTCATTGATGAAAACTTCTTATTCATGCATTACATCTTCATCCATCTATGTTAGAACTACCTAGAATAAATGAATTTGTACATCCCTTCGGAACAACAATGAGTGATTATCTTCTGTTTAAACAAAATCTTTCTATCACAACTGATCAACTCATACATGCTCTCTTGTTTGATTTCCTTGTAAATGTTGGTTTGGAATTTCTAACTGTTGAGTGTCATTTACTTGGTAAAATTCTTAGACAAAATCTAATGCCAGTTAGAGACACTAGAATACTGCATCCTTTTGATATGGAAATCATCAAGTGTATCATGAATTAATGCATGCTATATAATCTTGTATATATTCTATATATTAACCACGTTTGAACACTGTTTTAATAATAATTGTCTTGGCTTTGGACTTTTTCTTGTATTTTCAAATATCTTGAGGTTGATCTTACTGATCAAAAATTTTAACTTGTTCAAAACTCCAATCTTGTCTCTCGTTTAAATCTTCCTCCTAGACTACTCATAGTCTTTGAGTTAAACCTTAATATGATATCTCAATTGGATGGCATCAATAACATGAATCAGTTACTGTTACTTAACCAAAACAACTTAATGATTCAAATTGAAGCATTTCAACAATCTGTACATCATATTAAGGACATGTTACATTCTGTTATGGAACATCAGAAGTTATCTATGCCTCCTTGTCATTTTACTACAAGTACAAGCTTGGTCAAAATGAAACCTTTGCTCAATCTTGAAGATCCTCTTCTTAGTATTAATCTTGATGATCCACTTCCCAATCTTGGTCTCCACTTATCTCCTCTCAATGAAGATGATTACTAACTATTTGGGAAGAAAGTAATATATTTATATTTGTTACTAACTATCTGGAAGTACTGTAACTAACTTAAATACTAACCTAGTACTATGTTAACTTTATCTGTTTAATAGTATGCAGGTACTATTTATGCATATTTTAAATTGCAAGAAATGAAACTTTTTCAGAATACTAACACTTTTTGTGCAGGATCTAAAAAGTTTGCCTTCATAGAGTACTTTTCCACTATTTTTATAATGACAAAGGGGAAGAAGAAAAATATTATACTATTATGGTGTGACAGACAGTACAGTACTATCAATATTATGTTGGGTAATGTGAACTGCTATACATGTGAACTACCATATGATTTTTAACAGTGATATGCTGGAAGGTTTAAAACATGTTATGCATATAATAAGGGGGAGTCTTACTGTGACGAATGAATTGACTGAGTTGTGATTCTGGGGATAAAATCCTTGTAAGCAGGGAAGGATGTAACGATCGAGAACTTTTATATGTAATTTAAAATATTTATTGAATTAAATAAATATTTGATTTATTTATTATTTATTAGTTAAATAAATAATTCATGAGTTATTGTGAATTAACTTAATTAAGTGTAATATAATTAATTAAGTTGATATTTGGTAATTTTGTGTTTTGAAGTTAATTTAATAAGTTAATTAAATTAAATGAATTGTTGAAATAATTGTATTCCAATTTAATTTAATAATTAAATTAGAGGTTTACTAATTTATTAGATAAATTTATAATTTTGGTAGCAATTTGATTTATGTGGCATTTTGGTTTAATATGTTGTTGTTAACTTTAATTTAATTGAATTTGAATATTAGAATTTAATTAAATAAAGTGTGACAATTAAACTATATGGTAAATGAATTATTAAAAATAAAGTAAGAGGAGTTTAATTTAGTTTTTACCAAACAAGGATTAAGTCTTTTAAATCTTTATTTTAATCTAGTTTTACCATACAAGCCTTAGTGACTTTTGAATTTAAAAAAATGACATCAGCTATATTATATATTAATATGTATTATATGTTATACGTTTATATTATATATCAATTTTTATATACTACGTATAATATAGAGAGATGAAAGAAGAAAACAGAGAGAAAAGAGAGAAGAAAGAAGACGAGAAGAAGTTCTGTGACTTTGAGTTTGATAGCTAAAGAAGGAGGAGAGGCTAATTCTTATCTCCTAGCTAACCTAAAAAAGAAAGCAAATGTATAATTCTCAGTTTTAAAGTTATGGTTTTTGTTTTCTAGAAATTCTCTGTAATTGTGTTTTCATGGATGATTGTTAAATATATGGTTAAAATATGTTAATTTGTTAACATAAACTGTTTTATGTGATTTTTATATGATTTAGAGTTGATTTATTTATGAAAATATGATAAATATGAAGAAAATTATATTACAATAAGTTTATATATATATATATATATATATGAATATGGCTTATGTGATGTTAAAATTGATGTTAATTTGTATGATAAATTGTAAATTGATTATTAACGATTAAAATATACGAAGAAACGAAAAAAATATGATTTAAACGGACTGTTTTGGTTGTAAAATAGATTTACAGTGATTGTTTCACTAAGAATGTCTAAATGGGAAGAAATAACAAAAATAGTGAATTTAAAGGTTTTAGTTTATGTGTTTATGTTGTATATATGGCTAAAATCATGTTAGAAATATTAGTTTATGTTTTTGTAAAGTTTATGTAAATTGTATACGTTAAATTTGTTGTTTAAGTGAAGTTTTAGGCCAATTTGGATTTTTTTGTGTTCTTCGCGAGCACTGTTTGCGTGATACTATACCAAGGCGCCGCAACGCCTGTTCTGTGAAGAAATAGAGCACTGCAATGCCATTTAGTGCCTGGTGACGTATTCAGGCGCTACACCGCCGGTTCTATGAGTAAACATGAGCATTGTAACGATGAGACCGAGTTGCAGCTCTGATTTCAAGCCATTTGTTCGCGCGACAACGCCGTGCTTGAGTTGCAGTGCCTTGTGTAGTTCATTTGGCAGCGCTGCAGCACCACTTGGCAGATTGGCCAGAAATATTTATTTTAATGTACATAATTTTTGGAATTTAATCCAATCGTATGTAATGATCATGAAAGTGTGTTAATCATATTATGAGATGTCTAAACAGATTTTAACATGTAATGAATGATTTTAAATGGTTGATTAGTATGTTAAGCGTGAAGTTCAACCCGTTGTCCGTATAGTGTGATAATGTGTTAAGAGTTAAGATTTGTTTATGTGATTGACCTAATTAGATTTAGAGGTATGAATTATGAAGTTAAGCTAAAAAGAAATGTACAATGATGGTAATTGTATTTCAATTAATTGGTGCTATTACTAAATGGTGTATGGTTATTTGGGAATGTGAGTAGTAACTATTTAACCTATGCCGAGGCAAGTTTCTTACGCTACGTTGTTTATAATTTAACAAATTTTCTATCCTTATTTGTTCAACTTCTATAACTCTAATCATTAATGAGAAAGATTTTAGTTCTTGTTCTCGTTGTTTAAAGCTTGGACTATTTTAATCTTTGACTTCAACCAGGCATTACCTTGATATACATCGTTAATTAGTCATGAGTTATTGTTGTTTAAACCTAGATTATAAATCATTATTCGAGTATATGTCATTATTGAATTGTTAAATAATTTGTGATCCTTTTCTGATTCAACTAATCCTTAGTTGATGAACATTTTGAACTCTAAATTACCCTTGAAGCTAATCCAAACCAAACTTACTTTGGTGCAGACTCGTAAGTTAAAGCTGAGATGAACAACCCTATAATAGGAGATTATTTACGCGAAAGCGTTATATTTGTGCATAATACATGGTACGAAGGGCTGATCCCCCTAAGTACGAGAAAGAAGGTCCATATAGTCTAATGACTATTAAAGGTTTAAGTAGAACTAATTATAATCTGGGACATAGTTCATGGTCTTGTGACCCCTAGATAAATTCTAAATTCTGATTTTAGTTCTTGATTATCAATGAAAGAGAATATTATTTAGTTCAATTAATCTTATTCATTGATAGTTATTATGTTGTTATTATTCATTGTCATTTCAAGTGAGAATATTTTTGCTCACTCTTGCATATATATAACAATTGCAGCTAAAGTTGAGAAGGTTGACGAGCCAACTACTAGTAAAAGGAAAGGCAAGATGAACAAGTGTTGAAGGCTTGTTTCATTTTATTTTAATGGTTTATGTAAATAGACTTTAATTAATGATGTGATGTAATTAATTTTCTGCACTTGACAATTGTATTAAGGTTAGATGACCTGGGGATTTATTTGATTAAGTTATGTAACCCTTTAATGGGAAGATTTATTGCTTAAGTTTTTCTTTAACTTGGGTAGTTAGATGTGAATGTTTGGTTAGGGAACACCAAATTTTATGGGAATGAAGTACCTAGATTTGGGGGTGTTACATGTTGGTATCAAAGCTTTAGGTTATGAACCTTAGATGGAAAAAACCTTAGGAAGTAACCTTATAGGAGATTGAAAAGATAGCAGTGATAAACTCTTATCGAGTTCTAAGGAATAAATAATTAAACACTCTATGTGTTTATTTTTTTATAACCTATGTGTTAGCGAGTATCTAGTAGTGACGATTAGTAATTAAAAACTTAAAAACTTTATTGTCAGGATGACCAATGTTGGAGGATCAATTCAGGTTAGGGAAGAGGGACATCATATGCTTAGAGAGGAGGAGCCTCAAGATATTCAGGTAGTCTGGTAGCAGCTAGTGCCAAGGGAGTCATCTGCGTTGGTCACAGTTGTTGGTTATGCCCCTGAGTTTGAGCAGGAGGGGTTACCGGATGACGAGGATGAGATAGAGACGGGTGAGGAGGATCGTGTGGAGCTACCACAGACAGATGAGAAGGAGGAAGAGGAAGAGTTTCCACCGAACTCTATTGCAGCTCAGATGTATGACGAGGTGTACGACCGTAACATTGAGCTGCAAGATAGAGTCATAGAATTGGAGGAGCTGGCAGATGAACTTTAGACCGCTATGACACAGAAGGACCATGAGATCCAAGATCTTGACGAACGTCTCAGTAATGTGGAATGGAAGTTGGTTCACACAAAGAGTGACTAGGAGCAGTTGTAGGCAGAGGTTGCAAAGCTGAACGGTGATCTGAAAGAAGAATCCGCTAAGCGGGCGAGAGGTGAAGATGCTTACGAGAAGGCTTCCCATCGTGCAGATGTAGCTGAGGAAGAGGTGCAGGCAAAGAAGGCCAAGATGGGAGAGATGGATTATTTCTTCCATACTGGGATGAACAGAGCTTAAGACCAAGTCATCTATTACTGTGAAACGTCTTAGTAGGCCTTTTAAATCCCAAATGTTATGTCACTAATGGGATATGATGATGTTATCCTGAAAGTTTACTAGTTCAGGAAAGTTGATGTAAATAGCAGTGATGTTATCATTTCCATGTCTTTAAAAGATTATGAATGAATTTATTCAAGATGTTATGTGTTACTTGTTAATTTTAAAAATGTGCAAGTTAAGTAGAAAATACTTAAGAAAATTGAGTAATGATCTAATAAGTGTATATGTTAAATAGAAAATGCCTCCAAGAAGACGTCAACCACGACAAATAATCCCTGAAGGGTCTACCAATAATAACAACACCAATGCTAACCCAGTTCAGCAGTTGGTGACTTTACTGATGGTATTGCAAAATCAGCCGCATAATCAAATGGCAACATTTAAAGATTTTAAAGCGGTTGGACCGGCAGAATTTTGTGGGTCCATGAATCCAGTGGAGGCACAGACTTGGATCATGGAAATAGAGAAGGTATTCGACGTTGCTAGAGTCAGTGACGACCAAAAGACTGCTTTCATAACGTTCATGCTGAAGGCGGAGGCCAGCTACTGTAACGAACGAGATTTTTGTATGTGATTTTAAAATATTTATTGAATTAAATAAATATTTTGGTTAATTTATTTATTGTGTTGAATAAATAATTGATGTGATTATGTTGTGGAATAATTTAATGAAGTGTAATATATTAATTAAATTGATGTTTAGTAATTTTCTAGTTGAAGTTTTAATTGGGATAATTGAATTAAATGAATTGTTAAATGATTATAATGTTGTTTTAACTTAATTTAATAATTAAATTAGAGATTTAGTGATTTGTTAAATAATTATATTTTAATAGGAATTATAATTATGTGATAATTTGATTTATTGCGTTAAGGCTAACTTTAATTTAATTTAATTTGAATATTATAATTTAATTAAATAAAGTGTGACAATTAAACTATATAGTAAATGAGTTATTAAAATAAATTAAAGTGGTTTAATTTAGTTTTACCAAACAAAGCTTAAGGCTTTTTGAATTCCTATTTTAATTTAGTTTTTGCCAAACAAGCCTTAGTGGCTTTTCAATTTAAAAAAAAACATAACGGATATATTTATGTAGATACTAAATTGTCAGTTTTTATTTTACATATTGTATGTATTATATGTACATGTCAGTTTATATTATTTACGTTAAGTTTAGGGCAGAGAGTTTATAGAGAGAAGGAAGAAGAGAAGAGAGAAATTCTTTCTCTGGGAGTTTGAGAAAACAAAGAAGGATTATATCATCTTCTCTAGCTAAACTAGCAACCAAGGTATAATCTTAGTTTTTAAAGTTTTTGTTTTTGTTTTGTTTAAAAAAAATTCTCTATTTGAGTTTCATGAACAATTAGTTGAAGATATGGGTTATACATGTTAATTTGTTCATATAATTTGTTTTATGTGGATTATATATGATTTAGAGTTGATTAATTCATGAAAACATGATAAATGTGAAAAAATCATGTTTACAATGATATATATATATATATATATATATATATATATATATATATGATATGGCTTATTTAGAATCAAAATTGATGTTCAATTCATATTATAATGTGTAAATTGATGTCTGATTATGTAAATACATAGAAACGAAAAGAATGTGATTGGAATGAAGTAATTTGGTTGAAAAACGAATTCACAGTGATTGTTTCTGTTAACAATGACTAAAATGGATTTTTTGCCAAAAATATTGAATTGAAAGGCTTTTATTTGGTTATTTGTGATTTTGTTGGTTATAATCATGCTCTATATGTTTAATAATGTTTCTATGAAGTCTATATGGTTTGGGTATGCGAAGATTATTGTTTGAGCAAAGTTTTAGGCCTATTTGACTTTGCTCTGTGTTTTTCATGGATCTGCATCGCATGCCATTTACTTATGTGCCATACATGACGCTTTGTTTCGTTAATAAAAAGAGTGCTACAGCGCCACAACATGGTCCGGTGACGTGTTACGGTGGCCGAAATACTGTTTCTATGAGTAAGCAGTGCATTCATACATTTACGAGGTGCCGAAGTCAAGCCGCAAACACGGTTCCCGATTCAAAGCTGAAGTGACTGCAACGCCACTTGCCGATTTGGCTCAAAAATGTGATTCTTAATATGCAGTCCAGTGAATGTTATTGTAACTTGATCTTATGAGTATAAAAGATGATTAATCATAATATATGTTATCAAAATAGATTGTAATCACCTTATAATGTTAAGTGTGATGACTTTAAAGTGGTAATTAATTGGTTTTGTGATATAAAATGATGTGTAGGGGAACATGAGTAGTAATTATTAATCTACGCACGAGGCAAGTTCCTAAACCTTACTTTTGAATTGTGCAAGTTTTCCTATTCTTGACTTATTATCTACGTATGTTTCTTAATTAATGATTCTTATCTTCAAGGCTTAAATTCTTCAAGTTCGTTGTTCCTAACATGAATTCCTAATTCTTTGAAGTAACACATTGATTGTACAATATTTGCTCTATTGTACATAGCTTTTGTTTAATCCTTTATTGTATATATCATTGCTTAATTCTTTAATGTTGTATAAACATCTATATGGCTAATAAACCTTATTGACTCAACTAGTCCATGGTTGATGAATCATTCAAAAATTATAGAACTACTTTAGCAGTAATCCAAACCAAACTTTCATTGGTGCGGACTCGAATGTCAAAAACTGAGATGAACAACCCTATTATAGGGGATTATTTACGCGTTAGCGTTAAGATGTTTATGCACAATACATGGCACGAAGGGCTGATCACCCTAAGTATGAGAAGAATGGTTCATATAGTCTTATGACTGTTAAAGGTTCCAAGTAGAGATACATGGAAACCTAGGACATATATAGACACTCGAAATTTCATTTTCCTATTACTAACTATGTAGGAGAACAAAAACGTCTTTTTCACACTCGAGAGATAACCCTGGAGGACCACAACATCAGTTCCAACCCCGGAGATAGCTCCGAGAGATCCATTTTCCAACCCCGGAGATAACCCTGGGAAATTAGTTTCCAACCCTGGAGATAATTGTTGGTGTAAAATCTAATTACGCACAATCATGCAAGTATACGTGGTCAACAAGTAATAAAGTGTAAGTAGAGTATCGTTCCCACAGAGAAATAGTAGGAAATTAATATTCACAATTATCAATTTTGTATTAACCCAATTTTATTAAACTAATCCAAATTAAAAATGATATTTAATAAAACTCATAAACTAAAAATATTAATTAATCAACACAACTTAAAAACCATAATTTCAAACAATTAATGGAGAATTAGGCTTTACAACTTCACTTTAAGTATCATTCCAATTATCACACTTTATTCTAATTTAATTTATTATTTCAGTTTATTAATCAAGAACACTCATGTAGAATTAGCCATTTCTCAATTCACTAAATCCATATTAACTTAAATCCACAATTTAGATAGAATTAAGCCAAACACCCTAAATAACTAATTCATTATATCTCTATGTGAATTACCATTAAGAAGGATTTAATCCAAGTTCTTCTCAGATTACATGCGATGCTAGGCATATCTCTACCCTAACATAAATAAGAATCTGTTCAATCACAAAATTCAAGAACACATGCTATTGTGATTAGGTCTAGAATCATATCTCATCTCTCGAATCCATACAATTCCACATAAAATTGGTGATCAAGCAATTCATAAATTAATCACAAATCACAATAGATAAATTGAATCGATAATTTATTAAACTTAAATCAAGGCATAATAATTGTCATTCAACGTTAAAGATCCATTACAAGCCTAACAAGTAATTTAGTTCATAACTAATGAATTAAATACTTAATAAATAAAATAAATCATCATCCTGATTACACAATTTAAAATTAAAGAAGAATAGTAGTACACCACCCTTCTTGCCCTTCAACAATGCGATCTTCGTGAAATCACCTATTTTTCTTGTTCCTCCAAATTCTTTCTCATCAATTGTATGTCTCTAAGTGTCTCTCCCTTTTCCAAAAACAAATCCAAGCAATTAACATAAGCAAACTCACTCCCACTCCATCTCTTCAATTCTATTTCATCTCAAACTCGTCACATAAGAATTCTAATGGAAATCAAACTCCAACTCCAACCCAACAAGTTTGTGGACATAGAGTCCCAATTAACATGAGATAAACTCCTTAACATAATCCTAATATAAACATATTACATAAGGAAGTTATATCTCCCAACACCACCAATCTTCTAGCACATAAAAAGTCAATCAGTTCCTGACCCGTACCGGTGCGCCTCGCGTCGCGTTTAGCTCTAAGACAGCGCGACCCACGCTACTTGATCAGTGACTACACATGCCATAGTGCGCCCCACGCCACTATACTCAGCATCATGGCGCGCCCCACGCCGTTCCTATAGAATGTGTAAATTTGCTCTAATTTTCTTCCAATGCTAGCATCTTGATGTGCTAACTTCATATCCTAAAATAGAAACAAAAACCCATTAAACGCAACATGAAATATTTAAAAAAAACTAATAATAGAACAAGCTAAATGAAAATAAATTATAGGTTAAAAACCTACTCATCAAATTCCCCAAACTTGAAACATTGCTTGTCCTCAAGCAAAATGCAATGCAACTACCTACTAACAACTACGAATCCAGTATTAAGATAGTATATAGCTTACTCACACAGCCTTAGAAAAATTAAGCAAACATGACAACACTTCATATCAGAATCAATCAATAATTCCTTATAAATCCTCGAATCTTAAACTTTGATTACTGATATAGTGTGTGTGTGTGCTTCACATCCATACTAATTGATACAAATTCAAAGTTAGGACATAACAAGTTTCTTATAAGGCATCATACAATTTAAACTTAAGAATTTCAAAAACAGATAAGATCTATCTAAAATCAAGCAATCACCAATATTAAAGAATCACCTAGGGTACTTAAGCTTTTTTTTCCTTTTACGGGTGCTTTTTTCTCTTATTTCCTGTTTTATTTCTCTTTCTTTTATTTATTTATTTAGTAACCATGACTATGCAATGTCTCATTCCATTAGGCTAACAGTGCTACCCCTTGGCGAGCTTTCAACTAATGACTCCCAAACCATAAAAGACCTTAGGGCGCTAGGTGTGGAGACACTCCTCATATCAGAACTAATCAATAATTCCTTATCAATCCTCAAATCTTAAACCATGATTACTGGTATAGTGTGTGTGTGCTTCACATCCATTCTAATTGATACAAATTCAAATTTAGTATATAACAAGTTTCTTATAAGGCATCATATAATTTAAACTTAAAGAATTTCAAAAATAGATAAGATCCATCTAAAATCAAGTAATCACCAATATTAAAGAATCACCTAGGGTACTTATGCTTTTTTTTTTTTTACTTTTATGGGGGCTTTTTGCTCTTATTTCCCATTTTATTTCTCTTTCTTTTTTATTTATTTATTTATTAACCATGATTGTGCAATGTCTCATTCTATTAGGCTAACAATGCTACCCCTTAGCGAGCTTTCAACCAACGATTCCCAGACCAGAAAAGACCTTAGGGCGCTAGGTGTAGAGACACTCCTTCGGGGGTACTTACTCAAGTAACAAAGGCCCCGAAACAAGACTATGCATGATTCTTTATATATATATATATTAAAAGCTTATATACCCCAAATTTTTCCCAAACTTAGGTTCTTGCCTAATTCTTCATCTTCATTACCTATTCTCGTCATTCTCTCATTTAAACTAGCATTATCCTTTAGAAATTGCTTATGTATCAATTTGAACTAATTAGTCCACATAGGTGTTATTAACTTGCTAACCTTTTTATACTAGTTTTAAACAGCCAAAGATCCAATTCATAACAAAAATTACATCAAAGTTCTCATATTTAGTACTGTACTTGTCTACATAATTCCAATATCATCATTGGCTAAGAATAAACCTTTACTATCTAATAGTTGTATTCATGCAATTTAAACTACATACATTTTTTTTAAACTTACGAATATATTACACTAAATGCCATGAACACGAACAATTATAAAAACTAAACAAACTAATCATGATTTCTAAAATTTTTTACAAATTAACCAGGCAAAAACAGAATGCCCCCCCAAACTTAAAGAAAGTAATGTCCTCATTATGACAAAATAAATTAAATAAAAACATGGGGATTTCCCTGAAAGATGAGTTACTGCTCATCGTCGTCCGAATGAGGATATGCTGGAAGGACAGGAGGAACACGCATTGCCACCGGATGTGCATTAGGATTGTAACAAGAAAATGCATCAGCAAGCGTGTTGAATGCATTTGCATTGTACTAATGCATTAAGTCTTGATGTTGAGCCAACCACAAAAATTGATTCCTTAAACCACGAGGTGGTTGCTCTTGCATTGGTTCCACTGCAACTAGGGGTGAGGGTTGGCGAATCATAATATAGCCTTCTCCTCTTGGATGTGATCTTGCCCCCTCCCATGCCTTGTACTTCTCAATTTTAGCATGATCTATTATAGCCATTGGTTATTGGATAGGTTCAGAGGGATGCCATTGCACCCCAGCTTTGCAGCACAAATCGATTATTAGAAAACCGTGCAAAAGGCCCCCTGTAGTACTTCCCCGTAGCAGCCGATCAATGAACTCTTGAATACACACACCCACATCCATATTTTTAAACACAATAGAATTATTCATCTGGTAATGGTGGTGCATAATCCCATAAATTAGTCATGCCCTTTCCTTAGTAAGATTATTTTGGTGGCGTGTGGGCATCAATCGGGCACAAAGGAATGCATACGATGCTTTAACATACCTACTTAGCACTAAGTGTGGAAAACTTATCTATTCATCCGTTCTGGCTTGGGTAACCCATTGCGTTCCTAGTTTGCACAATCTTATAATTATCTCATCCAAGTTGGGCAAACCATCTTTATATCATCCATCATTCGGTGTTTCCAGCCCAAAGTACTCGTTAATAGCATCAGTATAAAAGGACACTGGTTTACCATGAACCATGACTATGTGATTGACATGCTCCATTGCATTGGCATAAAACACTTTCACTATGTTGATCACTGCTGGAAGTGGTTGCTCCACTAACTGAAACCAATTTTGTTCCACAATCATTAGAGCCATATCACCATCCAAGTTAGCATCTGTCTTTAATCCTCATTCTAACACCAAAGTCTTCTTGTTTATGGATGATTTGAACCTTACCTCGACCCTTTCACTAACAAATTTGGTATGATCATACCGAGCCCGAGCAGTGGAGGTGGATGGACGGTGTCTCTTGTGTGAAGACATGGTGTTTATGGTGAGGTTTAGGCAAAAATTTTTGTTCAAGAATTTTGTCAAACAGTTGGTGGGCGTAAGGGTTAATTCCCCCAAACTTGGTTTCTTGATACTATCTCTCTAGCCAAAGTGTGAAATAACGTAACACACTCTTTGGTCAACCAATTCCCAAGGTTTTCCAACTAATAATTTCCAATAAAAGAGAAGAAGAATGAGAATGAAGCAAATTTGTGCTTACCTTTAATGGAAATTTTTGTGTTTCCCCCTTTGTAAAGATGCCCCAATTTGAATAAATTTGTGTAGGAGAGGAATTAGATTTAGTGTTGGAGTGTATTATTTGTATCTTTTATGAATTTGGCTACTTGCATGGGTAGAGTTCATATAAGAGATGAAAAACCAACGTGTGTTGGGAGTTGTAGAGTTTATGGGTTTAATGGGAGAAGAAGTTGGAAAGGAGAAGGAGAAGTGGTGTAGTGGGAGTTATGGAAGTTATAGGAGTTATGGAGTAGTGGAAGAGTTTGAGTTGTAAAAGAAGTGGGGAGTTTGGGTGTAAGGAGTAGTTTTTTGATGGTTGTTGCCATGTATGGTTTAATTAGATTACTTTAGTGCCTGGCGTTTCTGAGCGGCGTAGCTTGCACCGTCTGTAGGCCTGAGATGGCGCGGCCCGCGCTGTAGGATCAGTGTATACTAGTATGGTAGCGTGCGTGCCGCCATGTGTGTATACCATATCTTGGCTACATGCTACTGGGGATCGATACCCTCATTGGTATAAGAAGCGCCCCGCGCCTCTTATGTGCTTTATGTGGCGCGCCCCGCACTGGGGGATCAGACTATAATAGGAGAATTGGCGCGCCTCGTGCTGTATATATGCTTTAAGTGGCGCGGACCGCACCACTTGATCAGTAACTTGGAGCCTTTATTTTTCCATTATTTCTTACAAACATATAAACATGAACTCATTATTCTAAGAAAAAGAGTTATCTAAGCTAAACTATAACCTAGAAATGTACGTAATAACTAAAATAGAAAAGGATTAGAGCTTGGGTTGCCTCCCAAGTAACGCTAGTTTTAACGTCGTAAGCCCGATGGTGCCTCTTATTTCATGGTACATCTGCAAGTGTGATTGCAATGACTTCATTGTCGACGTCGCCACCCCAGTAGTGCTTTAGCCTTTGCCCGTTAACTTTGAAGGTTTCGAGAGAATTTTTGCTATAAATCTCAATGGTGCCATGTGGGAAGACTCTCATAATAGTAAATGTACCCAACAATCTAGATTTGAGCTTTCCGGGAAATAGTCTTAATCTTGAATTAAACAACAGTATCGATTGCCTTGATTCAAACTTTTTCTATAAGATTTTCTGCTCGTGCCATTTCTTGACCTTCTCTTTATACAACTTCGAATTCTCATAGGCTTGTAGTCTGAATTCATCAAGTTCATTCAATTGAAGAAGCCTCTTTCTCCTGCTGTTGTTTGGTCAAAGTTAAGCTTTTGAATTGCCCAGTAGGCTTTATGTTGTAGCTCCACGGGTAGGTGACATGCTTTACCGTAAACCAATTGATATGGAGACATCCCAATTAGTGTCTTTTATACTGTCCTATAAGCCTATAATTCATCATCCAACTTTAGAGACCAGTCATTTCTGTTCGGATTTACTATCTTCTCTAAAATTTTCTTCACCTCCATGTTGGAGACCTCAGCTTGCCCACTTGTCTGGGGGTGATATGTTGTTGCAACCCTATGATTAACTCCGTATTTTGCCAAGAGAACTATGAATGCTTTATTGCAGAACTGACTTCCCTCGTCACTTATGATTGCTCTTGGTGTGTCGAATCGTGTGAATATGTCCTTTTGTAGGAATTTTAGGACCACTTTAGCATCATTTGTAGGGAGTGCTACAGCTTCCACCCTTTTTGTTACATAATCCACCGCAAGGAGAATGTATAAGTTATTGAATGATGGATGAAAAGGCCCCATAAAGTCCATTCCCCATACATCAAAGACTTATACCTCCATGATTGTATTGAGTGGCATTTGGTTCCTCTTTGAGATGTTGCCCATCCATTGACATCTGTCACAACTCTTCATGAACTGGTGAGCATCCTTGAATATAATACGCCATTAGAATCCCGCTTGAAGTATTTTGGCCACTGTCCTTTCACTCCGTAATGTCCCCCATATGCAGATGAATGACAATCATGCAGTATGTTCTTCATCTCGCTATATGGCACACACCTTCTAATCCTCTTGTCGGTGCATTGTTTGAATACATATGGCTCACCCACATGTACCACTTGACGTCATGTAGGAACTTCTTTTTCTACTGTCGTGTAAGATCAGGGGGAATGATGTTGCTCACTAGATAGTTAGCAAAATCCGTGTACTAGGGAAATTCTGCATTGACTCCAAACAGTTGCTGTAACAACCCGGAGAATCCGGATTGTTCAGAATTTAAGATTTAAAGAATTAGTTATTAATAAAATGAATTTTTATTAATACTATTCTGTGTTATGTGTTTATTAATCGTTCTAGAACCTAGGATGATTATTAATTGGGAGGATTCTGGCTATGTGGTAGAATTAAAGTGTTTGAATTTCCAAGACGAAAATAAAAGTTTTTTGAGAAATTTCCGTAAAAATACTATTCACTAATTTCTACTCGGGAATTATTTTTAAACTTCTGAGAAATACGTAACGATAGAATATCGAGGTGAGATGGATTATGTAATAATAATTCACGTATGGCAAGCACAGTTTTTTGCCCGTGGACTTAATTTGAGAACGTTAAGAGAAGTATAACGTTAATGAATTAAACGATGATATTGTACGATACGTAAGTACGGTACAAGGTAATGAATACGAGTAGGATATGAGGTATTATACGAGTATGTATGAATGATGATATGTCGTATATGATGAATAAGTATACGAGTTAGAATATGGGATTAATATGTAGACAATACGTTCTAAGGCTTTAAGCCATATATAATGGACTTGTAGGATTGTGTAGGAAATTGTAAAGTCTAATTGGAATTGTGCAAGCTCAATGGTAGGAATAGTTAAGTCCAATGTGAATTAATGAACAAGCCAATGTTTTTTAAATGCAAGCCCAAATCATAAGTAAGTTAATTAAACTTAAAGCCCAATATAGGCCCAATGAGAATTAATGCTAAAAGCCTAAAGTAAGAAACAGATTCGTGGATCGAACCGATGGGTTACCAGATGGTTTAAACTCATGGGACGACCCATGGGTGACCCAAAGTGATGACCAAGTAAAGTGATTATTACTTAGTTGTTAAGAAAAGGATAAGTTATGTGATGACCAAGTAAACTTTATGGCTAAGTAAAGTGCTTTTACTTGATGGCTAAGTAAAGTGCTTATACTTGGTGGCTAAGTAAAGTGCTTAAACTTGATAGCTAAGTAATGAATAGTAAGGAGGTTAATTAAGGAGGTGGGATTGGTTTAATGTCTAAACTACCCTAACCCTTGTTTTTCTATAAATAGAAGGAGTGCTAGTTCATTTGTTGGTTATTGTATTTCATCCAACATTATAAGTGCTTATTGGTTAGAGAAAAAAACCTAGAAAAGCTAGAAAAGTTAGACTTTGTTAGTTCAAGAAGCAAGAAGGAAGAACAAAGATTAATCAAGTAATCTTCAAGGGTAAGATCCTAAACCATGATTCTCCCTCTCTTCAATTATTAGAGAAGTGAGTAGTGGTAGAACTTGTATGCTATAAAGAAGTAGGGATGGCTAATCAATGGACTTAAGCTTTAATAAGTTATGAATAAGTACTTTATACTTTTATAAGTTATAAACTCATGAAGAACAAGTAAGAACTTATCATGTATATAAGTTAATGGAATATGTATGTTAAGATGTTAATATGATGGAATGAATCCATTTGAAACGATGAACAAATCTAAAGTAACGAAGTTATGGCGGAATTCACAAGTTTGGACGATAATCATCGAAATTGTGAAATTCTCGGAATAGAAGTCAAATTTTGACTTTAATCTTGGAAACGTTGGTTTTCGATGGGGATGAGTCTTATTTGGCATTATAGAGTTGCGGACTCAAAAATGATCGAATTCTGACTTAGAACGAAGAAACGAGCGTTGAACGTTCACGAACGTTTATCATTTTCGTTAAAATGAACTAATAGGTGAATTTTGAATTAACAAATTCGAAAATGGAAAATTCGTGCATGAACATGTAGAGTATGTGATTTATGAGCTAATGGTTTTTGAATGAGCCAATTCGGACTTAAAATGAACAATTTAGGAGTCCGGGAAATTCATTTATGTAAGAAATCTGTCAAAATTATGTAGGCCGAGGTCCCGGCGCAACACCACCAACCAAAGTATATAGTAAGCATACAGTCACTGAGAATGCCCATTAGCCCATTTGAAGAGTGGCGCCGCTTGATCTGGTGATGAGAGAAGGAGATGGCGCCATGCGTGCCGTGTCCAAGGTCCTATAATCGAAGACTCACGCCGCAACGCGAGTCCAAGAAGAAAAGTTGGCGCAACAACGCCAGCATTAGGTGAAGCACAGAGAAGAATGGTTGTGGATGTAAAGAGAAAGCTGGTGAATTATATTCATACTAAACCTAAAGTAACATCAATTAAGATGTTGAAAACCTTAAGTTAACGACTAATGGTTGAAAGAAAGATTAATTGAACGTAAGTTATTAATACTGAAACGATGAACGATAATAAGCTGTAAGGGCAGATAAATACTTGAAACGAGTTTTGTTAATGAAATAAGTACGATTAAGTATTTGAAATGAAAGATAGTTGATTGATGATGAATTAATTAACTTAAAGTAGCATCTTCGATGATGACTATAACGTTGAGAATTACAACTAAAAGTTGTTAATGATTATGTGAACGTGAACGTAAGAATGATGTAAAATGTAAATAGAAAGTCGAAACCAATAATAAACAATATAAGGCATGATTAGATTGAGAAGAAGGGTAAGATATAGTAGTAAACATACTTGATTATGTATGACCTAATGTGGTATGGTTATGTATTGTAGAGACTATAAAGACCAAGAATTGTTGAATATTTATTGGAAGACGCTTGAAGGCAAGTTTCCTAACTTCATTCATATTCTAAATGAATGCTTTCTAAATGAATGCTAGTTTCTTAAACTTCTCAGATGTTGAACTTGAGAAGTTATGTCAATGTGAGAATGTGCGATATTTGTACAAGGTGGTAGAACGTATGAGGCCTTGTGCTATAATTTGAACACTTCGGTGTTTTTGTGAGATGAAATGTTCTGTGATTGAACTATTACATAAGAGAATGTTTTGTTGATACATGAACTGTTATTGTTAAGTCTGTGCTATTGATTCTAGCCAGACATGATGTGTATGGAAAAGGTAGAAAAATGAAAGTATTTCAAAGTGAATGTGAATAATGTTTTAAAATGATAGGAATCGAGATTATTCCTATTATTCAAGCTGCTTCATAACCTTTGTTCAGTTATCGAAGTTTTAAAGGATTGTTTGAATTCTTAAAGTTGTTTGTTCAACTGTTATGACTTTCTGGGCAATTGAATGCTCACACTTTCTTTAAATGAAAAAACATTTTCAACGAACTATGTTAAAAGAACTTAAGGATCCTGTGAAGATCAAGCTGATGGTATCCAGATGAAGTGCCATTCAGTATGTGAATGAGCGTGAAGATCAAGTGAAGACTTGTAATGTAGAAAGATGAAATTGAACTATAGATTAGTTTAATGAACAGTTATATATCCTTGGTGGCAGATGAAAGTCACTCGTGTAAGATGTAAAGAATAATGTAATTAACATTATTTGTAATGAACAAGGTTATAAGGTAATAGAAACTGGGATTTGAGAATGTATGTTATTATATTTTAGTATATAATGATGTATGTTGGAATAAATGATGTACTCATGATGTACGGAATCCGGGTGTGAAGATAGACCAGATTTCAGGGCGTTACAATTACTCATCCAGAAATGTCTTATTGATTACACACTTATCTGCCTCGTCTTTGTCCAAAATTTCTAACCTTGAAAGATGGTCTGCTACTTGATTCTCCATCCCCTTTCTATCTTTTATTTCCAAATCAAATTCATGTAGGAGGAGTATCCATCTTATAAGTAATGGCTTAGCATCCTTCTTCGAGATTAGATACCGAATTGCCGAGTGATCCGTATGCACCACTACCTTTGTCCCAATTAAATATGCTCGTAATTTGTCAATGACATATACTACTGCAAGTAACTCCTTTTCTGTAGTTGTGTAATTCATTTGGGTTTCCGTAAGTGTCTTACTTGCATAGTATATGGCGTGGAATATCTTCTCTTGGCGTTGACCCAAGACAGCCCCAACTGTATAGTCGCTTGCATCACACATTAACTCAAAAGGCATATTCCAATCCGGTGTGACGATAACTAGAGTTGTAGTCAATTTCTTCTTCAATAGCTCGAATGCTAACTTACAACCATCATCAAACTTAAAAACGGAATCCTTCCCTAAAAGACTGCACAATGGTTTTGCAATCTTAATCTTTTATAAATCTCTTATCGAACCTGGCATGTCCCTAAAAGCTACGGATTCCTTTTACTGAAGTTGGCGGTGGAAAGTTTTCAATAGTCTCCAACTTTGCTTTATCAACTTCTAACCCCTTCGCCGACACCTTGTGCCCCAAGATTATTCCTTCTTCGACCATGAAATGGCACTTTTCCCAGTTAAGCACCAAGTTTGTCTCTACGTATCTCTTTAAAACCATCACCAAGTTTTCCAAGCAAGCATCAAAATCATCTCTATAGACAGAGAAATCATCCTTGAAGACTTCCACATTCTTTTCCACCATGTTTGAGAAAATGGCCATCATACACTGTTGGAAAGTTGACCGTGCATTACACAAGCCAAAAGACATTCTTTTGAAAGAAAAGGTGTCGTATGGGCACATGAAAGTAGTCTTTTCTTGATCTTCGGGGGCATACCCCGAATACCCATCCAATAAACAATAAAACTCATGTCCCGCCAATCTGTCCAACATCTGATTAATGAAAGGTAGAGCAAAATGGTCTTTGCGAGTCGCTTTATTCAACTTCCTGTAATCCATGCAAACCCTCCAACCAGTCACTGTTCTTATTGGAATCAATTCATTATCCTCGTTCTTTACTACAGTCATTCCTCCTTTCTTTGGTACACATTGAACTTGATTGACCCACGCACTGTCTGAAATAGGGTAGATGGTTGTCGCATCCAACCACTTCAAAATTTCTTTCTTCACTACCTCTTTCATGATTGGGTTGAGCCATCTTTGTTGTTCCACTATTGGATTTGCATCCTCTTCCATAACAATTTTGTGCATGCAAAAGGATGGACTAATTCCCTTTATATTTGCAATTGTCCATCCTATAGCCGATTTGTGTTCTCTAAGCACTCTCAGCAACTTAATTTCCTGCAATTCGTTAAGAAGAACAGAAATAATAACATGTAAAGTATTAGAATTGCCTAAATATGCATACCTGAGGTGTTTAGGTAGTGGCTTAATCTCAAGTATAGGTGGCTCCTCCAATGAACATTTTATCCTAGTTGTGGCTCTTTCCTCCGTGTGCAATGGTTCAACTGGTGCTTTGAATCTGATAGCTTATGGCAAAGAGTTTAGCATATACAAATTGTGACGCTCCCAAAATAGGTACACACCACCCATCTTGGGTCGTCAGATACAAGGTACTGAATACAAATACAAACTAATTATACAACAGTTGTGTAAAATACGAAAAAACATAAATTGAGAGTTTTAATAAGAATATTGTCATCTAGACAATATCCACACTCAAAGGAGTCCTCAATACATTTATTGTCACACTATTTAACAGAATAGTGAGGACTACTAATACTATCATCTGGACCATCACTCCGTTCCCCGACTGGTCCCGGCTACGTTCTCATTTCCTGAAGAGAAAATTGAAAGAAAGGGGTGAGCTCAACTAGCCCAGTAAGAAATATTATGACTAAGATAATGCAAAATAAATTATCATTAGTCTTCAACAATGTTAAACTGATAAAATACAATTGACATCAAGTTTAACTGCAGCGGAATAAGCAATCCATTAGAAGAGTCAAGTAGAGCATGATATTTACTATCTTCTATGATTTAAAATGTTTTCATCAATTTTTATCGCTGAGACTCAGCTTAATAAATAAACCACATCATCGAGTCATCCCTGCTTTACGGGCTAAGGATATTCATTAAATTATCAATGGTCATGACTATACCGAATAATCCCTGGTCATAATCATACCAAAAACTGTCCGTCAATACACTACAGGCCACTGAGGACTTTTACCACATCATTTATAACATTACAGGTCATGATTATATCGAATAATCCCCGATCATAATCATACCATTACATCTATGCACGTAAGCCAAAGATGACTTTTATCACAATATAAGCATGAGGATGATGATAATGACATAATAATTCAATAAAACAAGTTCAAGAATAAATTTTAAAGATTTATAAGTTAATTTATCTTGAACTCAATAATGTCCAAATTGTCAACATGATACTGCTTTGTAAAATTCAAGAATGCTCAGAAGAATATTTCCATGAAAAGATACTGGATGAAGCGCAAATATCAAGGATATTCCACTAATTTCATGGAGTATAGAAGCCAAAATTTTAACCAAATGAGTATCATAGAATATATGAAACTGCAATGAATTTTCACCCGTCATGCGGTAATCCACGTAGACAGATCATTTCAACAATTTAATAAGAAATGAATACGAAGGGTCATTCACCATGCATATGGTAATCCACATAGACAGATTATTCCAATAAAATAATAAAGAATGAAATAACAGAAGAATTCACCATGCATGTGATAGACCGCACAGACATGTTATTCACAACAAAATAATAAAGAATGGAACCAGGTCATGCGTAAACGCACAAACAGGATATTCCAACAGAATAATAAAGAATAGAATAATAGAAGAATTTCACCATGTATGTGGTACTTCGTATATACAGGTTATTCCAACATAATAATAAAGAATGGAATAACAGAAGAATTTCACCATCTATGCGGTACTTTGCATAAACAGGTTATTCCAACATAATAATAAAGAATGGAATAACAGAAGTTCTCTTCATGAATATGAAAGAAATAATACCCCTTACCTTATAAAGAAGAGTACTCCGACGGGTAGGGCGGGGATATACTTGAAGAAAACTTGTACTACGCTCAAAGCTTCTTAAAACTCTAAAGAAATACGCTCAAGATTATAGAAGAGAATTCTCTGAATTTCTGGTGTGATTTCAATTCTAACTAAGCATCCTATTTATAGGAAAATAGAAAGGATACTATGCAATAAAATATAATATATATATATATATATTATTTAAAATCTAATAAAATAATTAACTTTATAAAAGTATTCTATTTTATATAAAAAGATTTTACTATGCAAAAACTATGCAGGTACTATACAAACAATATGCATAATAAAATATATTATATTCTAATTATTGTCTAATAAAATAAATAACTTTATAAAAGTATTCTTTTTATATAAAAGATTTTACTATGCAAAAAATACTATGCATAATAAAAATATTATATTCTAATTATTGTCTAATAAAACAAATAATTTTATAAAAGTATTCATTTTTATATAAAAAGCTTTTACATTTTATTACATTAATTATACTAATAAAATAATTTATATATATATATATATATATATATATATATATATATATATATATATATATATATAAACTTTCGTGACTTCATAAAAAGACACCTCAATATATTTAACAACATTTATCATCATTATTATAATTCACAATATTAATCGACCTGTGTCGTTCCGGGGAAAGAGGGGCTTTCCAATAAGAATTTCTCCTATTGGCGCGTGCAATTAGGTTACCAAACCTCTCCTCGATGTAACTTCTAGACATCGTTAATATTGCAAATAATAATATTAATAACTTTGTTATCTCAATTATTGATTTAATAATATATAAAATATCGACAATAATTGAATCAAATAACGTGAGATACTATGCAACAATTATCGTAGTAATAATTGAAAAAACCGAGTGACTTCTCACGTAAGCATCAATGATCAATACCGTGTGCTACTATACAACCACGCCAGACATCGCATTACTTTTAACACGGGTGTTTCAACAAGTTAATGGTAAAACTTCCGCCGTTATTTTCATAAAAATATTTTTGTCGTTTTTCTCAATCCGATAATAATTCCGTTATGGAGTCCACCAATGATTTTAGCGTCAATGCATTTAATATTCCCCTGTTAAAACGAATATTCCCTGACCAATCGAATATTATATAACAACTTGCATACTTTTCAAAAATTTTAAATATTACCCACAACTATAACATTATATCAAATTTACTCCATAATATTCAAAAATGATATTTATTGAAAATTCATCTTTATTCATAAAAGTTGGGGTCTTACACAAATAATCTACAAATTCTGGGTCATCCACATCCTCATCTCCAAACAATGTAATTTCCAATGAATCATTAACCAAACTTTTTTTCATGTCTTCCTTAACTATCCGATCAATGACATCCATCCGATAGCACTCTTCTTCATCCGTAGGAAATTTCATGGCCTTGAACACATTGAACTTGACTTCCTAATCTTGGACCCTCATCGTGAGTTCACCTTTTTGCACATCAATAAGGGTTCTACCCGTAGCCAAGAATGGTCTTCCTAGGATGATTGAGATATTTTTATCTTCCTCGTAATCCAGAATTATGAAGTCAGCAGGGAATATAAATTTATTCTCTTTAAGCAGAATGTCTTCCACAATTCCTCTCGGGTATGTGACTGACCTATCTGCCAACTGTAGAGAAATATTGGTCGATTTTGGAGCTGGTAAACCCAATTCAGTATATACTAATAACGACATGAGATTTACACTTGCCCCCAAATCACATAAACACTTTTGGAAGGCCATATTCCCAATTGTACACAGAATAGTGAAGCACCCTGGATCTTTCAACTTTGGCAGTAACTTCCTTTGTAAAACTGCACTGCACTCCTCCGTTAAAGCTAACGTTTCAAAATCTTCCAACTTCTTTTTCCTTGATAAAATTCCCTTCATGAATTTAGCATAACTTGGCATTTTCTCTAAGGCTTCTGCGAATGGAATATTTATTTGGAGTTTCTTAAAAACTTCTAAAAGTTGCTAAATTGCTTGTCTAATTTTTGTTTCTGAAATGGTGGTGGAGGGTACACAACTGGTTCATTATCTATTTTACCCTTATTCTCTTGCTTTTCTTTCGTATGATTGTCCTCAACTACTTTGTTTTGTCCTTCTTTGTTATCATCTTTTGCAGCCGAATTTTCAATTTTCTATCCCTCAAGCTGTTTTCCACTCCTTAACATAACTGCCTGACATTGTTCATGATTACCTTTGGAATTTTTCTCTATATCATTGGGTAAAGTTCTCTGAGGTCTATTATTCATGGCAAAAGCTATCTGTCCCATCTGATTTTCCAAATTTTTGATGGCTACTGCTTGAGATTTCATAGGTACCTCGTTATTGGTAATATACTTCGACAACAACTCTTCTAAATCTGATTTTTTTCTCCTGATGTTGAACTGTTTGTTGATTCTAATTCTAAAATTATGGGGGATAAGATGGTCATGGAGCTTTTTGATGCTGGTTATTACTCCACAAAAAATTTAGGTGATTCCTATTCCTCGGATTGTATGCATTCTGGTACATATTTTGTGGAATTCTGTTGTAGCTACCTACAAATTGCACTGACACTGGGTTGATTGCACATTGATCTGTAGGATGCTCACCCGCACATAATTCACAAATAACTGCAACCTGCTGAGTCTGTACCCCTGACAAAGCGTCCATTTTCTTAGATAACGCTAAAATTTGCGTTGCTAATGCTGTCACTCCATCTACCTCTAACACCCCAACCACTTTAGGTTATGTCAATCTTGTCGTGGGCCACTGGTAGTTGTTTGCTACCATTGTTTCTATCAATTCGTATGCCTCCTCATAAGTCTTTGCCATAAAAGCTCCACTCGAAGATACATCTATACTGGTTCTGAGATTTTCGTTAAACCCGTTGTAGAATGTGTTCATCTGCAGCCATTTGGGGTAATCCGTGATGTGGGCACTTTCTGAGAAACTCTTTATATATCTCCCATGCTCCATAAAGTGATTCCATATGCTGCTGTTCAAACATGGTAATCTCGTTTCTCATTTTTGCCATCTTTCTTGGTGGGAAAAATTTTGCTAAGAATTTTTGAGCGAGGTCTTCCCATGTAGTTATGGATCCCGACGGTAGAGAGTGTAGCCAACTCTTCACCTTGTTCAGTAAAGTGAATGGGAACAAGTGAAGTCTAAATGCGTCATCCGACACCTCATTATACCTAAAGGTGTCACAAATCTCCAAGAAGCTGACTAAGTGTTCATTCAGATCATCATTTGCCAAACCCCCAAACTGAACTAAATTTTGGATCATCTAAATAGTCTCAGGCTTGATTTCAGATGTGTTTGCAGCTATAGCAGGCCTGGTGATACTCGATTGCAGCTCAGTCACTTTCGGTGTAGCAAAATCTCTCAACGCTTTCTGGTCTTCGGCAGCCATTGGTTCTTTTTTTTCAGAATTCTCGAAGTCTCCCCTTGTCTCCTTGATCCACTTACTTAGCCTTTGAAACTGTTTCTCAATGTCGTCCTCAAAAGGAAGCAAGTCTGGATTTTTCGATCGTGTTTGCATAAACCAACATGATTTCTTCAAGTTCGTTGTTCCTAACATGAATTCCTAATTCTTTGAAGTAACATATTGATTGTATAATATTTTCTCTATTGTATATAACTGTTGTTTAATCCTTGATTATATATATCATTGCTTAATTCTTTAATGTTGTATAAACCTCTATATGGCTAATAAACCTAATTGACTCAACTAGTCCATGGTTGATGAATCATTCTAAAATTCTAGAACTACTTTAGCAGTAATCTAAACAAAACTTTCATTGGTGCGGACTTGAATGTCAAAAACTAAGATGAACAACCCTATTATAGGGGATTATTTACGTGTTAGCGTTAAGATTTTTGTGAACAATACATGGTAAGAATGGCTGATCACCCTAAGTACGAGAAGAATGGTCATTACAGTCTTATGACTGTTAAAGGTTCAAAGTAGAGATACTTGGATACCTAGGATATATGTAGATACTCGAAATTTCATTTTCTTTTTACTAACTATGCAGGAAGACAAAAGTGTCTTTTTCACACTCCAAAGATAACCCTGGAGGACCACAACATCAGTTCCAACCCCGGAGATAACCTTGGGAAATTAGTTTCCAACCCTGGAGATAATTGTTGGTGTAAAATCTAATTACGCACAATCATGCAAGTATACGTGGTCAACAAGTAATAAAGTGTAAGTAGAGTATCGTTCCCACAGAGAAATAGTAGGAAATTAATATTCACAATTATCAATTTTGTATTAACCCAATTTTATTAAACTAATCCAAATTAAAAATGATATTTAATAAAACTCATAAACTAAAAATATTAATTAATCAACACAACTTAAAAACCTTAATTTCAAACAATTAATGGAGAATTAGGCTTTACAACTTCACTTTAAGTGTCATTCTAATTATCACACCTTATTCTAATTTAATTTATTATTTCAGTTTATTAATCAAGAACACTCATGTAGAATTAGTCATTTCTCCATGCACTAAATCCATATTAACTTAAATCCATAATTTAGATAGAATTAAGCCAAACACCCTAAATAACTAACTCACTATATCTCTATGTGAATTACAATTAAGAAGGATTTAATTTCAAGTTCTTCTCAGATTACATGCGATGCTAGGCATATCTCTACCCTAACATAAATCAAGAATCTGTTCAATCACAAAATTCAAGAACATATGCTATTGTGATTAGGTCTAGAATCATATCTCATCTCTCGAATCCATACAATTCCACATAAAATTGGTTATCAAGCAATTCATAAATTAATAACAAATCACAATTGATAAACTGAATTGATAACTTATTAAACTTAAATCAAGGCATAATAATTGTTATTCAACGTTAAAGATCCATTACAAGCCTAACAAGTAATTTAGTTCATAACTAATGAATTAAATACTTAATAAATAAAAGAAATCATCATCCTGATTACACAATTTGAAATTAAAGAAGAATAGTAGTACACCACCCTTCTTTCCCTTCAACAATGCAATCTTCGTGAAATCACCTCTTTTTCTTGTTCCTCCAAATTCTTTCTCATCAATTGTATGTCTCTAAGTGTCTCTCCCTTTTCCAAAAAAAAAAATCCAAGCAATTAACATAAGCAAACTCACTCCCACTCCATCACTTCAATTATATTCCATCTCAAACTCGTCACATAAGAATTCTAATGGAAATAAAACTCCAAGTCCAACCCAACAAGTTTGTGTAGAGTCCCAATTAAAATGAGATAAACTCCTTAACATAATCCTAATATAAGCATATTGCATAAGGAAGTTATATCTCCCAACACTACCTATCTTTCAACATATAAAAAGTCAATCAGTTCCTGACCTTTACCGACGCGCCCCATGCCGCGTTTAGCTCTAAGACAGTATGACCAAGACTACTCGATCAATGATCTTGACGCGCATAACGCGCGCCACTTCACTTTACTCAACATGGCGCTACCGTGCCGCTACTATAGAATGTGTAAATTTGCTCAAATTTTCTTCCAATGCTAGCATCTTGATGTACTCACTTCATATCCTAAAACAGAAGCAAAAACCTATCAAAAGTAATATGAAATATTTTAAAAAACTACCAATATAACAAGCTAAATGAAGATAATCGTAGGTTAAAAACCTACTCATCAATAATCCCGGGAAAGTCAGTTTCAACCCTGGAGATAACCCCGGGGGATCAAGTTCAAAGCCTAGAGATAACCCTTGGAGGTTAAGCCAACCTCAAAGACAACCCTGAGGACATCTAGTACTTGTAGCAGCCCAATCTCAGAGACAACCTTGAGTAACGACTGGTTTGTCAGCCCAAACTGGAGATAACCCCGGTGAGGGGAAAAATCATCATTTTGCCACCTTGATTCTACATGCGCGCCGTCTCAACACATTTAAACATACATTCTACACCGCAGTGTCCTACAAGAACCAAATAGCTGCAATCCCGAGTGACTACTATACAGGACAGCACACCGGATAGTGTTGCCTCCTTTTTAATCTTAACAAAAGGACTCTAACTCATACAAGCATACATGGGTCAACTAGTAGTACAGAGTAAGAAAAGTATCGATCCACGGAGAAAGGTTTTAAAATCTAAATTATCATACACCAATTGTATCACTATTTTTTATATGCTTAAACGGACAATTCAAAATCACAATTAATACTAAAATTAGTTAATAATTAAAAACACAATTCTACATTAATGAAATCAAATTTGGAAATAAATGGGATTCTAACTTCATTTCATATTTCATCTAAATATTACCATCATGCAAGATTATACATGTATCATAAAAAATTAGCCAAGAGCACATAAGTAGACATAACCATTTTTCAATGCATTATGACCTGCTTACATAACATCCACATGCAATAGAAATCATGTAATCATTAATAAAACCAAAATCACTATATTTCTATGTGAAATTGCAGCAATATTGAATTGAAGCACAAGCTCTTATATTACTACACACGGTGAAACAATATATTTCTATCTGGTTCACGAAATATAAAGCTAAACATTTCAGCCTCATAAACGCATGCTATCATGATTACAACCATACTCACATGTCATTTTTCAATTCCATATAAGTACATAAAATGAATGGTGATTAAACATTCATGCAATCCAATCAATCATAATAGAAATTCTAATGATAAACGAACAATCAAGCAATAAGGCAATTAATTATAGACTACATATCAAAATCCGTTAGAATCCTATAATGGAATTTAGTTCATTTCTAAACTGAAAGCCATTATGGGATTATAGTAACACATGGAAAATAAATAAAGCAATTGAAAGAGAAGATAGAATTGATCAAACCCAATTGCAGATTATGTTGCAAAGTGTTGTTTAAATCTCCAATAATTTCCAGCAAAAATGAAATGAGTTATTATTCAATGACAGAATTCTAAAGAAGATGTAAAAAATCTTAAGTGTATGCTTAAATCCTTTTTGGAATTAATTCAAAGCTTAGAACCCTAGTTTTCTTTTAAAAAACTGATAAAAACCAATAATAATCACGTCTGGTACCAACCAAAATAGTTTAGATAAGCTCAAGCGCTTAAAATTTCAAATTTAAAATAAAGTCAAATAACAACTTCAGATGACTCGCGTGGCTGCGCGAGGTCCCAATACAAAACGGGCGCGCGTGTATGCGATTTTAGCTTCTGTATGCTGATGGCGTGGGTGCGCGAAATCTAGCTTGTTCAGCGGCGCGGCTTCTATGTTCTGCATACTTGGGTTCTGTTGTTGTTTCTTGTTGTTCTGCTGCTTGTTGCTTGTTCCTCCATCACTGTTCAGTTCCTTATCTACACTCGTTTCACGTGCCATGCCTTCGCTAGTCTCATACCACATGCCAATGCTGAGTTATGCCATTTCTTGCATTTTCATACCATAGGAGTTCTAATTACAAGTAATTCAAAATAAACACAAAATGCAATTAAAAACATACTAAAATCTACTTGAGATGAGCATAATTCTCGTTAATTGATATTCAATAAGTAGGTATAAAACCTACTTATCAGATAGAATTTGAAGCTTGAAGACCAAGGGCATGGTCCCATCTTCCTGACTTCTTACAACCTCTAATCCCATGTCATTTGTGTATCTCTCAACAACAATACTCCGTAAAAGGTCTTATACACCTCAATCAGAGGCCCGAATTAAAGTTCTGAAAGTTCGAGCGGATAACACATTACACGCTTGCACGCATTTTTTGAGATTTGACAGACTCACATGAGCACGAGGCACCCCGAGGCAACCAGCAGTGCATCTCATAGCTACCGCAGTAAACTCGCTACTCCCCCCTCTATAAATAGAAGGCTTGGGGTGGCCATTTTGTAAGAGAAAACGGCGAGGAAGCCCTGTCCGATTTTCTCTGTACACACTATAAACTCAATGCTTTCTAATTTTAAACACTTGTGAGCTCATATATTGCTATATTTTTACCGGTGGGAACCGAGTGTTCATCCATTTAAACCTATAGAAGTCTTCTTTGGTAGTCCACTATAAGCCTTCTTACACCTTTCAAAGCCTTTTTTCCACATCTTGCACACACTGTTCTTCACGTTGAGAGTCGTGTTGCGTGTGTATGCCCGAACTTCGGTGCGTGGCTTTTATTTCCTTTTGTATATATATATATATATATATGGACTAACATTATCGAGTTATGCCTCGATTGAGCCTGGACTCACATCCAGAGCGTTTATTGCTTTTATATATATATATATATATATATATACACTTATATATAAACTGTGGTCGAACTCTGTTCGATGAGCCTGGATTTATATTCGGAGCGTTTATTTCTTATATATATATATATATATATATATACTAATATATATAAACTGTTGTCAAACTCTGTTCGATGAGTCTGAATTTTATATCTGGAGTGTTTACTGCTTTATATATATATATATATATATATATATAAATACTTATATATATATATATATATTATACCCATCAAACTCTATTTGATTGAGCCTGGATATAATATCCAGTGCGTTTACTGCTTATATATATATATATATATATTTTGTCAGGCCTGGAGTTTACTTTATGGCCTTTTACAACTTTATTTACATTTCGTCCCGCCTGGAGTTTACTTTGTGGCGGTTAATCATTTTTACTGCTTTATTTACATTTCGTCCCGCCTAGAGTTTACTCCGTGGTGGTTGATCGCATTTACTGCTTTATTTACATTTTCGATCCCCCATGGAGGTGCTTCGTGGTGGTTGATCATGTCTCGATATATATATTTATAGCTTTTATATATTTACATTTCCAGTCCCCCATGAAGTTTGCATCATGGTGGTTGACAGTCTGTATATATATATATATATATATATATATATATCTTTTATATATATAACTGCTTACAGATTTCATATAAATCGCTACATCATGTTAGCCTAGGAATCATGTGATCACAGATTCAGTGTTCTGAATCTAGATTCGATTCCTGTGATGGACATTTTTGGCTGTAAACAACTTGTACATTATTCACGGTGTCTTAATTTCCTTAGATGACTCTCATGCTCACAAGGAGTTCGGCACTACTATATATCTTATTTTCTCAAATATGCTTCTCATCTCGAAAATAAAAGCAATCAAGCCGGACATTTAATAAAATGAAAGTATCAAAGGACTAAATTACTATTGAGCCTAAGGGTTTGAAAACCTCTTTTACAAAACATCACTGCTATATCTTGTTAAAATAAATTTTTTTCACAAATTCAAACCCTTTGTATATAGGTGCGAACGAGGCATAGCACTACTTCCAAATAATTACACATTGACCCACACACACACACACACACACACACACACATTCATATAACAATTTAATTGAAAAGTGGCGGTCACCGTGGTAACACGGATGTCGGGGGGGTGCCTAACACCTTCCTTCTGCATAACCAAGTCCCCGAACCCTAATGAATCTTGGTTTCATAGACCAGTTTAACAGTGTTACATCACGTGGTCAATGTTCAAACCTTTTCTCGGTTGAGTTGGTGCAACCATTTAAAAATACAAACTGGCAACTATTACAGTCTAATCGTCGACATATAAATGTCGGACCTTTTCACAACTTTTTTTTCCAAATAAATCTCACCTAACATGAGAACACCAAAAGACAAGAACAGAAAAGGGACAGTAAAAATCCCGACGTCGACAGGTGGTGACTCTGCTGGGGATACCAGTAAGAGGACTTAAGCCGCTACTACAAACTTTTCAAGACTGTTATCTACTTGTGTGTGGATGTTGCATTTACATTTTGATGAATGTGTACGAATGCATTTTACTTACTGAACTTAATGCTTTACACTATATCTGCATACGATATTAGTGATTAACACATATCATCATTCCCATTACCATGAGACACGTTGCATGTGAATGTATGTTGTGTGGTTCCTCCACCAGGAGGCTATCCTGTCGGTGTTTGATTACTGGACTCGTATGGAGACTAATTCCAATGAGGCTCAGGAAAGGCACCACCCAGATTCGCTCCAGTTGAAAGACCAGATTAACTTCCCGTCAAGTAAATTGCGATGATCTGGGAACCTTCATGCCAAAAAGCCATGAGAGTAACCAAAGATAGGTCAGCCTCAGATAAACCAATGTGGAGGGAAGTCTCTTTATACTTTCCATTTAAATTACTCGTAAATTCAATTACTTGTAATATCATTCCATATCAATCTCGTTGTAATGGGAAATATGAAGAAATATGTGTACATGTATAATTTATAAACATGACATGCTATCATGTATTACAAATAGCTAGCATTCGTTTTATAGGATAATACTCCTAAAATGGATACATCACATAGCATGTAACATTTATATGTTCCCCAAGACTAAACTACATAAGTTTTTTGTAGGGAAGCAATTGGTCCCGTTTCTGTTCAAAGTCCAGAAAGGCATTAAGCCCACAGTCAGACAAGGCTACAAGTTCTCCACCTGATCCTACTCCTGTCTCTAGAGAGGAGTTCGAAGGATTAAGGAATCATATAGCAGAATTGGCTTTCTTTCTAAAAGAACAAAGTAAAAACACTCGGGGCCAGACAATGCCTACTCAAGGAGAGTCATTCACACCAGGGGGCAGTCAGGGTATTGGCAAAAAGATGGAAACCCAGATACCTGAACCTCATTCCAATAAAGGAACCAACAAAACATTTGAAATCACAAAACTCAGGGATGATCGAGAAACTGGGGATATAAGAAAGAAAGTCCAACAAATGGAGGAAACCATCCGGTCAATCAAAGGGATTAGAAACTATGGTAGTGTCACCTATTCAGATCTCTGCATATTCCCAGGGGCTCGATATCCTGACAAATTCAAAGTCCCAGAGTTTGAAAAGTACAATGGGGTAGGTGATCCCTATACGCACCTAAAAGTATATATTGGCGAGCTGGGGTCTTATGCTGAAGATGAAAGCCTCAGAATGCAACTTTTCCAAAAGAGTCTCACTAGAGAGGCTAAAGTCTGGTATGCCCGACTTGACAATGCCAAAATCCACAACTGGGAAGAATTGGCCCACGCCTTTCAAAATCAGTACAATTTTTAGTCACAAATGGCACCGGATCGATACCAAGTGACTAAAGTCAAAAATCAAAGTACTAAATCTTTTCGAGAATATGCCCAAAGGTGGAGACATCTAGCAGCGCAAGTCATTCCATCAATGATAGAAACTGAGATGGTAATGACATTTATTGATATCCAAGAGGCTCCTTACTATGAGAGGATCCTAGCAGGCATAGGAAAGTCATTCTTGGAAATGATCAAATATGGCGAAATGGTAGAGATGGGTCTATAGACATGTAAAATTAAATACTTCACTGCCTTGGAAGTAGTCGCCAAGCATATACAGACTGGAAAGTATGTGAGCAATCCCAAGAGGGTACCTGATAAAGGCAATGAAGAGGTATCTCTTGTTTCACAGGGGCAAGCTAGTAGACCAACCTATAGTCCCCCCATTTCAAAAAAGTGAGACAATCTGCCATTTCAACAACAGACTACATTCAACCAATGCCAAGACAGGAAAAGAAAATTTGAAAGAACGGAAAATCGGGTGTTCACTCCAATAGGCGATTCCCTTGAAAATGTATTGGCGATATTAATTGATCACAAGAAAATTACCGAACAGTCTCCACCTATGGAATCAGGGAGCAAAAGATACAATCCAAGCCAGAGATGTGCTTACCACTCAGGGTCTCTGGGCCACGATACACAAGATTGTTGGTCTTTAAAGTATAAAATTCAAAATCTGATCGAAAGTGGCAGTATTGTGGTCCAACAACCTGACCAACAAAATGGCAACACCAACCTTCCGTTGTAGCATGATATAGAGGAAGTAAACATGATCGGGTCAGGAAGCGCTGAAATGTATCCAAATCGTAAGTACATACGCGGGGTGGAGGAATACCCCCAAAGGCACATAACAAATGTCCTGGAGTGGGAAAACTCAGAGGAGGGTATAACAGTAATGCAAAAGTTAGAGACGATCCAAAATCAAGTAAATCTGCTAGCTAAGCTGATAGTGCGCCAACATCAGGATACGAGGCAGTTTTTCACTCAACTGTCAAAAAGGCAAGAGAAAAAAGAGGTTAACCATAATACAAGCCCATATCTCTCCATAATGAGCCAGCTAAATGAAAAAGATCAAAGTAGGTTGAAAGGGAAAGAAAAAGGGATTGATAAAATTGCTAGAATATCTCACCAACGGAAAAATCACTCGGGGGAATGCGAATTCTCAAAGAAGAAAGATCAAACAACCTCCACTAGAGCCCGAAAATTCATCCCTCTGAGCAAATCAAATGAAGAAATCCTACACTTTCTGATAAACGAAGGAAGGATTACCGAGTTGCTGCCTTCTATAAATCCCAAGATAAAGAGTTATGATTCCGCTAAGATATGTCTCTACCATTCTAACTCACCTGGACATACGACTGAGGAATGCTGGTCTTTGCGGCATAAAATCCAGGATCTCATTGAAAATGAAGAGCTAAAGATAGAATTCCTTATGACTAGAAAAGGTGAAAAGGAAATAAAAAGCTTAATATGTCCACTAGAGACGAGCAGTTCAAAGGAGGTAAAGGCTATGGGCACTGTAAGACCCCAAATTTTTTTTTAATAAAACAAAATTTTCTCTATTTATTATTTTAAAATAGTAAGGGTTGATTTGATTAATGTGGTTAGTTATGGGTAAAATGCGCAAATATTTCAAATAATCGAGTGGTTATAAAATATTCATTGTTGTTGGGGAATATTTGTTTGGTCGTGGAATATTCTTATCTTTTCGGGAATATTAAATGACGACAGTCTTGTGCTTGTGTGGGCCCCATAACGAAAAGCGATTGGATGAAGAAAACGACAAGTATAAGTTTTTTTTATATAAATAACGGCATGGTTGTTACCGTTAACACTGTTGGAATACCCGGTGGTTAAAAACACACGAATACGGTGTGTGCTTAGTAGCACTGCAGTATTGCAAAGACAATTATTGATTCTTATGTAAGAAGGCACTACTCAATAACTGTTACAATAATTACTGTTTAATATTTTATTGATTCAATAATTGCTACGTTGATATTTTATATTATTGTTGTCTCAATAATTGTCACTACACAGTATTTCTCATTATCAGATCAATAATTCATATTATTTGAATAATATTATTATTTAGAATTATTGGCAATGTCTAAGGAAGTTTTGTCTAAGGAGAGGTTTGGTCACCTAATTGCGCGCCAGTAAGGAGAAATCCTTATCGGAAAGCCCCCTCTTTCTTGGGAACGACCTGGTTGTCATTATTGTGATTCTGTAATATTATTTGTGAATAATTAATTATTGATTTATATGATAAGGAAAATATTTTTTTATGTGGATATAAATAGAGGAATTTTTAGAGAAGTGACAATTGTTAAAAATTGATATTTTATCTTTTCTGATAAAATAATTCATTTAAATATATTATTATATTATAATAATATAATAATGGTGATATTTTTACAATGAATGTGTGATATATGAATAAATGAGAAGGAAAATTATTTTGTTACAATAAATGTTAAAAACATGTTAAACATATTGGTGGGCCCCATTTCTTGACTGAAATTTGATTATAGCCTGCTAAATCGTCTGTATGTGGATTTCGGTCAATTTTTGCTTGAAATTTGAAAAAACATAAAATTAAAAAGTTGTAAAGAATTGAATTTCCTATGGAATGGACATAAGATTCGAATTTTTCTTATAAAAGGGCTATTTATTATGAATTATTGAAGTTCTAGAATAATTGATTTTTGAAGTTTTAAATATTTTTGCTTGATTTTCTATTTTGGTGCGCCCCACTTGCATGTGTTAATTGATGAAATTAGATGGTTAGGTGTGCGTAGGAAAATTAAATAAAAATATTAATATTTTTATTCAATTTTCTGCTTTGGTGTTCTAAGCATTTTCCTATAAATAGGGTGCTTAGGTTAGAATTGAAAATCACACTAGAAACTGAAGTTTTCTCTCTCTATATTATCGAGCGTATTCTTGTGAGTATTTTGATACTTTGAGTGTTGCTATACAAGTTCCCTTCAACACTATATCTGGTATTCCAGTCAGAAGTACTGTCCTTTTGAGGTAAGGGATGTTATTTTTTTAAAATAATATAATTTCTTTCAATATCATTATGCCGGAATATTGGTAAGATTTTTCTTGTGAAAGTCCTGTCTTTTTGTGTCGGGGTTACTATTCACGATATCGACATTATTCATTTAATACTAAAGACTATTCACAAAAAAAAAAATTAAATTTTCGTTCTTTGTCCCAGATGTCTATTTTTGTTACTATCTTTTATTGTATCTATCTTTTGGTCATTATTCATGAATTTTACCCCTCTATAGTATATTATGGGGTGTTTTTAAACATGGATAAACCGAAGTAAGAATCCTTAATATTTATTCTTCTGTCTCACTGGATTCATTTTCTTTAAAATATTTTTCATCATCCTCAGTCCTAAATGATGATATTACTGAATATATTTGGCCTGTAGTGCAAAGATGAATGATTTTATGATGAATATCTTTGGCCCGTAGTGCAAAGATGAACAGGTGTTGAGATAAACATGACCGACTGATTAATATCTTTGGCCTATAATGCAAAGATGACTATTTGATTCAAGATGTATATTGATTGATGTTACAGGGAAAAAATATTGACGATGGACTTTAAAATCATAGAAGATAGTAGATTTCATTCTTTACTTAACTCTTCTAATGAACTATTATTTTCGCTGTGAATATTGATCTGAAACTTGTTGTCTATTGTATTCTATCATATTTTCCCTGTTGAAGACTAAGGATAATTTGTTGTACATTATCTTAGTCATAATATTCTTTACTGGGCTAGTTGAGCTCACCTTTTTTCTTTTTGTGTTCCATTTTTCTTCTCAGGAAGCGAGAATATAGCGGGAGGTAGTCAGGGTGTGGAGTGATGTTCCAAGGCAGTTGTTATAGTAGTCCTCACTATTTTGTAAAATAGTGTATAAATAATTGTAATGAGGACTTATTTGAGTGTGGATATTGTCTAGAAGACAATATTTGTATTTAAACTCATAATATATGTGTTGTCATATTTTGCACGATAATTGTAATAATTATGTTGTAGTTGTTTCTGTACCATGTATTTGGCGACTCAGAATAGGTGGATTGGACCTATTTTGGGGGCGTCACAGTTGGTATAAGAGCTTAAGGATATGGTCTCTGGCGGAGATCGGGGAATAGAACTAGGAGGGGAGAGACGAGTAAATCCTTCGCTAGTGTGTCCTATCTAAGCTTATTTGTTGGTTGGTCAGAGTATAGGGTTATTATATTGCATGTTAATTTCTTTAATTAACCCTTGTTTTGTGGTAGTATTTAAAAATGGCAACTGAAAATATTAATGATGGAGTGAATGAGACCATGGAAACACCTTTACTTATAAACCAGGAGAACGTGCAATAGGATGGCAATGTTCCTCGTGTAAACAACACCACTGAGCAGACGATGAACGATGAGATGTTTAGAAGCTTTTTGCTGTTCATGCAAAACTAGACGAGGGAGACTCCTGTTCAAAATGCAGGTAGAAACAATGGCAACGCACAGCTGGTCACTGCTAAGCAATTCAAGGAGTTGGGACCGCCAAAATTCTGGGGAAAGCCGGATCCGATTAAGGCAGAAAGTGGGTCAAGCAAATTACCAAGATATTTGATGTTTTGGGATGCACGGAGGAACATAAGGTTCCATTTGCCACCTTCTTATTGCTAGGAGAGGCAGATTACTGGTGGGAATCCGTAAAGCGTACTCAGCCTGCCGCACTGAAGATGTCTTAGGAGAAGTTCCAAGAACTGTTCAATGTCAAGTACTTTCCTGAAAGTATTCGTCACATGAAGGAGGTAGAGTTCATCAAGCTAGAACAAAAAAATATAAACGTGTTGCAGTACGAAGCTAAGTTTGCCAAGTTGTCCCGATTTGCATCCCATTTGGTTGATAATGAGGAGAGAATGATGTGAATGTTTCTGCAAGGTTTAAAACCCGAAATACGTCAATACCTCATTTCTCACAAACTTTGTTTATATTCAGATGTTGTGAATAGGGCTCAGTTATTGGAGCGCGATAATGAGACAGCTCAACCGAATAATAACGACCAACAACACGATAATAATCGTACCGGTTGCAACAGTCATCGGAACAATGATAACCATCGTGGAAGAAATTCTCATGCCAGAAATGGTAACCACTTCAGTGGTAATCATTACCAAGACAATAGAAGAAATAATTCAAGTGAAAATTTCAAGAAGAGAAGATTTAACGATGACGAGAAGACGTCGGCAGCAGCACCAGCACCAGCAACAAATTCTAGGGGAGGAGAACGACCGCCAGTTAGAAGCTACAGATGCGGAAAGGAGGGACATATAAGTCCAAACTATTCACAGCCTTCCAAGGTATGTTTTAGTTGTGGAAAAGATGGTCACATAGCTCGATTTTATCCTGTAGCAAAATCAAGTCCAGCTAGGATGTTGGCACCAAAGGAGGATACGGATAAAACAAAGTCGGCGGTTTCAGGAAAATCATTTTTTGTGACTTCTCAAAAAGTGAGTAACCCGAACGAAGTTAGCATGGATTAGTTAATTTTCTACCCATTATTTATCTCTCATACTCGTGATCAACGTTTGAATTTGACTCCTAAGAAATTAGACTTTGACTTATTTGTTGAAACTCCGTTAGGAGAAACTTTCGTTACATCCATTGTTTATAAATTTTGCTTGATTCAAATTGGTACCCTAGAGCGTGATATTGAATTTTGTATCAACTTTGAACCTAGTACAAAACTCATTTCTAAAATCTCATATCGAATGACTCCTATTGAACTTCAGGAGTTAAAAACCCAACTATAGAAGTTGGTACTCGAGCCTCTATCTGGTGACTTCCTTTGTGGAATGCAATAAAGCCAAACTCTCTGTAGGGGATGTTATATTCTTGTGGCGGTAAATTGATAGGTGCCATTGTGACGTGCTATCCAAGGTTGAGATATGAGTCACAGTTGAGAGCAGCCTAAGTAAGTAATCGAAATACGTAGCTTTCTAGGCTTAGATGGTTATTATTGGAGATTCGTGGAAGGATTTCTTGAATCACTGCACCATTAACTCAGCTGACTTGAAAAGATACAAAATTCGAATGGAGCGTGTAATGTGAGAAAGGCTTCCAAGAACTCAAGAGGAGACTCATTTCGGCACCTGTTCTGACCGTACCATCTTGGAAAAGTGAACGTGGTAGCTGACGTGTTGAGTAGACGATCGTATGTGGGTACGAGTGCGATATTGTCGAACACAAAGACCCATTTTGTATGACTTACAAAAGATAGAGATAGAGTTAAAAACTCTAGGGACCCACGTGATGATATACGTGTAGAATCGACTTTAATCGATAAAGTTAAAATCGCTCAAGCTACACACCGAAGCTGATGAATACTAAGAAGAAGGTGCAAGAAGGCATTATTCTAGAAGAGTCGATGAAGAGAGGAAATCTCAACCTTCGATTTATTGGTCCATTTGAAATTATCGATCGAGTTGGAACTATGGCCTATAGACTCGCTTTACCGCCAAGTATGTCACGTGTTCATAATATTTTTCACGTATCGATGTTACGTAAATATGTGGACGACCCGAACCACATTATTGAGTTAGAACCAGACGAGATAGCCGAAAATTTAACGTACGAGGAGGTACCTGTCAAGATCTTGGATAGGAAGGAGCATGTCCTACGCACAAAGGTTATACCACAAGTTAAGGTCTTGTGGAGGAACCATGCTATTGAAGAAATGACCTGGGAGTTGGAATTAGAAATGAAAGAAAGGTATCCTCACCTTTTCGAAATATCAGGTACGTACGTCAATTTCGAGGACAAAATTTCATAAGGAGGGGAGGTTGAATGACCCCATTTTTTTTAATAAAATAGAATTTCCTCTATTTATTATTTTGAAATAGTAAGGGTTGATTTGATTAATGTGGTTAGTTATGGGTAAAATGCGTTATGGGTAAAATGCGCAAATATTTCAAATAAGCAAGTGGTTATAAAATATTCATTGTTTTCAGGGAATATTCGTTTTGGTCGTAGAATATTCTTCTTTCGGGGAATATTAAATGCTGACGGCGCAGCAGTATGACCTTATGTGGGCCCTATAACTGAAAGCGATTGGATGAAGAAAATGACAAGTATAAGTTTTTTTATATAAATAATCTGCGTAGTTATTACAGAATTAACAATTGTTGGAATACCCGGTGGTTAAAAAACACGATGTCTGGCGGTGTTGCATTAAAGAATAATACGCGGTATTACACCAATTATTGATTCTTACGTAAGAAGGCACTACTCAATAATTGTTACAATATTACTGTTCAATATTTTATTGATTCAATAATTGGTACGTTGATATTTTATATTATTGTTGTTTCAATAATTGTCACTACACAGTATTTCCCATTATCAGATCAATAATTCATATTATTTGAATAATATTATTAGATAGCATTATTGGCAATGTCTAAGGAAGTTACATCTAAAGCTGGCCACCTAATTGCGGCTATGAAGAAGAAGAAATCCTTATCGAAAGCCCCTCTTTCACAGGAGCGACTTTGGTTGTCATTATTGTGATTCTATAATATTATTTGTGAATAATTAATTATTGATTTATATGATAAGGAAAATATTTATTTATGTGGATATAAATAGAGGAATTTTTAGAAAAGTGAAAAATAATTCATTTAAATATATTATTATATTATAATAATATAATAATGGTGATATTTTTACAATAAATATGTGATATATGAATAAATGAGGAGGAAGAGTATTTTGCTAAACTAAATGTTAAAAACAAGCTAAACATGTTGGTGGGCCCCATTTCTTGACTAAAATTTGATTATAGCCTGCAAAATCGTCCGTATGTGGATTTCGGTCAATTTCTGCTTGAAATTTAGAAAAACTTAAACGCACAAAGTTGTAGAGAATTGAATTTCCTATGGAATAGACATAAGATTTGAAGTTCCAGAATAATTGATTTTTAAAGTTTTAAATATTTTTTTAAAGAAAAATGTTTTTTCCATTTTGGTGGGCCCCACTTGAATGTGTTAATTGCTGAAATCATATGGTTAGGCGTGCGTAGGAAAATTAAATAAAAATATTAATATTTTATTAAATTTTCTGCTTTGGTGTTCTAAACATTTTCCTATAAATATGGTGCTTAGGTTAGAATTGAAAATCACTCCAAAAACTGAAGTTTTCTCTTTCTATATTATCGAGCGTATTCTTGTGAGTATTTTGATACTTTGAGTGTTTCTATATAAGTTCCCTTCAACACTATATCCAGTATTCCAGTAAGAAGTATTGTCCTTTTGAGGTAAGGAATGCTATTTTTTTTAAATGATATTATTTCTTTCAATATCATTATGCCGGAATATTGGTTAGATTTTTCTTATGAAATTCTTGTCTTTTTGTGTTGGGGTTACTATTCACGTATATGACACTATTCACATATACGGCACTATTCACGAATACGGTACTATTCACAGAAAAATTAAATTTTCGTTCTTTGTCCCAGATGTCTATTTTTGTTACTATCTTTGATTGTATCCATATTTTGATCATTATTCTTGAATTTTACTCCACCATAGTATATTATGGGGTGTTTTTAAACATGGATAAACCAAAGTACGAATCCTTAATATTTATTCTTCTGTCTCACTGGATTCATTTTCTTTAAATTATTTTTCATCATCCTCAGTCCTAAATGATGATATTATTGAGTATCTCTGGCCTGTAGTGCAAAGATGAATGATTTCCTGATGAATATCTTTTGGCCGTAGTCTGAGATGAACATGTGTTGAGATGAACATGACCGACTGATTAATATATTTGGCCTGTAGTGCAAAGATGACTATTTGATTCAAGATGTATATTGATTGATGTTACAAGATGATGGACTTTAAAATCATAGAAGATAGTAGATTTCATTCTCTACTTAACTCTTCTAATGAACTGTTATTTTCGCTGCAAAAATTGATCTGAAACTTGTTGTCTATTGTATTCTATCATATTTTTCCCTGTTGAAGACTAAGGATAATTTGTTATACATTATCTTAGTCATAATATTCTTTACTAGGCTAGTTGAGCTCACCCTTTTCCTTTTTGTTCCATTTTCTTCTCAAGAATCGAGAAAATAACGGGAAGTAGTCGGGGTGTGGAGTGATGTTCCAAGGCAGTTGTTATAGTAGTCCTCACTATTTTGTAAAATTTTGTATCAGTAATTTTAATAAGGACTTATTTGCGTGTGGATATTGTCTAGAAGACAATATTTGTATTTAAACTCACAGTATAGCTGTTGTCGTATTTTGCACGACAATTGTAATAATTATGTTGTAGTTATTTCTGTACCATGTATTTGGCGACTCAGAATAGGTGGATTGGACCTAATTTGGGGGCGTCACAGGCACCAATTCTGGCAGAACACAAGCTGGACTAATCCTAATGCGAGGAATGACAGAGGAGACACAGGAATCCCAAAAGGATATTCCTCCGCCAACTTCAAACTTCATCTGGTCCAAAGATAGCAACCATGTTCCTAATTTTATCACCTTGGATGATGAGGAGGAAATACTAATCCTGTCCAAGGAAGGAAAAACAATAAAAGAAAGTTCCGAGAAAGAAATGCAACAACATTTTGAGGGCGATTTGATGGTCAAATCCTCTCAAGCCCGGGAAAATTTGAAGGATCAGATGAAGGAAGAGATGGTGAGGTTGTCGGAGAAGCCAACCCATTGAAGAATTCAAAGTTCATCCCTTTATACGATGGGTCCAATTCAAGCGTCTTTGAGGAATGTATTGCATTAGGAGTCGATCAAGTTATGGGTATAAGTGAAGATATTCAGGATCAAGAGGTAACCTCTATCGCGAGCCTTGAAGGCAACATAGCCACTGACGACTAGATTATCAGGCCTCAGCTAGCCAAGAAGATGTAGATCCAGAGGATAAAGTTGGTAGTTCTAGGAAATGTTGGGATGGTATCACTTTCTTCGCAGTATGCCTTTTATTTTCCATGCACGTAAATATTGAAAAAAAATCAAAAAATCAAAAAAAAAAATCAAAAAAATCAAGCTAGACAGGTTTCAGCTTATCGAGCTTGAACTACGAAAGGCCTGATCTCCCCTCATCAATGGGAGTACGTAGGCAACCATTTATGGTGCGGTCAAAATAAACAAACACCCAAAAACCATAAACAAACACTTCTCAAACCGTTTAGCTCATCAAGCAGGAACTACGCAGACTTTATCTCCCCTCATCAATTGGAGTACGTAGGCAGCCATTAGTGGTGCGGTCTAACCCTCAAAAGAACAACCCTCTAAGTCAGTGACCCATGTTGAGAAGACCCAACAACACTTCAATGTCATTCCTTCAAATCTAGCACAAATCCTAAAAAGGAAGAAACATCGATATACTAAGACAACCAGCAGCGAGGACCTTCAAAGAGCTGAAACCCTCAATCACAAGTCTTCATAAAATCGGAAGAAAACCATCAAGGTCGATTGCAAGAACAAGTCAGGAACAATGATTGAGGGCATCAAAGCCCAAATCCACTGTAACGATCGAGACATTTGTAATTTAATTTAAATATATATGGAATTAAATAAATATTTTAATTAATTTATTTATTGAAAAAAATAAATAATTGATGAATTGTGGTGAATTAATTTAGTAACTAAATTGGTTAATGTTAATTAAATTGAGTAATGATAATTTTATTTGAAGGATTTAATTTAAGGATATAATTAAATTAAATCAATTGCTTGATATTTAAGAAAATAGTTAAATTAAATGAATTGTTTAATTTAAAGGAAATAAATAAATTAAATAAAATGACATTTCTAATTTATTAATTAAATTAGATATATAATTATTTAATTATTTATTATAAGCATAATTATAATAAGAATATAATTATTATAATTATAAATTATAAGCTATTAAAATGGTTACATGTGTGACACATGAAACTATATAATATAAATAATATAAAAATAATTTAGTTTATGGGAATTATGTGGTAGCCAAACAAGGCCTTGTAGCCTTTGGCTTATTCAACTGATGCAAACCTTTGGGTTGTGAACTGACATACGTGGGATTGTGGCCCGTTTATAATTCCTACACGTCTTATTTTTCCCTAAGGCTAGTTAATAGTTTATTTGCGTATTATATCCTAAGCTAAGAGAAAACACAGAGGGTGAGAGAAGTTCAGTGGCTTTGAAGAGAGAATTCTTTGAGATTTCAAGCGAAATGAGAGGATTGCTAAACCTTGTTATCATCTTTTTCTAGCATATAATCAAAGATTCAAGGTATAAACTATCCATATTCTAACTTTTAGTTTTGTTATATATATATTCTATGTGATTTGGAAATCACGTGAATTGTGGTATATATCTGATCAGGATCTTAAGACGCTTTTATCTAACTCACTGAAGCTCACCCCCCTTTAGCGACGGACACGATTGACGGTTCGGTCATACAACCGTAAATACATACTTTTAAGCGATGCTATATGTTGTCCGTCGCTAAAAGTATAGATGACGATTGAATGATCGAAGCAAATCCGCCGGGCGATTTTAAAGAGGGGTGAGCTCGGGTGAGTTAGATAAAGGGTGATCTTAAGATCCGGACTATATATATATATATATATATATGTTTATATAGGTTGCAAAATCTGATAACATCATGTATACTTGATACTTGTTTATCAAATTCGTGAGGAATTAGCTTTGTAGGAAAGAAATTGAAATATCAGTGTTATTGTTCTTATAATATGGCTTAGAAAGTATAAATTTTCATGATCAATACTTGTTATAATCTGTAATTTGTTGGTGGATTGTAATAATATGTTAAGAAACGAAAGCGGCGTAGTTTAAATCATGTCAATTGATTAAGAAACAAATTCGTGGCAATCAAATTCGTTAAAAGTGTAAAAATGGAAGAAATTTGGAAAAACTATGGTTTTGATTTCTCAAAATGATGTATATGTAATGTTTTGTATATACAGTGATGTTTAGCATGTGTAACTATAATATTACAAAGTTTTAGATGTTGAAGTTGGGCGATTTTCTGTGGAAATGGAATTTTTTGGCCTATAACATAGTCTAAGTTCACGTTCGCAAAATCGAAATCGATGCATCGCGTCTTGTATGTACTATACATGTATTCTTTGTCATATTTGTTGTGTATTATTATCCTTGTACGGACGCTCTCTTTGTCATGTGCAAGGGTATTAATGTCTTAACGCAGCGCATGAATTGAATTCGATGTACAATGGCAGCAGGCGCCAAAGGGTCAATCGAACCAGGTCGATCTCATAACAACATAGCTTGGAAATTATTAACTTAACATAATTTAATGGTTTGTAAAGGACCTAAAACATGTTACAAGGCATAGTAGTGTATTGTAATCACAACACCAAAATTATAGATTATGAATTAGTAAGTTGTGAAAGTTCGTAATTTGATGTCACTTGAATTGGAATTATTTTATAATCACCATGTCGTATACTATGATATAATTAAGAATTCAGTTTCGTGTTACATGAATGAGTCGGATAATCAAGTCCTAAGTTAAGGATTATAGACTTGATTAAAATGAAAACTAAACTAATGAAATGGATGTTAATGTAACTAATTGTTGTTGCAATTTCAATGATATATGTAGGGTAATTGGCGAATATTATTACTTGTGTAGCTTACGTACAAGGCAAGTTTCTTACCCTAAACTTTTGTTGAGCAAGTTTCCTAACTCTACCTTGTGATTATTGAGCAAGTTTATTTACCCTATCTCAATTAAAATTACACCTATTTCATAGCTATGCTATCTTTAAGTCAAGCAATCTATTTATTCCTAAATTTTACATTGAAGTTAAACAAGCCTATTGATTCTATCTCGTGTATTATTGTACAAGCTCTTGTAACCTAATTCGTTACATCGAGCGAGTTTTACTTTCATTATTGTCATTCAAAGGAGATTGTTCTAACTCTTCTGAATATAGCGCTTTGCATGTATATCATATTTACTCAATTATATATTGTTGTTATTCAATCTTTGATTTTGATAACCTTGTTCAAAGCTTTATTGTTGTATTAAACCTTCAAGTAGTAAGCAAACATTTATTGATTGAATTAATCTACAATCGAATAGTGTTCTAAAATTCTAGAAACACTAATAAGTTAGTTTCGAGCTAAAGTTTCGTTAGTGCGGAAATTCTAAATTCAAGCTTAGACGAACAACCCTAGCATAGGGGATTTTGTACGTGTAACGTTTAGATGTTTATGCACAATACATGGTACAAAGGGCTGATCCCCCTAAGTACGTTAAGAAGGGTCTATATAGTCTAAAAGACTGTTAAGGTTGAGGTAATAATACCTAAATACAAGAGACATAGTTCGTGGTCTTAAGACCCTCAGATATTAAACTTGAACTTGTTTTCTATTTTGATTCGTAGAACAAGTTCATTATAGTTCATCATTCGTTGTTCATTCTCATGTTGCTATCATTGCTATTCTCTATATCAGTGAGCAATTGTTTGCTCACTCTTGCATTTAACACTACAGCTAAAGTTGAGAAAGTCGATGAGCCGTCTACTAGCAAAGGAAAGGGCAAGATGTCCAAGTGCTAAGGATTTATTGAATGTAGTAAAATGTTTTACTTTATAAGACTTATTTTAATATATGATATATTCCGCAAACTGATGTAATAAATTTAAGGTTAGATTACCTGGGATTTATTTTGAGATTATGATGTAACCCTTTAATGGGAAAGATTATTGTTTAAGTTATTTAAATTATGTCTTTATCCTTTGATTATGGGTAGTTAGATGTAATGTTTGGATAGTGAACACCAAATCCTGTGGGAATGGAGTACCTGGATTTGGGGGTGTCACATCCACCACCTATTCACCATATTGTACAGAGGTAAGAGCCTCTTGTGATCTCGACATCTTATAAACCCATCTGTTAAAGAAAATATCCCAGACAACAAGGCTGGGGCAATCTCGGAAACAACGATAACTCAATACTGGGGCATTTATCAACAATCCTAAAGAGAAAAATACACCAATCAGTACCATCATCATGGTACCTCATCATCAGATCTTCCCTCATATCATCTCACTGGCGATTCAGTATGATCATTTGGTCTTTTCTGATTATACTATTCTCAGAATGAATAATCTACATGTGAGGTATGACTCTTTCATCTCTTTATGAGCTTTTAGTCTCCATTTACATGCATTAGCGATAATATACATGTTAAGTTTTGCTTAACTTGTTATGAATGGGATTAATTCTGATAAGCGTCTGTGGGGTAAGAATCACGGGAACGATTAGAAAATTAAGACTATTCAACCTTTTGATTAGGCACGACATCCTAGTTCAAAGCGCTTTTTGGAAAAAACTTGACCTTATATGTATGTCTGCACTTTGCGATTGCCCTAACTCTTAGTTGTGGGGTATGAAGCTATGGTAAAAATAATGGCAATGAAAAGATAAAAGATAAGTCGTAGCTTAATATCTCGAATCGTGGCCTAGGTTGCTCGAGTTATTAAGCCTTAGGGGTGTCTTTACATCTGGTGCCCTAAAGCCATCTGGTTTAGGAGTTATCGGCCCAACGCTCGTTACATTGGGTAACTTAGCGTCTAAGAAAATGAGCATTGAAAATTGAAAAAAGGGTAAAACCTGAGCAGATCCGAATTGTGGCGTAGGTTATTCAAGTAATTAAGCCCGAGGGGTGTCTTTACACCTGGTGCCCTAAAGACATCTGGTTTGGGAGTCACCGGCCCAACGCTCCCTACATGGGTGACTTAGAGCCTAAGAAAATGGACTTGTCAAGCTCAGGTAAAGAGGCAAATTAATTGATCGCCTAACTTATCTTGAAGCGTGGCCTTTATTACTCGAGCCAGTAAACCCTAAGGGGTATCTTAACACCTAGTGCCCTAAAGCCCTCCGGTTTGGGAGTCATTGGTCCAAAACTCGTTACATGGGTAATTCTGAATAGCCTAAGAAAATGAGACAAGTTAGGCGAGAGAAAAGAAAAATTAGAAAATTTGCCAAGGCATAGAAGTGAAGCCCCTGCTAAGAGTTGCGTTATTCATAGTGCGTGTGTCATATGAAGTCGATTCTGCGAAGAATAATGTCCAAAGCGAAGATGAAGTATCTCTGATATAGGGAGATAAGTCTTTTGAATCTAATCCTACCCATGAATAATTTCCATGGATGTTTGTAAATTTCCTTGAGATTTCATAAACGTTTACTTCAAATGCCTTATTCACAAGAGTATATTAATCCTGACGGCCAAGTCGTCAAGATTTTGCTACATTTTGCTCTTTTCATGTACATGATAATACTCACTCGCGACTTAGTCAACAAAGAGAATTTCCCATATGAATTTCCGGCGATAACATGCGAAAGGACTGGGGCATTTTTCGATTCCAGGAAAGGGAAGGAGTTTAAGGCAAGATCAAGCTTCTCATCAAAAGAAAGGGGAGAACTCCTAAAAGAAATCATGGCGATATAAGCTTGCCCCTACAGAAGAAGGGGAAAATTCTCAAGAAAGTCCTTAACTCAAGAGCATAAGCCAAACGACAAAAGGTCTTGCGAATGAAATCTACACCATTAAACATGTTAACCTGCGTTAAGTCCTCCCAAGTCAAGGCCTCTACACCGAAGTTTAAATATGGGCAGCGAAAGAATGAGATGCACCCTCTAGGGATGTCAGCGGCATACAGATCATCAGTTCAACCGGGTTAGGAATCAAAAGCTCAAGGGAATGGGGCATAAGCACCCAACAGCGAAAAGAAACTCAAAATCACCTCAAAAAGGGTGAGGTAAGTTTCTACTCTAGACAATTTAAAATGTACATCAACCTAGGACAATAGACTCCTAAGGATAAATCTAGGTCATCACATCATGCATGATCTGCAGATGTGTAAATGTGCTACATCAGCATACATCTCCATCAAAATTTAGCATGCATCTCCAATAATTTAAATATGCGAGCACATTAAATATCTAGATTAGAGAAAAATTTTGTCGTAGATATCAATTGGTTGTCATCAATCCAGTGTAACATCAGGCGGAGTAAGCCCTTGAATATTACTTCAGCGAAGGTATCAGAAGAACCGGTATTCTAAACCACTGGCATTAATTCTGCAAAATATCGAGATAATTCAACGATGAAAAATTTATATACCACCGTTCGAGTGGGAACCAAAACAGTTTAGCAATGTTAGCGTATTCAACTACCAGCAGGGTATGATCCGTTATCAAAATACCAACAGGGTAGGCACCGTTGTAAATTATCAACGTATGCATTGTAACATTCTAGAATTTTAATTGTTATATTAAATATTTATTGAATTATTTAAATATTTAATGGATGTGTTTATTGTTGAATAAATAATTGTTCAAATTTGAATTGATGTGGTTAATTATTTGTTAAATAAATAATTAAGGAAAATTAATTATTTTGCTAATTTAATTTAATTATTAAGTTAGAGAATTTTGATTAATTGAATTACTATTCTTTTTATTGGAATTGTAATTAAAAAGGATGTGTTAGTTGATTAAATAAAGTTATAATTATATAGAAAATTATAATTTTGTGATATTGATTTATGTGTTAAAGTGATTTGATAAATTGTTTTTTGAATTAATTTAATTAAGTTAATGTGTGACAAATAACCTTTTATAAAGGAGTTATTAAAATAACTTAAAGGAGTTTTAATTCCGTTTTGGCCAAACAAGGCCTAATGCCTATTAAGTCTTTAATTTATTTGAGTTTTACCAAACAAGGTGTAAGGTTAATGGTTTATTTTTTTAGTTAGTAACCAAACAAGCCTTATGGCTTTTGATTTCAAAATTCACATAAGCGATATCGATTACATTTATAATTATATTATATAATTAATATATATAATATCTATATACGTTATTTGTTAAGACGTATGTTAGAGGAGAGAGGTTAGAGAGAAGAAAGAAAACTCAGAGGAAGAAGAAGAAGAGAAGAAGAAAAGAAGAGAGAAAGAAATGCTAGAGATTGGGGAAGGAGAGGCTTGAGAGAGAAAAGAATAGCCATATCATCTTCTATCAAGGTATTCTCCAATTTCTTTTTAGTTTTAAAAGTCTAGTTTCTCTTCCCAAATTCTCTGTAGATTTTTTGTGTAAGCATGAATTATTGTGTTATGTGGCTTTATATGACTTATTAGTGATGTTAAAACGATTTTCATAAGTTATAATCTATGAATTGATGATATGTATGTAATTTGGGAAGAAAATTTTTTTACAGTGAGTTTTGGTGATTATATATTGTCTAGTTAAAATAGAAATTGAGGGTTAATTAGTTGTTTAGTTGATAAATTGACCATTTAATTTAATAGAGCATGTATAATTGTTGATAAAATGCTTTGAATTAGTGGTTTTGGTTGAAAAACAAAATTTACAGTTTTGATTTTCATTGAAATATCAAAAAGTGAGTTTTTATAAAAAATAGTGAAATTGAATGTGCTAAATTTGTTGTTTATGTTGTTGTATGGATAGAAACATGTTAGGAATTCTTGAATTTTGTTTACATAATGTTTTTGTATGAATTATATGCTATTTAGTCTGTTAGAAACGAGCTTGTAGGCCAAAATTGGCTTTTTCTTGTCTTTGTTGTGAAAAGCCGTCATCGATCGAGACTACTGATTCCTGTGTGTGTGACCCAATGATAGTAGTTTTGTGTCATAAATACCTTGACTGCCACCATGCCTTGTTGTCACCTTATAATAATAATGCATGTACTTGTGCGACCATGATGTAAACCGTGATGTGCATGGCATGCGAGATAGCGAGAATAGTCCGGCAGCGGTGTACTTTTTGTACACGAAATTTTAAGAAAAGTTATGTGATGATAGTAGGACTGCTAAATGTTGATTTTAGTATATCTATACTATGAATAAGTATGTTATTAACAATTAACTTGTGTTATAACTCGATTATGTGATTAAAAATCTAATTTTTAAATGATGAGCGTACTTAGTTATGTTTGTAAGATGGTAATGACTAATTATGTCATGATGACATATGTTTATAGGATATTGTGATTCATATTGAATTGGTTTAGCCTACGAGCAAGGCAAGTTCTCTAACTCTACTTTTGTAATTGGAATCAATTATTGTTCCCAATATAATAATGCAAGTTCTCTAACTCTACTTTTGTAATTGGAATCAATTATTGTTCCCAATATAATAATGCAAGTTTTCTAATTCTTTATCTTGTTGAAATATTTATTGTTTCAATTCGATTACCTTATGAATGATGCAAGCTTTCTAAACTTTGGTTTAATGTTGATAAGTTATTCTTGTATTTAACTTGTTGTTTAGCATGCACAACTATTTATATTAATGTTGAGCAATTTCATCGTTCAAACTGTTATGCATGCTTAGTACTCAATTCTAATTAACCTTGACTTAATATTGTTCAAGCAAGGCATGTTATAGTTATTCAAAGTATATGCTATTAGATTATTCCTAAAGCATGATTTTGGTTTACCATGTTGATTCATTTACAATTATTTTGTAATATAATGTTATTAATTCAACTAGTCCTCTAGTTGATGATCGTTGAACTTCAAATTACCCTTAAAAGCTTATCAAACCAAACTCTCTTTGGTGCGGACTTGTACTCAAATCTTTGAGATGAACAACCCTATTATTATTAGGGGATAACTTACAGCGTAACGTTAAATGTTTGTGCACAATACATGGTATGAAGGGTGATCCCCTAAGTACGAGGAGTCCTTATAGTCTTATATTTATTAAAGTTGGAGTTGAAAGATTACTTTCATAATTGTGGACATAGTTCATGGTCTTATGACCCTCAGTTATATTTATTCCACATTTTGGATTTCAGTTTCTAATTATAGAGAGTACTGTTCATTGTTGATGAGCCTATTATTGGCAGTTATTATTACTATACTCTTGTTGATTTCATATTGTATCCAGTGAGCAATTGTTTTGCTCACTCTTGCATATTTTAAAACTCATTGCAATGACTAAAGAAGAGAAGGTAGATGAACCTTCGCTCTAGCAAAGGAAAAGGAAAAATGTGCAAGTGATGAAGACTGTAAATTTTACTTTAGACTTTTATTATGATGATCTTAGACTTGGTTTTAATGATGTTTATTTAATTTTCAGTATTTGAATGATTGTATTTAAAGGTTAGATAACTGGAATTTTTTTTTATGTAACCCTTTTTGGGAAAGGTTTTATTTATCGATTTTTATTGTGATTGGGTAGTTAGATATGAATGTTTGATTAAGTGAGCAATAAATCCTATGGGAATGAAGTACCGGATTTGGGGGTGTCCTGAGTTAGTATCAAAGCTTTAGGTTATGAACCTTAGGTGGGGAAAAGCCTTAGGAAGTAACCTTCGAAAAGATAGTGATGATAAACTCTTATCGGGTTTTAAGGAAGAAGTAATAAATAACTTATGCGCTTATGTGATTACAACTTATGTGCTCATGAGAGTCGAGTAGTAATGATTAATAACTAAAACTTAAAAATCTTGTTGTCAGGATGACTAATGTCGGAGAATCCAGTCAGGCTAGGGAGGAAGGACCTCAGATGCCTAGAGAGGAGTAATCTCGTGATATTCAAGTGGTTTGGGAACAACTACTTCCACGAGAGTCAGCTCCATTACTCGCAGTGGTCGAGGATGATGATGATGATGATGATGTAGAAACAGATGAGGAAGATCCCATGGAACTGCCGCAGACTGATGAAGAGGACGAGGAGGAAAGGATTCCACTTAACTCGATAGGTGGTCAGATATATCGATGAGGTGCATGACCGCAACGTGGAACTTCAAGATCTTGTCGAGGAATTGCAAGAGATAATGTAATCGAACAACAGACTTCGTTGTACGAGAAGGAACGACGAGATTCGTGGATCGAGAAGAACGGTGAACAATGTTGAAGAGAAAGCTGGTTCACTGCTTGAAGAAGAGAACGATCAAATGAGAAGCGAGAGGTTGCGAGTTGAAGAGCAAGTTGAGAGAAGAATCTGCAAAAAGGGCAAGAGCCGAAGACGTGTACAATGAAGCTTATCAACAAGCCGAAATAGCAAAGGGAGACGCACAAGCAAAGAGAAGGGAGATGGAAGAAATGGATAACGTGTTCAACACCGCGATTAATCAAGCTCAAGACCGGGTCATGGGTTATCCAATTCAGTTCGAGACGCTACCCTCGTTCATACTGGACCGTCGAACCATGTTCCGAGTTATGGAAGAAGAGCGTCATAAGGCTTCGCAATATCTTAATAGGACATCATAGGGAGTGTACTTGAGTTATGTTATGATAAATAATTTGTTAATCCTAAGTGTTATGCAACCTATGAGATATGATGATGATGTCCTGAAACTTTAGTAGTTCAGGAAAATAATATAAATAGCAGTGATGCTATTGATATGATGTTTTCAAAGAAGTTTTGAATAAAAGATATTATTTTCTTTTATCCAAAGTGTTATGTGTTATGAAGTGATTACTTTATGGGGGCAAGTTAAGTAGAAATTACTTTAAAAGAGTTGAGCAATAATCTAATGAATGTATTCTTTTTAACAGAAAATGCCTCCAAGACGTCAACCACCCCGTCAGAGAACCACCGAAGGAACCAACAACGATAATGCTGAAACTAACTCCATTCGGCAGTTAGTGATGTTACTGACAGGTGCACTGCAAAATCAACCGCAGAATCAACCTCAGAACCAAGGTGCTACATTTAAGGACTTCAAGGTGGTTGGACCACCAGAATTCCGTGGATCCATGAATCCAGTTGAAGCATAGACTTGGATTATGGAAATTGAGAAGGTTTTTGATGTGGCTAGGGTAGAGGGGAATTAGAAGACTGCTTTTGTAATGTTTATGTTGAAAGAGGAGGCTAGTTATTGGTGGAAGGCCAACAAAACTCGGGAAGGACCAGGAGTAATGACCTGGGATAGGTTTAAGGAGCTGTTCTTCGAGACTTATTTCCCAGAGAGTTCGAAGAGTAAGCTAGAGGTCTAGTTTTTGGAGTTAAAGCAAGGAACAATGTCAGTGTCGGAGTATGCCGCGAAGTTCAACGAGTTGGCGAGGTTTGCGCCATATTAGGTCAGCACAGACGAGCGCAAGGCGAAGAGGTTTGAGCAGGGACTGAAACCCTGGTTGTACAGTAGGGTCTCCTTGTTCCAATTGAAGACATTTGCAGCAGTGATGGAGAAGGCGATTCTCGCTAAAAGTGGAGGTGAGGCAGTAACAAAGCATAATCAAGAGCAGAGAAAGAGGAAAAGTGAAGGTGAAGCTAAGAGTAGTGGTAACGGTAGTAATGGTAACAACCTGAAGAGGAAGTGGAATGGAAATGGAGGAGCTAGAAATCAGCAAAAAAATCAGCAAAATAAGAAGTTCGAACCATATGCTACGTGTGGAAAGTTTCATAAGGGAGTGTGTCTGCTGGGGAAATGAGTATGCTTCAATTGTGGCCAGGAGGGCCACATCGCCCCAAATTGCACTCAAGCTAAGAAGAATGTGTGCTTCACGTGCGGATCCAAGGATCACTTTGCTCGTGAATGGCCCAAGAAGAGATCTGGTGAGACAAATGGGAGCAAGGGAAATGCTAGTGGGAGTGCGTTGGCTATTGCTGGACCAACAACAACAAATAAGCCCACAGCCAGAACCTTCAACATGATATGCAAGATCTTTGTGCAATCAAAGGATGTGGTGTCAGGTATTATCCCGATCAATGATATTGATGCTTATGTATTATTTGATTCGGGTGCTACTTGCTCATTTATATCTGATGAATTTGCTATGAGATTAGGATTGCCTTGTGAAGAATTGAATTTTCCTTTAAACATAGAAATTGCGAATAAGGAAGTAGTTCCTGTTAGGTTCGTATACAAGAACTGTAGGGTGAACATTAAGGGAAATATTTTGATGGTAGATTTGATTCCGATCAGGTTAGGAGAGTTTGACGTTATTTTGGGAATGGATTGGTTGTTCAATTATGGAGCGATAATTGACTATCAAAAGAAATGTGTAAACCTTATGACTCCGTCAAAGGTAGTATTTAATGGTAGAAAATCGCCTAGACAAATGAGATGTCTGACGATTATGCAGGCCAAAAAGTTGTTGAGTTAGGGCTGTGTGGGTTATTTAGCTTACATAGTCGATACTCAGAAGAAGGGTGCGAAACTGGAAGAAATACCAGTGGTTAGGGAATTTGAGGATGTGTTTCCAGAGGATTTGCCAGGACTTCCGCCTGACAGAGAAATCGAGTTCGTGATCGACTTAGCACCGGGAACCACTCCGATATCGAAAGCCCCGTACAGAATGGCTCCGGTGGAGATGAAAGAACTGATGGTACAACTACAGGAGCTGTTGGACAAGAAATACATTCATCCGAGTGTGTCATCGTGGGGAGCATCAGTGTTATTCGTAAAGAAGAAGGATGGATCAATGCGTCTTTGCATTGATTATAGAGAGTTAAACAAAGTCAATATTAAGAACAAATACCCTTTGCCGAGAATATATGACTTGTTTGATTAATTAAAGGGTGCTAGATATTTCTCGAAAATAGATTTGAGAAGTGGGTACCATCAACTGAAGGTAAGAAAGGAGAATGTACCGAAGACGGCATTTCGAACTCGGTATGGACATTACGAATTTTTGGTGATGTCTTTTGGTTTGACAAACGCCCCTGCAGCGTTCATGGATTTGATGAACAGGGTGTTTAAACCATTTTTGGACAAGTTTGTGGTGGTGTTTTTCGACGATATTCTGGTGTATTCTAAAACTCAAGAGGAACATGTGGAACATTTACGTCTAACACTGGAGACGCTAAGAAAATAAAAGTTGTATGCGAAATTCTCTATATGTGAATTTTGGCTGGAACGTGTATAATTTCTTGGGCACGTAATTGACAAGGATGGAATTTCAGTGGATCCATCAAAGGTTGAAGCTGTGATAAATTGGGAACAACTGAGAACTTCATCAGAAGTGAGAAGTTTCTTGGGATTAACAGGGTATTACAGACGGTTTATCCAGGATTTCTCCAAGATTGCCACTCCGTTAACAAATTTAACGAGGAAATCTGTAAAATTTGTTTGGACGGAGAAGTATGAAGAAAGTTTCCAGGAATTGAAAAAAAAGCTAAGTATGGCACCTGTGTTGTCATTACCAGATAATACAGGAAATTTTGTGGTGTACAATGATGCTTCACACAAGGGATTAGGATGTGTCCTTATGCAGAATGGAAAAGTCATCGCGTATGCATCAAGGCAATTGAAAGATTATGAAAAAGGGTATCCGGCACATGATTTAGAGTCAAGCGGCGGTTGTGTTTGCCACGAAGATATGGAGACATTATCTCTACGGAGAGAAATGTGAGATTTACATGACCATAAAAAAGTCCAAGTATATTTTCACGTATGAAGGACTGAACATGCGTCAAAGAAGATGGATGGAACCGATAAAAGATTATGATTGTGAGATCTTTTATCATCCAGGCAAAGCAAACGTGGTTGCAGATGCCTTGAGTAGGAAAGGCAGGGAAAAGTTGATGTTGTTAACTGATAAGGAGGATCTTATTACAGCAATGTAAAGGTTAGAGTTGGAAATCAAATTTCTAAAAGAATTAGATGAGAAATTGTACCAGAGAAGCCAGTCAAACTTTGGTGGACAAAGTGAAGAACGCTCAACTATAAGATGAGGAATGTAGAAAAATCAGAGAAAGTGTGGTTGAGGGAAAAGAGGTGAAATACAATGTTGATACTAAGGGAATGCTAAGATTCGAGGGACGAATTTGGGTTCCAGCAGTTCAGGAGATTAAAGAAGAAATTTTGATGGAAGCACATAACTCAAGGTATTCAATTCATCCGGGAAGTACGAAAATGTATCAAGATTTGCGGCGTCATTTTTGGTGGCCGAACATGAAAAGAGATGTTGCAGAGTGCGTTGCAAAGTGCTTGACATGTCAGAAAGTGAAGGCAGAACATCAACGACCAAGCGGATTACTTCAACCATTGGAGATACCGAAATGGAAGTGGGAGCACATCACAATGGATTTTGTGGTAGGTCTTCCAACAACTCAGAAAGGATACGATGTGATATGGGTGATAGTGGATAAATTGACAAAATCTGCACACTTTTTGCCAATAAAGATTAGATTTAATCTTGATCAGCTGACGAAATTGTACGTTAAGGAGATTGTTTTAAGACATGGAGTTCCAATATCAATTGTATCTGACAGAGATCCGAGGTTCACATCAAATTTCTAGAAGAGACTGCAAGAATGCATGGGAACACAATTGAAGATGAGCACATCGTATCATCCGCAAACCGATGGGCAAAGCAAAAGAACGATCCAGACACTTGAAGATACGCTTAGAGCGTGCATCATGGATTTCAAGGGAAACTGGGATGATCATCTACCGTTGGTAGAATTTGCATACAACAACAGTTACCATGCAAGCATTGGTATGCCACCATATGAAGCATTATACGACAGGAAGTGCAGAACTCCACTGTACTGGGATGAAGTCGGAGAACGTCAACTATTAGGACCAGAACTGGTACAACAAACTGCTGAGGTTGTCAAACTCATCAGAACAAGATTGATAGCTGCTCAAGATAGACAAAAGAAATATGCTGATCAACACAGACAAGATCGTGCGTTCGATGTAGGAAATTTTGTATTCCTAAAGGTTTCTTCTTGGAAGGGAAAAATTCAATTTGGTAAGAAGGGCAAACTAAGTCCGAGATTTATTAGACCCTTCGAAGTGCTGCGAAAGGTTGGAGAGGTGGCTTACGAGGTAGCTCTACCTCCGGAGTTGCAAAACATTTATAATTTTTTTCACGTGTCGGTGTTACGACCATGCAAACCTGATTACAAGCACGTGATTGAGTACGAACCATTGCAGTTTTAGAAAGATTTGTCCTATGAAGAGATTCCTATCCAGATAGTCGACAGAAAAGAACAGGTGCTCAGGAATAAGGTGATACCTTCTGTGAAGGTAATTTGGAGGAACCACAATGTCGAAGAGGCCACGTGGGAACTCGAAGCTGAAATGATGAAGAATTACCCTTAGTTATTTGTTTAATCTGTGTGTTCGATTCTGGGGACAAAATCTTTGTAAGTAGGGGAGAATGTGACGAATGAATTGTTTGAATTGTGATTCTGGGGACAGAATCCTTGTAAGGAGGGAATGATGTAACATTCTAAAATTTTAATTATTATATTAAGTATTTATTGAATTATTTAAATATTTAATGGATGTGTTTATTGTTGAATAAATAATTGTTCAAATTTGAATTGATGTGGTTAATTATTTGTTAAATAAATAATTAAGGAAAATTAATTATTTTGCTACTTTAATTTAATTATTAAGTTAGAGAATTTTGATTAATTGAATTACTATTCTTTTTATTGGAATTGTAATTAAAAAGGATGTGTTAGTTGATTAAATAAAGTTATAATTATATAGAAAATTATAATTTTGTCATATTGATTTATGTGTTAAAGTGATTTGATAAATTGTTTTTTGAATTAATTTAATTAAGTTAATGTGTGACAAATAACCTTTTATAAAGGAGTTATTAAAATAACTTAAAGGAGTTTTAATTCCGTTTTGGCCAAACAAGGCCTAATGCCTATTAAGTCTTTAATTTATTTGAGTTTTATCAAACAAGGTGTAAGGTTAATGGGTTATTTTTTTAGTTAGTAACCAAACAAGCCTTATGGCTTTTGATTTCAAAATTCACATAACTGATATCAGTTATATTTATAATTATATTATATAATTAATATATATAATATCTATATACGTTATTTGTTAAGACGTATGTTAGAGGAGAGAGGTTAGAGAGAAGAAAGAAAACTTAGAGGAAGAAGAAGAAGAGAAGAAGAAAAGAAGAGAGAAAGAAAGGCTAGAGATTGGGGAAGGAGAGGCTTGAGAGAGAAAAGAATAGCCATATCATCTTCTATCAAGGTATTCTCCAATTTTTTTTTAGTTTTAAAAGTCTAGTTCTCTTCCCGAATTCTCTGTAGATTTTTTGTGTAAGCATGAATTATTGTGTTATGTGGCTTTATATGACTTATTAGTGATGTTAAAACGATTTTCATAAGTTATAATCTATGAATTGATGATATGTATGTAATTTGGGAAGAAATTTTTTTTACAGTGAGTTTTGGTGATTATATATTGTCTAGTTAAAATAGAAATTGAGGGTTAATTAGTTGTTTAGTTGATAAATTGACCATTTAATTTGATAGAGCATGTATAATTGTTGATAAAATGCTTTGAATTAGTGGTTTTGGTTGAAAAACAAAATTTACAGTGTTGATTTTCATTGAAATATCAAAAAGTGAGTTTTTATCAAAAACAGTGAAATTGAATGTGCTAAATTTGTTGTATGGATAGAAACATGTTAGGAATTCTTAAATTTTATTTACATAAAGTTTTTGTATGAATTATATGCTATTTAGTCTGTTAGAAACGAGCTTGTAGGCCAAAATTGGCTTTTTCTTGTCTTTATTCTTGAAGGTTGCGGTCGAGACTACTGATTTACATGGCCATTGTGTGATCTTGGCCCAGCAATAGTAGTTTTGCTCATGGCCTTGATACCTTACCATGTGTGATAGCCTTATATATAAGCTGCGCTGCATAATACGACCACAATCGTGGCCATGGCTGAGTTAAAGAATCTTTCGACGAGTGTACTTTTGGTACTCGAAATTTTATGAAAAGTTATTTGATGATAATAGGACTGCTAAATGTTGATTTTAGTATATCTATACTATGAATAAGTATGTTATTAACAATTAACTTGTGTTATAACTCGATTATGTGATTAAAAATCCAATTTTTAAATGAAGAACGTACTTAGTTATGTTTGTAAGATGGTAATGACTAATTATGTCATGATGACATATGTTTATAGGATATTGTGATTCGTATTGAATTGGTTTAGCCTACGAGCAAGGCAAGTTCTGTAACTCTACTTTTGTAATTGGAATCAATTATTGTTCCCAATATAATAATGCAAGTTCTCTAACTCTACTTTTGTAATTGGAATCAATTATTGTTCCTAATATAATAATGCAAGTTTTCTAATTCTTTATCTTGTTGAACTATTTATTGTTTCAATTCGATTACCTTATGAATGATGCAAGCTTTCTAAACTTTGGTTTAATGTTGACAAGTTATTCTTGTATTTAAATTGTTGTTTAGCATGCACAACTATTTATATTAATGTTGAGCAATTTCATCGTTCAAACTGTTATGCATGCTTAGTATTCAATTCTAATTAACCTTGACTTAATATTGTTCAAGCAAGGCATTTTATAGTTATTCAAAGTATATTCTATTAGATTATTCCTAAAGCATGATTTTGGTTTACCATGTTGATTCAATTACAATTATTCTGTAATATAATGTTATTAATTCAACTAGTCCTCTAGTTGATGATCGTTGAACTTCAAATTACCCTTGAAAGCTTATCCAAACCAAACTCTCTTAGGTGCGGACTTGTACTTCAAATACTGAGATGAACAACCCTACTATTATTAGGGGATAACTTCCTCGTAGCGTTAAATGTTTGTGCACAATATATGGTATGAAGAAATTTGATCCCCTAAAACGAGAGTCCTTATAGTCTTTATGATTAAAGTTGGAGTTGAAAGATTACTCGCAACTGTGGACATAGTTCATGGTCTTATGACCCTCAGTTATATTTATTCCACATTTTGGATTTCAGTTTCTGATTATAGATGATAGAGTATTGTTCATTGTTGATGAGCCTATTATTGGCAGTTATTATTACTATACTCTTGTTGATTTCATATTGTATCCAGTGAGCAATTGTTTTGCTCACTCTTGCATATTTTAAAACTCATTGCAGCTAAAGAAGAGAAGGTAGATGAACCTTCGTCTAGCAAAGGAAAGGGGAAAATGTGCAAGTGATGAAGACTTGTAATTTTTACTTTAGACTTTTATTATGATGATCTTAGACATGGTTTTAATGATGTTTATTTAATTTCCGCATTTGAATGATTGTATTTAAAGGTTAGATAACCTGGGAGATTTTGTTATGTAACCCTTTAATGGGAAAGGTTTTATTTATCCAGTTTTATTGTGATTGGGTAGTTAGATATGAATGTTTGATTAAGTGAACACCAAATCCTGTGGGAATGAAGTACCTGGATTTGGGGGTGTCACATGCATCGGGAAGGTCCAATGATTTTAGAACTTCATCACCAACATAGATGTACAAAACATCTTAACTTATCTTCATCAAACAGGCATCAGCAACACCAATAAAAAGCTAAACCCTTAAAGTCAAGACCAACATAGGCATCAGCAATAACCGGTAAAGGTAAAGCTATTTGCGATGTGCGAAGTGCAATTTGCGATTTGCGAATTACAAAGTGCGATTGGCCAAATGCAAAATACGAAGTGCGAAACACGATGTGCAATTTGCGAACTGCGATTTGCGAAAGCATTTTAACATTCATCATAACATTCATTACATTGCGATTTGAATCATTCAAAATACCTTGTAATATTTTAAGTGTCTAGTAATCTTTATCATGTCCATTCCATTGCATTGCATGAACATGATAAAGAGGGGCATCTGTAGACACTCGAAATTTCATTTTCTTGTTACTAACTATGCAGGACGACAAAAGTGTCTTTTTCACACTCTAGAGATAACCCTGGAAGACCACAACATCGGTTCCAACCCTGGAGATAGCTCTGGGAGATCCATTTTCCAACCCCAGAGATAACCCCGGGAAAGTGAGTTTCAACCCCAGAGATAATCCCGGGGAATCAAGTTCAAAGCCTGGAGATAACCCCAGGAGGTCAAGCCAACCTCAGAGACAACCCTGAGGACATCCAGTACTTGCAGTAGCCCAATCTCAGAGATGACCCTGAGCAACGACTGCTTTATCAGCCCAAATCGGAGATAACCCCAATGACAAGCAAAATCATCATTTTACCACCTTGATTTTATATGCGAGCCAACTCAACACATTTCAACATACATTCTACACAACTGTCTTATAAGAACCAAATAGCTGCAATCCCGAGTGACTACTAAACAGGACAACACACCGGATATAATTTGAAGCTTGAAGACCAAGGGCATGGTCCCATCTTCCTGACTTCTTACAACCTTTAATCCCATGTCGTTTGTGTAGCTCTCAACAACAGCACTCCGTAAAAGGTCTTATACACCTCAATCAGATGCCCGGATTAAAGTTCTAAAAGTTTGAGCGGATAACACATTACATGAATGCACGTACTTTGAGACGGCGGGACCCGCAGAGCACGAGTCACCCAGGCGTGGCGTGGCAGTGCATCTGCAGGCTGCACTTGAGTACACTGCTTTGCTCCCCCTCTATAAATAGAAGGCTTGGGGTGGCTATTTTGTAAGAGAAAACGGTGAGGAAGCCCTTTCCAATTTTCTATGTACACACTATAAACTGAGTGCTTTCTAATTTTTTTGCGAGCTCATATATTGCTATATTTTTATCGGCAGGAACCGAGTGTTCATCCATTTAAAGCTATAAAAGTCTTCTTTGGCAGTCCACTATAAGCCTTCTTACACCTTTCAAAGCTTTTTCTTCACATCTTGCACACACCGTTCTTCACATTGAAAGTCATGTTGCGTGTGTATGCCCGGACTTTGGTCCGTGGCTTTTATTTCCTTTTGTATATATATACATACATATATATATATATATATATATATATATATATATATATATATATATGGACTAACATTATCGAGTTATGCCTCGATTGAGCACAGACTCACGTCTTGGCGTTTATTGCTTTTATATATATACTTATATATAAAGCATTTTGTTGGATTACATTCGATGAACACGGATTTTATATCCGAGCATTCTCGCTTATATATATATATATATAAATACTTATATATATATATATATATATATATATATATATATATATATATATCTATATATTATACCCATCAAACTCATTTGATTAAGCACAGATATATATCCAGAATACGTTTACCGCTTATATATATATACACATTTCTGTCAGGCCTGAAGTTTACTTCATGGCCTTTTACTCTTTTATTTACATTTCGTCACGCCTGGAGTTTACTTCGTGGCGGTTGATCATTTTTATTGCTTTATTTATATTTCGTCCCGCTTGGAGTTTACTCCATGGTGGTTGATCGCATTTACTGCTTTATTTACATTTTTGATCCCCTATGGAGGTGCTTCGTGGTGGTTGATCATGTCTCTATATATATATTACCGCTTTAATATATTTACATTTCTAGTCCCCCATGAAGTTCGCTTTGTGGTGGTTGACAGTCTTTATATATATATATATATATATATTTACAGCTTTTATATATATAACTGCTTACAACTTTCATATAACTCGCTACATCATGTGAGCCTAGGAATCATGTGATCACAGATTCAGTTTTCTAAATCTAGATTCGGTTCTTGTGATGGACATTTTCGGGTGTAAACAGCTTGTACATTATTCATGGTGTCTGAATTTCCTTAGATGGCTCTCATGCCCACAAGGAGTTCGGCACTGCTATATATCTTATTTTCTCGAAGATGCTTTGCATCTCAAAAATAAAAGCAATCAAGCCGAACATTTAATAAAATGGAAGTATCAAAGGCCTCAATTACTATTGAGCATAAGGGTTTGAAAATCTCTTTTACAAAACATCACTGCTATATCTTGTTAAAACCGAATTTTTACACAAATTTAAACCCTTTGTATATAGGTGCGAACGAGGCATAGAACTACTTCCAAATAATTGCACATTGACCCACACAGACACACACACATATTCATATAACAGTTTAATTGAAAAGTCGAGGTCACCATGGTAACACGGATGTCGGGGAATACCTAACACCTTCCCTCCGTATAAGCAAGTCCCCACACCCTAATGAATCTCGGTTTCACAAACTAGTTTAACAGTGTTACATCACGTGGTGAATGTGCAAACCTTTTCTCGGTTGAGTTGGTGTAACCATTAAAAAAAACCAACTGGCGACTATTACAGTCCAATCGTCGACATATAAATGATGAACCTTTTCAAAACTTGTTTTTTCAAACAAATCTCACCTAACATGAGAACACCAAAAGACAAGAACAAAAAAGGGATAGTAAAAATCCCGACGTCGACAACATAGTTCACGGTCTTATGACCCTCAGACATAATTTTTTACTTGTATTCTATTCTTGGTTCAGAGGTTGAGTTTTATTGAGCTCTCTATTCTTATTTATCATTGACAGGAAAGTTACAAATTGTTCAGTTGAAGTTATTCAGTATAGATTTTATATTGTCATTATTTATGAATATTCTAGTGAGCCTTGTTTTGCTCAATCTTGCATATAATAACATTTCAACTAAGATTGAGAAAGTCGACGAGCCATCCGCGAGTAAGGGCAATGGAAAGGTGAACAAGTGCTGAAGACTTGTTTATATTGTTTGATTCATTATATGGGTCGAGACTACATTATTTAATGTTCATCTTTTGAGTAATGATGTTAAGGTTAGAGATTACCTGGGATTATTTTTAAAGAGTTGTAACCCTTTAACAGGGAAGATTTCATTTAAGTTTATCAAGTTTACATTTTTATGTTATCCTATTTTCTAGGTAGTTAGAATGTGAATGTTTGATCAGTGAACACCAAATCCTGTGGAAATAAAGTACCCGGATTTGGGGGGTTCACAGCTACTGGTGGCAGGAGAATAAAACATGAGGTGGACAGGGAGTGATGACATGGAATAGATTTAAGAAAATATTTTTCAAGACCAATTTTCCAGAGAACTCACAGAATCAGATATTTAGAACTGAAGTAGGGTGCAATGACAGTGTTGGAATATACGAGAAAATTTAATGATCTAGATAGGTTTGCGACTGTTGGGTAAAAGCTAATTACGCACAACACACAAGTATACGTGGTCAACAAGTAATAAAGAGTAAGTAAAGTATCATTCCCACGGAGAATTAACTAATAAAGTTCACCAAGCACTAGCCCATAACCATTTTAGTCTTATTTAAACGAATGATATTATATTTTATATTTAAATTATGCAATTAAATAAACCTAACTATTCCTAGAGTGAGACTAGATAATGAAGACCTGAGATCATAATTTCATCTATTGACTCATTCAAATCCATACACTTCATGTTAAGTCAAACTAATTGTATCTGTTTGTTAGTCAAGAACACAAAAGTAAAGTATAGCCATTTCTCAATGTCATACCCATATCACATATAATCCACAGTTGATAGAATCCACATGAACACCCATATTACATAAACCATTATATGTCTATGTGATTTACAAATAATTAGGGTTTAATTCCAAGTTCTCAATTGACTACGAATGGTGCTTCGGTATATGTCTATCCTAAGCACGAATCATATATTCCATCACCATGTAGAACATACAAACACAAGCTATCAAGATCAAATCTAAACCCATACTTCGTCTTTCAAGTTCATATGGGTTATCATAGTAATTGATGGCCAATCAACTAAGCAAATAAGCATGAATCTTAATAGACAATCCCATAGCAATCAATAAGGTTAACAATGAAGTATACAAGAAATAACTAATCCATAGAATCCATTGCAATCTCATAATAGAGTTTAAATCATAACTGAATTAATGCTATCATCCACATATTGAGTAAACATCATAAGATACAATTAGGAATCAAAGAGAGATTAAGAGTAGAGAATGGTAGTGCAAATCTGTTCTCTCGATCCAAGATTGAATCTCCAATGCTTTTCAATCGCTTCAAGTCTCCAAACTAATCACATCTAGAAAGTATCTACACTAATCTACTCTATTCTATTATTGAAAATTAAAGAGAGAAAGCAACAATAGATACTTGATCCCCCAAGGGGTGGAATATGCTTTACATAATGACAATACGTCTAATATATAAGCCCTTATTGAACTGTTTAGTGAAAAGTCAGCTTCAATTGAACTGTTTATCAAGGGGTGGAATATGCTCTAAGTTACGCTTCAATTGCACTGTTTAGTGAAAAGTCAGCTTTGGTCAACATCAGAAGTGGCAGCGGCCAAGAGGGAATGGCTGGAGTTAGCGCGCTGCCGCGTATTTCAAGTGTTAAATCGCACTTTTTTTTCTCCAGGACTCAAATGCGGCCGTGCAGAAATGCACTACTAAATTCAGCGCTTGTAGTTGATTTTTCTAACTGCAGTGTCGTTTGGTAAAATGGCAATAACATTTGATCCGGGAAGAGTTACGGGGCCTTCCACCTATCAAATCGAATCTCTCGAGGAGCTCTACAACTTTCTTTTTTTAGGAATTGAGAAATAATGCACGAATGAAGGTTGAAAATTGGGTTGGAAGTGACTGCTGTGCAAATGGCCATCCAAAACAGTGACGTTCAACGTTTGTTGGTACAAAGGTCATAACTCTTGCATCCGAACTTCGATTGGAATGATTCAAGATGTTCCAAAAAGCTAAGAAGAAGCTCTAGAACATAATCCAAGTTCCAAGTCAAGAACATGAATTGAACATGAAAGCCCAAACGATCCTCGGATTACTTTTCCTTGCGTTTTCATACTAATAGTCGCTCACATCGTTCCCAAACATAAAATCTACAAAATGAACACAAAATGCATGAAAAGTAACTAAGAAACATGAGTATAAGCAACTAATTCAAGTAACAGATACCGGATAAGTAGGTATAAAACCAACTTATCAGCATCGTATCAGGTTAATATAGATGAATGAGAGGCAAAAAGATTTGAACATAGACTGTAGCCCTTGTTGTACAACAGAGTCTCGATGTTTCAGCTGAAAACATTGGTGGCAGTGCTTGAAAAGGTGATCATCGCAGAAGGTGGAAGCGACGCCTTAACGAAATACAATCAAGAACATAAGAAGAGGAAGAATATGAATGAAAGCAAAACTGGTGGTAGCAATAGCTGGAACAATAACCAGAAGAGGAAGTGGAATGAGAGTGTAGGTGCTGAAGGTCAGCAAAGTAGCCATCATAAGAGGAAATTTGAAGCGTGTGCTACATATGGAAAGAATAACACTGGTGTGTGCCTGAGGGGTAAGCGGGTGTGCTTTAACTATGGTCAGAAGGGCCACATTTCTTCGAATTACCCTAATTCGAAGAAGGGGTCAAAGGATCATCTAGCTCGCGAGTGTCCTAAGAAGGCAGCTGGAGGTACAAGTGGAAACAAGGGAGGTAGAAGTGGAGGTACTTTGGCTATTGTTGAACCAATGCCGTCGAACAAACCCACAGCTGGAACCTTCAACATGATCGTGCAGAATGTTGTGCAGCCAAAATATGTGGTGTCAGGTATTATTCCAATCAATGATATGAATGTATATGTATTATTTGATTCGGGTGCTACTTGCTAATTTATATCTGATGACTTTGCTAAGAATTTGGGTCTGCCTTGTGAAGAATTAAATTTCCCTTTGAATATAGAAATTGTGAATAAGGAAGTGATTCCTATTAAATATGTATATAAGAACTGTAGGGTGAATATTAAAGGAAATGTGATAATAATGGATTTAATTTCGATTAAACTTGGGGAATTTGATGTTATACTGAGGATGGATTGGCTATTGAATTATGGAGCAATAATTGATTGCCAAAAGAAATGTATAAACCATATGACTTCATCAAAGGTAGTTTTCCATAGTAACAAATCGCCTAGACAAGCGAGTTATCTGACGATGATGCAAGCCAAGAAATTACTGAGACAAGGCTGTGTAGGATATTTAACCTACATAGCCGATACTTAGAAGAAGGGTGCGAAACTGGAGGAGATACTAGTAGTAAGGGATTTTGTGGACGTATTTCCAGACGATTTGCCAAGACTTCTGCCTGACAGAGAAATTGAGTTCGTTATCGACTTGGCACCATGGACTTCTTCGATATCGAAGGCCCCATACAGAATGGCTCCGATGTAGATGAATGAATTGATGGTACAACTGCAAGAGCTGCTAGACAAGAAATATATTCAGCCGAGTGTGTCGCCGTGGGGATCACCGGTGTAATTCATGAAGAAGAAGGATGGGTCAATGCATCTTTGCATTGATTATAGAGAGTTAAACAAAGTCACTATTAATAATAAGTATCCATTGCCAAGAATAGATGACTTGTTTAATCAGCTAAAAGGAGCTAGATACTTCTCGAAGATAGATCTGAGAAGTGGGTATCATTAGCTAAAGGTAAGAAAGGAGGATGTACCGAAGACGACATTCAGAACTCGGTATGGACAGTACAAGCTTCTGGTAATGTATTTTGGTTTAACCAATTCCCCCGCAGTATTCATAGATTTGATGAGCAGGGTGTTTAGACCATTCTTAGATAAATTTATGGTGGTGTTCATCAATGATATTCTGGTGCACTCCAAAACTAAAGAAGAACACATAGAATATTTACGTTTGACGTTGGAGACACTAAGAAGAGAAAAGGTGTACGCTAAGTTCTCTAATTCTGAATTCTGGCTAGAACGCGTACAATTTCTTGGGCATGTAATTGACAAAGATGCAATTTCGGTAGATCCATCAAAGGTTGAATCTTTAATGATTTGGGAACAGTCGAAGACACCATCAATAGTGAGGAGTTTCTTGGGATTGGCAGGTTACTACAGACGCTTTATTCAAGACTTTTCCAAAATTGCCACTCCGTTGACGAATTTGACAAGGAAAACTGTAAAGTTTGTTTGGACGGAGAAGCGCGAAGAGAGATTTTAGGAATTGAAAAAGAAGATAAGCATGGCACCTGTGTTGTCATTACCAGATAATAAAGGAAACTTTGTGGTGTATAGTAACGCATCGCATAAAGGACTAGGTTGTGTGCTTATGCAAAACGGCAAAGTCATTGCGTATGCCTCAAGGCAACTGAAGGACTATGAGAAAGGGTACCCGACTGATGATTTGGAATTAGTTGCGGTGGTGTTTGCTATGAAGATATGGAGACACTGTCTCTATGGGGAGAAGTATGAGATATATACGGACCATAAGAGTCTGAAATATATTTTCACACAGAAGGATCTGAACATCCGTCAGAGAAGATGGTTGGAACTGATAAAAGATTATGATTGTAAAATCTTTTACCATTTTGGTAAAGAAAATGTGGTTGTCGACGCCTTAAGTAGAAAAGGTCTTGAAAAGTTGATGTTGTTAACTGCTCAGGATGAGCTAATTTTAGCAATTGTGAAACTAGAGTTGGAAGTGAGATATCCAAAGGAATCGGATGAAAGATTGTTTCAGATGGAGGCTAGTTCAACTTTGGTGGACAAGGTAAAAGTCGCCCAACTTCAGGATGAAGGATGCGAGAAAATCAGGGAAATACTGTCTGAAGGTAGTGAGTTAAAATTCAAGATCGATACAGAAGTGTTACTAAGATTCGAGGGAAGAATCTGGGTTTCGCCAGTACCCGATATTAAAGACAAAATTTTAATCGAAGCTCATAATTCAAGATATTCAATTCACCCAGGGAGTACGATGATGTATCAGGATTTATGATAGCATTTCTGGTGGCCAAATATGAAAAAAGATTTTGCTGAGTGTGTTACTAAGTGCTTGAGATTCCAAAAAGTCAAAGCCAATCATCAAAGACCAAGTGGATTGTTGTAGCCATTAGAAATACTAGAATGGAAGTGGGAAAATATCACAATAGATTTCGTAGAAGGTGCGACACCCCTAAATCTGGGTACTTCAATCCCATAAATGGTGTTCACTGTTCCACAAAATTACATCTATCTGCCCATAAAGAAAAGGGTATAAATAAATCTCACAAGCATAATAGATAATCCTCCCATTAAAGGGTTACATAATATCAAATAAATCCCAGGTCATCTAACCTTTATTATTACAATCATCAGCGGAATATTAAAATATAATCATAATCAAGTCTATTACACAAGCTTCAAAAATAAAAGGTAAATTAAACATCATATAATCAAGCATTTTGCCCTTGCCCTTGCCCTTGCTTGTAGAAGGCTCTTCAGACTTCTGGACCTCGTCTGCATTGTTTTGTGCAAGAGTGAGCAAACAATTGCCACAAAAAGAACAATATACAATAATAGTCTATGAATTATAATTAATTGAGCTTTCAATGGTAATATACTCTTATCGGAATAATAAACTCTAATTCAAAAGCTATGAGTTCAAAGGAATAATGAACTTTTAAGTTAACAAAAGATATCAACATGAAAGGATGTGACACCCCCAAATCTAGGTACTTCATTCCCATAAGATTTGGTGTTCACTATCCAATCATTCATATCTATCTACCTAAGTATAATAAAATTTAAATCATAAATCCTCCCTTTAAATAGGGTTACATCATTAAATCCCAAAAAAATATCCCAGGTTATCTGACCTTAACATCATATAAGTGCGGAAATAAATTATTACATCACATACTAATTATTTGAAACTTTGAATTTACTTACCACATAACACGACTCTGTTTTAACCTTGTTGTTACATGTTTAACACCTTAACACAACCTTAGACCAAGCTATAGGGTTGTTTCAAGGTCTGTGATAGAAGAAAGACAACAAACCTATCTCGGGACAAGGTAGTACGCAGCAATTGCGCCATACACAAGCTCAGATCAAGCAATTCTTATTGGCGTAGGCTAAATAGTTTTTTGCTCTTGGCACCAAAGCAATGCTACTAGGTGCATAGAGACAGGAAGTAAACGGCTATGAACAATGAGTTTACTTTAGCCTAACAAAAACACGAATTTCACCAACTAAACAGTAATATTAACATGTACAAATGATATAGAACTATCACAAACATATTTGCCAACATATTCCTCAACATAGAACAATTTAACAACAATTATACTAGTTTAATTTCCTCAAATTCCATATTTTCATATAAAACTCCATTTTTGAACTCCTTCACAAAAATTCACACTATAAACACAATTCTTGTCCAAATTACTTCGTTCAAATTACGTTATCTTCGTTTCTTAAAGAACTAGCATAAACAAGCCATAATTTACAGTTTAACATACGAATTGACCATCAAAATTGGTACTTCATAAGCCATATGAAAAAACATACTGTAATTTACTTTTCTTCCTTTTTAAACTATAATTAGCATACAAATTCCTTGTTTAAACATTAACTGTAGCATTACACTTATATACAATTGTGATAATTAAGTGGTAAGGCAGCAATTCAAAAAATTTACATTCACAGAACATAGATTTTTATGCCATAATTCATAAATATATATAATATTAAAGATATGAACAATACCTTCAATAAGTTTGACAATTCTTGCTAATCAACTGAAGTTGCTGTGAATTTCTTAGGTTCCCTCTCAATCTCTCTCAATTCTCTCTGTCTCTGCATTCTTACGCTTTCTTTCTTTGGCTCAGACTTAGACCACAAACGTAAACAAACAAGTATGCGTAAATAAAAAAACTGATATGGCCTTAATAATCATAATAACTATTATCAGTTACCAAAATAACGTATAGATTATAATTATATTTTATTTATTTATTATTTTAATTTAATTTATTTATATTATTATAATTGAAAAATCTAAAATCCAAAATCCAAAAGCAATAAAGCTTTGTTTGGCAAAAAGTCTTTAAAATAAAGACTAAATATATTTAAGCCTTGTTTGGTCAAAACTAAATTAAACTATTTTAATTTATTTTAAATAAACAATTTATTTTATCATTTATAATCACATATTATTTATTTGGATTTCCATATCTAACATTAATCAAATAATTTAATTATACACATTATATTTTAAATAAATTTCCCACTTTAACAAATAGCACAAAATTATAATTTCATTATAATTTTATCTAATAATTTAATATACCACTTTAACTTATTAAATTAAAACCACAATATAACATCTAATGTTATATTACAACTCTCTAAATTATAAATTATTAAATTTAGAATATTATCTAATAATTTAGATTCATAAATATTTATTAACAACCATCATATCAATAAAATATTTATTCAACAATTTCAACAATAACCTCATCAAATAAATATTTGTATAGTCCAATAAATATTTAAAATTACAATTTGAAATTTCGGATTGTTACAAAGGAATACACTGAGGGTCACAAGATCACGAACTATGTTTTAGGTTGTCAAGTATTTCTAATTTAACTTTTAATAGTCTAAAAGACCATAATCATCTGCTATGTCCTAGGTTAACAGGTGTTTCTACTGTAACCTTTAACAGTCTAAACGACTATGTGGAACATCATCTTGTACTTCAGGTGATCAGCCCTTTGTACTATGTATTGTGCAAACATTTTAATGTTATCGTAGCATTAAAATAATCCCCTTTAAGGGTTGTTCATCTCAGTTATAATCATTAGGTTTCGCACCAAAGGAAGTTTGTTTTGGAAATAGCTTTAAATGAATTCTAGATCTTTAAAATGTTCATCAACCAATTACTGGTTGAATCAAATAGGGACCAATAACTATTCAAGAGTTTGATTTCAATATCTTCATGAACAAGGTATATCGATGAATCAATAAGAGATAGAGTATCAACAATTTCTAAATTGAACAAATGTTAATCATCAACTACATGTTTTCAAAACTGTGTGGGTACATAAGCAAACTAAAGAAAGTTTTGTTTGAGTTGACTTCAAGGGTTAGTTTATAGAACTTTCATCAACTAAGGATTAGTTGAATCAATAGAACAGTTGCTAGTCAACTAAAAGTTTCGTACAACAATGTAAGACTGTACAATAACATTGGTGATCAGAGATCCAACAACAATTATTCGTAGCTGAGTAAACACCTTGCTTACAATAAAATTATAGACTTTGAATAACCAAAGAAATCTCATTTGGGATGAAGAAACAAAGATTAATTAACTTGCATCAAAGAGATAAGGTTTAGATACTTGCACAATATTCAAAGTCATGTAAGTTAGAAAACTTGCCTTATGCATAGTTTACCAAAGTATAGCTTATCAATACTTTTTGAATCCTATTATACATAGTTACACGTATAGGATATTCATTAGTTACTGATATTCAATACTCCTACTTGATATGTAAGTTTAAACGCATACATAAGAGTTAAACTTAGACTTATAATCCCATACGTATGTCATCAAGTACCTTATATACATATAACACAAAATCAGTTTGTAAGACACTATGAAATCAAATAACATAATTCGTAATCATCTTTTGACTTAACGTTTGAAAGTTTATAAACACTTATCAAATATATGATTCTATCATTAACATGCTTATTGACACTTTGAATACTATATTTAGACATGTATTATAGATTTAAGATAACAATACAAGCATGCATCAAATCTCAGATCAAAAATAGAATAAGCAGACTTCACTGCAGGGTGGCGCAACCGCGCCTTGGTTAGGCTCAGGGACGGCGCAGCTGCGCTGTCCCCTGGCATGACCAGAGTTGAGCTTTGCACTTCCTGGTTCTGTCCCATTCTTTAACATACTAAGACATTAACACTTATCGTGCATACATGCTAGAGGGCTTTACATACATGTACGACCATTCCAAGCTCACCTTTATACATCACGGTCTTAGTTTGGGATTTCTAAGGAAGTAGGGCTAAATAGGGTCATGAAATCACAAGGCCTATCATGTTAACCTTATATCTACACATAAAGAGATCACATAATCTGTAATATGCATGCTTATAAGTGTTCACATCATTTACTCATGACTAGTATTGTTTATCACTATAAAGCATGTTAAAACTCACGCTTACTTAACTTTCATTATGTCTAACACATATGAATCATGTTTAGAGACACAATGAACATAAAATGCCATCTTAAATCTTCAGAACTTAACTACTCATACAAGTGCAATTGACTTTAAAAAATATCTAAGTTTACTTTTGAAATCATTCTGGACTTAAACAATATAATTTTACATACAAAACACCTTTTAAATCTATTTTCATATGTAGTTAAGTCATGTTTACATGCTCACAGAGTCAGAACATATCCCATGTGGTATTCATGGATATTAGTTTCAAATATGTCAAGTTTCCCTTAAAAAATCGTTTAGCTTAAAGCCCAAACAAATTGGACATGAACAAAAGGACCACACATCATAACTTATGCTTACTTATGCTCATAAATCAGTCATATATGTATATCACCATACTCAGAATTTGCAGAATATAAGTTCCATCAAAGTTTATTTTTGAAACTCTAAGCTTTTGTTATAGAATTCCTACTAGGTCATGTTTGGACAATTCACATCTCATAAGAGAGCTTTTATACTACATATAATACTTCTTTTCATGCATATCTAAACCAAACTTGCATGCTAAAAACATCACAAAGACAAATGTGAAGTTTAATCTAGTTTGGGGGTGGTAGCAATTGCTACTGCACCCTAAGACAAATCAAGCACAGAAGTCACACGCCCTTCTGGAGCAGTAACCGGAAAGAGCTCTGTTCTGCAGAGTATCAAACTCAATTTTGATTTCTTCATTCTGAACATTTTTAAACCTATCCATAAAGGGTTCATACACACATATAAGCTTCATAAAAACTTTAGTAGCAATTTCCAAACCAAGTTTACAAGAATTGAGTAGAATTTTTATGACTTGCTAAGTTTTGGAATTAAGAACTTAAAACATGAATTTTAACTTCTATGAAGCTTAGTTAGCTTAGTTCCTTCCTTTTACAAATCCTAGACTCCTTCTTAATTAACAAGAAACTCACACTCTCACTTATAATCTCTCAGACAAATTCACAGCAACAAGAATGAATAAGATAACTATTATTTATAGAGAAATACGTGACCAGTTAATTGCTTTACACTAAAGCTGGTTGAATCCATGAGATAAAAGAAGAAGACAATGGTTATTGAGGAGTTGCTCAACCACCATTTCCTCAACCATTTTCATAGCCATCATCACCTAGTTCATAGCCACTGTTCACAGCTCGGCAGTGCACACAAAGACCACATAGGTTACTGTTTGGTAACTAAAATGGAACAAGGCTTTTAAATCCTCGACATTTGGTTTTAAATGTAGTTAATTTAATTCCCTTTTGGTTCCCTCATGTGATTTTAATGCATTAATGTTACTACAAAATGAAAAGTTAGGGATTATATTTGTACCCATATCATATAATCCACGTACATTGGGTTTAAATAATTTAATATTTAATGCAAATAAAATAAGGCAATTAGGTATTATTAACTGGGTATTCTCCATAGATATTATTAGTACTCACACATCAACATTATAACAATATTCAATGGTAATTGTTTATTTTTCTAACATTCAATTCCTTTTCGAAATTTCTGAGATGCACAGTTAATTAATTATTTCTGTATTAAAATGTCACACATGATTTTATGGTGCTACTTGGTACTTCATACCATTAAATGTACTCCTATCATATGATTTTAATAATGTTACACATTACAATAATGTTCCATATAATTCCTACAGTAATAACAAACTTTCCTAACTCTGGCCACTATAAGCAATTTCTTGCTTGATTTATTTGTATTATAGGAAGGGGAAACAATTGCTCGGTCTCGGCTGGCGATAAACCGGTTTAGCTTCATGCCAGTTTTGACCTCTATCATCATACCAATTTCACATAGCATGAATTAAATCCCAAAACAATAATACTATTAGTTAAAGATCCTATTCATTTCATGCATAGAGTTATAAAATTACACATACTGAATCTTTCTCTTATTAAACTGATTCTCTTTTAATTCACATAAATTTCTTTGTCCTTCATTATGCCACACTAGGAAATTCTGATAAACTTTATGTTAAGATCTTCATCAGTCTCATCACAATGCCTTGCTGTCATGTTGATCTCAATACTTCTCTTAATTGAATCGAGTTTTCTATAACTCATGCTACAACAATATTTAATTATATTCAAATAAATATTCGACTTTCATTAATGTATTTATTAATAATATTCAGAAATTCTTAATTATTACAGAGTTTCTACTAAACTTCATTGCAACTGGGATGTATGATGAATTAAATGACCGTATTATAGAATTACAAGCTAAGGTTGAGGAGCTGAAGGAGTTGGCTGACATGTGTCGGGCTATTATAGAGCAGAAGGATGTGGAGATTCAGGATCTCGACATATATTTTGGAAACGCGGAATGGAACCTAGTTCACACAGAGGGTCATCATGAGGAGCTATTGGCTGAAAATGAAAAGATGAAAACTGAAGTTAAGAAGCTAAAAGATGATTTGAATGAGGAGTCAACTAAGCATGCGAGAGCAGAACACGCTTGGATAAAGGCTACTCAGCGTGCAGATCATGCTGAAGACAAGGTTCAGACGAAGAAGGCCAAGATGAGTGAAATAGATTATGCTTTTCATTATGAGATTAATAGGGCCCAGGACCGAGTCTTTTATTACCCAGTTGTTGGTCATTTTATCGATCAATATATGCGTGCAAGTATACACGGACAAAAAGTAATAAAGAGTAAGTAAAGTATCATTCCCATGGAGAATTAACTAATAAATTTCACCAATCACTAACCCATAACCGTTTCAGTCTTATTTAAATGAATGATTTGCTATTTATAAATGTTAACTGCTAAATTAAATAAACCTAATTATCCTTAGAATAAGACTAGATAATGAAGACCTGAGATAACAATTTCATCTATTGACTCATTTAAATCAACACAATCCTTGTTAAGCCAAACTAATTCTACTGGATTGTTATTCAAGAACACAAAAGTAAAGTATAGCCATCTCTCAATGTACCATACCCATATCATATATAATCCACAGTTGATAGAACACACATGAACACCCACATTACCTAAACCACTATATGTCTATGTGATTTACAAATAATTAGGGTTTAAGCCCAAGTTCTCAATTAACTACGAATGGTGCTTTGGCACATGTCTATCCTAAGCACAAATCATACATCCCAACACAATGGAGAATATACAATCAAAAGCTATTAAGATCATATCCAAACCCATTCTTCGTCTCGCAAGTCCATATGGATTTTCACAGTCATTGATGGCTAATCAACTAAGCAAATAAGCATAAATCCTAATAGACAATCCCATAGCAATTAATAAGGCTAACAATGAAACATATCAGAATAAACTAATCCATACAATCCATTGCAATATAAGAATAGAGTTTAAATCATAGCTGAATCAAGTCTACCATTCACATATTGAATAAACATCACAAGATTACAATTAGGAATCAAAGAGAGAATAAGAGTAGAGAATTGAAGTGCAAATCTGTTCTCCTAATCCAATATTAAATCTCTAATGCTATCCAAATGCTTTAAGTCTTCAATCTAATCATATCTATAAATCACTACTCTAATCTACTAATTTCTACTTATTCAAATTGAAGAAAGAAAAATAATAGTAGCTACTTCAACCCCCAAGGGGTGGAATGATCTTACGTACTAATAATAAGTCTAATTATATAGGAGTCTCAGTCATAAGCCCCTTCTCCCAATACAAATTCGATTGGGAAACTTAAATTAAAGTCACCAGCAAAACTTAGACTAGTGCAGCTACGCCGTGGTAAGCTTTGTAGAGGGCCTTGATTCTTATTTATCTTTGGATCAGGAAAGCTTCTCAGCCTTGATTAGGCGTTGTGTCACAAGCCAATATGGGACTTATTGCGTTGTGCACCCGATTAGTCTTGACTTTTTTTTTTCACACTTCACGCTTTGTAGGCTCAAGGTACATCACTCTAATTCTTCATTCCATCAGCTAGCAATATGCTCAGCTCCATTGTATTGTCCAATATCAATCCATCATAACCACAGACAAAGCTTAGCTTCAATATCACTAAAAGAGTTCCCAGTACTGAAACTACAAAATAAAGCTCAAATGCATAAAAATCTATACAATAAAATGAGTTTAGGCAACAAATTTAAGTCAGTTAATATCTAAATAAGTTGTTATAAAAGCACTTATCAAATGCCCCCAAACTTAAACCGTTGCTTTCCCTCAAGAAACTAAAACAAAACCAAACCAAAATACAATGCAGAAACTACCATGTATGCAACCTACACTATCATGAACTTGAATCCAATAGTCAGCCAGAAATGAAATTCAATTGCAATGCCTCAAAAAAACTACAGGATAATCAAACTGAAAAGCTACCCAAGACAAGATCATAATGCAAAACACTCTGCAAATCCAAATCTATCAGTACTAATATAGTGTGTGAGTGTACTAATATAGTGTGTTATTGCACAAATTTTTCATATACTATGCTTCTTAGAGGGAATGAACCAGTTTTAACTCAAGATAAGCAGTAAATCAAACAAGTTCTAACCAAGACCATGCATTACTTAAGTTCAGAGTCAATAGGGAAATTTATGCCTTTATTTACTCACGAGGGCGATTTTCGCACTTTCCCACGGTGTTTATTTTTTTTATTTTTTTTCTTTATTTTATACTAATAGTGAGTGCGTTTTACGCTCCATCTCACGCCTGTGTTTATAGGGAGCGCATTTTACGCTCCTTCTCGACCCACAACAAGATTCAACTACTCATCTCGGGAAGGTTCCCCTTTTTAGATATAGAAAGCTTAAATACCCCACTTTCCCCCCAAACTTAAGTTCTTTACAATCCTAGCTATTACCTAATTGAATAATGACAATCTTTCATTAAAACACAACACTCCCACCAGAAGATAAGTATGAGAAAATTTAAACTAAGCGCATCATAATGGTTACTCAAGAGCGCTAATCGGTTATATCAGTATCATACATATAAGGATTTATATTATGATATAACATCACAACCAAGCTTAAGTCTCAAATCAGTTCAAAAACCAAGTAGTTTTAATTTTATCATAGGCCAACTAAATAACAAATCAACTGACAACTGGATTCATGTAGTTATAAAATGCAATAATTCTTAACACAATTAATAAAATAGAATTCAATAATTCCTAACACAATCAACTAAAATAAAACAAAATGAAACATGACATGAATTATAATAAATGCAACAAATAAACCTAATACCCCAAACTTAAAAACTATAATGTCCTCATTGGAGATAAAAGGTATAAGGAAACTCCCCTAGCTGTCCTCATCATCACCATCCTCCTCTTGCTCAGGTTAAGTGTCTGGAGGTGGATAAGAAGTAGATGTCATGTATGTCAGATACTGGACCTGTGTTCCCAACTGGCTGAAGGCATTTGATAGGAATCCAAAGAACTCAGCAGTGAAAGCTTGGAAATTCATGTGCATTGCATCCATCCTTCTTTGGAAGCGGTGAATGCCACGGTCCTGCCTGCCTGGAGGTGGCCTAGCTAAATGAGGGGCTGCAGTGTCCTCATTGTCTTCTTCGGGCATAATGAACCCCAATCCTTGGGGATGAGACTCTGCAATATTCTAAATGTCGTAGTTCTGAATAGTGGTGTGGTTAATATCCCTCATTCGCATCTGGAGAGCCTCAGTATCCCACTCAACCTAGAAGCACAGTCGAGTAATAAGAGAAGCATGTGGTATGCCCACTGAAGTACTCCCTCTCATGTATCTCAGCATCGACTGATTTATGACAATTGCTTTCATCTTTAGGATACCATATATAAATGTAACTCTGTCAGTCGTGACATCGACATGATGGCTAGTTGGGAGTATGTTCGCACATATGAAGCTATACCATGCCTTGGCATATCGGTTGAGCAAAGTCTGTCGGAAATGCACTTTTTTATCAGTGCTAGATTTGGTAGTCCATTCAGTGTCTGGCTTGAATAATTCCGTCACAAACTTATCTAAGTTTATCTTAAATCGATGTGACTCTGCCCAATTCTCAGCACCTGATGGCAGTGTCTCCACATGGAATTATATATCATTGATTACTTTTTTGGTATACTGCATCTACCTTCCTCCCACAAAAGAGATGTCATTTTGAGTTTCACGATCGTTCGCATACAATTCTCTTATTATCTCCATTGGGGCAGCCACCGGTTGGCCACCACTGTAGCCCATCCATGTTCTATAATTTGTTCCTTCAATTTTCCATCTTCTCTCCCCGACATGAACCCCCTCTCTGGTACAAATGACTTGCCCACTAAAATGTCCATATAGTAGTGTTGGTCAGAGAGGTTCTTAAATCTGGAAGTGTCCAACACATTTCTACTATTCCCTTCGCTCTCATGCTCACTGCTCAACGAAGAGGAGGGTGTACGAATTCATTTGGGTGCCATGATTTGCAAGTTGAATGTACTATCCGATGATGCCTTGAACTCCTCAATTTACCCAGACTCTATCAAACTCTGTACTAACCTACTGAGATATACTCAATAGCAATCCTATTCTGCCCTTTTCTGTCAAAGTGTCCTCCAATGCGAACCCACAGGCCTCTCTGATATACCACCTTAACTGCCTTAGATGGTTAGAATTTCAGATAGGAACAAATTGAAATTTTGACATGAATGGAGTAGAGAGTATGACTGTTACTGGAAATGAAACCCTAACCTTGTGTCGAACTTTAATAGAACAGGTGGTGTGCAGAACCAAAATCCCTTGACTGCTATTAACTGTTCGAGACTTGCTAGAGGGATGAAGAACTAGGTTTTAGTGTGGAAGGAGAGAATGGTGTTGGATGGAATCAAACAATAAGTATTTAGACTGGAATCTAAGGTTTGATTTAGAGTTATTAGGTGTTTGGCTTTTAGAGAGAATGGAGTTTGAGAGTTTAGAGGTTTGAAATAAAAGGTGTAGTCTGATCCGGCTCCTTAAACGTTTTTAAAATCTGACTTAAGACCTAGCCTAGCCTTATTGCAGCTGTAATTGAATGGGAAGGGGCAATTACTGCTACTATGTTAAATCTCGCAATGTCATGTGGGCGTGACTACACTGCTTTGACCGTGCTAGAAGGCTAAGCAAGTACACGCCCTAGGCCCGATCTCGCCTTATTATTGTCTCACATATTGCAATTTTTGTGGCCTGACCCTTGGACTTCTAACTTTACTGCCCAATTGGTTACCCCTGAAAAGGATCAACATGAACTATTAAACTTTATTTAATCATAACTAACACTTACTGCTAAAAATTTAATTAACTATAATAATAATGAACTAAATAATTAAAGGAAAAAGAATTAAACACAGAGGAAGGAAAATGATAGAATATAATTAATGGAGAATTAAACAAATAGGGGGAAAGAGATTTGATAGGGTGCCTCCATCAAGCACTCAATTTATAGTCCATTAGCTGGACTATATTTTTGACACCGCTATCTAATTCCCCTACGATAAGTTAGGAATCCTCCATCCATTAGAATTGCAATGTGTGTAGGTAGGTTCCTCATCTTGCTAGTCTATGAATTGAAACAACCTTGCATGTTTCTTGAACATGATGTCCCCAGTTCTTTTGCATGGCTAGGTGCCTCGTCCGTTGTATTTGGGAATAAATTGTTACATTGAGGCATGGAAAGTACAACAGGCTTTTCCTCTTTTATTTTCTCTTCCTCAGCCCACCATGGTGTACAAGAGGCCTTTTTATCATACTGATCTTTACTTTGAATGTGGCTACCAAAAGGACATGGGTGTGCAAAGTTCACTGAATTTTTCAACTCTGACTGAAAAGGGACTTGGGGTATTATACAAATCAATTCATGTTCTACATTATCCACTTCCTCAGTTGTCTCCTCAATGACAACTTCTTTGAGCTCTTCCAGTGATATGTACACTTCTGGTTCTCTATCAGTTTAATCATCCATGACATAGCACCAATTGTTTTGAGGGCGATTGTTCAAGGCTTTGAAGATTTGATCTATCTGATTCTAAAGATTCCGAATTGATCTCTCTTGCTCAATCATCTTCTCCTCAGTTTATGCTACAAACTTGAACCCCAACTCCTCCAATCTTGCATTATCTTGTTCAGTTTCAGAATCCATGTATTGAGGACCATTCATTGAGGAATTAATGAATTATTCCATCTGTCTATTAAGATTTTGGGTTGATAACTCCTGACTCATTATCATCTCTTGTTGGTCTGCTATAATCTTTGACATGAACTCCTTGAACTCTGAATTTTCTTCTTGTTGCATTGGAGGTGAATATGAGAAATCTGATGGATATGTTGGTCTTAGATCACAGTATTGGTCTAGATACTTATTACTCCATTCAAAATCTGGATAATACCCCCAACCTTGATGATAATTAGGATAAACATTGTTGTTGAGGTAATCACCCCCAAACTATACTAGTCTAACTCTGATGTTGTACTTATAACTCGGACGCTCGCTAGCACAGTATTCACATCTAACTACTATCTCTCGAATACGATGGGCTATAAGAACATCCAACCTCTTCGAAAGTGTTGCAATTTGTGTTGACAATGTAGAAAATACATTAAATCCTTCAGATCTTTTGTCCCTTGGTTGAGTCATGTTCACATAAGGCCATCGATAAGAAAAATCACCCATGGTACCTGAAAAGAGAGAAATATAAGAAGATAATTAAAAAGAAATAAACATGTTTAAATTAAGACCAATTTGATTGAAATTAATGTTGGAAAAAATTATTAAATTAATTCCCCGACAACGGCGCCAAAAACTTGTTGGTCATTTTACCTATCAATATATGCGTGCAAGTATACACGGCCAACAAGTAATAAAGAGTAAGTAAAGTATCGTTCCCACGGAGAATTAACTAATAAAGTTCACCAAGCACTAACCCATAACCGTTTCAGTCTTATTTAAACGAATGATTTGCTATTTATATATGTTAACTGGTAAATTAAATAAACCTAATTATCCTTAAAATAAGACTAGATAATGAAGACCTGAGATCACAATTTCATCTATTGACTTATTTAAATCAACATAATCCCTGTTAAGCCAAACTAATTGCACTGGATTATTAGTCAAGAACACGAAAGGAAAGTATAGCCATCTCTAAATGTACTATACCCATATCATAGATATTCCACAGTTGATAGAATACACATGAACACCCACATTACCTAAACCGCTATATGTCTATGTGATTTACAAATAATTAGGGTTTAAGCCAAAGTTCTCAATTGACTATGAATGGTGCTTCGGTATATGTCTATCCTAAGCATAAATCATACATCCCAACATAATGGAGAATATACAATCAAAAGCTATTAAAATCATATCCAAACCCATTCTTCGTCTCGCAAGTCCATATGGATTTTCACAGTCATTGATTGCCAATCAACTAAGCAAATAAGCATGAATCCTAATAGACAATCCCATAGCAATTAATAAGGCTAACAATGAAACATATCAGAATAAACTAATCCATACAATCCATTGCAATATAAGAATAGAGTTTAAATCATAGCTGAATCAAGTCTACCATTCACATATTGAATAAACATCACAAGATTACAATTAGGAATCAAAGAGAGAATAAGAGTAGAGAATTGAAGTGCAAATCTGTTCTCCTAATCCAATATTGAATCTCTAATGCTATCCAAATGCTTCAAGTCTTCAATCTGATGGATCGTAGAACAATGTTTTGTATCATGGAAGAAGAGCGTAGAGAAGCTTCTCGACGTCTTAATATAACAAAATAGGAAGTGTAATAAGTTATGTAATTAAATATTTGTTAAAGAAATTGTAAATCCCATATTTTGAGATAAATAATGGGGTAAGAAGAGTAAGTAATCTTGAAACATTACAAGTTCAGGAAAGTTGATGTAGATAGCAGAGATGCTATCCTTACTGTGTTTTGGAAGTTATGAATAAATAAGATATCAAAGTTTATTGAAAAGTTATGTGTTAAGCTTTAATCTTAGAATGTTTAAGTTAAACCTAAAATATTTAAGAAATTAAGTGATGATCTAATAAGCGTATATCTTAAACAGAAAATGCCTCCTAAAAGAAGATAACCACGCCAACAACCACATCCTGAGGGGTCTACTAACAACAAAAATAACGAGTCCAATGCTAACCCGATTCAGTAGTTGGTGACCTTGTTAACAAGAGCATTTGAGAATCAGCCGCAAGCTCAAGTCATGACTTTCAAGGACTTCAAAGCGATTTGACTGCCAGAGTTTTAAGGGTCTATAAATCCAGTTGAAGCCCAAACCTGGATCATGGAAATGGAGAAGGTTTTCGGCGTTTCCAGGGTCAATGAGGATCAGAAAACTGCTTTTGCAACATTTATGTTGAAATCTGAAGCTAGTTATTGGTGGCAGGCGAATAAGGTTCGCGAGGGACAGGGAATAATAGTGTGGGATAGGTTCAAAGAAATATTTTTTGTGATGTAATTTTTGAAGAGATCTCGAAACTAGATGGAAGTTCAATTCTTGGAATTAAAGCAAGGAACCATGTCTATGCCAGAGTATACATCGAAGTTTAATTAGTTAGCAAGGTTTGCTCCATACCAAGTCAATAAAAATGAGCGTAAGGCAAGAAGGTTTGAACAAGGGTTGAAGCCCTGGCTATATAGCAAGGTTTTAATGTTTCAGTTAAATACATTGCAGTAGTACTAGAAAAGGCAATTATCGTGGAAGGCGGAAGCGATGCCTTAACCAAGTATAATAGAGAACAGAAGAGGAGGAGGAATGAGAGTGGAAACAAGACTTGTGGAAGCAATAGTGGAAGTAACAACCAGAAGAGGATGTGGAATGAAAATTCAAATGCGGGAGGACAACAAGGAAGTCAGCAAAAGAAGAATTTTGAAGCTTGTGCTACTTGTGGGAAAAATCACCCTAGTGTATATCTGAAGGGTAAGCGAGTGTGTTTTAATTATGGCCAGGAGGGTCACATTAAGCCAAATTATTTTAGCCTAAAGAAGAGAGCTTGTTTCACTTGTGGATCAAAGGATCATATGGCTTGTGATTGCCCTCGAAAGACAGTGGGATGTGCAAGTGGAGGAAAGGGAAGCAACAGTGGTGGTACGTTAACTATCACTGGGCCAGTGCAATCAAACCTACCCACTGCTAGAACTTTCAATATGAGCGTGCAAGATGTTGTTCCATCAAAGGATGTGGTGTCAGGTATCATTCCGATAAATGATTTTAATGCTTATGTGTTATTTGATTCGGGTGCTACTTGTTCATTTATATCCGATAATTTTGCTAGGAACTTAGATTTGCTTCAGGAAGAATTAGATTTTCCTTTAAATATAGAGATTGTGAATATGGAGGTGTGTAAGACCCCGAATTTTATGAGATAAAAGTATTCAATTTTCCTATTTGGTAAATGGTTAAATTGATAAAAAGTAAAGTTAAGGGTGATATATGAATTTTTTTTCAAAATAAGCAAGTGGTTATAAAATACTTATTGTTTTCGGGGAATATTTGTTCGGTCGTGGAATATTCTTGTTGTTGGGGAATATTCGTACGACGGCGCAACCATTTGTGGGCCCCATAACAGAATAACTGTCGGATGAAGAAAATGACAAATTTAAGTTTTTATAAATAATGACGTAGTTATTACCGTTAACACTGTTGGAATACCTGGTAGTTAAAATATAGTAATACGCGTTGTTGCACAGTAGCACACGGTATTGCACAATATTTTTGAATTATTGATTCTTACGTAAGAAGACACTACTCAATAATTATTCTGTAATTCTTTATTCAATATTTTATTTTATTGATTCAATAATTGCTGTGTTGATATTTTATATTATTGTTGTTTCAATAATTGCCACGGTACAGTATTTCAGATCAATAATTTATATTATTTGAATAATATTATTAGATAGTATTATTGGCAATGTCTAGAAAGTTCTATCAAGGAGAGGTTTGATCACCTAATTGCGCGCCAATAAGGAGAAATCCTTATCGGAAAGCCCCCTCTTTCCTGGGAACTTCCTGGTTGTCATTGTTGTGATTCTGTAATATGATTTGTGAATAATTAATTATTGATAAGAAAATAATTATTTGATTCGGATATAAATGATGAATTTATTTATGTGGTTATAAATGAAGGAATTAATGCTGAAGTGTTTTATTAGTATTTTGTCGAAATGAAGAACAAAATATGGAATTTTCAGAAAAATTAGTTTATTACTTGATTTTGTAAAATCTATAACTCTTTGTGTATAATGAGTTAGGAGATGAGCCATATATCAAAAAAAAGCCCTGGAAGTAATCTAAATGTAGAAATTTGAATCAACCAAAAATCCTTTGTAAATTTATCGTGGTGAATTTTGAATGAAACTGGTCCAAAGGACTAATAATCCGAAAAATCAGTGTTCTTGAGATATATTGCGTGAGTTATAATTTTTAATCCGACTGTTGGATCGTTGTGATTTTTGGATATGTTATATATATATATATATATATATATATATATATATATATATAAGTTGAGTATATGCCCACAAATTTTGAACCGTTAAAAATTAACGTATGATTTGTTATGAATTTTAAGAGGTGACTGATTCAGAAATTGTTTTTATAAATATTTTTAGTGGAAGATTCTAGAAGGCGGGCCCCACTTTTTGGTTGGTAATTGAATGCATGTGCTGAATTGGATTTTCAAAGGTGATAGCTGCCTTTTTATTCAAAATGGCATGCGTATAAAATAAATTAATATTTTATTAATTTAGTCTCCTTTGACGTTCTAGCATGTTCCTATAAATAGGTGCTTATGTTAGAATTGAAAATCACACCAGAAACAAGTTTTCTTTCTCTCTATATTGTCGAGCGTATTTTTGTGAGTATTTAGATAATTGGAGAGTTGCTATTCAGTGAAAGTTTCCTTCGGCTTTACATCCGACATTCCGGTCAGAAGTACTGCTCTTTTGAGGTAAGAGATTTTAAGGGTTATTATGTTTTTCAGTTTCAAAATTTTTTTGAACCTTCAATAATTTTGGAAAAATTTGAAATGATAATTTGATGAGTTTCTTTGATTGTGTCCAAAAATGGCGATTTTTGGATGTATAGATTATGAGTTATGGATATGAGAAAAGACTATTTTAAAAGTAAACCCTTATAACTCCTTGTGGTTAACTCCAAAATTGGTGAAATTTTTATTGGGAGTACATCTATATAACATCAGTATATTCTGTAAATTTCGAAATTTTTGGACAAAAGTACAATTTATGATAAATATCAAAATATTCGGCAGTTTTGGCCATGTGAAAAATTGTAAATGAATTTTAAAAATTCTGAAAAAATATATGTTCAATATATGACTATATTATTCTAAATCCCAGAAAAAAAATATTTTTGGAACTGATTTGGTATTTTCCATAAAAATGGACTAGTTATGATTAAATAAATTAAATATGTTATGTGAAGTAACAAAATTAAAAAATAGGATTTTATGGCTTGGGAATCCTATATATGGTATATGCAGATTTTTGATGAGGTTGTTGGTTATTGATGATGAAATCTTATGAGTTTGGCATTTTAGTATGATTAAATGCATTAATTAGTAAAGTGTAAACAATTAAAATAAATTATTTATAAGTTTAAGAAATGATTAAAATATTGTGGTAGTATTAATAATATTAGATTATGAGATTATTAAGTGATTTATAACATTTGGATTAAGGTGTTATAAAATCATTGATTTATGAATCTTACTCTTGAAATTAAATGCAGTTGTTGATCGTATTGTTTTTATTATCATATATAACATATTTATAGTCCCGATGATGAAACTTCTCTTTGACTTAAGTGTAAAGATGGGTAGATTATTGGTACGATCGTGACTATGGGTTCTCTTTGGCCAGTAGTGTAAAGATGAATTGTTGACTTGTATGATCATGACCATTGAATTTACAATTGAATATTTTTAGCTTAAGTACAAAGGTGAATTGATCAACATGGTTATAATTATTGTTTATATAAATTTTGAAATGATTATATATTTCTTTGTGATATGAATATCTTTGGCCTGTAGTGCAAAGACGAATTGTTGATGAATATCTTTGGCGTGTAGTGCAAAGATGACCTGTTGTTGAATATCTTTGGCCCGTAGTGCAAAGATGAACTGTTGTTGAATATCTTTGGCATGTAGTGCAAAGATGAATCATAATGAATATCTTTGGCCGTAGTAAAAAGATGAACTTATTAGTATGATTATGAGCAGGAACTATGATTTGGTATAACCATGATCTTTGATGTTTCAGGTAAAGACATATGATGAAAAATATCTTCGTCTTGGATGATAAGAGAAAATTAGAACTACAATTATGATTATGAGTTATTCACATGATTGTAAACAGGATCTGTTGATTAATGTTATAGGGTTAAAGCATTGTTGGTGGACTTTTAACATGGAGAAGATATTAGACTTTATGCTCTATTTGACTCTTCTAATGGATTGCTCGTTCCGCTGCAACTATGGTTGAAAAGTTTTATCATCTACCATATGTTCTTAATCTTTGATTTATTACTGATGAAGGCTATTGATAATTTAATTATCTTTAGTTATGATATTATTTACTGAGCTAGTTGTGCTCACCCCTTTTTCTTCACAATTCTTTTCAGGTAATAAAAGTGTAGCTGGGTCGAGCGGGAATAACATGGGAATAGTGTGGTGGTCCGAGACTATCAAAGTTTCTCAACACATTATAAAACGGCATGACATACAATATATAATTGTATTGAGGACCTAAGATGTGTGTGTCGTATATTATACGTCACTTAATAATTGATTTTGGTAAACAACAATAGGGTGAGGTGAACCCAACTTTGGAAGGGTGTTTTGCAACTATCATACAAGATGTCTAATGACATACAATCTTGTGTTATCATAAGATAGGGTTATGCACATCCAATTGCTGAGTATATCTACGAGCACTACCTATATGATCTTGGAGTTTGGTTGAAACATAATGTTCAATCGTAGACGGTGGAGATAGTTATATGTCAAGAGAAGACTCACCATTGGAAGGAACATGATAGTAATCTTCTCTTTTTTCTTTGGGGTCTATTGGATCAACCAAGGATAATTCTCTGGACATATGATATCTATCATAACTTAGATTCATGGGCTCCTATGTACGAAGGTTTCCTTGAGTATTTCCCAAAGATTTTAATTTCTAAAACAGTTCTAGATTGTACCTTTATGTAAGGTATCACTGTGAGGTGTTGTCTATAGTTGGGACATGAGTCACAGTGGGTATTAAAACTCACAGTATATGTGTTGTTGTATTTTGCACGACAATTGTAGTAATAAAGTTGTAGTTGTTTTCTGTACCATGTATTTGGCGACTCAGAATATGTTGGATGGAATAGACCTATTTTGGGGGTGTCACAGTTGGTATCAGAGCTTAGGGATATGATCTCTGGTGGAGATCCGGGATTAGAACTAGGAAGGGAGAGACGAGTAATATCCTTCGCTAGTGTGTGTCCTACCTAAGCTTATTTGTTGGTCAGTCATAATTGTGACGCCCCCAAATCCGTGTAATCATCGATTACAGAACTTGGTGCTCACGATACAACATACACCATCATCTAACTATGTAAACCTTAACAATAAGGAATAATAATATTATCTATTACATAATTATTCAAAATAAAATCCCAAGTCTTTACAACCTTAACACAAACTGAAACTTAGTCTTGGCGTTTATCGCTACAATACACATATGCAGAAATAATTATTTTATTACATAACCATTAGCATCACTTCATCTTGGACTTTCCCTTGTCCTTGTCCGAACCCTCAGCCTTCTCATCCTTAACTGAAAGGTTTAAGCAAGAATGAGCACAAATTGCCCAGCAAGTATACGGAATAAATGGGAAATATACATCAGGATAAAGGCATTTGAATTACTAGATCTCAACAGTTGAAAGATTATCAAGTGTTAAAGAAGAACATCAAGAATAAGAATTTAAGAATTTTCAATGTCATACTAAGGGGTGTAAAATACCCTGAACATATTTTCTTTCATCAAAAACCATCAGACAGTTTAACAATCAAATAGACTGTAAACGGTCTCTGCAAGTACGCCAGGTGATCAGCCTATTATACCCTACATTGTGCACATGTATTAAGTTTAAAATGCATAAGCATAAATGGGACTATTTGCCCGACATCTGTTTTTCCCGTTCATTCGGGTTGTTCATCTTAGTAATCATGCGAGACCGCACCAAAGCAATTTAGATTGGTAAACATTTAATAGCTTCGAAAGATTTGTTTTAAATCACTTTTTCCATCAATAATAACTAGCCGGAACAAAGGCCAGGAACATACTTAGAACAGTTCGATAATGAAATGAAATTTAAACATATGGCAGTTAAAATAATAACTGAATAATCATCGATAAGCTGGCAAGATAATTGAAGTTTGTATGACTTTTCAACGAGAAAACTTGCACGAATAAATAACTAACACAAGTCCAATACTTACCCTTACTGCGATAATATTAGTAAGGATTTAATAAATACCCAGTAGAAATGAGGGTTAGGAAACTTGCCTAATAAGCCCGCTACAATTAACGCTAGCAATTAACCTTCCCATAACCTAATCACATGTGTCTCGTTAATCACCATTCATACACAATCTAGTTTGAAGTAAAAGGGTCTCCTATTGGATATGCTATAAACATCATAATAGAATATATTTAGAAAATATATGCCACCCATTTTAGATATCATAGGCAGCCCAAAATAGAACTTAAAAATGCCCAACATAACAGTTTTTATTTTTTATTTTTTTTCTTAGCTTTACCATATCTCGCTAAAACAGTCATAACTAATTCGTTTTAAAACATTTTTGAGCGATTCTTGCGTCCACGCGAAGATAACTTATGGGGCTACAACTTTCGTTCATGGACCATCTTCAAATTCCAAGCACAAAATTCCAGAAAATCCGTGCAAGGGGACTGCTCCGAATTTGTTGGACAGATTTGACGGAACTACTTTGAAAAGTCATAACTCCTTGCTCCGAAGTCGGAATTAGTCCGTTCCGGAATCTATGGAAAGCTTATTCAGTGTACTATAATAACCCAAAAGCCAAAAAGTTTCTGGAAACTGTAGCTAGCCCTGAATTTGCCCCTAGGGTCAGCAGTTCACAATTTTTTTTCGATTTCTAACATGTTTATTTCTACTAATCTACAAATGATATGACCATGATACTTGGACATAATAAACTTCATACATCAAGGTATTTTACAAAAATATCACATCCCAGAAAACAGCAAGTTAAGACCACGAATAGGCTTCCTTGAAAAGCGTGCCCGAACAGATTTCATACTTAGAAAAATTCTGGAAATTCCAGATTTCTGCAGAAATTTTTGTTGTGAACATGCTTGCTTACGATTTTCATATCTCACTCAATATAGCTTCGATCCGAATGAAATTTGGACATGTTATACCTCCTGCTACATACTATTTTAAAAAATTATTACATGCAACAAATGGATTATCTAAGACATGATTTCGAGTGACCAAAAATCCTAAAAAATCATGCAAACTAGTTTAACCCAACTTTTGAGAAAATCATGATTTTGATTCTAGCATGCATGGGTTTTGATTCCTATTATCCAGACCACTTCTAATAACATATATACATGTTACAACTATTCAATTCTCTAACTTTTCATGTTTTCATCAAATTAGCAACTAAGAGGCATTTTATCAAATAGTTAGCATACATGGCATGATTTCTTGATTCTATACGAATTAGTAACATGTTTACACCAGAATTTTCCTTCCTTAACCGCCACATAGCAGAATCATACCCAAACATGGCATTACAAAACAAGACAAACCAATAACCATACTAATTCATGCATTTCTCCACTATTTTACTTTGGAACATAGAAAATAGCTTGAATGCTTACCTTATGGACGAATTCCTCTTGTTTTGATTGCTTCTAATGCTTCTTCTTGATTGCTAGACTCTCCCAAAATCTCCAGAACTCGTTGCTCCCAAGCACTCACTCACAATTCTCTCTTTTCTTTCTCTTTTGCTCTCTTGGTTGGAATATTGTTGTGAAAGAGGAGAATGAGTTTAGATGTAATGTATATACAACATATATGGTGTAATGAACTGAATTCTCCAACCCATTACACTCCCCCATGATCAGTTACCATTACACTCCCCATTCATTAGTCTAATTATGGGTATGAGTTACAAAAATGAAAGGTTTTGGTGTTATAAAGAAAAATAAACTCACTCCCTCCTTACTACCATAATATATGCGAATATGCTCATTTTATTGTCCCAATTTGATGGTCACGTGGACCCCCCCCAACTGTTGCACTAGAGTATAAATATTATAATAATCATTTAATCAATTAACAAGTCATTTTGACCATTTTGACCTCTGTAGTCAAACGTGTCAATACTTATATCGATTCCTACTAAAGTCGACGTCCCGGATGTCATGGAACTATCCGTTTTGTCAAACTCAACTTTAAAATTCGTAGTTGACTTTTCCCCCGAAAAAGATAACCGGTTGACTTTGACCAAAAAGTCAACCGTGACGCATTTTCGTGGTTACAGTCTATCTTGACTAATTTCAACGTTCCGGACTCAAATACGCTGTCCGCGTCAATAAATTCCGCTCCAAACTCAAAGTCATGTTTTAAAGTCATCCCACGAAATTAATAGCATTAATTCCATTCTTACCCATTTTAAATAGTTGAATTAAACGGAACCAACCATTCAAACACATCTCATCACATAACATATAAGTAAACATAGATACATGTAGTAAATAATTATCACATAAGAATTTCACATAAGTTCGTTTATTGAAATTGTTAAATTACATAGAAAATCTCGGTTATTACATTCACCCTCCCTTATAAGGATTCCGTCCCCGGAATCATTACACATCAAAACAAAGAGATTAGGGTAATTTTTCATCATTTTCTCCTCGAGTTCCCACGTAGCCTCTCCGGCGTTGTGGTTCCTCCATACTACCTTAACAGAAGGTATTATCTTATTTCTTAAGACTTGTTCTTTTCTATCAATTATTTGCACCGGAACCTCTTCGTAGGTTAAGTCTTTTTCAAACTGAATAGGTTCATACTCTATGACATGCTTGTAATCCCGCTTATAGGGTCGTAGAACTGAAATGTGAAACACGTTGTGTATATGTTCTAGCTCCGGAGGTAAAGCTATTTCATAAGCTACCTCACCGACTCATCTCAGCACTTCAAAGGGTCCTATGAATCTGGGACTAAGTTTTCCCTTCTTCCCAAATCTCATTTTCCCTTTCCAAGGTGACACTTTCAAAAACACATAAGTGCCGACGTCGAAGTCTCGTTGTTGCCGGTGTTGATCAACATATTTCTTCATCGATCTGAGCCGTCACTAGCCTCCTCTCGAATAGTTTTGATCACATCCGCGATCTCTTTGTACCAATTCGGCCCTAGTAGTTGGCGTTCTCCTACTTCATCCTAGCCTGATGGCGTTCTGTATTTCCTTCCATATAAAGCTTCATAAGGTGGCATCCCGATGCTCGTATGGTAGCTGTTGTTGTATGCAAATTCCACCAACGGTAGGTGGTCATCCCAACTCCCTTTGAAATCCATCACACATGCTCTTAGCATGTCCTCTAACGTTTGAATAGTTCTCTCGCTCTGCCCATCTGTTTGAGGATGATACGCGGTGCTCAACCTCAGTTGCGTTCCCATGCGTTCTTGAAAACTTCTTTAGAAATTCGCTGTGAACCGCGGATCGCGATCTGACACAATTGATACTGGTACACCATGCCTGGAAATGATCTCTTTGATATAAAGTTTTGCCAACTGATCCAAGGTATATCTGATCTTTATTGGCAAGAAATGTGTTGACTTGGTCAATCGGTCGACGATCACCCACACTGCATCGTAACCCTTCTGCGTAGTTGGAAGTCCTACCACAAAATCCATCGTGATATGCTCCCACTTCCATTCTGGAATTTCTAACGGATGAAGTAACCCGCTCGGTTTCTGATGTTTCGCCTTGACCCGCTGGCATGTTAAACACTTGCTGACGCACTCTGCGACTTCTCTTTTCATATTGGGCCACCAATAATGTTGACGAAGATCTTGATACATTTTTGTGCTCCCCCAGGTGTATTGAGTAACTTGAACTATGAGCTTCCTGCAATATTTCTTCCTTTAACTTCGAGATCTGCTTAGCACCCAAATTCTCTCCTCAAATTTTAATGAGACCATCACCACCCATCTTGAATTTAAGCTCCTCTCGTCGGAAATTCTTTTCTTCATTTTCTCACATTCTTCATTTCGCCTTGTGCTTCCTTGATCTTGTCCAATAGAGTCGGACGAACCTCCACTGCGAACAATTTCCCATATGGCTCTCTCGGCCTCTTTATCTCTAGCTCCAAACTGGCCATCTCCTTGATTAACTCATCCTGAGCTATTAGCATTGCCAATCTACCACTGCCTTTTCTACTTAACGCATCTGCTACCACGTTAGCTTTCCGGATGATACAAAATATCATGTAATCGTAATCCTTTATTAGCTCCAACCATCTTCTTCTGCCTCATATTTAACTCCTTTTGCGTGAAAATATACTTCAGACTTTTATGGTCTGTGTATATTTCACACTTCACACCATATAAATAGTGCCTCCAAATCTTGAGGGCAAATACTACCGCTGCCAATTCCAGGTCATGGGTAGGATATCCCTTCTCATAATCTTTCAACTGATGCGATGCGTACGCAATGACTTTACCATGTTGCATAAGCACACAACCAAGCCCCTTGTGTAACGCATCACTAAAAATCACGAAGTCACCTGTATCATCGGGTAACGACAACACTGGTGCCTCACTCAATCTCTTCTTGAGTTCTCGAAAACTCTCTTCATACTTCTTAGTCCAGACAAACTTCACCGACTTCTTCGTTAAATTCGTCAATGTTCCTGCTTATCTTGAAAAATCTTGAATGAACAAATCTGTAGTAGCCACTTGATCCTAAGAAACTTCTCACTTCAGTCGGTGTTCTTGGTTGCTCTCAATTCTGTACCGCTTCCACCTTTGTTGGATCCACGGAGATTCCGTCCTTGTCGATTACGTGACCTAGAAACTGAACCTTCTCCAACCAGAACTTGCACTTCAAAAATTTTGCGTATAATTTACCCCTTCTCAACGCCTCCAATACCAACCTTAAATGTTCAAAGATGATCTTCACGAGTCTTGGAATAGATTAGGATATCATCTATGAACACAACTACAATTTATCTAAATCTTTGTTTGAATACCCGATTCATCATGTCCATAAACGCTGCTGGCGCGTTTGTTAACCCGAACGACATTACCAGAAACTCGTAGTGACCGTAACGAGTTCTGAACGCTGTCTTAGGTACATCCTCCTTTCTCACCTTCAACTGGTGATACCTCGTCCTCAAATCGATTTTTGAAAAATATTTCGCTCCCTTGTTGATCAAACGGGTCATCTATCCTAGGTAATTGGTACTTGTTCTTGATCGTCACCTGTTCGACTCTCGATAATCGATGCAGTCTCATCGACCCGTCCTTCTTTTTTACAAATAACACTGGTGCTCCCCAAGGAGACACACTCGGTTGAATATACTTCTTATCCAATAATTCCTGCAACTGTACCATCAGCTCCTTCATCTCTGCCGGTGCCATTACATGCAGGGCTTTCAAAAAATTGTGTCGTTCGCATTACTAAATCTATAACGAATTCGACCTCTCTGTCCGTGGAAGACACAGCAATTCTTTGAGAATACATCTCGGAAATTCATTCACTCTTTGGTATTTGTCCCATTTCTAACCCTACTTTCTGAGTATCGACGATATGGGCCAAATAACCTACACATCCCTTTTTTAGTAACTTCCTCGCTTGCATCATCGTCAAACAGCTCGAGTGTCTCGGCGACCTACTCCCATAGAACACTACTTTAGACTGCTCGGGAGTCTTAAGGTTTATACACTTTTTTTTGGCAATCTATCATCGCTCCATGGTTAAATAACCAATCCATCCCTAGAATTACATCAAATTCTCCTAATTGAATTGGGATTAAGTCCACAGGTAACTTATATCCCCTGATATCTACAACGCAATTCCTATGGACATAGTTAACGAGAATGACTTCCTTATTAGCAACTTCTATGTTCATAGGATATTCTAATTCTTCCTGAGGTAAGTTTAATAGTTGGGAGAATTCATGCGAAACGAAGGAACAAGTATCACCCGAATCAAATAATATGTAAGCAGATATATCATTGATCGGAATGATACCTGAAACCACGTCCCTGGATGCAACCGCATCCTGAACCGTCATGTTGAAAGTACTTGCTGTTGGTCGATTCTGAGTTGGTGGTCCACCAATTGTGAGAGTTCCACCGCTTGGTCCCCTCTCTCCATTTCCACCTGCTAAGTTCTTCTTTGGGCAACTCCTCGCCTGATGATCAAATGCTCCACAGTTGAAACATCCATTTCTCTTCGGTGTAGAGCAGTTGGGAGAGATGTGCCCCTCCTACCTGCATGATTAAAGCAGACATTCTTCCCTTTAGACATGCCCCGAAAGTGATTCCTTCCACACTCCTTGCACACCTCGGTCCTCTTCTTTGCTTCCCTGATTTTCCCCTGGGGTTTCCGAGTTGACATTATTATTGTTGTTGTTGTTATTGTTGTTGTTGTTCCACTTCCTCTTATTTGCATAATTCTTCTTGCTTTGCCTTCTCCACGGTTTCCTCCTTGATCTTCTTCTTTTTCTCCTTGTTGAACTTCATTAGGGCTTCACTTCCGCCCTCAGCGATTATAGCTTTCTCTAGGAGAGTCGCGAAACTATTCGTCTGCAGCACCGAAAGTCTGTTGTATAGCCATGGTTTGAGGCCTTGCTCAAACCTCCTCGTCTTTCTCTCCTCAGTGTCGACCTGATGAGGTGCGAACCTCGCCAGCTCGTTAAACTTTGCAGCGTACTGCGGTACCGTCATATCTTCTTGTTTCAGTTCTAGGAATCGCATCTCCATGCGACTCTGCATACTAACAGGAAAATAGTTCTCGAAAAATATTTTCTTGAACCCTTCCCAAGGTATCACACCTTCTCCAGCTAGGGTCTGATTTGCCTTCCACCAGTAGTTGGCTTCACCTTTCAGCATATACGTGGCGAAGATAGTTTTCTGGTCGTCTCCTACTCGGGCGATAGCGAACGCCTTTTCGATTTCCTTAACCCAAGTCTGGGCTTCGATGGGTTCCGTAGTTCCTTTGAACTCAGGTGGTCCCGCGCTTTTGAAGTCTTTAAAGTGTGCCATAGGGGCCACTAGAGGGTTGTTGACATTCGGGATTTGATTTTGAAGTGCCCCCACTAACATGTCTACAAACTGCTGCATAGGGTTCGGTGGATCCCCAGCATTACCGTTTGACCCCTCGGGTGCTTGGCGATGTCTTCCTCTAGCCATCTATCTGTTCAAAATGAACTTAATATTATTATCTCATAACTTACTCCACAGCATATAGAATTCGTAAAAACTAAACCATCACATCCATACTTAAATAGAAACATATTTATTTTATAAACATAATACTCAAGGTATTTCATCGTCTTATGGCATTACACCATTTACATCACGTGGCATCAATCACTCGGTAAAAACAGAAACCAAGCTTTTTATTACATAGATAAGCATTTTATTTGCTACTAGGAAAAGTTTATCATAATAACTAAAGACCTCGCCTAATGGCGTCCTCATGCTCCTCATCCGTTATCTCTTTCACCAGCTCTCGGCTTATAACACGGCCAGACCGGCGCTCCTCACGTGGAAAGTGACGCACCCTATGCTGGAACCTTCCATATGCCGACTTAAACACGTATTTCATCTTGTCTATCTTAACCTTCTTGTCTCTAACTTCTCCCTCCAACTCTCCGATTAGCTTCTCAGCCCTAACACGGTCTCTTCTCTCATCTCCCGAGAAAGTGGTAATAATCTGCTTGTCAAGTTCGAGACTCTGAATCGTCAACTCCAACCCATTAATGGTATGTCCCAAGTGGGTTCTAATAGCATCCCTCTCATCCTTCAGCCTATCCGACTTCTGGCCTTCAACCCGCAGCTTGTCAGCCAGATCCCCATTCCTAATTACCAGGTGGTCCACCAATGCTCCCCAGCAAAGCTGCAGGCTTGTTGTTCCCTCGTCGATTCCTCCTCTAACTCGTGGACCTTGTCGTCCAGCTCGACGATCCTGTCCATCAACTCATCCAGCATAGTGTCTTCAGGTACCTCCTCGGAGTCCTCCTAAGGCTCCTCTTCCTCTTCAAGATATACTCCTGCGGAGTGCAGTCAGGCTACTACCTCATTTATAGGCTCGAGCACAAATTGTCACCAGCCCGCTCACTTACTACACGAATATCTCTAACTTCCTCTTCTCCTGGCATCCTATAATCAAAACACAAATCAACTCGATTAAAAAAATAGATTTGACGCTACACTTAGAACTCTATGTGAGTTCATCTCCCTATCATCTCCACTAACTCTCTCTAAGGTTATAGCCTAAGGTTCCCCACCTAAGGTTTATAGCCTAAAGCTTTGATACCAACCTGTGATGCCCCCAAATCCGTGTAATCATCGATTACAGAACTTGGTGCTCACGATACAACATACACCATCATCTAACTATGTAAACCTTAACAATAAGGAATAATAATATTAACTATTACATAATTATTCAAAATAAAATCCCAAGTCTTTACAACCTTAACACAAACTGAAACTTAGTCTTGGCGTTTATCGCTACAATACACATATGCGGAAATAATTATTTTATCACATAACCATTAGCATCACTTCATCTTGGACTTTCCTTGTCCTTTTCGAACCCTCGGCCTTCTCATCATCCTTAATCGAAGGTTTAAGCAAGAATGAGCACAAATTGCCCAGCAAGTATATGGAATAAATGGGAAATATACATCAGGATAAAGGCATTTGAATTACTAGATCTCAACAGTTGAAATATTATCAAGTGTTAAAGAAGAACATCAAGAATAAGAATTTAAGAATTTTCAATGTCATACTAAGGGGTGTAAAATACCCTGAACATATTTTCTTTCATCAAAAACCATCGACGGTTTAACAATCAAATAGGATCATAACGGTCTCTGCAAGTACGCATAGGTGATCAGCCTATTGTACCCTACATTGTGCACATGTATTAAGTTTAAAATGCATAAGCATAAATGGGACTGTTTTCCCGACATCTGTTTTTTCCGTTCATTCGGGTTGTTCATCTTAGTAATCATGCGAGACCGCACCAAAGCAATTTGGATTGGTAAACATTTAATAGCTTCGAAAGATTTGTTTTAAATCACTTTTTCCATCAATAATAACTAGCCGGAAACAAAGGCCATGTACATACTCAGAACAGTTCGATAATGAAATGAAATTTAAACATATGGCAGTTAAAATAATAACTGAATAATCATCGATAAGCTTGCAAGATAATTGAAGTTTGTATGACTTTTCAACGAGAAAACTTGCACGAATAAATAACTAACAAAAGTCCAATACTTACCCTTACTGCGATAATATTAGTAAGGATTTAATAAATACCCAGTAGAAATGAGGGTTAGGAAACTTGCCTGATAAGCCTGCTACAATTAACGCTAGCAATTAACCTTCCCATAACCTAATCACATGTGTCTCGTTAATCACCATTCATACACAATCTAGTTTGAAGTAAAAGGGTCTCCTATTGGATATGCTATAAACATCATAATAGAATATATTTAGAAAATATATGCCACCCATTTTAGATATCATAGGCAGCCCAAAACAGAACTTAAAAATGCCCAACATAACAGTTTTTATTTTTTTTTCTCAGCTTTACCATATCTCGCTAAAACAGTCATAACTAATTCATTTTAAAACATTTTTGAGTGATTCTTGCACCCACCTTGAAGCTAACCACAGGGCTACAACTTTCGTTCATGGACCATCTTCAAATTCCAAGCACAAAATTCCAGAAAATCCGTACAAGGGGACTACTCCGAATTTGTTGGATGATTTGATGCAACTACTTTGAAAAGTCATATCTCTTTGCTTGAAGTCGGAATTAGTCCGTTCGAGTCTATGGAAAGCTTATTCAGGTGTACTATAATAACCCAAAAGCCCACAATTTTCTCGAAACCGTAGCTAGCCCTGAATTTGCCCTTAGGGTGAGTTCACAATTTTTTTACGGTTTTCTAACATGTTTATTTCTACTAATCTACAAATGATATGACCATGATACTTGGACATAATAAACTTCATACATCAAGGTATTTTACAAAAATATCACATTCGAAAAAATGACAAGTTAAGACCACGAGCAAAGTGCCTTGAAAAGCGTTCTCCCTAACATTTCATACTTAGAAAAATTACGGAAATTCCGTGATTTCTGCTGAAATTTTTGTTGTGAACATGCTGCTTACGATTTTCATATCTCACTCAATATAGCTTCGATCCGAATGAAATTTGGACATGTTATACCTCCTCGCTATATACTATTTTACAAAATTATTACATGCAACAAATGGATTATCTAAGACATGATTTTGAGTGACCAAAAATCCTAAAAAATCATGCAAACTAGTTTAACCCAACTTTTGAGAAAATCATGATTTTGATTCTAGCATGCATGGGTTTTGATTCCTATTATCCAGACCACTTCTAATAACATATATACATGTTACAACTATTCAATTCTCTAACTTTTCATGTTTTCATCAAATTAGCAACTAAGAGGCATTTTATCAAATAGTTAGCATACATGGCATGATTTCTTGATTCTATACGAATTAGTAACATGTTTACACACGAATTTTCCTTCCTTAACCGCCACATAGCAGAATCATACCCAAACATGGCATTACAAAACAAGACAAACCAATAACCATACTAATTCATGCATTTCTCCACTATTTTACTTTGGAACATAGAAAATAGCTTGAATGCTTACCTTATGGACGAATTCCTCTTGTTTTGATTGCTTCTAATGCTTCTTCTTGATTGCTAGACTCTCCCAAAATCTCTAGAACTCGTTGCTCCCAAGCTCTCACTCACAATTCTCTCTTTTCTTTCTCTTTTGCTCTCTTGGTTGGAATATTGTTGTGAAAGAGGAGAATGAGTTTAGATGTAATGTATATACAACATATATGGTGTAATGAACTGAATTCTCCAGCCCATTACACTCCCCCATGATCAGTTACCATTACACTCCCCATTCATTAGTCTAATTATGGGTATTAGTTACAAAAATGAAAGGTTTTGGTGTTATAAAGAAAAATAAACTCACTCCCTCCTTACTACCATAATATATACGAATATGCTCCTTTTATTGTCCCAATTTGATGGTCACGTGGACCCACCCAGTTGCTGCACTTGAGTATAAACATTATAATAATCATTTAATCAATTAACAAGTCATTTTGACCATTTTGCCCTCCGTAGTCAAACGCGTCGATACTTATATCGATTCCTACTAAAGTCGACGTCCCGAACGTCATGGAACTATCCGTTTTGTCAAACTCAACTTTAAAATTCGTAGTTGACTTTTCCCCCGAAAAAGATAACCGGTTGACTTTGACCAAAAAGTCAACCGTGACGCATTTTCGTGGTTACAGTCTATCTTGACTAATTTCGACGTTCCGGACTCAAATACGCTATCCGCGTCACTAAATTCCGCTCCAAACTCAAAGTCATATTTTAAAGTCATCCCACGAAATTATTAGCATTAATTCCATTCTTACCCATTTTAAATAGTTGAATTAAACGGAACCAACCATTCAAACACATCTCATCACATAACATATAAGTAAACATAGATACATGTAGTAAATAATTATCACATAAGAATTTCACATAAGTTCGTTTATTGAAATTGTTAAATTACATAGAAAATCTCGGTTATTACAATAATATCGGGATATTATGTGATATGTTAATTTGTTCAATTAACCCTTGTTTTGAAGCTGTATTCTAGAATGATATCTGAAATACAGGAGATGAGCAATGGAGAAGTCATGATGACAGAGAAGATGGAATCTGAAATGAAAGTAAGGTATTCTCAACTCTTTGATGTACCAAGTACGTAAATTTCGGGTACAAAATTTCATAAGGAGGGGAGATTATAAGACCCCGAATTTTATGAAATAAAAGTATTCAATTTTCCTATTTAGTAAATGGTTAAATTGATAAAAAAGTAAAGTTAAGGGTGATATATGATTTTTTTTCTTTCAAAATAATCAAGTGGCTATAAAATACTTATTGTTGTCGGGGAATATCTGTTCGGACGTGGAATATTCTTGTTGTTGGGGAATATTAAATGCAATGGCAGTACCGTTTGTGGGTCCCATAATGAGAATAACATATGGAAGAAGAAAAGCGACAAGTTTAAGTTTTTATAAATAACTTGGCGTAGTTATTACTGAATTAATAATTGTTGGAATACACGGTGGTTGAAATATAGTAATCTGGCGTTGTTGCGATGCTTTACACCATTATTGCAGTGATTTTTAAATTATTGATTCTTACGTAAGAAGGCACTACTCAATAATTGTTACAGTAATTACTGTTCAATATTTTATATTATTGTTGTTTCAATAATTGTCACGGTACAGTATTTCAGATCAATAATTCATATTATTTGAATAATATTATTAGATAGCATTATTGGCAATGTCTAGAAAGTTCTGTCAAGGAGAGGTTTGATCACCTAATTGTGCGCCAGTAAGGAGAAATCCTTATCGGAAAGCCCCACTCTTTCTTTGGAACTGCCTGGTTGTCATTGTTGTGATTCTGTAATATGATTTGTGAATAATTAATTATTGATAAGAAAATAATTATTTGATGCGGATATAAATGATGAATTTATTTATGTGGTTATAAATGAAGGAATTAATGCTGAAGTGTTTTATTAGTCTTTTGTCGAAACGAAGAACAAAATATGGGATTTTCAGAAAAATTAGTTTATTACTTGATTTTGTAAAATCTATAACTCTTTGTGTATAATGAGTTAGGAGATGAGCCATATATCAAAAGAAAGCCCTGGAAGTAATCTAAATGTAGAAATTTGAATCACCCAAAAATCCTTTGTAGATTTATCGTGGTGAATTTTGAAATGAAACTGGTCCGAAGGACTAATAATTCGAAAAATCAGTATTCTTGAGATATATTGTGTGAGTTATAATTTTTAATCCGACCGTTAGATCGTTGTGATTTTTGGATATGTTATATATTTATAAGTTGAGTGTGTGTCCACAAATTTTGAACCGTTAAAAATTAACGTATGATTTGTTATGAATTTTAAGAGGTGACTGATTCAGAATTTTTTTTTATAAATGTTTTTAGTGGAAAATTCTAGAAGGCGGGCCCCACTTTTTGGTTGGTGATTGAATGCATGTGCTGAATTGGATTTTCAAAGGTGATGGCTGCCATTTTTTTCAAAATGGCATGCTTATAAAATAAATTAATATTTTATTAATTTAGTATCCTTTGGCGTTCTAGCATTTTTCTATAAATAGGTGCTTATGTTAGAATGAAAATCACACCAGAAACAAGTTTTCTTTCTCTCTATATTGTCGAACATATTTTTGTGAGTATTTAGATAATTGGAGAGTTGCTATTCAGTGGAAGTTTCCTTCAACTTTACATCCGACATTCCGGTCAGAAGTACTGCTCTTTTGAGGTAAGAGATTGTAAGGGATTTTATGGTTTATTATCTTTTTCAGTTTTGAAATTTTTCTGAACTTCAAAAAATTCTGGAAAAATATGAAATGATAACTTGATGATTGTGTCCAAAAATGGCGATTTTTGGATGTATAGATTAGGAGTTATGGATTTTATGAGAAAAGACTATTTTAAAAGTAAACCCTTATAACTCATTGCGGTTAACTCCAAAATTGGTAAAATTTTTATTGGTAGTACGTCTATATAACATCAGTATATTCTGTAAATTTTGGAATTTTTGGAGAAAAGTATAATTTATGATAAATGTTTAAATATTCGGCAGTTTTGGCCATGTGAAAAATAGTAAATAAAATTTAAAAATTCTGAGAAAAATATATGTTCAATATGGGACTATATTATGCTAAATCCCAAAAAAGAAATATTTTTAGAACTGATTTGGTATTTTTCATAAAAATGGACTAGTTATGATTAAATAAATTAAATATGTTATGTGATGTAACAAAATTGAAAAATAGGATTTTATGGCTTGGGAATCCTATATATGGTAAATGCAGATTTTTTATGAGGTTGTTGGTTATTGGTGATGAAATCATGAGTTTGGCATTTTAGTATGATTAAATGCATTAATTAGTAAAGTGTAAACAATTAAAATAAATTATTTATAAGTTTAAGAAATGATTAAAATATTGTGGTAGTATTAATAATATTAGATTATGAGATTATTAAGTGATTGATAACATTTGGATTAAGGAGTAATGAAATCATTGATTTATGAATCTTACTCTTGAAATTAAATGTAGTTGTTGATCGTATTGTTTTTATTATCATATATAACATTTTTATAATACCGATGATGAAATTTCTCTTTGACTTAAGTGTAAAGATGGGTAGATTATTGGTATGATCGTGACTATGGGTTCTCTTTGGCCAGTAGTGCAAAGATGAATTGTTGACTGATATGATCATGACCATTGAATTTACAATTGAATATTTTTAGCTTAAGTGCAAAGGTGAATTGATCAACATGGTTATAATTATTGTTTATATAAATTCTGAAATGATTATATATTTCTTTGAGATATGAATATCTTTGGCCTGTAGTGCAAAGATGAATTGTTGATGAATATCTTTGGCGTGTAGTGCAACGATAACCTGTTGTTGAATATCTTTAGCCCGTAGTGCAAAGATGACCTGTTGTTGAATATCTTTGGCATGTAGTGCAAAGATGAACTGTTAATGAATATCTTTGGCCCGTAGTGCAAAGATGAACCTATTAGTATGATTATGAACAGGAATTGGGATTTGGTATAACCATGATCTTTGATGTTTCAGGTAAAGACATGTGATGAAAAATATCTTCGTCTTGGAAGAGAAGAGAAAATTAGAACTACAATTATGATTATGAGTTATTCACATGATTGTGAAGCAGGATCATTGATTAATGTTGTTACGAGGTTAAAGCATTGTTGGTAGACTTTTAACATGGAGAAGATAATAGACTTTATGGTCTATTTGACTCTTCTAATGGATTGCTCGTTCCGCTGCAACTATGGTTGAAAAGTTTTATCATCTACCATATATTCTAAATCTCTGATTTATTACTGATGAAGGCTATTGATAATTTAATTATCTTTAGTTAGGATATTATTTACTGAGCTAGTTGTGCTTACCCCTTTTGCTTCACAATTCCTTTCAGGTAATAAATTTGTAGCTGGGTCGAGCGGGGATAACAGGGGAATAGTGTGGTGGTCCGAGACTATCAAAGTTTCTCAACACATTATAAAACGACATGACATACAATATATAATTGTATTGAGGACCTAAGATGTGTGTGTCGTATATTATACGTCACTTAATAATTGATTTTGGTGAACAACAATAGGGTGAGGTGAACCCAACTTTGGAAGGGTGTTTTGCCACTATCATACAAGATGTCTAATGACATACAATCTCATGTTATCATAAGATAGGGTTGTGCACATCCACTTGCTGAGTATATCTACGAGCACTACCTATATGATCTTGGAGTTTGGTTGAAACATAATGTTCAATCGCAGACGGTGGAGATAGTTATATGTCAAGAGAAGACTCACCATTGGAAGGAACATGATAGTAATCTTCTCATTTTTATTTGGGGTCTATTGGATCAACCAAGGATAATTCTCTGGACATATGATATCTATCATAACTTAGATTCATGGCCTCCTATGTACGAAGGTTTCCTTGAGCATTTCCGAAAGATTTTAATTTCTAAAACAGTTCTAGATTGTACCTTTATGTAAGGTATCACTGTGAGGTGTTGTCCATAGTTGGGACATGAGTCACAGTGGGTATTAAAACTCACAGTATATGTGTTGTTGTATTTTGCACGACAATTGTAGTAATAAAGTTGTAGTTGTTTTCTGTACCATGTATTTGGCGACTCAGAATAGTTTGGATGGATTGGACCTATTTTGGGGGTGTCACAAGGTGATTCCTGTTAGGTTTATATATAATAACTTTCTGGTGGATATAAAGGGCCAAGAGATGATGGTGGATTTGATACCAATTAAACTTGGGGAATTTGATGTTATCTTGGGAATGGATTGGTTATTCAATTATGGGGCAGTAATTGATTGCCAAAAGAAATGTGTTAACCTTATGAGTTCGTCAAAGGTGGTGTTTTATGGTAGCAAGTCACCTCAACAAGTAAGTTATCTGACGATGATGCAAGCCAAGAAGTTACTGAGATAAGGATGTGTAGGATACTTAGCCTACATAGTTGATACTCAGAAGAAGAGTGCGAAGTTAGAAGAGATATCGGTCATTAGATATTTTGCAAACGTATTTTTAGATGATTTGCTTGGACTTCCACTGGATAGAGAGGTTGAGTTCGTGATCCCATATAGAATGGTCCTAGTAGAGAAGGAGGAGCTGATGATGTAGTTGCAAGAATTAATATAAAAAAAAGTATATCCAGTCGAGCGTGTCGGCGTGGGGAGCACTGGTATTGTTTGTTAAAAAGAAAGATGGATCGATGCGGCTCTGCATTGATTATAGGGAATTAAATAAGGTCACGATTAAAAATAAGTATCTGTTATCGAGAATCGATGACTTGTTCGATCAACTAAAGGGAGCTAGGTACTTTTCAAAAATAGACTTAAGAAGTAGATATCATTAGTTAAAGGAAAGGAAGGATGATGTACCGAAAATGGCATTCAGAACTTGGTATGGTCATTATGTGTTTCTGGTTATGTCATTTGGTTTAACCAATGCACCTACAACGTTCATGGATTTGATGAACAGGGTTTTTAAACATTTCTTAGATAAATTTGTAGTGGTGTTTATTGATGATAGATTGGTGTATTCTAAAACCAAGGATGGGCACGTTGAACACTTAAGGGTGACGTTAAAGACGTTAAGGAGAGAGAAGTTGTACGCTAAATTCTTGAAATAAGAGTTTTGGTTAAAACGTGTGCAATTTCTTGGGCACATCATTGACAAGGATGGAATCTCGGTAGATCCATCGAAAGTTGAAGCTATAATAAACTGGGATCAGCCGAAGACACCGTCAGAAGTAAGAAGTTTCTTGGAATCAGAAGGTTACTATAAATGTTTTATTCAAGATTTTTCCAAGATCGCAACTCTATTGAAGAATTTAACTAAGAAGGCAGTTAAGTTTGTTTGGACGGCGAATGTGAGGAGAGTTTCTAAGAGTTAAAGAAGAGATTGAGTTCAACACCTGTGTTGTCATTGCCTGATGATACAGGGAATTTTGTGGTTTATAGTGATGCATCGCATAAAGGACTAGGTTGCGTGCTTATGCAGAACGGCAGGGTCATTGCGTATGTATTGCGTTAATTGAAGGATTATGAGAAAGGGTATCCAACTCATGACTTGGAGTTGGCTGTGGTGGTGTTTGCTCTGAAGATTTAGAGGTCCTATCTTTATGGAGAGAGGTGTGAGATATATACAGACCATAAAAGTTTAAAGTATATCTTTACATAGAAAGATTTGAATATGCGACAGAGAAGATGGCTGGAGTTGATTAAAGACTACGACTGTGAGATTCTTTATTATCCTAAAAAGGTGAATGTTGTTGCCGATGCTTTAAGTAGAAAGGGTCAGGAGAAATTAATGATGTTGATTGCTTAGGAAAAGCTTGTAGAAGAAATGGCCAAGATGGAGTTGGAAGTTGAATATCCGACAGAATCAGATGAAAAATTGTTCTGGATGGGGAGCAGTTCAATTTTGGTGGATAAGGTGAAGAATGCACAACTTCAAGATGAAAACTGTGAAAAGATAAAAAGAAAAGTGTCTAAAGGTGAAGAATACAAATTTAAAGTTGATACGGAAGGGTTACTTTGATTTGAAGGGAGAATTTGGGTTCCACCAGTACCGAAAATTAAAGAGGAAATTTTGAGTGAGGCTCATAACTCACAATATTCGATTCACCCTAGAAGTTTAAAAATGTACCAAGATCTCAGACATCATTTCTAGTGGTCGAATATGAAAAAAGATGTTGTTGAATGTGTGGCAAAATGCTTTATGTATCAGAAATTTAAAGCTAAACATCAAAGGCCAAACGGATTATTACAACCGTTAGAGATACCAAAATGGAAATGGGAGCATATCACAATGGATTTTGTGGTAGGTCTTCCAACGACTCGGCAAGGTTATGATGAGATTTGGGTGATTATGGATTGATTGATAAAGTCGGCACACTTTTTGCCAATCAAGATTAGATGTGATGCTGTGAGACCCCAAATTTTATGAATAAAGATTTAATTTTCTCGAAATATTTTTTTGAATATTATGGTGTGGATTTGAGAGTGTTATAGTTGTGGGTAATATTTACAAATTTTGCAAAGTAAGCAAGTGGTTATATAATATTCTATTAGTCGGGGAATATTCGTTTTAACAGGGAATATTTGTACGATGGCACAATCATTGGTGGACCCCACAATGGAAGTATTGTCGTAGTTAGAAAATGACAGAATTATCATTTTATAAACGGTGAATGTATTACCGTTAAAACTGACTACCTGGTAGTAAAAGTACAGTAATACACGTGGTTGCATAGTAGCACACGGTATTGATTATTGATGCTTACGTAAGAAGTCACTCATGTATACTTAATTATTACTATAGTAATTGCTACATCATATCTCTCATACTATCGATTCAATTATTATCACAGTATCATCTGCATAATATGTTATATTATTAAATCAATAATTGAGACGGTAAAGTTATTCATATTATTATTTGCAATATTGAAAATGTCTAGAAGTTACATCGAGGAGAGGTTTGGTCATCTAATTGCGCCAATAATAAGGAGAAATCCTTATCCAAAGCCCCTCTTTCACGGGAGCGACATTGGTTGTTAAATATTGTGAATTATAATATTAATGATAAATAAGTTCGTGTTGATTAAAGAAGTTTTTGATAGTTCCGTTGTGTTGGAATTATTAGTGTTAGTGAAAATCGATATTTATTTCGATAATAATTGATGTCTGGAGGTTATATTGACCAATCGGATAATTAACCGGATAAATGAGAAATTAATTGCTATTAATTTACATGATTATAACTATTTATTCACATGTGTGTACTATTGATTCACATTCTTGTTACTATTAGGGGATTTAGTGCAAGATTGATAATACTTGCAACTAAGTTAAAAATGGAGGTATAGATGGATGTACTATACTGTAATTCATATTTTCACATGTCTAGAACTATTGATTCACATGATTTACTAATAGGGGAGGTGGTGGAAGTTTGAGAATACTTGCATGACTAAATTAAAAATAAAGGAAAAGAGGAAGGTATTATACTGTAATATTCTGAGCCCCAAAATATGCAATTATCGAAACTATATTTTCCTATAAATAGAAGCTCATTTCTTCATTTTTCTTCACCAATTCGCTCAAGCTATAGAGCAATTATTATAGAGAGAAATTATAGAGAGAAAGAAGAAAAGAAGTCTGCTACCTCATTATTCTAGTATCCAGTTTCTTCTAAGGTAAGGGGTATTATTTCTTTCGTATTCATGAAAAGAGCTATTGTTATTCCATCCCTTATTATTTTGTTGGAATAACCTGTATACGTGGACTACCGTATACATGGTGAAATTCTTTCGTTATTCCATTCTTTTATTATTATATTGGATATCGTCATGCGTAAATACCGCATATACATGGTGAAATTCTTCATTATTCCATTCTTTATTATTATGTTGGAATAACCTGTTTATGCGAAGTACCACATACATGGTGAAATTCTTCTATTATTCCATTTTTTATTATTCTGTTGGAATAACCTTTCTGTGCAGTCTATCGCATACCTGGTGAATTCTTTTGTTATTCCATTCTTTATTATACTCAGTTGGTTAAAGTTTTGGCTTCTACACTCCATGAAATTAGTGGAATATCCTTGATATTTGCGCTTCATCCAGTATCTTTTCATGAAAATATTCTTCTGAGCATTCTTGAATTTTACTCTACAAAGAGGTATCATGTTGACAATTTGGACATTATTGATTTCTGGATAAATTAGATTATAAATCTTTAAAAATTTATTCTTGAACTTGTTTTATTGAATTCATATATCATTGTCATCATCCTCATGTTTATATTCTGTTGAAAGTCATATGTGGCATGTAGTGCATAGATGGACTTGGTATGATTATGACCAGGGATCATTCGGTATAATCATGACCGTAATGTTACAAATGATGTGGTAAAAGTCATCATTGGCCCGTAGTGCATTGATGGACAGTTGTTGGCATGAACATGACCATTAATGAATACACAAATATCCTTGGCCCGTAGTGCATGGATAATTTGTGGTCGTGATACCAAAGAATATCCTTGGCCGTAGTGCAGGGGTGATTCAATGATGTGGATTATTTATTAAGCTGAGTCTCGGCGATAAAAGTGATGAAAAACTTTTTAAATCATAGAAGATAGTAGATTTTATGCTCTACTTAACTCTTCTAATGGATTGCTTATTCCGCTGCAGTTGTTGATCTAAAACTTGTTGTCTATTGTATTCTATCAGTTGTTATACTGTTGAAGACTAAGGACAATTTATTCTGCATTATCTTAGTCATAATATTTCTTACTGGGCTAGTTGAGCTCACCCTTTTGCTTTCATTGTTCTCTTCAGGAAATGAGAACGTAGTCGGGACTAGTCGGGGAACGGAGTGACGATCCAGATGATAGTATTAGTAGTCCTTGGTATTCTGTTAAATAGTGTGACAGCAAATATGATGAGGACTCCATTGAGTGTGGATATTGTCTAGATGACAATATTCTTATTAAAACTCTTAGATTATGTTTTGTTGTATTTTACAAGACTGTTGTATAATTAAGTTGTATTTGAATTTTGTACCATGTATTTGGCGACTCAAGATTGGTGATGTATACCTATTTTGGAGGCGTCACAGACGCCCCCAAATTCAGGTACTTGAAACCCAAATTCAGTGCTTCACGATTCCATTTCTTTGAGCGGAATAATAATAATATTGTCATAAATATCAAACTTAATTTACATATCAGAGTTGTCTAAATCCCAGGTACGCGACCTTAAAACATTTCATTACATGATAGATAATAAATATCATCATCTTATTTAAGTCTAGCTATTACATAAGATAACACAACTTATTCTAACAGTTTTCCTTTCCCTTTGTTCCTGGAAGAGCCCTCTGGTTGATCATACTTAATTGAAAACATTTAAATTAAGAAAGAATGAGCATTTGAGTGCCCAGCAAGTAATAGCAACAATAAACATTAGGTGAAAGGATTAAATATTTTCTTTGAATAACACTTCTACAACGAAGCAATAGTTGTTAAGTAACTGAACAATTCTAATCAACATATCAATTCTATTTCAAATTTTTGAAACTACGTACTGACTATAATTGGAGATCAGTCGACAGACTATGAACATTGTTTTCTATTTTCGAAAAGGTTAAACAAAACTTCATCTATAAACCGTCATAACTTACGGGCATGGGGGTGATCAACCCGTTATTCCCTGTATTGATCAATACTACATACCAGAACGATATTCTCGTTCATCATAACCGCCTCGGGCGCACAAAAGTTTCCCAGATTCGGGATGTTCATACTTAGTCGGGAATCTGAAAACAATTTGGTGGATATCAATAGGGTTCTATCATGCTCAACGATATTTTAAATCTATGTCTAGTCGAGTCAAATAGCTTAGACGACTTTTAATTAAGGTATACATACTGGAAATCAACATTTATCAACATGTACAATGATTATCCAAGTGAGGACACTTGTATAACCATACATAGAATTTAACGAACAAAATATATATCTGAATCTTATAATAATACGATACTGATAAAAAATGAACGAATAAAGTTTGAGAACTTGCATGAATATAAATGATTGGATACATAATCAATAACAATAGAGTTTAATAATCTGGCATAATGATAATATAATTCTGAAACTTTCTTACTCATGTCCATTGTATAAAGGAAATGCAAAGGTTAGGATACTTGCCTATATGTGTCCATTGTATAAAGTAAATGCAAGGGTAAAGATACTTGCCTATACGTGTCCATTGCATAAAGTAAATGCAAGGGTAAAAATACTTGCCTTAAGCGTAGTTTATCCACGTAATTAAATAAACACTTTCAAATCCTATTTATAACGTATTTCAAGCATAAGATGCTCATTAGCTAACACATTTGTTAATCAAGCTCGACATGATTCAAGTATGCACATATAATACAAAATCAGCTTATATGTTTATCACGTAATCAATTATCTAGTTATTTCATAAGCAATTTAAGAATGCTCAAGTTTAAGGTATTTTCACCCATGAACTTTCATTATCTAAAGAATACACTATCTTATTACTTAGTCCTCACATATACATATGCATCAGTAGGTTTTAAACCATTTCTAGTAGTAAAGACATCATACAAGTTAACTGTTAAAACTCAGATTACACTATCTCAGATTTCACCTTTGGCAAGCAAATTGTGTGCCATATTTAAGTTTAGGATCTGGGCAGCAATTGCTGCCATCCCTCCGCCAAGCCAAGACTAAGTTGTTGCCTTATGGTTTTTGTTTGGCATGAGCACAACATTCATACATAATATATTTTGTCATGTTAAAGGTCTTTTCATGCTCCTCAAGTCAATCTAGGTTCCTTAAAAAAAATTAATTCTAATTTAAACATTTCAACAATTTAAAGTCATTCGAGGTCATGAAACCACCAAGTCTAATATGATTGCCTTCTAAACATACAAGGTAGTCACATAACTCATTTTAGGCATGCTTGTGAGTATTCATAACACATATGTGCAATTAGCATCGCTTTGGTTGAATTTATGCTTTGTTTATGCTTTACTTGAATTATGATACACAAGTATGGTATATATATGTTTATATTACATGAATGAGTCTAAGAGTATCATCAAACATGATCACAATTATCAGATTCTAACCCTCGAGGTAGTATGTTAACATTCTCGTATTTTCATTAGTAACCTTACTAGTAAGTTCTACATACTCAATACATATGGATCATGTATAGGGATATTACAGACATAACATGACATCTTAACCCTTTAGAATCTAGTTATTCATGTGATGCAACTATGTTTTGAAAATATGTTCAAGTTTGCTTTTGAAACTATTTTAAACTTAAACAATGCAATTTAACACATACAAGACAACTTTAAGGCTCTAATCATGTGTAGTCAAGTCATGTTATCATGCTTGCAAGGTCAGAATATAAAGTATGTAGTAGTCATGCATGTTAGCTCACTATACTAAGTTAAAAATTTCTTTAGTATAAATCCTAAGTAAAGTGGTCATGAGCAAAGAACTATGAATCATATAAACACAAGTTACGGGTTATACATGCATTTCTAAATCATACCAACATTCTTGCGAGTCAGTACATAATCATGGCCTACATACATATCAAGTTCATTTCTAAAATCCTAATTTTCATCTAAACTATATGCTTTTGATTATCATGTATGCTATCCTAGTAAAACATACTCACATTAGGTTAATTATACTTATATATACACATTACACATGCTTGCATGCTAATTTAAGTCATAATAATTGATCACACTTAGCATTATTTTTAATAGAATACAGAAACAAAAAAGCAGAGGCCGTGGCAATGCACATGCGCTCACGCCTCGATGTTATTACTACAGTAGTAGGCTGCGCCATGCCACAGTTCGAGCCGGAAGAGTGCGCTTCAATGAGAACTTTAGCCCAAACACAAAAATTATTCATAATTTCGATTCTAAATAGTCATGTATCTGTTCCAACATACTTGTATGATTATATAACAACTATATGAACATTACCCAACCCTTTTTAATATTTAATTCCACATAATCAAGAATTTGATATTCAAGAACTCAAGAATTCTTTTGACAGAGAATAAAAATTAAAGGTAAGGAAGTGAGGTTATACCTCTGTAATATGAAATGAACTTGCTACTAAATGAACTTCCAACTTCTTAGAATACTTGTATGCTCTCAATCTCACTCTTAGAAATTCTCAGCAATGGAAATTGGATAAGATGGGTGGTATTTATAGAGAAATAAAAACACAGACAATGCATATATACACCAAATTGAACTCATGGATGAAAGGATTACATGAAGGTTAAGAGAGAGTTGGTAAATGGTTGTTGAAGATCATCATAATCTCCACTCCCCCCATAATCATCTCCTAGAAAGCTTGGAAGGAAGAAAAGGAAATAGGCCTTAGCCTCTATATGATTCACGTGGCTGAGAAATGAGCAAATGGGACACTAGTTTTGGGAAAAGCAAATTAACTCAGCACTCTTGCAACATTAGACCATTTACTTATGCACAACTCTTATTCTTATGCTATATTGTATACACATATTAACCATACATTATAACTTAGTGTCACAATATGATTTACATATTTAATATTTCAAGGTAGTAGTTGTAATATGGAAATGTAACATACATACAGTACATGTATAATTTTTATCACACTGGTATACTTTATTAAAAATATTAGCTTACAATATGTTCATAGTATATTATTTTAATATATACCCACATACATTTTGTAACATACACCTTCATGATGTATTTAACCTATAGTTCCAATATGCTCAATCACATTGTTTCATACAATGTAGTTTAATAAGACTTAATATAAGGTTGCTATATATATTCACATAAATGTCACACTACACTGCATAATATAGTTATATTTTATATTTTTAATTATTGCCCACATGCACATAATAGTCAATATAATTTTATTATATTAATAGCTTACCTGTTTCATGCTAAATAAATTAATCACTTTCTTGATTAATTAACACAAATATTAATTAATCCGTTCCTCATTGATTAATGTAATTATGGATCTCCATAACCATTAATTATCTAAATAATTCTTATTATATTTATAGACATACTGCTAACAATACTAATCACATATCATTAAATAATTAATCAATATTCTATAATAACAATTAACAATTAATATAAATTAATTGCTCACTCAATAATTCCTTCGTTGATTAATATCAACATAACGTACCCTTAATGTTACACATATAATATTAATGTTTCATTTTATTTCTATAGGAAAAATTAATTTTCTCCAATCGTCCTTTGGCGCGACTACGCTTGATTTATCTTTTCTTGGGATGGATGGCATGAATCTGGCTTAGCACCACAACGATGCAAGAATTGGTTTAGCTTTAAGCCAGTGTCAACCTTCATCGCCATACTCATTTTTCACGACATGAATTAATGTCCACGTGAGTGATATTGCAAATCTAAGAGTGTATTCATTACTTATCATAATAATCCTAATAATCATATCATATATGCAATAATCATATACTCACGAAAAACTATTTTTATTACAAAATTAATTTATTATAAGAACATAATCTATAATGATCAATAATTCTTAAAAAAAAATTATTTATAATTATTCATGTAATAAATAAATTTTATTTATCACATATGTATATATATTTTACTTTACACATATGCCCACCTTTATATAAAAAAAATTTATATCAAAAATTTCTTATTTAATTATATTGAAAATATTGGGTTATTACATTAGATTTAACCTAGATCGGTTGTCAAAATTGTACGTGAAGGAGATTGTACCAAGACGCGGTGTCCCGGTGTCCATTGTCTTAGATAGAGATCCATGTTTTACATCAAATTTCTAGAATTAACTACAACAATGCTTGGGGACGCAGTTGAGAATGAGCACAACGTATCATCCTCAAACCGACGAAAAAAATGAGAGAACAATCCAGACATTGGAGGATATGCTCAGAACATGTATTATGGATTTTAATGGGAATTGGGATGACCATCTACCGTTGGTTGAATTGGCCTATAATAACAGTTATCACGCAAGTATTGGCATGCCGCCTTTTGAAGCGTTGTATGGCAGAAAATGCAGAAATTCGTTATGCTGGGACGAAGTTGGAGAACGTCAGCTGTTAGGTCCAGAATTGGTGCAGCAAAACGTCGAGATCGTCAAAGTGATTCGGGAAAGATTGATAGCTACACAAGATAGGCAGAAGAAATATGTTGATCAACACCGACAAAATCGGTAATTTGATGTCGGTGGTTTTGTTTTCTTGAAGGTGTCTCCCAGGAAAGGGAAAATACGTTTTGGTAAAAAGGGAAAACTAAGCCCTAGGTTTATAGGACCTTTTGAAGTTCTATGACGAGTTGGTGAAGTGGCATATGAGGTAGCTGTATCTCCAGAACTAGAACATATTCATTACATTTTCCACATTTCGGTATTAAGACCATATAAGGCCGATTATAAGCATTTTATAGAATATGAACCATTACAGTTTGAAAAAGATTTATCTTATGAAGAAATTCCAGTTCAAATAGTTGATAGGAAATAGCAGGTTCTCAGAAATAAAATAATACCTTCTGTTAAGGTAATTTGGAGGAACCACAACTCTGAAAAAGCTACGTGGGAACTTGAAGATGTTATGATGAAAAATTATCCTCAGTTATTTTCTGTGACAACCCGGAAAATCAGATTGTCCATAATTTAAGTTTAAAGAATTAGTTATTAATAAAAGAAATTCTTATTAATAATATTATGTGCTATGTGTTTATTAATCGTTCTAGAACCTAGGATGATTAGAATACGGGAGGATTCTGGCTACAAGCTGGACTGAACGAGTAAGAATTTTCAAAACAAAAATAAAAAAATTTTGGGAATAAAAATATTTCTGAGGAAAAAGACAAAATAGACACTATTTACCCGATGAAACCATAAGGGTTAGGGTTTGAATAACCTAAATCTTTTTGAGAGTTCGGTATGTCGAAATGATAGTCCGTCGAAAGATTTGACGATAATATATTGTGTAAAGTTAAGTAAGCCGATAAAAGTTTTTCTTGAAAAACGTGCAAAAATTGGACGAAATAAAAACTACGAAAAGTATCGTTATGTACTTTTCATTCGTTTAACTACGTTAGGGGAAAATGAGTAGGAAGAATACGTAAAAGCTAATCGGTAAAGGAAAGACGAAATATCCAAAAATATTTGGATTCTGAGAATCGTAGTTTTTAAAACTGTTAGATGAATCCCGAAAGACGGAACAATGAAGCTTCCAAGAGAAGCTTCGTGAATAGTAAGGAGGTTAGTTAAGGAGCTGGGAATAGTAACCTTTGGGGCGAAATGACTATCCCTAGCTTTGGTTTTCTATAAAAGGAAAGCTTAAATCATTTGTTGGTGATTTTGAAAAATCACCAACACTTAAGAGAGAGAGAGAAGTCAGATGGGAGGAAAAAGGAAGAGGAAAAGCTAGCCCGAGAGCAAACTTTGTCCAACGAAAGAAGATTAAAGGAGAAAGGTAATCTAAAACCTTGTCTCATATAAATTTTCTTTAAGTTTTCGATGTTAGAAACATGCAAACACTATGCAGACACTATGCAAATACTATACATAATAGAATATTATATATTCTATTTATAGTCTAATAAAACAAATAGCTTTATAAAACTATTCTATTTTATATAAAAAGTTTTCTATTTTATTACATTTTTAATAATAATAAAACAAAACTTATCACCTTTATTATAATTCACAATATTAATCGACCAGATCGTTCCCAGGAAAGAGGGGGCTTTCCAATAAGGATTTCTCCCTATTGGCGCGCAATTAGGTGACCAAACCTCTCCTTGGCAGAACTTCTAGACATCGTTAATATTGTAAATAATAATATTAATAAATTTTTTATCTCAATTATTGATTTAATAATATATAAAATATCGACAATAATTGAATCAAATAACGTGAGATACTATGCAGTAATTACTATAGCAATAATTGAACAAAACTGAGTGACTTCTCACGTAAGCATCAATAATCAATACCGTGTGCTACTATGCAACCGCGCGTATTACTGTACTTTTACTACCGAGTAGTTCAACAGTTTTAACGGTAAAACTTCCGCCGTTATTTTCATAAAAATATTTTTGTCGTTTTCTCAATCCGATAATAATTTTGTTGCGGGATCCACCAATGATTGAGCCATTATACGAATATTCCGTGTTAAAACGAATATTCCCCGACCAATCGAATATTATATAAACTTGCGTACTTTGCAAAATTTATAAATATTACCCACAACTATTACATTATATCAAATTCATTCCATAATTTTGAAAAAAATATTTCGAGAAAATTAAATCTTTATTCGTAAAATTTGGGATTTTACAATCTCTCATCCTTATGAAATTTCGCCCTCAAAATTTACGTACGTACCTGGTATGATGAGGATACCTTGACTTCATTTCAGATTCTAACTCTTGAGGTATAACCTTTGAGTGTTGAATACAATCCTTATTATCCAAGATTTTAACACGTATCTCCTCATACGTTAAATCTTCTGCTATCTCGTCTAGTTCTAATTTAATAATCTGGTTCGGGTCGTCCACGTAATTACGTAACATCGATACGTGAAAAATGTTGTGAACACGTGACATACTTGGCTGTAAAACGAGTCTATAGGCCACAGTTCCTACTCGATCAAGGATTTCAAATGGGCCAATTAAATCGATGGTTGAGATTTCCTCTCTTCGTCGATTCTTGCTTCTAGAATAACGCCCTCTTGAATCTTCTTCTTCACATTCATCAGCTCTGAGTATGTAGCTTGAGCATCTTTAACTTTGTCGATTAAAGTCGATTCTAATCGTATATTTGTTATCTTCACGTGGGTCCCTAGAGTCTTGAACTCTGTCTTCATCATTTGTAAGTTATACGAAATGGGTTTTTGTGTTAACAACATCGTACTCGTAAACGCATACGATCTTCTACTCAACGCGTCAGCTACCACGTTCGCTCTTCCACGATGATATTGAATGGTATAATCATAATCTTCAACAGCTCGAGCCAACTTCTTTGGCGCATTATACGTTCGTTTTGGTTGAAGAAATATTTAAGGGTTGAAGAAATGGGTTTTGTACTAGGGTCAATATAAAATTCAATTTCACTCTCTAGGGGTAGGCTAAGAAGTCTTCAAGAATACGTCAGAAAATTTATTAACAATAGAAATATCATTCAAAACTGACGTATTTTTATTTAGATCTGTGACATAAGCTAAGAAAGCTTGACATCCGTTTTTCAATAAACGAATAGCTTTATGGCTTGAGATGATAGTGATTGATTTTTAATGGTTTGGTTGCTTGAATTTGCATAATAGGTTAGTTAGGAATATGAAAGCTAACAACCTTATGAAAATAATCAATTTTTGCATGATGAGTAGTTAACCAATCAATCCCTAGAATCACATCAAATGCAAGTATTTTCAAAGAAATAAGATCGACAGGTAATGTGAAAGTGTCGATTTAAATTAAACAAGATTTATAAACATTGGATGTAACGAAGGTTTCTCCTAATAGAGTTTCAACCGATAAGTCAATGTCTAATTTCTCCAGAGTTAAGTTCAAACATTGAACACAACTAGGTGAAATAAAAGAGTGAGTAGAACCGGTATCTAACAAGGTATAGACTTCGCAAGAGTTTATGATTAACTAACCCGTGATAACTTCATTTGGGTTCCTCACTTGTTGGGAAGTCATGACAACCGCTCTCCCTTGAACTACCCGGCTTTGACACATCTGAAGTGACATTTGGTGTCATCACTACCGTTGAAATTGACTTTTCTATAGGGCATATTCCACCCTCAATTGCTTCATCGTACTCCTGTTTCATGATCTGAATCATTAATCTTCGATCTATATCGAATTGGGGTTGACCGCAATGTACAGGGTAATTCAAAACTCGATGTTGGGTTCTCTCAATTGCTGTCCAAAAAGAGAAATATATATCATCTATTTTAGCCTTCTTACATCGGACATCTCTTTCCACAATATCAATGCGTCGTGCGGCTTTTACCCATGCATCACTCATTCTCACTCGTTCAGTTGTTTCATCTTTTAGCTCAGATTCCAGCTTTATCATCTTTAATTCTGCCAAAGAGTGCTTCTGTTCAAGCGTCACATATCGGGTAACATAAGCTTGAATTGTTGCATCCTTTTGCTCTACGACCACCTGTCGTTCTTCAGCCTGCTCTTCTAACTCATGAATATGATTTTGCAATTCTAAATTTCGATAATAAAATTCTTCTAATAAATTCTCCCCAGGTTCCTCTTCTTCCTTTTCTTCCTCACTCTCAGCCACTTCCTCTGCAACTAGCTCGGGTGCAACTATTAGTTCTTCACTCACCACGTAGATATCTCTAATTTCTTCTTCGTCTGACATCACATTAACCTACTTAGTAATTAAAGGTGTTTCAACGGTCTCATTCACCCCATTGTTAACATTTTCAGCTGCTATTTTCAAACACTGCCACAAAACAAGAGTTAATTAACATATCACATATTATCCCTATACTCTGACCGACCAATTAAATACCAAAAAAAACTTAGGTAGGTCATACTGTTAGGTTTGTAATATTCATGAACGCAATCAAATTGCACAAAATATGCTGAAACGTGGAAAATCAGAGTTTTAAAAATTTTACAAACCATATACCCGTATCATCCTTTATGCACAATTATTAATTTAACGAAAAGATAAGAACAAGAATCATACCCTTGAAGATCCGAGCTTCTTTAGGTACAAGTTCACCTCCAATCCTTTTCGCGTTCAACTTGAATCCACCAGGTTTGGTTCCTTCCTTTGATCAACGTTAGCCACCCAAGTGTTTGGCCTCTAGAGGTGATCCACCAAGGAAGAAGAAGAATTCAAGAAAATGGGTATTTGGCAAAACCCTAGTTTTTCTATCTCTCATAGAAAAGAGCGTACTCTCCCAACTATTGGAATTAAACGCACATTGTTAAAAGGTCAACAACCCACTCACCCATAATAAGACTCCTCTTATTTATAGATGTAGGCAACCCTCCTTAACAATTAAAAAATTGGGTTTTATTTAATTAATTAAATTCTTTTAATTAATTAAGCTCCCTAATCTTATTAGGGATAATTAATTAAACTCTTTTAATTAATTTGCCTCCTAATCCTATTAGGATATTTGAGAGTATTTTTATTAATTAATTCCCAAACTCCTTTAGGAATTAAATAATAATAATAGTAATAATAATAATAAGACTCCTCTTATTAATTTATATTTAATATTTCCAAAATATTAAATAATAAATATTAAGCTATTTAATTTATTCTATCACCATAGATTAAATTAAACATACTTAATTTATTATTATGATTATGCCATTAACTTCTTAAATAATTATTCTTTCTTTTATGGTGTGACCCTTTAGGTTCTCCATATTAAACCGGTTGTGAATAAATCAATTAGAACAATTCTAATTTTATTTAAATAAATAAATTAAACTATTAATTTATTTAAACAAATAATATTTATTCTACAATAGGGATAAGCCTCCCTAGCGATCAACGACTTTCTAGATAATATAGATTTCAACATTAATCATAAAAGAACCTTTGAGTAAATAGTTACCGTACAATTCAATCCTTCCACCATACAATGTCCCAATTAAATATAAGACATGAAATTTCTGTCAAGTCTTATTTTATTTAATTATATGTATTTCGACTCTTAAATACATAACTCCAAATAATGCAAATTAGAAACTCCTTTCTAATTTCATTATGCCTTGGCCAAGGACTACTGAGTTGTCATTTATCGAATCACATAGGACATTTCTCTTCTTTTACTAGAAGTGGTAGATTCTTTATTGATCATATATTATCTCCATGTACAACTTATTATACCCAAGCATACCCTCTTATATACCCTAAGGGTATTAAGGAATAAGTCAAAGTATAACTCATCATACACAAGATACTATGATGATGTCAAGTCCAAGGATCACTTGTACTACTATCACTACAGGAATTTCTATTGGCAGGCAAGTAAAACTCCATTAGGTATTCCTTAGCGAGCCACGTTCAGTTAACTTATTCTCTAATAAGCACCTACATACTTGCTTTAGTGTCTCCACACAAATGATCATGAGATCAATCATCCTCATCCAATGAGCAAGCAACGTATGTACCAATCTATCTGGATTCACTAATCCCCAATTTAGTAATCCAAAGATTGGGAACTATTTTAGTTTTAAGCTTTCTAAGAATTTAGATCTCATTAGAATGATCATCATCATTATTCTAAAAGCATTGCTTAAAACTATGGGTTTATCACATATTATAAAACAGCATCATATAGATAATTAAAAGCCTTTAATAAATAAATACTTTTTATTAATAAATGAATAAGATTGTTTACAAAGTATATGCTTTATCATCAAACATGATTTGCTTGTGTGCATACTACTTTCAATCTCCCACTTGAACTAAAGTCAATCGTCATGGTATCTCATACTCTTCTTCTCTAAGTGACGATTATCCTGCTGTTGGATAAGCTTTAGTTAATGGATATGTAATGTTGTTCATGAGAGTCCACTATCTCTATAGTGATTTCCCATCTTTCAATGATTTAATAATCAAATGAAAGTGCCACAACACATGTTTAGATCCAAGATGAGACTTAGGAAATATTCCTAGTTCTGTAATGAACTTTTAATCCAAACAATCAACTTCCAGCTTCATTTATAGCTATATACTTTGTCTTTATCACTAAACCAACAACTCTTTTCTGTTTGAAACCTTTTCAATTCACTAAACCACCGTTCAAGGTAACTATTTACCTTAAAGTGGATTTTCTGTAATCTTGGTAGATCTGAAAAACTTGAGTTTGTTAAGACCTCTAGTTTTAATTTAGACCCACCATAAATATGATCACATCCTTAGTGCCAATAAAGTACTTTAAGATGTTTTTCACTGTCTGACAGTGATCTTCTCTAGAATATGACCGATCAACATCAGGTCTCGTATATTTCATTGCATACATGATAGTTATTCATGTGATCTCTCTTTTCAGGAGTCTATGGGAACTATTAAGAGAGATACACTCCAGGGCTCATCAACATGAGACATCTCTTGGAGTTTGTCATGCTAAACAACTTTAGCATCAAATGAATATACATTCCTTGGGTTAAGTCCAGTATCCTATTAAATCTATCTATATAGATTTGTATCCCAAATAACGATACACTTCCCAAAACATTCATAGAGGAATGTTTAGACAACTTTATCTTTACTAATTGTAGCATTGGTATGTAATTCCTCATCCATAGTATATCAACATATAATACTAGAAATTTCACGACGCTCCCACTGACCGTTTTGTACACACTAGAACTCTTACCTCATCGTATGTAACTCTGGATCATCATCTTCTATGATGTGTACCTCATCATCATCATACATGATGAATCCATACCTCCTAGGTATCTTCGGTACTATTTCAGATTTACGATTCGGTTGTGGTACAATAGGTCTATCTACAGGTTCCTCTTATTTGACCTATAGTGTTTTGTGGTTCTTGAACTCTTCAAGATCTATTATCCTCCCACTAGCCCCTTGATTGATAAACACCTTTATCTTAGAAGGCATCGTGTTTTGCAATAAACACCTTTTGCTAAGTAGGATTATAGAACATATACCCTAAACTTACTTTAGGATGTCTCACAAATATGTACTTGTCAAATTTTGTCCCAAGCTTATCCTTTGAAACCTTTTCATATAAGTTGGACAACACCTTATCTTAACATACTTAAGATTAGGAATCCTCCCTGTCCATAACTTTTATGGAGTCTTGGGGCCGGATTTTGAGGTTACCTTTTTCGTAGATATGCAGCCATTTCTAGGGCATGACCCCAGAGGGATACTAAAATGTCGGTAAAATCATTATGGACCGCACCATGTCCAATAAGGTACAATTTTTCCTTTCAAATACATAAATCAATTATTACGTATCAGGAGGCGTCCATTATGAGAAAACCATTTGAGATGATCTAGAAACTTATTGCACAAATATTTATTCCTTGATCTAATCAAAGAATCTTAATACTTTGCCAATTTGTTTCACTTCTGAATTCTTTGAACCTTTCAAATAATTCACACTTGTATTTCAGTAAATACATAGGTTCAACTCTTTGAATGATCATCTCCTTTTCATATACTAATTTGTTCAATTTGTAAAATTATTTTCACGTAAGTCAAGTATACAAAATCCATTAAGTAATATTCCATTTCTATACAAAATATTTTTATTATAAATAGAACAACAATTATTCTTAAATATAATACCAAATTTTATTGTCAACAATAAAATGAAAATAATGTTTCTAACAAGAACTGGAATACAATAACAACTTATTGACTTAATAGATTTGCCCGTAGGCAATACTAAACTATAAGTTTCTATGGCTAATGCAGCAACCTTTGCTTTATTTCTAATACACAGTATTACTTATCTTTGTTTAGCTTTCTACTTCTGCTTGGTCCCTTCATAAATCTATATTTATGATAACCAAAGTCGGTATCCAATACCCAAGTAGAACCTTGACTTAAAGAAAAATTTATTTTAAATCATGAAATTTTTTTTATTTGTAACCGAAACTTCACTAAGCTTCTTTGGTTAGCCTCTGCAAGATACTTCTCGCAGTTTCTTTCTAGTGTCCAGGCTTGTTACAGTGGAAGCAAACTCCTTTGCTATCCATATCAATTTTGTTCTTATTATCTTTGTTTACGCCTTTTTGTTTACCTTCTTTGAATCATTCTTCTTTTTCAGAAGATCCGTTGGCCCCTACCAGTAAGACATGGTCTTTCTTGGTTGGAAAGTGACTCTCAACATTTTTCAACATGTTAAGCAAATCAGCGAGGCTGATATCTAGCTTGTTCATATGAAAAATTCACAACAATTATGAAAGGAGTCCGGGAGTGAGTGCGAGATCAAATCTTGGCTCAACTCTCCATCCATGACAAAACTAGTTGTCCTAATTGATCAATCAAATTGATTATGTTAAGGACTTTTGTCTGTATTGTAGTGTCATCGGTCATTCTAGATTGGAAGAGCTCCTTAGATATCTGATATCTATTAGTCCTACTTTCCTCACCACCAACTACTTGATGTGCAGGAATATAGTAGGAGCATCCATAGTTTCATGCTGACGCTGAAGCTTATTACTCATGGATGCGAGCATGATGCATTGAGCCAACTGTGCATCATCTTGCCACTTTCTAAAAGTAGCAATCTCTTCCTCAGAGGCATTGTCTGCAACCATTCCAGGGATAGGCGTATGAAGGACATAAGATAGCTTTTCAACCATGAGAACTATTCTCAATTTCCTTAACCAATCCGTTTAATATGGTCCAGTTAATTTAGCATCTAATATACTACGCAGTGGTAGTAATTTAGACATTGTAAAATTCTGTAAATGAATTTGTAATTAACAACATTTTAGCATACATTTTTTTATTAATTACCAAAATAATTTAGGTCTTGTTTTAAATTGGTATCTCCCACTATTTTCTTCAAACTATATTACCCTCAATATATATAGTTCGACAATATCTAATTAAAGATATGCTAGTGAGAATAAGGATCCCATTTCAAATGTATATAGCCTTGTGTGTGCACAACAAACTATATATAAATAAATAGGTAGACAACTCTTGTCAATTACATCAACTATGTAACTCTTTGTATTTTACCTCTTAAATCATAATGGTCAAGTGTGTGCACATCCGAACTAAAATGATTTAAGTTAAGTCAGACCCAACATTTTCATATAAGTGAAGAAAACTACTGACCTTGTGTGTGTGTGCACAACAAAGCAATAATGTTCAATTCCTTATAAACATCATATGTAATAAAAAATATCTTAAATATTTAATCGCCTTGTGTGTGCCTGACAAACTCATATTAAATACTCAATACTCTATTGTTTCTATCATGCTAGAAGGCGACGTTCGATATTCCAAATATCTTTGAACGTTACAACTTAATATAAAATATTTGAGGGATTTGTTATTAATTGTCTCATCTTGTTTAGCGCGCATGCACACACACACACACACACACACACACACACACACATATATATATATATATATATATATATATAAAAAATACGCGTCATATTAATGAACATGCGAAGCACGTTTACATAATATATAATATATATAGTATAAGCATGCACATATAAAATACTATATTCTACCTGGATTGATTATGGACTTTTATTCTAGTTTGGTTCACTATAGCCACCAAGTGAAGCAAAAGGTCAAACCCTAGGGGTGCAAGAATTAATATTTAAATATAACTATTACATTTAAACCCGGGCTCCATTACAAACGGGTCTTCAAGCGTTCCTTGCTCCTTGATCTCCAATTCTTCAAAATTGATTCTAACTATTCCTATTACAAAACTATTAAAAAAAATAGAAATCTTGATCAACAGTCAAGGGGAAGTACATAGGAGGGAGATAGAATTTACATTAAGAAAAAATTAGAGAAGACGAGGTACGCAGACCCCATTTAATAAAACCCATACATTCATGCATTCAACTAAAATAAAATCCAATCACATTGGTCAATAGTCCATAATCAATCCCATTTATTATCATACACATCACCATATGTATCAATAAATAACATTCATCTCATGAATAATAAACATTCAATATATATATTGATATCATTTAATTGACAAATTTAGTTAGTATAAAATCTAATTTTGAATCAAAATAAACTCCTTTATTTTAATTCAAATTTAAATCAAAATAAAACTATTTTATTTTAATTTATCCAATTTTGAATAAAATAAACTATTTTATTTTAATCAAAATAAACTCCTTTATTTTAATTAATTATGAAATCTAATTCCAAGTAAAAAAAAATAAAACTCCTTTATTAAAGGAAACACGGATTCTCTTTCATATTCACAAATAAACTCCTTTATTTTGAATAATATGAAATCTTATTTCATATCTAAATAAACTCCTTTATTTAAGGAAATACGGATTCTCTTTCCCATTTATAAATAAACTCTTTATTTTGAATAATATGAAATCTTATTTCAAATCTAAATAAACTCCTTTATTTAAGGAAATTAGGATTCTTTTTCATATTCACAAATAAACTCTTTTATTTTGAATAATATGAAATCTTATTTCATATCTAAATAAACTCCTTTATATAAGGAAAGATGAAATCCAATTTCAACTCCAATTAGTTATCTTGGAATCCAATTCCAACTCTAATTAGTTAGCATGAGATTTAATTTTAAAATTAAAATAAACTCTTTTATTTTAATATTAAAATAAACATTTTATTTTAAGATTAAAATAAATTTTTATTTTAATTATAAAATAAGTAAAATAATATTATATATATATATTATTATTATTATTATTATTATTATTATTAAAAACATGAAACCATCTTCCACGTTAATATCCTGTAACTTCCCTTTCTTGAAGCAACAATAAAGCCAAAGCCGTGACTCCTTTATTTTACACAGAATCGCTGACTTATTCCTCATGATTTAAAGCAATAAGAAAAAAAAAAACAGTTCACGAATGAATTTTTTTTTTTTATTAAATTTTATACAATAAAATTATGCCCAATTAAATTGTTCTAAACACATATCAATATACATATCAAATCAAACAATTAATAATTCGTATAAAGGTTTGGCTCTGATACCACTGTTAGGTTTGTAATATTCATGAACGCAATCAAATTGCACAAAATATGCGGAAACGTGAAAAATCAGAGTTTTAAAAATTTTACAAACCATATACCCGGATCATCCTTTATGCACAATTATTAATTTAACGAAAAGATAAGAACAAGAATCATACCCTTGAAGATCCGAGCTTGCTCAGGTACAAGTTCACCTCCAATCCTTTTCGCGTTCAACTTGAATCCACCGGGTTTGGTTCCTTCCTTTGATCAACGTTAGCCACCCAAGTGTTTGGCCTCTAGAGGTGATCCACCAAGGAAGAAGAAGAGTTCAAGAAAATGGGTATTTGGCAAAACCCTAGTTTTTCTATCTCTCATAGAAAAGAGCGTACTCCATAATAAGACTCCTCTTATTTATTGATATAGGCAACCCTCCTTAACAATTAAGAAATTGGGTTTTATTTAATTAATTAAATTCTTTTAATTAATTAAGCTCCCTAATCTTATTAAGGATAATTAATTAAACTCTTTTAATTAATTTGCCTCCTAATCCTATTAGGATATTTGAGAGTATTTTTATTAATTAATTCCCAAACTCCTTTAGGAATTAAATAATAGTAATAGTAATAATAATAATAATAATAAGACTCCTCTTATTAATTTATATTTAATATTTCAAAATATTAAATAATAAATATTAAGCTATTTAATTTATTCTATTACCATAGATTAAATTAAACATACTTAATTTATTATTACGATTATGCCATTAACTTCTTAAATAATTATTCTTTCTTTTATGGTGTGACCCTTTAGGTTCTCCATATTAAACAGGGTTGTGAATAAATCAATTAGAACAATTCTAATTTTATTTAAATAAATAAATTAAACTATTAATTTATTTAAACAAATAATATTTATTCTACAATAGGGATAAGCCTCTCCTAGCGATCAGCGACTTTCTAGATAATATAGATTTCAACATTAATCATAAAAGAACCTTTGAGTAAATAGTTACCGTACAATTCAATCCTTCCACCATACAATGTCCCAATTAAATATAAGACATGAAATTTACATCAAGTCTTATTTTATTTAATTATATGTATTTCGACTCTTAAATACATAACTCCAAATAATGCAAATTAGAAACTCCTTTCTAATTTCATTACGCCGCCAAGGACTACTTGAGTTGTCATTTATCGAATCACATAGGACATTTCTCTTCTTTTACTAGAAGTGGTAGATTCTTTATTGATCATATATTATCTCCATGTACAACTTATTATACCCAAGCATATACCTCTTATATACCCTAAGGGTATTAAGGAATAAGTCAAAGTATAACTCATCATACACAAGATACTATGATGATGTCAAGTCCAAGGATCACTTGTACTACTATCACTCTGAGAATTTCTATTGGCGAGCAAGTAAAACTCCATTAGGTATTCCTTAGCGAGCCACGATTTCGATTAACTTATTCTCTAATAAGCACCTACATACTTGCTTTAGTGTCTCACACAAATGATCATGAGATCAATCATCCTCATCCAATGAGCAAGCAACGTATGTACCAATCTATCCGGATTCATTAATCCCCAATTTAGTAATCCAACGATTGGGAACTATTTTAGTTTTAAGCTTTCTAAGAATTTAGATCTCATTAGAATGATCATTATCATTATTCTAAAAGCATTGCTTAAAACTATGGGTTTATCACATATTATAAAACAGCATCATGTAGATAATTAAAAGCCTTTAATAAATAAATATTTTTTATTAATAAATGAATAAGATTGTTTATAAAGTATATGCTTTATCATCAAACATGATTGGCTTGTGTTCATACTACTTTCACATACTAGCGAAGGAATTCCCCGTCTCTTCCCTCCTAGTTCTTGTCTCACATCTCAGCCAGGGATCATATCCCTAAGCTTTGATACCAACTGTGACGCCCCCAAAATAGGTATACATCACCTATTCTGAATCGCCAAATACATGGTACATAATACATATACAATCTTAAATATACAACATGAGCTGTGAGTTTTAATACAAATATTATCTTCTAGACAATATTCAAACTCAAAATAAGTCCTCAATACATTTATTAACACACTATTTCATAGAATAGTGAGGACTATTAATGATATCCTCTAGTCCGTCACTCCGTTCCCCGACTAGTCCCTGCTACGTTCTCATTTCCTGAAGAGAACAATGAAAGCAAAAGGGTGAGCTCAACTAGCCCAGTAAGAAATATTATGACTAAGATAATGCAGAATAAATTACCCTTAGCCTTCAACAATGTTAAACTGATAAAATACAATAGACATCAAGTTTAACTGCAGCGGAATAAGTAATCCATTAGAAGAGTCAAGTAGAGCATGATATCTACTATCTTCTATGATTTAAAATGTTTTCATCAATTTTTATCGCTGAGACTCAGCTTCATAAATAAACCACATCATCGAGTCATCCCTGCACTACGGGCCAATGATATTCATTAAATCATCAATGGTCATGACTATACCGAATAATCTCTGGTCATAATCATACCAAAAACTGTCCATCAATGCACTACAGGCCACTGAGGACTTTTACCACATCATTTATAACATTACAAGTCATGATTATACCGAATAATCCCTGGTCATAATCATACCAAGTCCATCTATGCACGTAAGCTAAAGATGACTTTCATCACAATATAAGCATAAGGATGATGACAATGACATAATAATTCAATAAAACAAGTTCAAGAATAAATTTTAAAGATTTATAAGTTAATTTATCCTGAACTCAATAATGTCCAAATTGTCAACATGATACTGCTTTGTGGAGTAAAATTCAAGAATGCTCAGAAGAATATTTCCATGAAAAAATACTGGATGAAGTACAAATATCCAGGATATTCTACTAATTTCATGGAGTATAGAAGCCAAAACTTTAACCAACTGAGTATAATAAAATATGAAACTGCAAATGGTTTTTGCCCGCCATGCGATAATCCACGTAGACAGATCATTTCCACAATTTAATAAGGAATGAATACGAAGGATCATTCACCATGCATGCGGTAATCCAAATAGATAGGTTATTCCAACAGAATAATAAAGAATGGAATAATTGAAGTATTCACCAGGTGTGCGTAATCCGCATAGACAAGTTATTGCAACAGAATAATAAAGATTGGAACCAGGTCATGCGTAAACCGCACAGACAGGATATTCCAATAGAATAATAAAGAATGGAATAACAGAAGTTCTCTTCATGAAGAAAAAAGAAATAATACCCTTACCTTAAAAAGAAGAGTACTCCGATTGGTAGGGCGATGATTTTCTCGAAGAAAACTTATACTGCTTTCTACGCTCAAAGCTTCTTAAAACTCTAAAGAAATACGCTCAAGATTATAGAAGAAGAATTCTCTGAATTTCTGGTGTGATTTTTAATTCTAACTAAGCATCCTATTTATAGGAGACTGGAAAGGATACTATGCAATAAAATATAATATATTCTATTTATAATATATATATATATATATATATTATTTAAAATCTAATAAAATAAATAACTTTATAAAAGTATTCTGTTTTATATAAAAAGATTTTACTATGCAAACACTATGCATGCACAATGCAAACACTATGCATAATAGAATATTATATATTCTATTTATAGTCTAATAAAACAAATAACTTTATAAAAGTATTCTGTTTTATATAAAAAGATTTTACTATGCAAACACTATGCAGACAATATGCAAACACTATGCATAATAGAATATTATATATTCTATTTATAGTATAATAAAACAAATAACTTTATAAAAGTATTCTGTTTTATATAAAAAGATTTTACTATGCAAACACTATGCAGACACAATGCAAACACTATACATAATAGAATATTATATATTCTATTTATAGTCTAATAAAACAAATAACTTTATAAAATTATTCTATTTTATATAAAAAGTTTTCTTTTTTATTACATTTATAATAATAATAAAACAAAACTTATCACCTTTATTATAATTCACAATATTAATCGACCAGATCGTTCCCAAGAAAGAGGGGACTTTCCAATAAGGATTTCTCCCTATTGGCGCGCAATTAGGTGACCAAACCTCTCCTTGGCAGAACTTCTAGATATCGTTAATAATGCAAATAATAATATTAATAACTTTGTTATCTCAATTACTGATTTAATAATATATAAAATATCGACAATATTTGAATCAAATAACGTGAGATACTATGCAGCAATTACTGTAGCAATAATTGAACAAAACTGAGTGACTTCTCACATAAGCATCAATAATCAATACTGTGTGCTATTATGCAACCACGCGTATTATTGTACTTTTACTACCGAGTAGTTCAACAGTTTTAACGGTAAAACATCCGCCGTTATTTTCATAAAAATATTTTTGTCGTTTTCTCAATTCGACAATAATTAATTCTGGGTCCACCAATGATTGTCTTGGTTATGCGAATATTCCCTGTTAAAACGAATATTCCCCGACCAATCGAATATTATATAACAACTTACGTACTTTGCAAAATTTATAAATATTACCCACAACTATAACATTATATCATATTCATTGCATAATTTTGAAAAAAATATTTCAAGAAAATTAAATCTTTATTCGTAAAATTTGGGATTTTACAAACGTGATAGCCGACGCATTGAGTAGAAGATCATATGCGAGTACAAGTACAATATTATCAACGCAAAGGCCCATTTTGTATGACTTAAAAAGGATGTAGATAGAGTTAAAGACTCCAGGGACCCATATGATGATGGCGAATATACGAGTAGAACCGACTTTAATCGATAAAGTTAAAGCTGCTCAAGCTACAGACCTGGAGCTGATGCGTATGAGGAAGAAAGTGCAAGAAGGTGCTATTCCGGAAGCAAGAATCGATGAAGAAGGAATACTTGAGTCAACTCAGACTTTGTGTTCCTAATGATTACGACTTGAAGTATAAAATCATGATGGAGGCGCACAACACACCGTTTGCAATCCATCTTGGGAGTACCAAAATGTATCATGATCTTCGACATACATTTTGGTGGAGCAATATAAAGAGAGAGATATCGGGGTTTATCTCAAGGTGTCTAACTTGTCAACGAGTCAAGGCGAAGCATCAAGTGCCAAAAGGTCTTGTAGACACTCAAAATTTTTTGCACGCCTGTTACTGACATTGCAGGAGGGCAGATAAGTCTTTTGGAGATAACCCTAGAAGATAGCTTATATCCATTTCGGATACTACCGGAAGTTCAAATTCGAAACCTGGGACACACACCGAGAACATCATTTATAACCCTGGAACACACACCTGAAGGATCATTTCCAACCTCGGAGATAACCCCGAGTTTCGTCCTTGGCGATAACCCCAAGGAGTTCTATTGCGATTCGCCGATAACTCCAAAAATGCTTATTTCAAATGCATGCTATCAGCTTCAAACTCAGACATCCTGCCGAGGCACTCATACCTCAGACCCGGAGCTAACACCGGGTAGACAGACACATTCGCAAGATGACCTTGCGGCGTTCAAACACTTGCAGTAGTCCAATCTCAGATGTAACCCTAAGCAACGTCTACTTTCAGCTCAAACCGGCGATAACCCCGGTGAGGAGTCAAACGTCATCTTACCGCCTAAAAATTTCTTCTCACAAGATGACATTGCGGCATTCAAACACTTGCAGTAGTCCAATCTCAGATGTAACCCTGAGCAACGTCTACTTTCAACTCAAACCGGCGATAACCCCGATGAAGAGTCAAACGTCATCTTGCCCCTTCAACACCTGCGCATCGTCTCAACACTTCATACATATATACATCCAACAATGTCCCACAAGAACCGAGGAGTTAAAATCCCGAGGGACTATTACGCATGACAGTACCTTGGATAGAATTTGAAGCTTGAAGACCACGGGCATAGACCCCTCTTCCTGACTTCGTACAACCTCTAATCCATGTCACTGTGTAACTCGACACAAGCGATCTGAAGAAGGTCACATATACCTCGTTCGGATGCTCGAATTGAAGCTCTGCAAGTTCGAGCGGACATTACAGTGCACGAGTGCACGACTTTTGAGACGACACAGACCATGAGAGCCGGATGCACCACAACCGATACAGGTATATAACTTGTTGCCAGCAGTGTACCTCGATCCATCAGTCTATAAATATAAACCTTGGGGTCAGCCATTTGAGGAGGAAGGAGAGAGAAAAGGCGAGGAAACCATGTCCAATTTACTCTATATACACCTATATTGAGTGTTTCCTCAGTTTAAACACCCGTTAGCTCACATATAGCTACACTTTTATCCGGCGGGAGCTGAGTGTTTATCCACATAGAGTCATAGAAGTCTACTTTGGAAGCCCACTATAAGCTTTCTCACATTCTATAAAGCCTTCTTTCCATATTAGCACACACTGTTATACACATTGAGAGTCGTATTGTGTGGATTTGCCCGGACTTCGGTCCGTGGTTTTCATTTATGTCTGTATATATATATATTTATATATATGTATATATTTTATATATGGACTAACATTATCGAGTTATGCCTCGATTGAGCCTAGACTTATGTCTGGAGCGTTTATTTGTTTATATATATATATATATATATATATATATATATATATATATATATATATATATATATATTTACATTTCATCCTGCCTGAAGTTTATTTCGTGGCAGTTGATCGCTTTTACAGTTTTATTTACATTTCGTCCCACCTAGAGTTTACTTCGTGGTGGTTGATCATGTCTATATATATATATATTTACCGCTTTTATATATTTACATTTCGATCCCCCATGGAGTTGCTTCGTGGTGGTTGATCAAGTCTGTATATATATATTTACAGCTTTTATATATATAACTGCTTACTGCTTTCCATACAAACTGCAGTATCATGTGAGCCTAGGAATCATGTGATCACAGATTCAGTCCATTGAATCTAGATTCGGTTCCCATGATGGACCTTTTTCAGCTGTGAGCAGCTTGTACATTATTTCTGATGTCTCGAATTTCCTTGGATGGTTGTCATGCCCATGAGGAGTTCTAAGATTCTTGTATATTATTTATTCGAAGATGCTTCGCATCTCAAAAATAAAAGCAAACAAGCCTAACATTTAATAATAAAATGGAAGTATCAAAGGCCTCAATTACTATTGAGCACAGGGTTTGAAATACCTCTTTTTACAAAACTTCATTGCTATATCCGGTTAAAACTGAATTTTTCATAAATTCAAACCCTATGTATATAGGTGCGAACGAGGTACAACACTACTTCCAAATAATTGCACATTGATCCACACACACACACACATTCATATAACAGGTTTTTTGAAAAGTGGCGGTCACCGTGGGGGTGTCTAACAGTTTCCCTTCGCATAATCAAGCCCCCGGACCCAATTGAATCTCGGTTTCACAGACCTGTTTAGCAGTGTCACATCACTGGGTCAATGTGCAAACCTTTTCATTTACGTTGGTGCAACCAGTTAAATACACCAACTGGTGACTCTTAAAGTCAAATTGCTGACATTATACATGTCGGAACTTTTTCACTTGTTTTTCAAACAAATCTCACCTTAACATGAGAACACCAAAGAACAAGTAACGAAAAGGGACACCAAAAAATCCCGACATCGACAGGTGGCGACTCTGCTGGGGACTCTAGTAAGAGGGCTTAAGCCGCTATTACAAACTTTTCAAAATTGTTATATGCTTGTGTGTGAAGGTTGCATTTACATTTATGATGAATGTGTACGAATGCATTTTTACATACTGCACTATACTATATCTATCTTCGATATTAGTGCTTAGCACATGTTATCATTTTGCATAAATAGTGAGACACGTTGTATGTGAATGTATGTTGTGTGGTTCCTCCATCAGGAGGCTATCCTGTCGGTGTTTGATTACTGGACTCGTAGGAAGAATAATTCCAACGGGGCTCAGGAAAGGCACCACCCAGATTCGATCCAGTTGAAAGACTGGATTAATTTCCCGTCAAGTAGATTGCGAAGATCTGGGAACCTTCATTCCAAAAAGCCACGAGAGAAACCCTAAGATAGGTCAACCTCTGATAAACCAAACGCGAAGGAAAGTCTCTTCATGCTTTCCATTTTCATTTACTTGTAAAAGCATTTACTTGTAATTTTATTCCATGTTCATCTTTATGTAATGGAAAATATGAAGATTATCTGTGCATGTATGTTATCAATTAACACCCAGTTTTGCAGGACAATATTACTAAAACGGATATGTTATGATAACATTTACATTATCCCTAAGACTAAACTATGTAAGTCTTTTGTAGGGAAATCATTGGGCCTGTTACCCGCTCAAAATCCAAAAAGGCCATGAGCCTACAGCCAATCATGTCTTCGTCTGACCAGTCTAATCCTGTTTCTCGAGAAGAATTTGACGGATTAAGTCAGCAAATCACAAATTTGGTTGTCCTGCTTAAAGAGTTTTATCAGTCCACTCAGGGTACAAGAATCCCTCCACATATAGAATCCTCTACACAAGGAGGAAAACAAAGTCTAGATAAAACAAATCTAGAACCTCTGTTGGATACGACCAACAAAGACCTTGAAAACACCCATCTCAAAGGAGATCCAGACACCGGTGATATCAGGAAGAAAGTACTCCAAATGGAGGAAACTATACGTGTTCTCAAAGGGATTGGAACATATGGAAGTGTTTTATATGCTGACCTTTGCATCTTCCCTGGTGTTCATTATCCAGAGAAATTCAAAACCCCTAATTTTAAAAAATATGACGGATTAGGGGATCCTTATACACATTTGAAAGTGTTCATTCGAGAACTTGGGTCTTACGCAGAAAATGAAAAGCTCATAATGCAGCTGTTTCAGAAAAGTCTGACTGGAGAAGCCCGTTCATGGTATACCAGATTAGACAACTCAAAGATCCATAGCTGGGAAGAGCTGGCTCACGCCTTCCTCACTCAATATAGTTTTCAATCTCACATGGCTCCTGACCGGTACCAAATTACCAAGGTCAAGAAACAATCTAATGAGTCTTTCAGAGAGTATGCTCAAAGGTGGAGGCGCCTTGATGCTCAAGTTATTCCTTCCATGACGGAATTAGAAATGGTTATGAGATTCATAGATATACAGGAAGTTCCTTTCTATGAGAGAGTCTTGCCTGGTATTGGCAAACCATTCTCTGAAATGATCAAACACGGGGAGATGGCTAAAATGGGATTGAAGTCTGGTAAAATTCAAGACCTAGCCGCTCTTAAAACTGTTGCTGAGCACATCCAGTCCCCGGATCTTATGGAAACAACCCCCGGAGGGTCCATAAAAAGAAAGAGGAGGATGTTTCCTTGATACTACAAGGTCAAAAAGGCAATCAAAGCATGCCTCTACAGAGGAGAAACTACTTTCCTTTTCAAGCACAGCCTTCAAACCCTCCATTGCCTAAAGGTGGAGAAGTAAAGCGGCCTCGAACGTTCACAACCTTAGGGGACTCGCTCGAGAATATTCTTGCTCTTCTGACTACTCAGAAGAAAATTACACATCTTCTTCCACAAGCCAACCCTAATGGGAGGGGTTTTAATGATACTCGGAAATGTGCTTATCATGCCAGAGCACCTGGACATGATACTCAAGATTGTTGGGCCTTGAAACACAAGATTCAAGATTTAATAGACAACGGTGAGATCGTGGTCACCAAACCAGATCAACCTCATGTGCAAGACAACCCTCTTCCTCAACATAAAGAAGAAGAGGTCAACATTATCAGTTGGAGCACTGGACAGAGTTCCAATTCTAATGGTGAATCATCCCAAACCCTCAAAGACGGTGTTGACATATGGGATTATGCAAAGTTCTAGTTCACTATGGAACGAAAGATCAAAGCTCTTTGCAAACAAATTGAGCAATTAGCAGAACTGGTGACCAACCAGCATCAAGTCACACGCCAATTAATCAGGCGGGAGCATGCCTATCTCCTTCCTTTTTGTTATGAATGCTCCATCACCACCTTCAGAAAGCGAAGCTATGGAGGATATGGTTGCAAAGAGAGCCAATGCTAAAGCCCGTCAGAATTTTTCCAATCAAAGGGAATTTACCTATCTTGGCCAACCTATGGAGGAGATATTGCAAATGTTGATCAATGAAGGAAGAATTACCTTCCTTCTTCCTCCAATCAATTCCCGCTCAAGACGGTTCAATTCTGATGAAATGTGTCAATATCATTCACATTCTCGCGGTCATAGCACAGAAGAATGCTGGGCACTCTGCGATCTCATTCAGAATCTTATTGATAGCGGTGTCCTGCAAATAGCAAATAATTACACTATGCAACTCAAGGGTGGGAATGCATGTCCTACGAAATGGAGGGGATCAATAGCAATTATATCCGAAGTGGATGATGAGACTGTCAAAGTATTTCCCATACAACCAATTCAACTCAAAGGAGCTGACAATCCTTTGAAAGTGGCCGCACCAGAGCCAATTTCTTTACCTTTTAGACTACAACATCCTGTTGACAACTTACACAAAGTTTAATGGAATAATGGAGAAGCTGAAGGATCTACATCCCATACTACTGCTACAGTGTCGAGGGAAAATCCACTATATCTTCCTCAACGGGTTATGAAACCTACTTGCTAAGCAAAGGGGAAGATACCCATGGAGAAGATTGAAAAATTCCTCCACACTATGGGCCACAATGAAGCCAAAGTGGTTTTAAGCTTGCGAGAAGCTCCACACCAGATATCTATACTGGACTTGGTTTTCTCTTTCGAGGATCATCAGAAGATTTTACTGAAGGTTTTGGAAGAAGCCTATTTACCAAAATCAGTGGATGTGGAAAAATTTCAATATTTGGTTGATCACATTTTCAACAATAATGTGATATCCTTCACTGATGATGACATACCGCCCGAAGGGACCGGTCATTACAAGCCATTGCACATTACGGTTTTGTCTTCTGGGTACAAGATAGCTAGAGTTTTGATAGATGGAGGCTCATCTTTAAATATCTATCCTTATGCCACTTTGGTGCAGATGAATGTCAATCTCAGGCGGATCCAAAGCAGCCATATGGTTATCAGAGCTTTTGACGGATCCCGACGAAATGCCATCAGAAAGATTGAATTGCCAATTGAGATTGGTCCAAATACATTCAATATATCCTTCCACGTCCTCAAGATAGATTCAGGATACAACCTACTATTGGGGAGACCATGGATACACATGGCTGGAGCTGTTCCCTCCATGCTACATCAACAACTCAAATACATTATCAACAATAATCTGGTCACTGTCAACTCTGAGCCGGAATGTCCTGAGAAAGGAACTTTACCAATCATCAGCTTCAATTCAGAAGTTGAACCAGCCAGTTTTTATACTCTGGAAGTGAGTACCACGCAATACCATTCTATTGGAACGCCACTTCCTATACTCAGGATTTCTGCCGAGCTTATGTCGGCCACTCAAGAAATGATGTCATTGGGTTATCAACCTGGACAAGGGCTTGGTAAAGATAAGCAGGGTATTAAGCACCCTATCCAAGTGTCCAACCAAATTGGAACAGCCGGACTAGGCATTTTTGCCAGTTCCAGTCGCAGGAATCCTCATAAACATAAGCCAGTTCCTCAAGCTTCAGCCTTACGACAATTTTCTATACCTTTACCTCATGAGTTGATACAATCTCCAGTAAAGGTGCCAGCCCATGTTGTGGCCTTGCTGTTTCCCAAACCAGTGCCAATCAAAGCTAAAGAGGTTCTGATTCCTGATCCCAAAGTGGAAGAAAAGGAACAGAAACGTAAACATGACATTGCCTTGATGATGGCAGGCGTACGCGTCATTATTCATGATGAACATATAAATAGATACACCCCAGACGATGATTGCCTAGATGTCATGGTTATCATTTGGGAGAAGGAGGACAATGACGATCCTTCCATCACTGCAGTCCATCAGGACTTTGCCCTCGACAATTGGAGCAGGACTCCATGCATTGGTCGACGAGGGTAAAATGGGCAGAAAAATCCCTCTGCCCTGTAGATAACTTTAATTGCTTACTTTCCTTTACAGTACTAGTAGTTATTTTATCAAGTACATGCTAACACTTTTGTATGATCAAACAGTTGCATATATTAAGTGAAAGCATATTTTGTTTCAGGACTTTGAATTTGGATGTGCCTATACTTGCTGATGAGGTGCCTTCTCTCCACAAGGGCTGTAACTTTGATGCAAAGTTGGACTCAGACTTGATGGACATCCAAGAGGACATTGAGACACCTCAAGAATTTAAGGAATGGGTCGCAAACAAATCCAAACCCAATCTTGATCAAACCACTTCTTTCAATCTTGGAACCTTAGACAACCATAAGCTTATCCAAATTGGTTCAGACCTTACCACAAATCAACGGAATTACATGGTTGCACTATTAACCCAATTTCATGATGTGTTTGCATGGTCTCATGAAGACATGGTGGGTTTGTCCACTGACATTATTCTTCATCGCCTTCCCATTAAAGAAGGATTAAAGCCAGTTAGGCAAAAACTCAGGCGATTGAAACCTGAGTGGAGTTTAAAGGTTAAAGAAGAAATTGTGAAATAATTTCAAGCTGGCATCATCATGGTGTCTACATATCCGAAGTGGATATCCAACATTGTTCACGTGCCTAAACCAAGAGGAAAGGTGCAAGTCTGCGTGGATTACCAGGATTTGAATAAAGCTTGCCTTAAAGATAGCTTTCTCGTGCCCTTTATCCACATTCTTATTGCCAATACTGCTCAATACGTCATGTACTCCTTTGTTGATTGCTTTGCGGGGTACCATCAAATTATGGTCGCTGAGGAGGACCGTGAGAAAACTGCTTTCATCATGCCTTGGGGAACTTTTTGCTACAGACGGTTGTCATTCGGACTCATCAATGCCGAGGCAACCTATCAGCGAGCTATGATGGCTCTTTTCCACGATTTAATGTATAAAGAGATAGAGATCTAGGTGGATGACATCATTGTCAAATCCTGAAAGGAGGATGACCACTTAGACCATCTCAGAAAACTTTTTAACAGGTTATGTAAGTACAACTTGAAGTTGTATCCGGCCAATCGCCTTTGGTATTAAGTCGAGCAAGTTGCTAGGTTTCTAATCACCACAAAGGGATTAGGCTGGATCCTACCAAAATCCAAAGCTATCAAGGAAATGCCCATTCCTCGAGATAGAAGGAAATACGGGGATTTTTGGGAAGAATCAACTTCATTAGCGAGGTTCATTTCTCAACTCTCATGACAACATGTGTGAGCCAATCTTCAAGCTGTTAAGGAAGAACTCCTCCATGAAATGGAACGACGAGTGTCAGAAAGCCTTCCTTACCATTAAAGAGTAGCTGATTAACGCTCCTATTTTGGTACCTCCCAAGGATGATGTTCCCCTGTTCATGTACCTTTCCATCAATGATAATGCCATGGGTTGTATGCTAGGGCAAAAAGATGATAGAGGCCAAGAACGAGTTATCTATTATCTCAGCAAAAGATTCAGTATCAGTGAACACAAGTACACTCTGATTGAGAAGGCTTGTTGTGCTTTAGCATGGGCTTCCATGAGGTTACAACATTACCTCCATGGTCACATAACCCAACTCATATCCCGCGTGGATCCTCTTAAGTATGTGTTCAGTAAGTCCATACTGAATTGTCGACTGTCCAGATGGCAGTTGATCCTACAGCAATTTGACATCGTCTACGTGACACAAAAGTTTGTCAAAGGTCAAGGAATTGGGGATCAACTGGCCACCGCACCTGCAGGGGACTACAAACCCTTGGAAACATACTTCCCTGATGAAGGGGTAATGACAATTCAGCAACAACATCAGTACGATACATGTCATACGTGGAAAATGTATTTTGATGGAGCTATTAACATAGAAGGTTCTGGAGCTGGAGCAGTTCTAGTATGCGGTACGGGGGAACAGTATCCCATCGCCATCAAATTGCAGTTTGTCAGCACCAACAACATAGCTGAGTATGAAGGCTGTATCATGGGGCTAAAACTTGCCCGTTAAATGGGCATCATATGATTAACTGTCTTTGGGGATTCCGAATTGGTAATCAGACAATCCACCAGAATTTATCAAACCAAAGAATTAAATTTACTACCTTACCATCGGCAAGTTCTACAAATGGCTTTGGAGTTTGAAGAAATCTCCTTTCTACACATTCCTCGCAATAGGAATGATTTTGCGAATGCATTAGCAACGTTGGCCTCCTTGGTTCATATATCTGACAAGGAAAACATGTCAAACATCACGTTTTCTCTGCAAAAAGCCCCAGTCTATGGGAATTATGTTAGAGAAGTATCAGATGAAATACCTCCCATCCACAACCCTTGGTATCAGCACATCAAGGAGTATCTGCGAGATGGATCTACACCCGCTGAGGCGAGCCTAACTGAGAAGAGGCGGATTCATCGACTGGCTATGAAGTTCTACATGAGTGGAGATGCACTCTACAAAAGAGATTCATGATAAGGTCTCCTCAGATGTCTGGATAAAGACCAAGCTCAAAGACTCATGGATGAGATCCATGGTGGAGTCTGTGGCCCTCAAATGAGCGGACCCCTACTTGTCAAGAAGATCCTCAGAACAGGGCATTATTGGCTTACACTTAAAGCTGACTGTGATGATCACGTCAAGAGGTGCTATCAATGCCAAATTCATGGAAATTCCATCCACGCCCCTCCAAGGGAACTCCACAATATGAGTTCGCCATGGCCCTTTTCAATGTGGAGAATGGACGTGATCGGGCCCATCGAGCCCGAAGCCAGTAATGGACATCGATTCATATTCACCATGATCGACTACTTCACCATATGGGTAGAAGCAGCTTCCTTCCCCAGGGTTACTAAAGAAGTCATCATTGCTTTCATCAGAAATAATGTCGTCTGTCGATATGAACAACCAGAGGTCATTGTGTCAGACAATGTTAAGAACATCAACAACAAAATGATGGAGGAATTATGCAGAAAATTCCACATCAAACACCTTAACTCCGTCATCTAACGTCCAAAGATGAATGGTGCTATTGAAGCGGCTAATAAAAACATCAAAAAGATCATGCAGAAAATGTCCGCCAGTCACAAAGGATGGTCTGACGTCTTGCCTCTGACTTTATTAGACTACAGAACTTCTATGCATACTTCCACTGGGGAAACCCCCTACTCATTAGCCTATGGGATAGAAGTAGTGCTCCCCATAGAGGTGGAAATGGAATCCCTCCGAGTGTTGATGGATGCTCAGTTAGATGAAGACCAATGGGTACAAGATTGGTATCACCAATTATCTGTAATAGACGAAAGGCGAACCGCATCTATCTTCCATGGTCAGTTATATCAGCAAAGGATCGCACGATCCTACAACAAAAAAGTCCGACTACGGCAGTTCAAACAACATGACTTGGTTTTAAAGAAGATCATTGACAATCGAGATCATTCTAAGGGAAAATTCGCTCCTAACTGGGCAGCCCCATTTGTTGTCAAGGAGTTATTAACAAGAGGTGCTCTCAAATTGTAGGAAATGGATGGGGACGAATTTCCACAGCTTATCAACTTGGACATCGTGAAACGGTACTATGTCTGAGGTTACCATCAAATAAACATCCTGATTTTGATCATCAAATCACCAGTCATTCCGATTTTGAACCCTTTCCTTTCTACATACTCTTTTGGCCCTCATGAAAACATATACTTCAAACCAGCAGTCTGGTTTCACTTCATTTCAAACCTTTCATACAATTTCGATTATCCGGAAGACGGGATTGAACCTTTCACACTTGCAGTTTATCCTGAAGACGGGATTAAACTTTTCTACGCTTGTAGTGTGTCCTGAAAATGGGATCAAACTTTTTCCACACCTGCAGTTTATCCCCATTATGGGATCAAACTTTTTTCTCCACGCAGTATAGCCTGCACATGGGATTTACACTTCTCTTTGGTTTTGATTTGTCCTGAGGGGCGAACTGTAATAACCCGAGATTTCCTAAATAAAATAATTAAGAAAATTTGCGTATAAAATTTTTTATTATTTAATGACGAGAATAAATGTCTAGTAATGTGAACGATAAATATGAATATATTTATTACTTGAAAAATTAGAAATAATTTTGGCAGAAATGTTTTCCATGATAACATGATTGGAAATAATATATGAAGTGATAATTAGAACTTATATAATATATATTTTATTATATAAATTGTTCGAGAATATTTAAATCAAGTATTTTAACTTGATATACGAAAGAGAAGTCGATATGAGAGATCAAACCACGAATTGGGATTATGATCAAGAGATGATAATAATAATATTATATTATTATTATAATGATTTTCTGAAGACAATAATTATGTCTATGTATGTATAATGTGACGAGATAATATTGAGCAATGACGATCAATTAGGTCATAGCGTATTATCGTCTTTGTGAAACCCTAATTATTAAACTCGGTTATGGGAAATGACCGAGTAGTATATGAAATTCTTGTGTATATAAAATTCTTGTGTGTACACGATATCGGTAATTAGAAGAAAAACCCTAATTACTATTTTACGGCGATAACTAGGACAAACCCTAATTATTACAACCCTAATCGGTTGAATTTAGAGACCGTAATATTTGTGTTAGATCATACACGAGATAATTAGAGAAACCTAATGGTCAATTAGGAAACCCTAATTGATAACGTTAAGAAACCCTAATTAGAAAACCTAATTTAAAATTTTCGGGTTTAATTATTTACGGTATTATATAAATGTTTTAATTTACCAAATGGTAGAAATTAATTGGTAAATGGTAAAATTATAATTTAATGGTTAAATATTACATTTAATGGCCTTTTACAAAAATGCCCTTGGAATTATATGTGAAATGACCAAAATACCCTTTTGTCATTTTAGTGTATTATTACTTACATTGTTGATAGGATCTTGCAACAAGGATGCCCAACATGTTTACCCTACATGCTATCAGCTCTCAAACAAGGGAATCATCCCACTTTAGCATCCAAGGTATTTAAAATTATTTTTTAAATTAAAGGAAAGGAAAAATGCATTATTTATGTCTTATTGCTACCACTTGTCCACAAAATCCGGCCAATCCATCTAGAAATTACCTATGGAAACGTAGTATTACCATCAATCAGCCACTAGAATCAATTCATGCATTAATTTATGGATTCAAGAGAGAGAAATGCAACATTTTGGCCTATTTATACCCAAGCACTTAGCTTCATTCTCCCAATGCTTAAACCTACGAAATTCTCTCATTATATCAGTCTATAAACAAGCCCCATTCACACCAATAACAAATCAGTAGCCAAAAATCAAGAATCAAAGCTTAAAAAGGTATAAACCCTAGCTTGATTTTCTTAAACTTTTTGGTGTTAGATGTTATGTTTAAATGTTAAAACATGTTGATTATAGTGTCTAAGGATGATCTGGGTTGCTTGATGTTGATTCCATAACATTCAGAAGCTCGGATTTGAAGATCTTCAAAATCATGGAAATTTTAATTTTTGTGTTACGACAACGAATGTCGAGGTTTGTAGATCCCATCTGTTAAGCGTTTTGATGATTAAAGCTTGCTATGTGTAGCCTGGTATGTTGTCTTTATTTTGCAAAAGGAATCATGGTCATATCTGTTGTAGATTATGAGTTATTTATGGTCAAACTACCATTGACCGAAGGCGCTTCAAGAACATTTACGGGTTTTCGAAATGTTCAAGAAACGATTGTTGAGGTCACCTTTAATGAAGCCTCTATCTCTTGGATCTGTTGTTGTTATATGTCTTATATGTAATAGAAGTTGTAGTATTACATGTTATCTACAACCGGAATCAATAGATCACTTAGATCAAACTCGTAATGAAAGATATAAAGATCCAAAGTAGCATGCACGATCTGTTTTGAAATTCTGGAAAACCCAGAATTGGCATGCAAGTTTTGTCAGAGAGTTTGATGATTTATATCTTTGGTATTGTTAATGTTTAGACTTGAAACTTGATTTAATCATGTTCTCTCGTAAGTTTTACTACATAGCCGACGCGTATAAAACACCTATAACATATACGGATCGACCAGATTAAGACCACTAAGGTCGTTGGCCAGGGTGTTGACCCGAGTTTTTCGGGCAACCCGAAACATGAAGAACACGTCTGACAAGGGTTTCTGTTGATCATATCTCACAGAGTTGTTGTTGTTTGGTCATGAAATGAGTATGTAGTTGTAGTATTACATTAGTACTACAACATTGAAGCTTTTGCAAGTCCAGAAAACACTTAGATCATGGATTTAAAGCTCGGTCAAACTAGTACCTTTGTGCACTGACATGAAGCTCAAGAACACCTATAGTGACGGTTCTGTCGCTATAGATGCCTTTTAATGACGAGATAACATTTTATTTTAGGAAATTAATTTAAAAATTAGAAAAATTAGTTTTTAATTATTAAAAATACCAAATAAATTATGAAAAATTATTTTAAAGTCTGAAAAATAGTTTTTAATTATTTTGAGTATATTTCATAAATATTTAATATTTTTGAAATATAAAAGGTATTTATTTATTTAATTATAATATTAAATAAATGATTTAAAAATAGTTTTAATTCATGAAAAATTATTTTATGATATAAGAAAATATTTTGAGTTATAAAATATAACTTTTAATATTTAGAAGATAATTTCATTAATAATTATATATTAATGATATTTAGTTAATGATTTGTGATATTAAGTTTATTTAATATTTATATTAAATAAATAGTTTAAAAATGGTTTTATTTATTTAAAAATCATTTAAAGAGGATATTAAGGATTTAAAATATCTTAAGTTATAATTAATAACTTTTAATATTTGGATAAATAGTACATTAATATTTATATATTAATAGTGATTATTTAAAAATGATTTTAATTATTTTAAAAATCATTTAAGGGTAAAATAAATGTTTTAAAAATAGTTTGAGTTATTATAAATAACTTTTATATTTTGGCAATGGTTTCATTAATAGTTTAATATAAATAAATTATTAATGATAAATGAATTGTTTAATGTTTAAATCATGTAATTATAATTCCGATGTTTGAAAGTGATATCCGGTCAAACTAGCTGACTAGAGAACCGGTTATGAAGTCCAGGATTTGGTGAAGAGCACCCATAGTAACAGTTATATCACTATAAGCCTTGAGTGACAGATTTAATTTATTTTAAATTTTTCAATTTCTGGAAAAATTCGAAAATAATTAAAAGTAAAATGTCTGATATTTACAGATGTTGAGGTATAGAATAAGAGTCTTAGACTCAGTATGTACCCAATAAAGCTGTCGGTACGCCGACAACTGTCGGACCCTATAATAGAAAGAAAAGACTACTGTAAGAACATGGATGAGATATTTGAAAAATGTATAAAAGTATAGAATGTGATGACATAATTAGACTATGTACTGACCATAATTGTGATCTTTATGTGTTATGATTTATTGTTCTAATCGAACGAATGACCTGTTTATTGATAGGTTGTGATAAAGAGATAAGATCTAAGTTGAGATTTGTAATCAGCAAATCAGGCAAGTATCTTACCTTTGCATTTCCTTTATGCAATGGACATGAGTTAGAAGTTTTGAATTATTCTATTCTCTACATGCATTATATATGCGTTTTGATTATCAACATGATAGCTCAGATATATATTACGTTAAGTTGATTTCTAAATGGTTATACAAGTGTCCCCACTTGGATAATCATGGCATTTATTCACATGTTGATATACCATGTCAATTACCCGTATACATATATGTTGAATTACATATTATTGTTGAAAGCAAGATTAAAACCTTCGGGTTTGGAACCCGGGCATGTATGAACATCCCGATAATGGGAAAATTTTTATGCGCTTTACGGACAAAGGATGAGCGATGAATGTCGTTCTAGTTATGTAGTATTGATCAATACGAGGTACAACTGGGTGATCACCCCTCCGTACAAGTAAGTTATGACGGTTTGTGGATGAATTTACGCTAAACCTTTTCGAAAATGAAAAGAATGTTCATAATATGTTTCTTAAACCCTATTCATGGGTAGAGCCTCATTTCAAGAATTTGAAAGAGAATTGTTATGTGAATCTTTTATCAAGATCTGATTACTTCACAACTTTTGATTCGTTGTAGAAGTGTTATGTAAAGGAATACTTATATTCTTTCAAATTTTATATATATAATTGCTATTACTTCTTTGGGCACTCAAATGCTCATCCTTGCTTAAATCAAATGTTTTCGAGTTATGTATGAGCAACTTCAAGGCTCTCAGAACCGAACAAAGGAAAAGGAAAAGCGATCGAATAAGTGTGTATTATGAGTTAATGGTTATAATTTGTATGGATATCTATTCAAGTATTGTAAGGAATGTATTTGAAGGTCTCAGTGCACAGGAAGTAAACTTTGATGTATGTAAATGAAGTTTGAATGTAATATTACTATTGTATTATTCAAACTTATAGAAATGGTATCGTGAATAACCGAGTTCGGGTTTCAAGTACGGATTTGGGGCGTCACGAGGTTGGTATCAAAGTTGTAGGTTATAAGCGTTAGGAGTGCGAAACCTAGGTTATAACCTTAGTAGAATGGAGGACGAAAGATAAGATAAATATTCAAATGAACCGGGAGGCGAAGTACTACGGTGAGGAGTTATAAGATATGATGAGTCGAGCGAGATCCATCAAGTTTTAGTTGTACTAAATAAAATATTCCTTCATTTTACCGATGAATATATTTTATTTCGGTGCTAATGTTGTCTTGTTTATTGTGGTCATAGGATGGATGACGAAAGTCAAAGTAGAAATTCCTTGACCCAAGAGACGATGGACTCTAGCGAGGAGTACACAGATAGTGAGATGATAAGAGATTTGTTAGTTAGGAACGACGACTTAACGGCTAGAGTCGAAGCAGCGGAGAGCACGAGAATCGTACTCTCTCATTTGAGTAAAGCAAAGACAAGGACGCTGCTCACCAAGCACAAATAGAATTAAGCAGAAGTTACGAGGAGGTTGGAGCAGAGAGAGATACAGGTAGGACAGTTGAAGGTTGAGATAAAAGCCAAAGACACCAAGATATATACCTTGGAGCAGGCTTTAGGCATCGCCTTTATGCGATTCGACATGAAGTGGATGAAGCTGCCTTTCGGCAGAGAAGGATAGGCGTTGATGAGAATTGAATAAATTTATCGTCAAACAAAATAAAAGACAACGTATATAAAACTCTTGATTCACGTATATATACTATATGCTAATCGGGGTAACTTATGTATGTACATGTTACGGTGGAAAAGATATGTGGAATAAGAAGGATCAGATCCATACCCCCGAGCTAATATCAAGGCCAACAGCTGAAATAGAAGCTTACCAGGAACCCAAATCGGACGAGGTGGCTATAGTGGAAAACGTAGTATCAGATCCAGAAATGGTGGATTTGACAGATAGTGACTCAGACACTAAAGTTGAAAATTTGCGCCAAGCATCAGCGGAGGTGCGAGATCCGGAGAACAAAGTTGCTTTCTGTTGGAAAGGCTGTGGGAGATAGAGGCGTTACTTAATATTCAATCTGCGTCAAGCATTCTTTGGAAACAATGAACAAGCGGGATAAGCTCAAAATCCAAATTGGCGGATGGGAGCCTCAAGCAACACTTCGTGTAATGCGGCTCAGAGAGGTAAGGAAAAGAAAGATAGAAGATCGACTTGGGAAAACTCGATAAGAAGAAAGGGAAGAAGATATGTTCTATTTGCGGCTGTGAGGGACATACATCTCCTCGTTGCCCCAACTATAAGCAAGGTGGATGTTTTAATTGTGGAATGGAGGGACATCGAGCGAGTGAATGTCCGAGAAGAAAGGCTTAGTAAATGAGTGGTATGGGTTATGTTGTGTGTGTGAAAAATAATGAACTGTTTTCAACTTTATGTTGGTCAAAATTTTAAATCCCGACTTTCGTAGTCACAAAGGGATAGCTGTTGATTAAAGCAGTATGTGCTATGTAAATATTCGACAAATGAATATGAATCCAAGTTTGAGAAATGAAACGAGTTTAACATATTAATCTTATGCAATAATGTTTAAAATGTAAAGGTATAATTTATGGTTTTATTTAACCAGATAATGCCGCCAATCCGTCGAACTCGAAACCAAGGGGTAGAAGAATCTATTAATGATGGAGGACAACAGCCAGAACTGATGCAAAACTTTGCAAACATGATGGCTCAAAGCTATGAAGCGTGGAATGCCGGTGCTTTGGGAACCAACGCACAATCGCTTGGCAAAATTCAAAGACTTCAAAGCAAGTAGGACCACGAGTTCAGGAGGATCGGTGACCCTCTGAAGCCCGTAGACATGGGTGAATGAAATAGAAAAAGCGTTCATAATTGCTAGAGAGTAGATGAGGGCAAAAGACCGCGTTTGCCACTTATATGATAAAAGGGAGGCTAACTTTTGGTGGGAGGCAAATAAGACTCGAGGCGGGGAGAAGAAGAAAATTGCTTGGGATAGGTTTAAAGATTTATTTTTGAAAACTATCTCTCTGTTAGTATGCGATCTAGAATGGAGGTAAAATTTACGGAGTTAAAGCGAGGAAAACATATACATTACGAGTATGTTGCGAAGTTTAATGAGTTGGCTAGGTTTGCTCCACATCAAGTGAGTCTGAAGTTAGAAAGGCAAGGAGGTTTGAGCGGGGCTTAAAACCACAGCTCTACAATAAGGTGGCGAAGATGCAAATAGATACTTTTGCAAAGACTCATGGAAAAGGCTATCATATTTGAGCAGGGAGCGAGGCCATGAGTCTCTACAACAAGAGAGAAAAAAGAACTGAGGCGGAGTCGGGAGGAGGCGGTGAAGATGGAAAGTAGTAGTGGGAATAGGGGTGAGAAGAGAATGAGGAATTTTCCAGGGAATGTTCAAGTGAAGCAGGAAGGTGTGAAGAAGCAGACAGTGCAGTGCAAGAACTGCGGAAAGAATCACTCTGGCGAGTGTCTAAAGGGTAAGTTCGCGTGCTTTAAGTGCGGGCAAGAGGGTCATATCTCTCCCAACTGCCCCAATTCAAGGAAGATTAGTGGATGCTTCATATGCGGATCGTGAGCATCAAAGAGGAACCATCAAAGAGGGAATGGAGGCACCAAACATAACCACAGGGAGAAACAGTGGACCACACTCAACCAGTACCCCAACGTTAACAACTCTGAGGGTCTACAACATGACGGTCCAGGATACATTGGCAGCTGGAAACAGAACTCCAGGTGCTATGTGAATCGCTTATATATCTTATATGTTTTCCTATATATATATATAGTAAGTGATTTTATAAAGAAATTTTGAGTTCTTTCAGAAATCAAATTTCTGCCTAATTAGAGTGATGTGAAGAATAGTTAAAGATCAGTTCGATCGAGTATGATCGAGGTCTACGTGCAATGATTATATGTGCTATGTACCCTTATGTTTATGAGTTTAGAACGGTGATTCCGGGGACGGAATCCTTATAAGGGAGGGTGAATGTAATAACCCGAGATTTCCTAAATAAAATAATTAAGAAAATTTGCGTATAAAATTTTTTATTATTTAATGACGAGAATAAGTGTCTAGTAATGTGAACGATAAATATGAATATATTTATTACTTGAAAAATTAGAAATAATTTTTGGCGAAATGTTTTCCATGATAACATGATTGGAAATAATATATGAAGTGATAATTAGAACTTATATAATATATATTTTATTATATAAATTGTTCGAATATTTAAATCAAGTATTTTAATTTGATATGCGAAGAGAAGTCGGATATGAGATCCAAACCACGAATTGGGATTATGATCAAGAGATGATAATAATAATATTATATTATTATTATAATGATTTTCTGATACAATAATTATGTATTTGTGTATGTGTGACAGATAATATTGAGCAATGACGATCAATTAGGTCATAGCGTATTACGTCTTTGTGAAACCCTAATTATTAAACTTCGGTTATGAGAAATGACCGAGTAGTATATGAAATTCTTGTGTATATGAAGTTCTTTGTGTACGAATGTCGGTAATTAGAAGAAAAACCCTAATTACTATTTTACTACCGATAACTAGGACAAACCCTAATTATTACAACCCTAATCGGTTGAATTTAGAGATCAGTAATGGTATGTTAGATCATACACAGATAATTAGAGAACCCTAATGGTCAATTAGGAAACCCTAATTGATAACGTTAAGAAACCCTAATTAGAAAACCCTAATTAGAAAACCCTAATTTAAAATTTTCGGGTTTAATTACGACGGTATTATATAAATGTTTTAATTTACCAAATGGTAGAAATTAATTGGTAAATGGTAAGAATTATAATTTAATGGTTAAATATTACATTTAATGGCCTTTTACAAAAATGCCCTTGGAATTATATGTGAAATGACCAAAATACCCTTTTTGTCATTTTAGTGTATTATTACTTACATTGTTGATAGGATCTTGCAACAAGGATGCCCAACATGTTTACCCTACATGCTATCAGCTCTCAAACAAGGGAATCATCCCACTTTAGCATCCAAGGTATTTAAAATTATTTTTTAAATTAAAGGAAAGGAAAAATGCATTATTTATGTCTTATTGCTACCACTTGTCCACAAAATCCGGTCAATCCATCTAGAAATTACCTATAAAACATGTAGTATTACCATCAATCAGCCACTAGAATCAATTCATGCATTAATTTATGGATTCAAGAGAGAAATGCAACATTTTGGCCTATTTATACCCAAGCACTTAGCTTCATTCTCCCAATGCTTAAACCTACGAAATTCTCTCATTATATCAGTCTATAAACAAGCCCCATTCACACCAATAACAAATCAGTAGCCAAAAATCAGAATCAAAGCTTAAAAAGGTATAAACCCTAGCTTGATTTTCTTAAACTTTTTGGTGTTAGATGTTATGTTTAAATGTTAAAACATGTTGATTATAGTGTCTAAGGATGATCTGGGTTGCTTGATGTTGATTCCATAACATTCAGAAGCTCGGATTTGAAGATCTTCAAAATCTGGAAATTTTAATTTTTGTGTTCTGACAACGAATGTCAGAGGCTGTAGATCCCATCCTGTTAAGCGTTTTTGATGATTAAAGCTTGCTATGTGTAGCCTGGTATGTTGTCTTTATTTTGCAAAAGGAATCATGGTCATATCTGTTGTAGATTATGAGTTATTTATGGTCAAACTACCATTGACCGAACTGCTCAAGAACATTTCTGGGTTTTCCAGAAATGTTCAAGAACAGTTGTTGAGGTCACCTTGATAAGCCTCTATCTCTCTGGATCTGTTGTTGTTATATGTCTTATATGTAATAGAGTTGTAGTATTACATGTTATCTACAACCTGGAATCAATAGATCACTTAGATCAAACTCAGAATGAAAGATATAAAGATCCAAAGTAGCATGCACGATCTGTTTTTGAAATGCGGAAAACCGTAATTGGCATGCAAGTTTTGTCAGAGAGTTTGATGATTTATATCTTTGGTATTGTTAATGTTTAGACTTGAAACTTGATTTAATCATGTTCTCTGTAAGTTGTACTACATAGCCCGACGTATAAAACACCTATAACATGTACAGATCGACCAGATTAAGACCACTAAGGTCGTTGACCGGTGTTGACCAGAGTTTTCTGGGCAACCCAGAAACATGAAGAACACGTCTGACAAGGTTTTCTGTTGATCATATCTCACAGATTTGTTGTTGTTTGGTCATGAAATGAGTATGTAGTTGTAGTATTACATTAGTACTACAACATTGAAGCTTTTGCAAGTCCAGAAAACACTTAGATCATGGATTTAAAGCTCGGTCAAACTAGTACCTTTGTGCACTGACATGAAGCTCAAGAACACCTATAGCGACGGTTCTGTCGCTATAGATGCCTTTAGCGACAGATAACATTTTATTTTCCGGAAATTAATTTAAAAATTAGAAAAATTAGTTTTTAATTATTAAAAATACCAAATAAATTATGAAAAATTATTTTAAAGTCTGAAAAATAGTTTTTAATTATTTTGAGTATATTTCATAAATATTTAATATTTTTGAAATATAAAAGGTATTTATTTATTTAATTATATTATTAAATAAATAATTTAAAAATAGTTTTAATTCATGAAAAATCATGAAAAAATATTTTATGATATAAGAAAATATTTTGAGTTATAAAATATAACTTTTAATATTTAGAAGATAATTTCATTAATAATTATATATTAATGATATTTAGTTAATGATTTGTGATATTAAGTTTATTTAATATTTATATTAAATAAATAGTTTTAAAATGGTTTTATTTATTTAAAAATCATTTAAAGAGGATATTAAGGATTTAAAAATATCTTAGGTTATAATTAATAACTTTTAATATTTGGATAAATAGTTCATTAATATTTATATATTAATAGTGATTATTTAAAATGATTTTAATTATTTTAAAAATCATTTAAGGGTAAAATAAATGTTTTAAAAATAGTTTGAGTTATTATAAATAACTTTTATATTTTGACAATGGTTTCATTAATAGTTTAATATAAATAAATTATTAATGATAAATGAATTGTTTAATGTTTAAATCATGTAATTATAATTAGATGTTTGAAAGTGATATCAAATTCAAACTAGGTGACTAGAGAACCAGGTTATGAAGTCCGAGGATTTGGTGAAGAGCACCCATAGTAATGATTATATCACTATAAGCCTTGAGTGATGATTTAATTTATTTTAAATTTTTCAATTTACGAAAAATTAGAAAATAATTAAAAGTAAAATGTCGATATTTACTGAGATGTTGAGGTATAGAATAAGAGTCTTAGACTCGGTATGTACCCAATAAAAGTTGTTTGCAGATGTAACAATATTTGTCGGACCCTATAATAGAAAGAAAAGACTCTTTGTAAGAACATGGATGAGATATTTGAAAATGTATAAAAGTATAGAATGTGATGACATAATTAGACTATGTCATCGACCATAATTGTGATACTATGTGTTATGATTTATTGTTCTAATCGGACGAATGACTGTTTATTGATAGGTTGTGATAAAGAGATAAGATCTAAGTTGAGATTTGTAATCGACAAATCGTGAAAGTATCCTACCTTTGCATTTCCTTTATGCAATGGACATGAGTAAGAAGTTTCAGAATTATTCTATTCCTGTACAGATTATGTACGTTTTGATTATCAACATGATAGCTCAGATATATATTCTGTTAAGTTGATTTCTAAATGGTTATACAAGTGTCCCCACTTGGATAATCATGACATTTATTCACATGTTGATATACCATGTCAATTACCCGTATACATATATGTTGAATTACATATTATTGTTGAACAAGATTAAAAACCTTCGGGTTTGGAACCAGGCATGTATGAACATCCCGATAATGGGAAAATTTTTATGCGCTTCGGCGGACAAAGGATGAGCGATGAATGTCGTTCTAGTTATGTAGTATTGATCAATCAGAGTACAATGAAAGTGATCACCCTCCGTGTCTAAGTAAGTTATGACGGTTTGTGGATGAATTTCGCTAAACCTTTTCAAAAATGAAAAGAATGTTCATAATATGTTTCTTAAACCCTATTCATGGGTAGAGCCTCATTTCAAGAATTTGAAAGAGAATTGTTATGTGAATCTTTTATCAAGATCTGATTACTTCACAACTTTTGATTCGTTGTAGAAGTGTTATGTAAAAGGAATACTTATATTCTTTCAAACTTTATTATATATATAATTGCTATTACTTCTTTGGGCACTCAAATGCTCATCCTTGCTTAAATCAAATGTTTTCGAGTTATGTATGAGCAACACGAAGGCTCGAGCACGAACAAAAAGAAAAGGAAAGGCGATCGAATAAGTGTGTATTATGAGTTAATGGTTATAGCTGTATGGATATCTATTCAAGTATTGTAAGGAATGTATTTGAAGGTCTCGTACTTGGGAAGTAAACTTTGATGTATGTAAATTAAGTTTGAATGTAATATTACTATTGTATTATTCAGCTTATAGAAATGGTATCGTGAAGCACTGAGTTCGGGTTTCAAGTACCCGGATTTGGGGGCGTCACACGAACTACGTCGATCTGATCTCCCTGATACCCGGGGGTACGTAGGTAACCATATTCTATATGGCCCGGTCGCAATAAACAACAAAAGCATTCCCACCCTTTCTTCACAAAAAAACAACAAAAACATTTCTACACCTATCTTCCTTTCACATTCAGCGTTGAACCTCTTACATTGAGTTGAACTACATGAGACTTGATCCGCTCTTCATTAGAATACGTGGCGACCATTCATGGTTCAGTCTAACCCCTACCAGAATAAAAATGCTTGTCACACGGTACTGGGATCAACGTTCAATTCACCACATTTCATTGGTTTCAGATCAAAGGGATGGAATTACCCAACCTTTTCTCACAAATAGAAGATTCGGTGACCATCTAAGCTGTGATCGTGCCTCAAAGAGTAATACCAACCCATAAGAGATGGAATTAACTAGGCTTCTCACAAATAGAAGTACTGACGACCATTTGTGGTACGATAAATCTCAGAGAGGAAAAACCACCCTCCTCTCCACTTTTCCATACAGATACCAGTCCCAAGACACCAAAGATTGTAGGGATATACAGCAATCAATGATCCATTCTAAGAGATCTTGCGAAGTCTCAATGTCCACCTATCAAGGATAAGTTCAAAATGCATCAAGATCACACGGCCCCGGAGAAACAGGCAAATATCAAGCAAGTATCAAGGCATAACTAAAAGGGAAATGAATCAAAATATATTTCCCTACTATACATAATACTGTTTGATATATACATCTGTGTTATACATGACAAAATGGCTAAGCTAGTTTGTGCAGGAAAATACAAAGCTATATATAGATCTGTGTGTATGCGGACTATCAGATCTATGACATCCCTCTCTGAAGACGGAGGTAGCACTGCAAGCTCCTGCCCAAGGGTATCTACACGAGCTAGCAGATCAGAGGCTAACTGCATGGTGGCATAATTCTCATCAATGTAAGCATTCATGTCAGCAAGACTGACAGTCATCTGAGATCTCACTGAAGTGCTGTCTGCAATGGCCACATCCATAGCAGATAAGGCGGCATCCCGCTCCACAATCAATGCATCCCTGGCTGATCTAGCCTCATCTCTCTCTAACAGAGCGGCGTCTCTTTTATCAAGAGCTGTCAACATCGAGGCCCTAGCCTGATCTCTATCATAGGTCATCAGATGTAAGCTCTGCTCCAAATGTTGTCTTTGAATCTTGAGTAATGATGAGTGCTCGGGGTGGGAGAATCCATCACAAATCTTTGGCGACCAGTGATCGGTCATCGATGGGAATATTAGCCTCCTCTATAGGCTCCTCATCGTCGTAATCGGTCTCAGACCGTGGATATCTGCCGTAGTAATGCGATCTCTCTGTCTCCATCCATGCGGAATACTACGTAGAACAACCCGGATGGTGACGAGAAAATATAGCGATTCTCGCCGATCCCAACAGCATACAACTGGATCATCCTCGGTGATAAGCAATTGTGAAGCAAAGACCGACTCACTTCGCCCCCTCATAAGGGTGAAAATCCTTAAAGCGGTGGCCCGACGCATCACGACCAGTGGATGGTAAGTAATCATGCCCCTCAATCCAGCCAGAGGAAGATAATCCATGCCCGGAGCATGAGTAATGAAACTGTAGGGTGAGCTAAGCCCTGAACACAGTAATATAGCAAACGGGTATATAATCCCTGCCAGGAAAGCTGACCACGATGAAACATCTGTACACTCCGCAGGCTGAAAGGAGTATGACATGGCTATATCATGGGTGAAACAAAACCCCTGCCGTCTGAGTGTGCCAATCAGTCTCAAGTGTGACATAAACCACACATATAGCATGACTGAGCTACTTGTGAACACTCCTATCGGATAAGTACAACAGTATGTAGCTGACCTCAGAGTCTCTGCAATGATCATCGGTACAATGGTATGACCCTCCCTAAGAGCTCTCACTCCCATAATGACGCCGATATCCAACTCATCCATGTACTGCAGCATGAAGACGTATGACAATACGCACAAAAGCAGTACATCAACCCTGGCTGAACACCAATGGTCCTCCGGTGTGGTTAAATCCCCAAAATGATGTACATAACTATCATTAGAGACAAATTTGTCAAACAGAAAACATTGGGATATCACGTGGTCGGATGTAATCTCGTCCTGTACCACTCTACGCCTCAATCCGGTGAGGGTCATGAACTGTCTGCTCATGTTTCCAATAGCCATATGCACGCAAGGTCTGTCCAGCGGTAGCATCATTAATCGTGCATACTCCTCCAAGGTAGGAGTCAACTCCTGGGTCACAAATCGAAAAACCTGCCTCTCCGACACCCAGTGCTCTAGCATACCCTCTACAAATCCTGTGCGAGCCTGAAACATCAATAGGGTCATAGTATGCTGCAGCAAATCATCTACGATCACCATGTCTGATGGTGATATACTATCATACCATGAGCGCATACTAGATACCAACAAAAATGGTGGGGTATGATCAATACGGCTAATTGTCGAAGAAGACATCTATACGGGCCGTGTCATAAAACCATCCAGGGGTCAATGTTGAATATCTCTGGGCATACATACATATGCATAATACAATAACATGCATAATACAATAGATGTTAATATGATATAAGGAATGGAAAACTGTGCATACATTCCTAAGTATATCATCATCTAATACATCTCTGTATAGCTAATATACAGGGAAATGGGGCGAAGCTACCCAACATCTAACAGAGGCCTATCAAAAGATATAGCGAGAATGGGGCGAAGCTACCCAGCACCTAACAGAGGCATATCAAAAGAGATAGCGAGAAATACATCAGAAAGAGTCAATGGTGTCGATGTCTACATCATCGATACTGTCCACCTAGAGGATCTCTGCCCAAATGCCGAATGAAAAGATGTGTTCGGTCCAGCTGTCGGGTCAATCTATCAATCTGTGTCACATGAGTTAGATCTCTGACATAGGCTAGCCAATCTGTCATCATCACGGATCCTAGAACCATATCCCCCATAAACTGTATGGCGCGGGTCTGAGGTCCAATAGTACAAGGGATCCACCAATGCTGGAACATCTCCTGAGACCAGGGGCCCTCTAATAATGTAAAACCGTTAATCCCCATCAATGGGATGTCAATGATGGGTGACTGCGAAACAGGCCAATAACGCCTGGCCGGAGGCAAGACCGGCATACTGATCTCTCTTGTAGTGCTCCTAATAGCACGCTCTCCTAAATAGACCTCCCATCCTCCATCTGTAAAGAGAGGAATCCTGCGGGTGGAAATGACGTACTCTACTCCAGTCGGGTACCCATTCTCAAATCCAACTCCCAAATGCTCTCTAGAGTAGGGAACCCACATGATGACATCCGCTGTCAACAACTCTAGCTGTAGGCAACAATGAGTGAAACCCTCAGCAACAAGGACCTCCACTAGTATGGAATGATGCCATCTCCGTCCTCGTGGATAGGTGTCTAAACCTAACATGCTCACAGGATGTAAACATGGAAGCCTCTCATAGGCCCAAAATTGCCAACACAAAGGCAACATCTGTTGTCATTCAACACTCTTAACCTATATATGGGAAAATACAAGAGAAACAACACCAGTAGAAATGGGTAGAATCCTAACCACACCTCGGTCAAGCCCTGCGATTTCATGCGCATTCCCCTGAGGAAGTAGGCAAAGGTGTAGGAACCTCAATCATACTCTCCTATCACGGTCCCACGATTGAGTGGTTGTGATCAAAGCGAAGGACACCGTAGAGGAATTATCTGCTGCTATAAGCGACCCAATAATGATCATCGGGAACAATCGCCAAAGAATGCGATCCCTGACTCTCACATCATCGGGTATAGGCTCACTCAATAGCCCGCGCATAGCATCTACGCTCAAAGGACCCATACGAATAGTCCTGCCCTTAAGTGCCTCCGCTGGAACTCCCAACAAGGATCTGACGACTGTAGGGGTAATATCCGTCGTGCAAGGCACTGGATCCCCTCCAAACTCCATACCTATGATAAACCGCCAATCCATCGGCATCATCATCACCTCACAGTCCATCAAATGGAGTGACTAAGTCTGGTGAAACCACCACTCAGATAATGCCCTGAGGAAACCCCAAGGGCAGCGACGGGGAAGAATGGAGAAGAATGTCCCAAATCCCCAGCCATGTACAATCTCTCTATAGTCATCATGCAAAGCCTGGTACATAGAGTGGATGCTAAACCAGTTCCCTCAAGGCTGGGTGAAGCCGGGAACCTACATCAAATGCAGATCAACATCAGAATCCTTGACTCCTCATCAATAGGAAATAAGGAAGATTAAAGATATAATTTCATACCTCATTTGCGTGCAGGTATGCTGAAGGATGCCTACTCAAGTCACCCAAAAGATCTGGGTTCGCCACTTGAACACCTGGCAATTCCCTACGGGGAACACATAAAGCAGGGGCATGAACCTCGATCGATACATCCTCCTCCTCGTCCTCGACATTCAGCACTTGAACCCGAATAGGACGTATCATCGCCTCCACCAAACGACGAGGCTGTCTGACAGACCGGCGTTGAGGCTCTTTAGAAGCCCTCCTCCGTACACTAGAAGTGGTCTTACGGGAACTACTCGGCTGATCCGAATCCATAATATCTGGACAATAAGTCTCCAAATCACCTCAGAAAGGGTGTGGTAAATTCTTACATGGAGCTTTTCAAAATGCATTTTATGAGTACATGCATGCATGCATTGTTTTAACGTACATCTACAGTAGAGTTAAAAATGTATGACTATTCAATGCCTACATTTTGGAAAATTTTGCCATAGCCCCTTTGTAAATGGGACTATCCACATGCACATAGGCATGACTAGGTGGCCATTCAGTAGCACACCTGTACACAGTCATATACATCCTACATGCATTATCATCACAGTAAAAAATCCATAAGTGTAATCTAATTACAAGGATTGTTTTGCTTTTCTACCTTTACTCATTTGTCCTCAAATAAGATAAGAAATGACAGTAAAAGGTGCCAATTTGACTGTTTCAAAAGTCAAATTTTTTCACATCATTATGTTCAGCATGGTATAATACTAACATTTGCTATGTTGAATATTTTTTATCAAGTCATATCAGCATGCATATTCACTACTATGTGTCTAAATGCATTTTATGTGATAAGTCATTTTCCAACGGATAGAAATTGGAAAAAATACATGCATATGTTACCAGGACAGTGAAGAACGCTTGTACGGTGGCAGAATATGCAGAAAGTTGCCCAAACTCAGTAGATCTGAAGAAGAGCTCTCAGATTTCCTTCGCAGCGTAGCTTGAAAATGACTTATAAAAGCAACCTTTGGGCTTTACATAGTTACGGTTGTTGCGCAGTCCCACTATGGCCATCGCAGTGTATTTGTGGCACTCTTACGTGGGTCCTACACCTCTGGATTGCTCCAGTTAGAGTCGCAAAGGAGGTCTCATAAGCTAAAAAGTCCAAATCAGGAATAAAAATGCTACACAATTGAGTGGAATAGCCTGGAATCCTGGTTTTGTATGGGTCAGAATTGAACACCCGTCATCTCATTGGAATTTGCCTGTGTATAAGGTATACTATACCGATGAGCTCAGCTTTCACAAATCATGCTCAGCAATACCCCACAAAGGTCTGATGCCGTCATTGTAGGGTCACATCCCTAAACCTCCTCAGCGGGGGTTACAACGCCAAACCACGAAATTCTAAACCTCCCCGACGGGGGTTACAACGCCGAAGTTATCAAATAATTGCATATCCCCGGCGAGGGTCACAACGCACATCTTTCAAATATCCAAGTATCCCCGGCGGGGGTTACAACACAATTCAACCATTGATACACACATCAATGAAGGTCAAGCAACCTTGACGTCACGTCAGCCGATGTCAAGTAAACCCATCGAAGAAACCTTCCCCAACAAGGGTTATAATGCAATGCGACCATTGACACATACATCAATGAAGGTAAAGCAACTTTGACAATGAACCCAGCAGGGATCTATCCGGTGATACACACATCAACGTAGGTCAGGTAACCCAGATAGCGACAGACTATTGGCATTAACTTCGACATAATGAGGGAATATGTTATACACATCCTCAAACAAGAAAAGCTTTATCCCCACAGATCTCTTATACACAAGAGGCACTTCTATGGAATATAAGCCAGTGTCTAGGATTCAAGACTTTGGTGATAGCCCCAACGTCAACATGCTTGAAGACTTGGATCCCATGTCCATGCCATAACTGATTGTCGTCCCAACAGGATTACTTGACAATCATGCATCATACATTTGCATCATGTTGCTGTATATAGCATCATGTTTACCTTACTTGCATTTCAAGTGTCTGGGATTCTTTATCTTATCCATGCCTTGCATTGCATGAATATGATAAAGAGGGGCATCTGTAGACACTCAAAATTTTCTGCACGCCTGTTACTTACATTGCAAGAGGGCAGATCAGTCTCTCGGAGATAACCGTGGATGATAGCTTATATCCATTCCGGATACTACCAGAAGTTCAAATTCAAAACCTGGGACACACACCGGGAACATCATTTCCAACCCTGGAACACACACCGGAAGGATCATTTCCAACCTCGGAGATAAGCCTGAGTTTTATCCTTGGCGATAACTCCGAAAATGCTTATTTCAAATGCATGCTATCAACTTCAAGCTCAGACATCCTGTCGAGGCACTCATACCTCAGACCCGGAGCTAACACAGGGTAGACAGGCACATTCACAAGATGACCTTGTGGCATTCAAACACTTGCAGTAGTCCAATATCAGATGTAACCCTGAGCAACGTCTACTTTCAGCTCAAACCGGCGATAACCCCTGTGAGGAGTCAAACATCATCTTACCGCCTCAACATTTCCTCTCACAAGATGACATTACGACATTCAAACACTTGTTGTAGTCCAATCTCAGATGTAACCCTGAGAAATGTCTACTTTCAACTCAAACCAGCGATATGCTAGGGTAGAGATATGCTTAACATCGCATGAATCAAATAGAGAACTTGAACTTAAACCTTCTTTGATTGTAATTCATATAGAGATATAGTGAGTTAATTAATTAAGGTGTTTAACTTAATTCTATCTAATTTGTGGATTTAAGTTAATATGGTATTAGTGCATCGAGAGATGGCTAGTTCTACCTACATGTTCTTGATTAATAAACTGGAATAGTGAATTAAACTGGAATAAAGAGTAATAATCATATTGAAGCTTAAAGTGAAGTTGTAAGCCTAATTCTCCAATACTTGTTTGAAAATTTTAGTTTTTAGGGTTTGTTGATTATTTGGTAATTTTAGTATTTTAATCTATTTAGTTTTTATAATTATAATTCTTAAATTGGATAGTTTAATAAAATTTGGATTAATAGGAAGCTGATAATTGTGAGGGTTAAATTCATACTAATTATTTGTGGGAACGATACTCTACTTCCTATTATACTACTTGTTGACTACGTATACTTGCGTGTTGTGCGTAATTAGATTTTACCCAACATATACAACCAATTCAGCTCAAAGGTGTTGAAAATCCTTTTAAAGTGGTTGCGCCAAAGCCAATCATATTGCCATTCAGAATTCTGTAGTTAGCCTACATAAAATTCCATGGAATTATGGAGAGACTGAAGGATCCACGTCCAATATAACTGCTGTAGTATTGAAGGAAAATCCACTATATCTTCCCCAACGGGTGATGAAGCCTACCATTAGATCAAAGGGGAAAGTTCCCATGGAGAAGATTGAAGAATTTCTCCGTACTATGGGAAACAATGAAGCCAATGTGGTTTTAAGCTTGAAAAAAGCTCCACAATAGATTTCTATATTGGACTTGGTTTTCTCTTTAGAAGATCACAGGAAGGTCTTACTGAGAGTCTTAGAAGAAGCCCACTTACCAAAATTAGTGGATGTTGAAAAGTTCCATCATCTGGTGGATCATATCTTTAACAGTAATGTGATATCCTTCATTGATGATGATATACCTCTCGAAGGGATGGGTTATTGGAAACCGTTGCACATAGCGGTTATGTCCTCCGGATACATGGTGGGAGGTGTGCTTATAGATGGGGGATCGTCCTTAAACATCTGCTCTTACGCCACCTTTGAGAAAATGAATATCAATCTAAACAAGATCCGAAGCAACCATATAATTATCAAAGCTTTTAATGGATCCCGACGAAATGTTGTCGAAGAGATTGAACTACATGTGGAGATTGTTCCACATACATTATGTGTATCCTTTCATGTGCTCAAAATAGCTACAAGATACAACCTACTTTTGGGAAGACCGTGGATTCATATGGTTGGAGACGTCCCTTCCACCCTCCATCAGCAGCTCAAATACATCATTAATAGTAGTCTAATCACTGTTAATGTTGAGCAAGATCGTCTTGTACAAGGTGACATACCACTCATCAGTTTCAATGTAGAAGTTGAGCCTATCAGCTTCCAGACCCTTGAGGTGAGCAACACTCACTATCAACCCATCGGGGCGCCACCTTTAATACCCAGAATTTCTGTCGAAGTAATTCAGTAAGTCAAGAGATGATATCTTTAAGTTTTCAACCTGGACAAAGGTTAGGAAAGGATCATCAAGGTATAAAGCCTAATTCAAGTTCCCAGTCAAACAGGGACAATCGGGATAGGCTAATCTTAAGGGTCCACTCACAGGAACCCACACAAACATAAACATGTTCCTTCATCCTTAACCACACGGAAATTGCCTAAACCTATAGATGCTGAGCCTGTACGGCCTTCATTAAAGGTTCCTGCCCATGTGGTAGCTATGTTGTTTCCAAAACCGATACAGAGGTGGAAGAAATGAATCGAAGGCGCAAGGAAGAGATATATAAATATTTGTCAAACATGCGCGTCATAGTCCATATGGAGGGTATGAACAGAGACATCCCGTATGATGATTGTCAAGACATCATGGTCATCATTGAGGAAAAGAAGGATGATAACATCCCCTTTATCACTGCTGTCCACCAGGACTTCACCCTTGGCAATTGGAGCAGTATTCCATGCATTTATCGACAAGGGTAAAAAGCTGCCCTCTGCCCTGTAGATAACTATAACTGCTTACTTTTGATGTATAGTATTAGCAGTTTCTTTTGTTATTTTATGCTAACACTTTGTATGATTGAACAGTTTCATATATTCAGTGAAAGCATTTTATTTCATGACTCTAAAGTTAGATGTGCCTAAACTTGCTGATGAGGTGCCTATTCGCCACAAAGACTGTAACTTTGATGTAAAGTTGGACTCGGACTTGATGGAAATACAAGAGGACTATGAGATACCTCAAGAGATCAAAGAATGGGTCGAAGACAAACCCAAGCCAAATCTTGATCAATCGACCTCTTTTAACCTCGAAACCTCAAAAAACCCCAAATAAATCTAGATTGGTATAGACCTTACTCCAAACCAAAGGAATGACATGGTTACTCTATTGACCCAATTCCAGGATGTGTTTGCATGCTATCATAAAGACATGGTTAGTTTGTCTATTAACATCGCCATTCATCGCCTCCCCATCAAAGAGGGATTCAAGCCAGTCAGGCAGAAGCTCAGGAGATTAAAACCTGAGTGGAGTTTAAAAGTTAAGGAAGAAATTGTGAAACAATTTCAAGCCGACATCATCATGTTATCAACATACCCTGAGTGGCTATCCAACAGAGTCCTTATGCCTAAACCTGGAGGGAAGGTGCAAGTTTGTGTGGATTACAGGGATCTGAACAAAGCTTGTCTTAAAGATACCTTTCACGTGTCATTCATCCACATACTCATTGACAATACAGCTCAGTATGACATGTACTTCTTTGCTAACTGCTTTGCGGGGTACCATCAAATCATGGTTGCTGAGAGGATCATGAGAAAACTGCATTCATCACTCCTTGGGGAACCTTTTGCTACAGACGATTTTCATTCGGCCTCATCAATGCCGGAGCTACCTATCAGTGAGCCATGATGGCTCTTTTCCATGATCTAATGCACAAAGAGATAGAAATCTATGTGGATGACATCATTGTCAAGTCCTGGAGGGAGGAAGACCACTTAGATCATCTCAAAAAGCTCTTCAACAGGTTGTGTAAGTAACACTTGAAGTTGAATCCAGTAAAGTGCGCCTTTGGCGTTAAATCATACAAGTTTCTAGGATTCCTAGTCAGCCACAAAGGGATTGAGTTGGATCCTACAAAAATCCAGGCCATCAAAGAAATGTACATACCTCAGATAGAGAAGGAAATACAGGGATTTTTGGGAAGAATCAAATTCATCTCCCAACTCACAGCAACCTGTGAGCCTATCTTCAAGTTACTAAGGAAGAACTCCTCCATGAAATGGAATGATGAGTGTCATAAAACCTTCCTTGCAATCAAAGAGCAGCTAGTCAAAGCTCCTGTTTTGGTACCTTCTAGGGATGGTGTTCCCCTATTCATGTACCTGTCAATCAATGACAATGCCATGGGCTGCATGCTTGGATAAAAAGATGATAAAGGCCAAGAACGAGCTATTTATTACCTCAGTAAAAGATTCAGCAGCAGTGAACACAAGTACACTCTGATTGAGAAAACTTGTTGTGCTTTAACATGGGCTTTCGTGAGGTTACATCATTACCTCCATGGTCACACAACCCATCTCATATCCCGCGTGGATCCTCTCAAGTACGTGTTCAGCAAACCCATGTTGAACTGTCGACTATCCAGATGGCAGTTGATCCTACTGTTTGGTAAAATCTATATACGCACAACACGCAAGTATACGTGGTCAACAAGTAATATAATAGTAAGTAGAGTATTGTTCCCATAGAGAAATCAGTAAGAATTTCAACCTCACAATTACCAGTTTCCTATTAATCTCAATTTTATTAAACTATCCAAATTAATGATTAAAATTATAAACACTAAAATTATTAAAAATGCTAAGATCACAAAACAATCACCAATCTCAATAATTGAATTTCTAAACAAATATTGGAGAATTAGGCTTACAACTTCACCCTAAGTTTCACTCTGATTATTATCCTTTATTCCAGTTTAATTTACTATCCCAGTTTATTAATCAAGAACACTAAAGTAGAATTAGCCAACTATCAATGCACTAACACCATATTAACTTAAATCCAAATTTAGATATAATTAAGTTAAACACCTTAATTAACTAACTCACTATATCTTTATGTGAATTACAATCAAATAAGGTTTAACTTCAAGTTCTCTATTCGATTACATGTGATGTTAAGCATATCTCTACCTTAACATTCATCAAGATTCTGCTCATTCACAAAATTCAAGAACACATGCTATATTAACTAAGTCTAGACTCATAATTCCTCTCTCGAATTTATATAAGTCCACAAAGAATTGTTGATCAGGCAATTCATAAATTCAAGCACAAATTAATATAGATAAACTCAGGAATAGCTTATTAAACTAAAAATCAAAGTTACTTAACCATTATTTCACTTAAAGATCCGTCATAAGCCTAAAAAGTGAATTAGTTCATCATAAATGAAATAAACACTGAATAAATTAAAGATATCATCCTTTCAATTGCAAATAAACTAAAATAAAAGAATAAATCCAGAACCACCCTTTTCTTCAGCCCAATTTGCCATTGATACGAAAATCCTTCAATTATCTTCCTCTAATGCTTTCTCTAAAAATCTGTACTCTTGCTTTGTTAATTGCCTTGTGTTGTATATGTCAAACCATTACTATCACTTAAGCTCCACGTTTACAGCAATATAAACCAACTAGGAGATTACTCTATCCCATACCCCCGCCCTAGCTGGGGTGTAAGCTTAAAAAGGGCCTACCTCAACGGGCATACATTCTTTCTTCTGAGTTCTGGACCCCCCGCCTCAGCGGGGGTGTAAGACTTAAAAACGCTTGCCCCGACGGGCATGCAATCTGCAAAAATGGTCTTCTTAAGCTCTGAATTTGCTATGTTATTACCACTATTGTACCCTTTTTGATCAAATGTCACACCACCAAACCTACACACAAAATAACAATAAACACGTAAAAACAAACATAAAAACAAGGAATTAACATCGATTAAGCTTGAATTAGGAAGAAATTCGTGGGTATAAAACCCACTTAACAAAATCCCTCAAACTTAAATCGTGCTAGTCCTCGATCACAAAAAAAACTAAAATACTATATAATGCAATGCAATGATATATAATGCATCTAACTTATATGCCTATGCATCCAGCAATGATCATAGAATCAAAGTATTTAACTGGCCTCAGAGAAATCAAATAAACATGATGACAAGTCCTATCAAAGCAAATCAATAATCCCTCACTAATCGTTGAATCTTGCACTATTATTACTGGTATAGTGTGTGTGTGCTTAACATCTATGCTAACTGATACAAATTCAAATTTAATACATAACAAATCTCTTTGAAGGCATCATACAGTTAAAACTCAAGAATTTCAAAAATAGACGAGATCCAACTAAAATCAAACAATTACCAATATTAACGGTCCAAATAGGGTACTTATGCTTTCTTCTTCTTCTTTTTTCAATTACTGGGGCTTTTAGCTCTTAATTCTCATTTTATTCATTTCTCTTTTTTTAGATAGTGAGTGCGTTTTATGCTCCATCTCACGCCTGTGTTTATGGGGAGTGCTTTTCAAGATTCTTCTTAACCCACCACAAGACTCAATTATTCACTTTTTTTTAAAAGCTTATATACCCCCACTTTTTCCCTCAAACTTAGGTTCTTGCCTAATTCTTCGTCTTCACTGTTTATCCTCAGTATTCTTTCATTTAAACTAACACTATCCTTTAGAAATTTCTTATGTATCAATTTGAACTAATCAGTAGACACATGTGTTGTAAGACCCCAACTTTTATGAATAATGATGAATTTTCTATAATTATCATTTTTGAATATTATGGAATGAATTTGATATAATGTTATAGTTGTGGGTAATAGTTATAAATTTTTCAAAGTACGCAAGTTGTTATATAATATTTGATTGGTCGGGGAATATTCGTTTTAATAGGGAATATTCGTACGACGGCACAATCATTGGTGGACCCCACAACGGAATTATCATCGGATTGAGAAAATGACAAAAATATTTTATGAAAATAACGACAGAAGTTTTATCGTTAACTATTGAAACACCCGGTGTTAAAAGTACAGGAATACGCGTGGTTGCATAGTAGCACACTGTATTGATTATTGATGCTTACGTGAGAAGTCACTCAGTTTTGTTCAATTATTGCTTCAGTAATTGTTGCATAGTATCTCACGTTAATTGATTCAATTATTGTCGATATTTTATATATTATTAAATCAATAATTGAGACGACGAAGTTATTAATATTATTATTTGCAATATTAACGATGTCTAGAAGTTCTGCCAAGGAGAGGTTTGGTCACTTAATTGGGCGCCAATAGGGAGAAATCCTTATTGGAAAGCCCCCTCTTTCCTGGGAACGACCTGGTCGATTAATAGTGTGAATTATAATAATGATGATGAAGTTTTTTTTATTAGTATTATTAATGTAATAAAACAGAAAAGCTTTTTATATAAAACAAAATACTTTTATAAAGTTATTCGTTTTATTAGACTATAAATAGAATATATTCTATTCTATTATGCATAGTGTTTTGCATAGTAAAATCTTTTTATATAAAATAGAATACTTTTATAAAGTTATTCGTTTTATTAGACTATAAATAGAATATATTATATTTTATTATGTATAGTGTTTGCATAGTTCTACATAGTGTTTTGTATAGTAAAATCTTTTTATATAAAATAGAATACTTTTATAAAGTTATTCGTTTTATTAGATTATAAATAGAATATATTATATTTTATTTAAAAGATTTTGTTTTATTAGAATATTTTATAGTAAAACCAAACTGACCGTCTAGTTTAAAAGTAAATCAATCGCAGACCGTTCAAGAATTAGTTACTTATTCAGTCCATTCTCCTATAAATAGAAGCTCATTCCTTCATTATTTCTTATGAATTCTTTGAAACTCTAGAGAGAAACTATAGAGAGAAAAAAAGAAAAGTATTATGCTACTTCACTACTCCTTTATCCGATTTGTTCTAAGGTAAGGGGTATTATTTCTTTTCGTATTCATGAAGAGAACTTACATTATTCCATTTTTTTTATTTTGTTGGAATAACTCAGTATATGCGATCTACCCTATACTTGGTGAAATTCTTACATTATTCCATTTTTTATCATTATATTGGAATAACTTTGTCTACATCAACCGCATACATGGTGAAATTCTTACGTTATTCCATTCTTTATTATTTCATTTGGAACATCGTATGCGTATGCGTTTTACGCATGACCGTTCTCATTATTTATTATTACATTGGAACATTCTATCGGTCTTGAGTTTCATTTCGACTTTGGTTCCGTTATTTATTATTCTGTTGGAATATCATGTCTATGCGTTTACGCATGACCTGGTTCCTTTATTTATTATTCTATTGGAATAACCTATCTGTGCGGTCTATCGCATGCCTGGTGATTTCTTTTGTTATTCCATTCTTTATTATACTCAGTTGGTTAAAGTTTTGACTTCTATACTCCATGAAATTAGTGGAATATCCTTGATATTTGCGCTTCATCAAGTATCTTTTCATGGAAATATTCTTCTGAGCATTTTTGAATTTTACTCTACAAAGAAGTATCATGTTGACAATTTGGACGTTATTAGTTCCTGGATAAATTAATTCTTGAACTTGTTTTATTGAATTCTTATACATTGTCATCATCCTCATGTTTATATTATGTTGAAAGTCATCTATGGCTTGTAGTGCATAGATGGACTTGGTATGATTATGACCAAGGATTAATCGGTATAATCAAGACCGTAATGTTACAAATGATGTGGTAAAAGTCCTCATTGGCCCGTAGTGCATTGATGGACAGTTGCTGGCATGATCATGACCATTGATAAATACACGAATATCCTTGGCCCGTAGTGCATGAATAATTTGTGGTTGTGATATTAATGAATATCATTGGTCGTAGTGCAGGGATGATGTGGATTATTTATTAAGTTGAGTCTCAGCGATAAAAGTGATGAAAAACCTTTTAAATCATAAAAGATAGTAGATTTTTTTTTCTACTTGACTCTTTTAATGGGTTGCTTGTTCCGCTGTAGTTAAACTTGATGTTTGTTATATTGTATCAGTTTTACTCTGTTGAAGGCTCACGATAATTTATTCTGTATTATCTTAGTCATAATATTTCTTACTGGGCTAGTTGAGCTCACCCTTTTACTTTCATTGTTCTCTTCAGGAAATGAGAACGTAGCAGGGACTAGTCGGGGAACGGAGTGACGGTCCAGATAATAGCATTAGTAGTCCTCACAATTCTGTTAAATAGTGTGATAATAAATATAATGAGGACTCAATTGAGTGTGGATATTGTCTAGATGACAATATTTGTATTAAAACTCATAGCATATGTTTTGTTGTATTTTGCACGACTGTTGTATAATTAAGTTGTATTTGAATTTTGTACCATATATTTGGCGACTCAAGATAGGTGATGTATACCTATTTTGGGGGCGTCACATGTGTTATTAACGTGCTACCCTTTTTATACCAGTTTCAAACAAGCACAAAATCCAATTCATAACAGAAACTACATCAAGGTTATAATAATCAGTACCGTAATTGTTTACTTAATCCCAATCTTATCATTGGCAAAAATAAAATGAACTACAATAACTGCTAGACATATTCAAAATTAACACAATATTTAAACATAACATGAATGTAACAATAAATAAAAACTATTTTATGCTCCTAGGCTACTATGCAACTACATGATTATATGAATGCAACATTTAATAATCCTAAAACTAAACAATGAACTACTATGCAAACCTAACTAATGAAGTTAAATATGCAAACACGAAATGAAAACATGAAACTAAATCCCCCAAACTTGAAAATTACAATGCCCTCATTGTATAGATATATCAATAAAGAATATGAGGACTTCCCTATAATCACTTAAGCATGGTGTGGTTGTGTGTGTTCTTCTTCATCAGAGTCACTTGGTAGAAATCTTGGCATTGGGGCTAGCTACTGGTATGGGAATTGAGCATTGGGATTGAAGATTTGGAGAATCGCGTTCAATGAGGTGAACGATAGGTTCATGGATTCAAACATGTGGTCCTGCCTCACTGCGAGTCACCGCATCTCTCTTCATGCTACCTTGTTTTTCTCATCCACTTGTCGTTGAAAGTTGAGGAACTGAGGGCTAGATATGGCCTCGAGTTGTGGTGTTGCATTTGGTACTTCCTCTCCAATTGGTGTAGGCCCTTGGAACTCTTCGTCTTCCGAGTTGTCGGAAGCGTCAGCCTCATCCTCCGATGCTAAAGGAAATATAAAGCCTAATCCTCGAGGATGCAACTCGCCTCCAGGCCATACCGCATAACGGGCAATCATTCTTGAATCCAGTGTTTGAAGTGACATTTGAGTGATATCATTATCAGACCATCTAACTCCCACTTGCCTACACAACCCACAAATGAGTGATGGGTGTGGCAAGCCGCCCGACAATGGTCCTCGTAAGCATCATCGGATTGAAAAATTGATTATAGCCCCTATGTCGATGATGAAATCTTGTAAATTGGCATACAAGAGCACTGCCTTCTCCTTGGTCACGTCTGACGTGTGTGTGGATGGAAAAAATTTGGCGAATAAGAATGCATACCATATCTTGCCATACCTGCAGAGATCCTTGCTGTGTAAAACAGTGCCTCCTTTATGACCTTTGATCCACGTGGTACCCAATTTTGTCATTTCCTTTATAATAACCTCATAATCTGGATCATGATCATGTAAATGATCAAACTGGCAATGTCTAGGCACTCGTAACTGGTAGTATGTGTTGATGGCATCAGCACTAAAAGGGACTAATCTTCCCCGCACAAAAGCATTGAAAGGGGCCTTGTCCTTGCCGTTAGCATAAAATTCTTTTACCACACTTACAACTACGGCCTCAGGTTCTTCCGTGAACTTATTCTACCCTTTCTGATATATCTATTGCATTATTTCACCGTCGACATGGTCCGGTGCCAACCCCCGCTCCGGTGTGAGTGCTTTTGACACCATGTAATCGTAACGGTCGGCGGCGGCGGCACTTATAAATTTTCGTTGGTCGAAGGTTCGTGATGGTGGTGTGGTTCTAGAACTCTCTCCACGTTGCCTCTTTGATATGGGTTTAGACGCCATTAAATTGAAATTATGAAGCTTTAACAACAATATTCCCCCCAAACTTCACTTATGCAATCTGTCAAACACTTAGTGTGTACGATGTTCAATCCCCCCAAACTTGATGAATTTAGGTCGACTATGGTGATAGGAAGTGAAGAATTGAAAAACAACTTACTCACTCTTAGTGTATCTCCAAATTGGTTGAAAAAATTCGCTCAACTCTAACCTTGAACTTCTGAGCAGTGTAAATTGATGTTGTTAGTGTGTGGGATGAAGGATTGGTTTGGTGAGGGGATGGGGGGGGGAGGGTTATAGACATGGGATGATGTATAGAGTTATGAAGTGGAGTAGTAGATTGAAGTAGTGGGTAGTTTAATTGAGTGGGGTGATGGGTGTTAATTTGCCAAAATATGGGTAAAGAGTGTATTGGAGAAATATGGGAGTGGGGGTTTCAGTTGGGGAAGGAGTAGTAGTGGGCAAACAAGATGTAACTGCCAAAAATTACAGGTTCAAATTCAAGACCCCCGCCCCGACGCGGGGTAATATGCCTTATAAGCTAGCCCTGACGGGCATGTACACTGTTAATCGACTTGAGACCCCCCCGCCTCGACGGGGGTATTGTGCTTTAGGGACCCCATGGGCAAGCATGCATCTCGTTAAAAAGATTGAGACCCCCAAATTGGGGTAATAAGCTTTAGGGGGGCACTTCGTTTCAGGTTCTTTAAATGGCCTATGGTTTGCTTGTTGTTACTGGTTTAATGAAACTCTTAGCTCCTTAATGCATCTATTAGCTCCTTAAGTACCTGCTCATTATGAAAACGTAAGCATCATTAGATCTTGCACAAATTAAGCATGAGAGATTATATTATCTAAAATAATACAACTAAATAACTACATAATGAACTTATTATATCCTAATTATTATTCTAAACTATAATCTAACTAGCATAGATAAAAATACGAAGAATAAAAGTACGATTGGGTTGCCTCCCAATTGCGGTATGTCGGCTAGTGTGATTGCGATGACATCCGTATTGGAATCGCCACCCCAATAATGCTTTAGCCTTTAACCGTTGACCTTGAACGTTTCCAATGGATTCCTACTGTAGAGTTCAACGGTGCCATGTGAGAAAACTCTTTTAATGCCAAATGAACCCGACCATCATGATTTTACCTTCTCTGGGAACAACCTTAACCTTGAGTTGAATAGTAGTATTGATTGCCCCAGCTCGAACGTTCTTTGCATGATTTTCTGGTCGTGCCATTTCTTAACCTTTTCTTTGTATAACTTAGAGTTCTCATAAGTTTGAAGTCTGAATTCATCGAGCTCATTTAGCTGAAATAGTCTCTTTTCACCCATAGCTGCTTGATCAAAGTTAAGTTTCAGAATAGCCCAATAGGCTTTGTGTTATAACTCCACAGGCAGGTGACATGCTTTCCCATAGACCAATTGATATGGTGACATACCAATTGGTGTTTTGTACGCAGTTCGATAGGCCCATAGTGCATCGTCCAACCTAAGAGACCAGTCCTTCTTATTCGGGTTTACCACCTTTTCCAAGATTCTCTTCACCTCCCTGTTTGAAACTTCAGCTTGCCCACTTGTTTGGGGATGATATGATGCCGCCACCTTATGGTTGACCCCATACTTTGCTAAGAAAGCTGTAAATGATCTGTTGCACAAGTGACTACCTTTATCACTTATAATAGTTCTTGGCGTGCCAAATCTTGTAAAAATATTCTTTTGCAAGAATTTGAGAACCACTTTGGCATCGTTAGTTGGGAGTGCTACGTCTTCAACCCATTTTGATACATAGTCAACCGCGAGCAATATGTACTAATTATTGAATGAAGAAGAGAATGGTCCCATGAAATCCATGCCCCATACATCAAAAATCTCAACTTCTAAGATTGTTTGTAATGGCATCTCATTCTTTTTCGATATGTTGCCCACCCATTGACATCTATCATAGCTTTTTACGAACTGGTGGGCATCTTTAAACAATGTAGGCCAATACAACCCGGCTTGAAGAACTTTCATTTTTGTTCTCTCACTACCGTAATGTCCCCCGTATATAGATGAATGACATTCATGCAAAATATTATTCACCTCGTTATAGGGCACACACCTTATAATCATCTTGTCAGCGCACTGTTTAAATAGGTATGGCTCATCCCACATATACCACTTGACGTTATGTAGGAATTTCTTTTTCTACTGACGTGTAAGATCAGGGGGAAGTATATTACTCACTAGATAATTAGTGAAATTCGTGTACCATGGAAATTCTGCATTGACTCCAAACAGTTGTTCATCCAGAAATGAATCATTGATTACACATTTATCCTCTTCATTTTTACCCTGATTTTCTAGCCTCGATAAATGATCTGCAACTTGATCTTCCGTCCCCTTTTTATCTTTAATTTCCAAGTCAAATTCCTGTAGAAGGAGAATCCATCTGATAAGGCATGTCTTAGCATCTTTTTTTGAAATTAAGTACTGAATAGCCGTGTGATCTGTATAAACTACCACCTTTTTTCCGATCAAATATGCCCGAAATTTATTAAATGCGTATACTACTGCAAGCAAGTTGTGTAATTCAATTGGGTCTCTGTGAGTGTCTTAGTTGCATAGTATATGGCATGAAATATCTTCTCTCGGCGTTGACCCAAGACAGCCCCAACCGCATAGTCACTTGCATCACACATTAACTCAAACGACATTGTCCAATCCGGTGCGATGATAACTGGAGCTGTAGTCAATTTATTCTTTAATAGTTTGAATGCCAACTTACATCCCTCATCAAACTTAAAAACTGAATCCTTCTCTAAAAGACTACATAGTGGTTTTGCAATCTTAGAGAAATCTTTTATAAATCTCTTATAGAACATGGCATGTCCCTAAAAGCTGTGTTTTCCCTTAACTGAAGTTGGTGGTGGAAGGTTTTCAATCGTCTCCAGTTTTTCTCTATCAACTCTAACCCTTTCGCCGAGACCTTGTGACATAAAATTATTCCTTCCTCAACCATGAAATGGCACTTTTCCCAGTTAAGTACCAAATTTTTTTCTCTGCATCTCTTTAACACCATCACCAAGTTCTCCAAACATGCATCAACATCGTCTCCAGAGACAGAAAAGTCATTCATGAAGACTTCCACATTTTTCTCCACCATGTCCAAAAATATGGCCATTATACACCATTGGAAGGTAGCCAGTGCATTACACAAGCCGAAGGGCATTCTCCTAAATGCGAATGTGCCGTATGGGCACGTGAAAGTGGTCTTCTCTTAATCTTCAGCAGCAATGACTATTTGATTATATCCTGAATACCCATCCAATAAGTAGTAAAATTCGTGGTTTCGCCAATCTATCCAACATCTGGTCAATAAACGGCAAAGGAAAATGATCTTTACGTGTTGCTTTATTCAACTTCCTATAATCCATGCAAACCCTCCAACCAGTTAATGTCCTCGTCGGAATTAGCTCGTTGTCATCATTTTGTACCACGGTCATTCCTCCCTTTTTCAGCACACACTATACCAGACTGACCCACTTACTGTCGGAAATTGGATAGATGATACTGGTGTCCAACCATTTCAGTATTTCTTTCTTCACAACTTCCTTCATAATTGGGTTGAGCCGTCTCTGTTGCTCCACCGTTGGCTTTGCATCCTCTTCTATTAGAATTTTGTACATGCAAAAGGATTGGCCTATCCCCTTGATATCCACGATTGTCCATCCTATAGCCGATTTATGTTCTCTAAGCACCCTCAGCAACTTACTTTCCTGCAATTCGTTAAGTGCAACAGAAATAATAACAGGTACAGTATTAGAATTTCCTAAATACGCATACCTAAGGTGTTTAGGTAGTGGCTTTAGCTCAAGAGTAGGTGGCTCCTCCAATGATGGTTTCATTCTTGTTATGGCTCTTTCCTCCACCTGCAATGGTTCAAATGGTGCCTTAAATCTGCTAACTCGTGGCAGGAGTCTAGCATTTGCAAGTAATCCACAAACTCCAGATCATCTAAATCTTCATCTCCCAATAATGTCATTTCTAATGGATCATTAGCCAAACTTTTACCCATGTCTTCACTGATTATCTGATCAATGATATCCATCCTAAAACACTCTTCCTCATCCTTAGGGAATTTCATGGCCTTGAAAACATTAAACTTTACTTCTTGATCTTGGACCCTCATTGTTAGTTCACCTTTTTGTGCATCGATGAGCGTCTTACCCGTAGCCAAAAATGGTCTCCCTAGGATAATTGGGATGTTCTTATCTTCCTTAAAATCCAGAATTATAAAATCCGCGGGGAATATAAATTTGTCAACCTTGACCAAGATGTCCTCCACAATGCCTCTCGGGTACGTGACTGACCTATCCCCTAACTGCAATGAGATGTTCATAGGCTTTGGAGAGGTTAAAATTCTGTATAAACTTATAATGGCATAAGGTTTACACTTGCTCCCAAATCACATAAACACTTGTTGAACACCATGTTCCCAATTGTGCACGAAATGGTAAAACTCCCCGGATCTTTCAACTTTGGTGGCAATTTTCGCTGTAAAACTTCACTACACTCCTCTGTTAATGCCACTGTTTCAAAATCTTCCAACTTCTTTTTCCTAGAAAGAATATTCTTCATAAATTTCTTATAACTTGGCATCTACTCTAGGGCTTCTGCAAAAGGAATGTTAATATGAAGTTTCTTAAAAACATCTAAAAATTTTATGAACTGCTTATCTAATTTCTGCTTTTGGACTCTATGCTAAAACGATGGTGGAGGATAAACAACCGGTTTGTCATCTAACTTTGTTTGCTCAACTTGCTTTTCCTCACCCTATTTTTTCCTTAACCACTTTGTTCTCATCAACTTTGTCATCTGGTCTAACTAAATTTTTTGCACTTTTCCCATCAAGATGTTTTCCACTTTTCAAAGTGCCTGACACTGTTCGTGATTTCCCTTTGGATTTCTTTTGGTGTCACTCGGTAGAGTCCCTTATGGTCTATTGCTCAATGCTAAGGCAATTTGACACATCTAATTTTCTAGATTCTTGATGGCTATTGCTTGTGATTTCATGCCTGCCTCATTGTTCGTTATATACTTTGACAACAACTCCTCTAAATCTGATTTCCTCTCTTGATGTTGGGCTGGTTGTTGATGTTGATTCTGAAATCCTGGGGGATAAGATGATCGTGGAGCTTGCTGATGCTGATTATTGCTCCATGAAAAATTAGGATGATTCCTATTCCCGGATTGTATGTATTACGTACATATTCGTGGAATCTGTTGTAGCTCTGAAATTAAATTACAATCGATTTGGGTTGATTGCACATTGTTCTGTAGGATGTTCACCCACGCATAATTCACAAATAACTACAACATGTTGAGTTTGTACCCCTGACAAAGCATTCACCTTCTTAGAGAGCGCTGAAATATGCTACTAGTGTCGTCACTCCATCTAACTCTAACACTTCAGCTGCCTTCGCCTATGCCATTCTTGTCGTGGGCCACTGATAGTTGTTAGCTGCCATTGTCTCTATCAATTGATATGCCTCCTTATAACTTTTCGCCATAAATGCTCCACCCGAAGCTGCATCAATACTAGTCCTGAGATTTTCGTTCAACCTATTGTAGAAGGTGTTCATCTGCAACAACTTAGGCAATCCATGATGCGGGCACTTTCTGAGCAATTCCTTGTATCTTTCCCATGCCTCATACAGTGATTCCCCATGTTGATGTTCAAATATAGTTATCTCATTCCTCATTTTTGCAGTTTTCTCTAGTGGGAAAAATTTTGCAAGAAATTTCTGAGAGAGGTCTTCCCATGTATTTATTGATCTCGGAAGTAGAGAGTGTAACCAACTCTTTGCCTTGTCCCGTAAAGTGAATGGGAACAAGCGAAGCCTTACTGCATCATTCGACACCCCCATTATACCTGAAGGTGTCACAAATCTCCAAGAAGCTGACTAGATGTTCATTCGAATCGTCATTTGCCAAACCACCAAACTGAACCGAATTTTGAATCATCTGAATAGTCCCAGGCTTGATTTCAAATTTGTTCGCAGCTATAGTAGGCCTGGTGATACTTGACTGCAGCTCAGTCACCTTGGGTGTAACAAAGTTCGTTAATGCTTTCTGGTCTTCGACATCCATTGCTTCTTCTTTTTCATAATTTTCAAAGTCTTCCTTTGTTTCCTTAATCCACTTACTTAGCCTTTGAAACTGTCTCTCTATGTCGTCCTCAAAAGGAAGCAAGTCTGGATTTTTGGACCGCGTTTGCATAAACCAACTTCAAAAACCTGAAATAAGAACGAACAAAATAAAAAGAAAAAATATTTAAGTAAAACTAGACTAATTAAACTAATATCGCAAAATATTAAAATCTATACTAATAATCCTCGGTAACGGCGCCAAAAACTTGTTCGGTAAAATCTCTATACGCACAACACGCAAGTATACGTTGTCAACAAGTAATATAATAGTAAGTAGAGTATCGTTCCCACAGAGAAATCAGTAAGAATTTGATCCTCACAATTACCAGTTTCCTATTAATCCCAATTTTATTAAACTATTTAAATTAATGATTAAAATTATAAAAACTAAAATTATTAAAAAAAATTACTAAGATCACAAAACAATCACAAATCTCAAAAACTGAATTTCTAAACAAATATTGGAGAATTGGGCTTACAACTTCACCCTAAGATTCACTTTGATTATTATCCTTTATTCCAGTTTAATTTACTATCCTAGTTTATTAACCAAGAACACTAAAGTAGAATTAGCCACCTCTCGATGCACTAACACCATATTAAATTAAATCCACAATTTAGATAGAATTAAGTTAAACACCTTAATTAACTAACTCACTATATCTCTATGTGAATTACAATCAAAGAAAGTTTAAGTTCAAGTTCTCTATTCGATTACATGAGATGTTAAGCATATCTCTACCTTAACATTCATCAAGATTTTACTCATTCAAAAAATTCAAGAACACATTCTATATTAACTAAGTCTAGACTCGTACTTCCTCTCTCGAATTCATATAAGTCCACAAAGAATTGTTGATTAGGCAATTCATAAATTCAAGAACAAATTAATATAGATAAACTGAGGAATAGCTTATTAAACTGAAAATCAAAGTTACTTAACCATCGTTTCACTTAAAGATCCGTCATAAGCCTAAAAAGTGAATTAGTTCATCATAAATGAAATAAACACTGAATAAATTAAAGATATCATCCTTTCAATTGCAAATAAACTAAAAGAAAAGAATAAATCCAGAACCACCCTTTCCTTCACCCCAATTCGCAATTAATACGAAAATCCTTCAATTATCTTCCTCCAATGCTTGCTATAAAAATTTGTATTCTTGCTCTGTTAATTGCCATGTGTTGTATATGTCTTCAATCTTGTTATTTGATGTTAGATATAACTCTCGGACATGCATTCTAGTTGAAATTCCACATTAATAAGAGTCCCAAACCATTACCATCACTTAAGCTCCACGTTTGCAGCAATATAAACCAACTAGGAGATTACTCTATCCCGTACCCCCGCCCCGGCGGGCATACATTCTGTCTTGTGAGTTTTAGGCCCCCCGCTCCGGCGGGGTGTAAGTCTTAAAAATGCCCACCCCAGCGGGCATGCAATATGCTAAAACGGTCTTCTTAAGATCTAAATTTGCCATGTTATTACCACTATTGCACCCTTTTTGATTAAATGTCACACCACCAAACCTACACATAAAATAACAATAAACAAGTAAAAACAAACATAAAAATAAGGAATTAACATTGATTAAGCTTGAATTAAGAACTGATTCATGGGTATAAAACCCACTTATCACTTACAGAATTTGACATACTCTACGTGACTCAAAAGTCTGTTAAAGATCAAGTAATTGCGGATCAACTGGTCGTCGCACCTTCAGGGGATTTCAAACCCTTGGAAACTTGCTTCCCCGATGAAGGGGTAATGACAGTTCAACAACACCATCAGGATGATACACACCAATCATGGAGGATGTATTTTGATGGAGCCATAAACATTGAAGGTGTTGGAGCTGGAGCAGTTCTAGTATCCATTACAGGGGAGTAGTATCCCATCGCCATCAAATTGTAGTTTCTCAGCACCAACAACACAGCTGAGTATGAAGGCTGTATCATGGGGTTGAAACTTGCCCAATCAATGGGCATCATAAGGTTTACTGTCTTTAGAGATTTCGAATTGGTAATTAGAAAAACCACTGGGATCTATCACACCAAAGAGCTACATTCACTACCTTACCATCGGCAGGTTATATAGATGGCTTCGGAGTTCGAAGAAATACCCTTCCTCCACGTTCCTCAGAATAGGAAAGACTTTGCGGATGCGCTAGGAACTTTGGCCTCCTTGATCAACATACTTGACAAGGAAGACATGCCAAACATCACATTTACCCTGCAAAAGGTTCCAGCCTATGGGAATTACATTGGAAAAGTATCGGATGAGCTACCTCCCATCCAACACCCTTGGTATCAGCATATCAAGGAGTATCTGCGAGATGGATCTACACCTGCTGAGGCTAGTCAGGCTAAAAGAAAGTAAATCCATCGAATGGCTATGAAATTCTACCTGAGCGGAGACGCACTCTACAAAAGAGATGCAGGACTAGGTCTCCTCAGAAGTCTGGACAAAGACCAAGCTCAAAGGATCATGGATGAAATCTATTGTGGATATGTGGCCCACACATGAGCAACCCTCCGCTTGTCAAGAAAATCCTAAGAACAGGGCATTACTGGCTCTCTTTCAAGGCTGACTGTGATAATCACGTCAAGAGATGTTACCAATGCCAAATCCATGGGAATGATATACATGCCCCTCTAAGGGAGCTCCATAATATGAGTTCACCCTGGCCCCTCTCAATATGGGGAATGGACGTGATCGGGCCCATCGAGCCCAAAGCTAGTAATGGGCATCAGTTTATCTTCACCATGATCGACTACTTCACCAAGTGGTTAGAAGCAGTCTCCTTCCCCACGTTTACTAAAGAAGTTATCATTGGTTTCATCAAAAACAATGTCATTTGTCGATATGGACAACTAGAGGTGATTGTGTCTGATAATGCTAAAAACCTCAACAACCTAATGATGGAGGAGTTATGTAGTAAATTCTACATCAAACATCTCAACTCCATCATCTATCATCCAAAGATGAATGGTGCTGTTGAAGCGGCTAATAAGAATATCAAAAAGATCGTGCAAAATATGTCGGCCAATCACAAAGGATGGCCGGACTTGTTGCCTCTGACTCTATTGGCCTACAGAACGTCAATGCCCACTTCCACTAGGGCAACCCCCTACTCATTAACCTACGGAATGGAAGTAGTGCTCCCCATAGAGGTGGAAATGGAATCCCTTAGAGTGTTGATAAACGCTCAGCTAGATGAAGACCAATGGTTATAAGATATGTATCACCAATTGTCTCTAATAGATGAAAGGCGAGTCCCTGCAATCTTCCATGGTCAGTTATACCAATAGAGGATCGCCAGATCCAATAACAAAAAAGTCCAGGAACGACATTCAAAGAGCATGACTTGGAATTGAAGAAAATTCTTGACAACCAAGATCAATCCAAAGGAAAATTCTCCCTAAACTGGGAAAGCCCTTTTGTTGTCAAGGAGGTATTGACAGGAGGAGCTCTCAGACTATGGGAGATGGATGGCGATGAATTTTTGCAACTCATTAACTCGAAGACCGTGAAATGGTACTATGTCTGAAGTTACTAGCAAACTAACATCCTGCTTTTGGATAACCAGATCCCTAGTTAATTCAGGTTTTCAAAACCCTTCACTACATACAACTTTTCTTTGCATCTGTTTGCCCCATCAGGGACAAACATAACTTCCAACCAGTAGCCTAGTTTTGGATCATCAAATCCTTCACTCAGCTCAGGTTTTAAAAACCTTTCCCACCTTCAGTTTTGTCCCACCAGGGATTAAACTTTTAACATCTTCAGTTTATCCTGTACATGGGATCAAACTTTTCATCAATAGTCTGTCATGTACATGGGGCGAACTACGCAGACCTGATCCCCACAATACACGGGAGTATATAGGTAGCCATTATTATGGTCCGGAATCACCAAATCAAAAAAAAACAAAAAATAAAAAAACATCTCTACACCCTTTTCCCATACAACTTTGAACCTTTTACACCAGGTTCGAACTACGCAGACCTGATCTCCTCTTCAATAGGAGTACGTAGGCATCCATTATGGTTTAATTTTACCCCCTACCAAAACACAAGAAAAAACTTGTCAAAACGGTACTGGGATCATCCTTCAATCCACCATACTTCATCAGTTTAGACCAAAGGGATGGAACTACCTGGTCTCCCACACCAATAGGAGAATCGGCGATCATCTAAGCTGTGGTTGAATCCTCAAAGAGAAACACCAATCCATAAGAGATGGAACTACTTAGGCTCCCTCATAAAAAGGAGTACCAACAACCATCTGTGGTGTGGTCAACCTCAGAGAGGAAAGCCACACTCCTCTCCATAACCACATACAGAAACCAGTCCCAAGACACCAAAGGGTAAGGAATACACACAGATCAACGATCCATTCTGAAAGATCTCGAGACATCTCAATGTCTATCCATCAAGGGGGAGTTTAGAATACATCAAGATCACAAGCCCTGAAGAAACAGGAAAATATCAAGCAAGTAACAAGGCATAACTAAAAGGGAAGTGAATCAAAATATATTTCCCTTCCATATATAATTTTGTTTGATATATACAATTTGTATTGTACATGACAAAAATGTCTAAGCTAGTCTGTGCAGGAAAATACAAGCCCATCTACAATCCAGTGGATATGTGTGCTATCAGATTTAACATAGCATCTCTCTCCGAAGAAGGGGGTAAAGTTGTGAGCTTCTGTCCAAGGGTATCAACATGAGCCAAGAGATCCACAACCAACTGCATGGTGACACTATGCTCATCAATATAGGTGCTCATCTTTGCAATGATATCAATATTATGAGACCTCACTACAGTACTATCTATAACAGCGACATCCTGGGTAGATATAGCACCATCCTGCTCAATAATCAATGCATCTCTAGATGATCTAGCCTCATCCCGCTCAGCAATAATGGTATCTCTATGAGCTAAGGCATCATCTCTCTCCAATAGAGTGGCATCTCTCCCAGCAAGAGCTGTCAACATCAAGGCCCTAGCCTGATTTCTCTCATATGTTGCCAGATGCAGACTCTGCTCTAAATACTTTGCCGAATGCGAGGTCACAGTATCAATTATACTGGGGGAATCAACAAGAGTTGCTGTCAACCAGCAAATAGCTCCTCCTAAGTGGGAGAATCAGCGTCCTCCATGGGCTCCCTACTATCAAATTTAATCCTCGGCATGGTGGATACAACCCCAGCCAATGTAATCTCTGCCTCTATCCATGCAGAATACTCTATAGAACAATCCGAATGGCTAACAAAAAACTCAGCCCTCTCATGTTGAGCCGAACAGGCATACACCCTAAATCTATCTTCTGCTGACAAATGCCGAGAAGACAAACGCTAACCCAATGCCCCCTTAAAAGGATGAACATCCTGAAAATGGTCGAACTGTGCCATCAAAGCTAGTAGGTGATATATGGACATGCCCCTCAAACCATCCAAAGGGAGATAATCCATGTCATGTGCATGAGTAATGAAGCAGTAGGGAGAACTAAGCCCTGAGCACAAAAAAAAGTCAAATGGATCATCGATCCCTTCCAAGAACACTGACCATGATGCAACATCTGTACACTACGCTGGCTGAAAAGAGTAAGACATGGCTATCTCATGGGAAAAATAGTACCCATGACGTCAGAATATGCCAATCAGTCTCAAGTGTGACATGAACCACACATACAGCAAGACCAAACTGCTCGTAAATACCCCTACAGAATGGGTGTGGCAATACGTGGCTGACCTCAATGTCTCTATAATCCTACTTAGCAAAAGGTGTTTATTGTGAAACACACTACCTTCTAAGATAAAGGTGTTTATCATTAAAGGGGCTAGTGGGAGGATAATAGATCTTGAAGAGTTCAAGAACCACAAAACACTATAAGTCAAATAAGAGGAACCTGTAGATAGACCTATTGCACCACAACCGAATCGTAAATCTAGAATAATACCGACGATACCTAGGAGGTATGGATTCATTATAGATGATGATGATGATGAGGTACACATCACAGAAGATGATGATCCAGTTACATGAGGTAAGAGTTGTAGACACTCAGAGAAATGGACTGAAGCAAGCTTCTCAAAAATGGAACATTCGCTTTGATGAAATAAATCAAAAGAGTTTGATTTTATCAGCAATAAGAATGAACCTAGTGTGTACAAAAGGGTCAGTGGGAGCGTCGTGACATTCCTAATATTATATGTTGATATACTATGGATAAGGAATGACATACTAATGCTACAATCAGTAAAGATAAAGTTGTCTAAACATTCCTCCATGAATGATTTGGGAAGAGTATCTTAATTGGGGATACAAATCTATATAGATAGATTTAAAAGGATGCTCGACTTAACCCAAGGAACATATATTCATTTGATGCTAAAGTCGTTTAGCATGGCGAACTCCAAGAGATGTCTCATATTGATGAGCCATGGAGTGTATCTCTCTTAATAGTCCTCATAGGCTCATAAAAGAGAGATCGCATGTGTAAGACCCCGAAATTTTTTTAAATAAAAAGGAATTTCCTTTATTTATTATTTTGAAATAGTAAGGGTGGATTTGATTAATGTGGTTAGTTATGGGTAAAATGCGCAAATTTTACAAAATAAGCAAGTGGTTATAAAATATTCATTGTTGTCGGAGAATATTCGTTTGGTCGTGGAATATTAAATGCTTTGTCGAGAATATTAATTTACTGACTGGTATGACCATGTGTGGGCCCCATAATGGAAAGCGATTGGAGGAAGAAAAGCGACAAGAATAAGTTGTTTATAAGTAATTGGTAGCGAGTTATTCTAGTTTATTTATTTATTGGACCGGTGGTTAAAACACAATAATACGTGTTGTTGCACAAGAAGATACCAGTATTGCACCAATTATTTATTCTTACGTAAGAAGGCATTCCTCAATAATTGTTACGATAATTCTCATTCGATATTTTATTTTATTGATTCAATAATTCTTTGCATTGATATTTTATATTCTTGTTGTTTCAATAATTGTCATTACACAATATTTTTCATTATCGAAGCAATAATTCATATTATCCGAATAATATTATTAGATAACATTATTGGCAATGTCTAGAAAGTTACGTCTAAGGAGAGGTTTTGTCACCTAATTTGCGGCAAGATGAGGAGAAATTCTTATTGGAAAGCCCCTTCTTGGGAAGCCGCTGGTTGTCAATATTGTGATTCTCGTAATATTATTTGTGAATAATTAATTATTGATTCATATGATGAGAAAAATATTGATTTTATGTGGATATAGATGGAGAAAATTTTAATGTGACAATTGTTGAAAATTGAAATTTTATCTTTTTCGATAAAATAATTCATTTAAATATATATATTATTATATTTTAATAATATAATAATGGTGATATTTTTAAAAGCGAATGTGGGATATATGAGTATCTGAGGAGGAAGAGTATTTTTGTTGCAATAAATGTTTAAAACATGTTAAACATGTCGGTGGACCCCATTTATTGACTGAAATTTGATTATAGCCTCTAAAATCATCTGTTTGTGGATTTCGGTCAATTTCTGTTTGGAATTTGGAAAACCTTTCTTCTACAAAGTTGTAGAGAATTGAATTTCCTATAAAAACATGCGAGATTCGAATTTTCTGATAAAAGGGCTATTTATTATGAATTATTGAAGTTCCGGAGCTCCGAAATAATTGATTTTTGAAAGATTAAAATATTTTTAATTACTAAAACGTGTTTTTCATTTTGTGGCTCTCATTTAACATGTGATATGAGCTGAATTCAGTTGATAAGAGTGGGCGTTGGAAAATTTTAATATAAATTAATATTTTATTAAATTTTCTTCTTTGGTGTTCTAAGCATTTTCCTATAAATAGGGTGCTTAGGTTAGAATTGAAAATCACACTAGAAACTGAAGTTTTCTCTCTCTATATTATCGAGCGTATTCTTGAGAGTATTTTGAGTATACTTTGAGTGTTGCTATACGGTGCAAGTTCAAGTCATAGCCTATATCCGGTGTTTCAACTAGAAGTACTGTCTTTCGAGGTAAGGGATATTATTTTTTTTAAAATGATATTATTTCTTCAATATCATTATGCCAAAATATTGGTTGAAACTTTTTATCAAATTTAGAACTTTTTTCATGTCGGGTTACTATTCATGAGTTACTATTCATGAGTTACTATTCACTTAATTACTATTCATGAGTACTATTCAATAAGCGTGAAGATATTTTTTGTGAAATTTCTATCTTTTCGTAGCCGAGATTTTTGTTCACGATATCGACATTATTCCGAATACGACACTATTCATCGAAAAATAAAATTTCTTCTTTTCGTCAAAATATCTATTATGGATACTAGCTTTGATTGTATCCATGTTTTGATCATTCTTGAATTTTACACCACTATGATTATTTTGAGGTATTTTTGGATATGGATAAAACAAAGTACGAATCCTTAATCCTTAATCCTTGTCATTTGTTTCACTGGATTCGTTATTTAAAAATATTTTTCATCATCCTCAGTCTTAAATGATGATATTATTGAATATCTTTGGCCTGTAGTGCAAAGATGAATGATTTATGATGAATATCTTTGGCACGTAGTGCAAAGATGAATGATTTCGATGAATATCTTTGGCAGTAGTGCAAAGATGAGCAGTGTTTAGATGAACATGACCAACTGGTGAATGTCCCTTGGCTTTCGTAGTGCAAGAATGAATATATGATTCGGTATATATATTGATTGATGTTACTGAGGATAAAAATATTGATGATGGACATTAAATTCATAGATATTAGTAGATTTCATCCTCTACGTAACTCTTCTATGAATTAATATTTTCATTATGAATATTGATTTAAAACTTGTTGTCTATTGTATTCTATTAGATTTTTCCTGTTGAAGACTAACGATAATTTTGATGTATATTATCTTAGTCATAATATTCTTTTCTTGGGCTAGTTGAGCTCACCCTTTTCCTTTTTGTTCCATTTTTTCTTCTGGGAGAGCGAGAATGTAGTGATTACTAGTCGGGGTATGGAATGAAGGTTCTAGAGAGAGTTGTTTAGTAGTCCTCACCATTTTTGTAAAATAATGTATCAATAATTATAATGGGGATTTATTTGCGTGTGGATATTGTCTAGATGGCATATCTGTATTTAAACTCACAGTTTATATGTTGTAATAATAAAGTTGTAGTTATTTCTGTACCATGTATTTGGCGACTCAGAATAGGTTAGATGGAATGGACCTATTTTGGGGGCGTCACAGTTGGTATCAGAGCTTAGGGATATGATCTCTGGCGGAGATCGGGGAATAGAACTAGGAAGGGAGAGACGAGTAAATCCTTCGCTAGTGTGTCTTACCTAAGCTTATTTGTTAGTTGGTTAGTATATAGGGATATTATGTGATATATTGATTTCCTTAATTAACCCTTGTTTTATGATAGTTGTGACGCCCCCAAAATAGGTATACAACACCCATTCTGAGTCGCCAAAATACATGGTATAGAAAGCAAACTACAACTTTGACAATACAGATGTCGTGTAGAATACGACAATACTGTTCGTGAGTTTGAATACAAATATTGTCTTCTAGACAATATACACACCCAAATAAGTCCTCATTAATTATTCATACACTATTTTACAGAAATAGTGAGGACGGCTAAAACATCTTCCTAGAACCATCACTCCATATCCCGACTCGATCCTGCTATGTTCTCACCTCCTGAGAAGAAAAATGGAACAAAAAGGAAAAGGGTGAGCTCAACTAGCCCAGAGAAGAATATTATGACTAAGATAATATACAACAAATTATCGTTAGTCTTCAACAGGAAAAAATCTAATGAATACAATAGACAACAAGTTTTAGATCAACAAATGCAAATGAAATAGCAATCCATTAGAAGAGTCACGTAGAGAAAGAATTCTACCGTCTTCTAAGGTTTAAAAGTCCATCATCAATAGTTTATCCTCGTAATAACAATCAAAATACATTTTAATCATCTTTGCACCATGTGCCAAAGATATTCATTTGTATCACCATTGGTCATGTTCATCTCAACACTGCTCATCTTTGCACTATGTGCCAAAGATATTCATCGATTAATCGCTCATCTTTGCACTCTGAAAGCCAAAGATATTCATTTATATCACCATTTAGGACCGAGGATGATGAAAAACATTTTAAAGAAACGAATCCAAAGTGAAACAAAATGACAAGGATTAAGGATTCGTATTTTTTGTTTTACCCATGTCCAAAAATACTTCAAAATAATCATATTGGTGTAAAATTCAAGAATGATCAAAACATGGATACAATCAAAGTTAGTATCCGAATAGATATTTTGGACAAAAGGAAAATTTTTTATTTTTCTATGAATAAGGCCAGATTCGTGAATAGTGTCAGATACGTGAAATAGTGCCGACACGTGAATAAGTAACCCCAAACACAACAAGTTCCAAATTTGATAAAAAGTTCACCAATACTTGAGATAATGATATTGAAGAAAAATATCATTTAAGAAGAAAATAATACCCTTACCTCAAAATAACCATACTCGATTGAATTTAGATATAGTCTTGTGTAAACCCAAGACCAGTATAGCAACACTCAAAGTATACTCACAAGAATACGCTCGATAATTTAGAGAGAGAAAGAGAAAACTTTATTTACGGTGTGATTTTCAATTCTAACTTAGCCCTCATTTATAGGAAAATGTTAGAACGCCAAAAAGGAGACTAAATTAATAAATTATTATTATTTAAAATTACATTTCTACGCATGCCATTTGAACACTTGACCACCACCAACCTTGACCCAATTTCCAAAGAAACCCACATATTCAAAAACAAGAGTGGGTCCCACCCATTATTTAATAAAATTATTTTATCTTCCGAAACTTCAATAATTCGTAGAAAATAGCTCGTTTATCGGAAAAATTTGAAACTCGCGACTTTCCATGGGAAATTCCATTCTCTCTGACTTTACGTAAGAAAATTTTCCAAATTCCAAGCGAAATTGACCGAAATCCACAAACGGGCTATTTTACGATACTATAATCAATTTTCTAATTAAGAATTGTGTCCCACCGACACACAAAACATATGTTAAACGTTTAATGCCACAAAATACTCTACCTCCTCATATACTCATATATCCCACATTATTATAAAAATATCACAGTTAATATATTATTAAAATAATATATTTAAATGAATTATTTTATCGAGAAAAAGATAAAATATTAATTTTCAACAATTATCACATTAAAAAATTTCTCCATCTATATCCACATAAAATAAATATTTTCTTTATCATAATAATCAATAATTACTTATTTATAAATAATATTACGGAATCACAAGATCGATAACTGTGCCGTTCCCAGAAAGAGGGGCTTTCAATAAGGATTTCTCTTCATACTTGGCGCGCAATTAGGTGACCAAACCTCTCCTTAGCGTAACTTTCTAGACATTGCCAATAATGTTATCTCGATAATATTATTCAAATAATATGAATTATTGATTTGATAATGGAAAATACGTGTAATGACAATTATTGAAACAACAAAGAATACAATATATCAACGCAAAGAATTATTGAATCAATAAAATATAATATTAAAAAAGAATCATCGTAATAATTATCGAGTAGTGCCTTGTTACGCATGATCAATAATTCAAGATGTCTTATGCAATACCGTAAAGTTTATTGTGCAACCACGCCAGACATCAGATTTTAACCACCGGTAACCCAATGGTGTTAATGGTAACAATTTACGTCGTTATTTATAAAACTCAATCTTTGTCATTTTCCTTCATCCAACCGTTTTCACATTATGGGCCCACTAATGATATTGCTACTTGGCCGTCAGACGGAGATTCCCGACAAAAAGAATATTCCACGACCAAACGAATATTCCCAAACAATAATGAATATTTTATAACCACTTGCTTATTTTGTAAACTTTTAAGATTTCACCCATACCCAACTAATTATATCAAATTAACCCTTATTAATTTAGAATAATGAATAAAGAAAAATTCAATTTTATTTATAATAAGTTGGGGTCTTACAACAGTATTTGAGAATGTCGACTGAGAATATTAATAATGGAAATGAGACCGTGGAGACGCCTGTACTCACCAACGAGGAGAACGTGTAACAGGCTGGCAATGTTCCTCTTGTGAACAACACCACGGAGCAGATGATGAACGAGGGGATGTTTAGAAGCTTTTTGTAGTTCATGCAAAATCGCATTGAGGAGACTCGTGTTCAAAACATAGGAGGAAATGATAGCAATTCACGAGGTTGTCACAAACCAAGCAGTTCAAAGAGTTGGGACCACGAATTTAAGGGAAAGCCCTGATCCGATCATGGCAAGTAGAAACATGGGTCAAGCAAATTACCAAGATATTCGATGTCTTGGGATGCGGAGAACAGAAAGTTCCATTCGCTACTTTTATGTTCAGTAATGAGGCAAATTCATGGTGGGAATCGTGAAGCGTACCCATCCAATTTCGCACTCTCGGCATGTCACGGAGACGCGTTTGAAATAGATTCAATGACAAGTACTTCCACGAAAGTATTCGTATATATGAAGGAAATGGAGTTTATTAGAATGGAGCGAGAACAACATGGCGGTGTCTCAAAGACGAGGCGAAGTTTGTAGAGTTATCCGGTTTGCACCTCATTTGGTGGAGAATGAGGAACGTATGACGCGGATGTTTCTAAGAGGTTTGAAACCCTAAGATACGCCAAGATCTCATTCTCATAAATTTTTCTCTATTCGGATGTTGTCAGCAGGCTCGATTGTTAGAGCGAGATAACGAAATACGCTCAACCGAGGGACCATAACCGAGGATCATACCAAAGATAGAAGTCATCGAATAACGATAACCAATGGAGAAAGAAGAATACGGACACAAAGCGGTAACCACTCTGGTGGTAATCATGGCCATGAAAATAGAAGAAGCGAGTCGGGAGGAGATTTTAAAAGAGGAGATTTAACAACGACCATATGAAGGCAGCGGTGCAAAGAAGAATTTGGTTCTAAGGGAGAGAAACGACCACCCATTCATATGCTACAAATGCGGAAAAAAGGGACATATCAGTCCAAACTGCCCACAACAGTTCAAGGTATGCTATAATTGTGGAAAAGAAGGACATATCGCTCGGGATTGTATGGTAGCGAAACCCAGTCCAGCGGGAATGGTGACTCAAAAGGATGTCCCAGAAAAGTCAAAGTCAATGGTTCCTAGAAGAGCGTTTGTCGTGACCGGTCAAAATGCGAGGAACCTGAATAAAATTATCACGGGTAAGTTAATCATAAGTTCTTGCGAAGTCTATACCGTGTTAGATACCGGTTCTACTCACTCTTTTATTTCACCTAGTTGTGCTCAACGTTTAAATTTGACTCCGGAGAAGTTAAACTTTGACTTATTGGTTGAAACTTCGTTAGTAGGAGCCTTCGTTATCTCTACTATTTAGAAATCTTGTTTGATTCAAATCAACACTTTCACGTTACCTGTCGATCTTATCTCTTTGAAAATATTTGCATGGATGTGATTTTTGGAATCGATTGGTTAACTACTCATCATGCTTTTCGTAAGGTTGTTAGTTTTCATATTTCTAAGCAACCTGTTATTCGAATTCAAGCAATCAAACCATTGTAGTCAAACATTTTCATATCAAGCCATAAAGTCATTCGTTTATTACGGATGTCAAGTTTTCTTAGTCCATGTTATGGATTTGAATAAAGACACGTCAGATTTGAATAATATTCCTGTTGTTATTGATTTTTTCTGACGTATTTCCTGAAGAATTTCTTGGGCTACTCCCAGAGCGTGATATTGAATTTGTATCGACTTTAAATCCGGTAAAAAACCCATTTCTAAAATTTCATATTAAATGGCTCCTATTGAACTTCAGGAGTTAAAACCGAACTGTAGAAGTTGATACCCGAGCCTTTATCTGGTGACTTCCTTTGTGGAATGTACCGAAGCCAGATTCTCCACAGGAGACACCATATTTGTGCGATAGTAAACTGATAGGTGTCATTGTAATGTGCTATCCAAGGTTGGGATATGAGTCACAGTTGAGAACAACCTAAGTCGGTAATCGAAATACGTAGCTTTCTAGGCTTAGTTGGTTATTATCGGAGATTCGTAAAAGGATATTCTCGAATCGCTATTCTATTAACGCAGTTGACTCGTAGAGATACAAAATTCGAATGGAGCAAGGAATGTGGGAAGACCTTCGAAGAACTCAAGAAGAGACTCATTTCAGCACATGTTCTGACCATGCCATCTTGGAAAAACGAACGTGGTAGCTGACGTGTTGAGTAGAAGATCGTATACAAGTACGAGTACGATATTGTCAAAGACTCATTTCGTATAATTTACAAATAATAGAGATGGAGATGAAAACTCTAGGTACCCACGTGATGATATACTAGTATAATCGACTTTAATCGATAAAGTTAAAGTTGTTCAAGCTACACACCGGAGCTGATGAATTCGAAGAAGAAGGTGCAAGAAGTTGTTATTTCAAAAACGAGAATCGGTGAGGTGAGGAAAGCTCAAACCTTTGATTTATTAATCCATTTGAAATTCTCGATCGAATAGGAACTGTGGCCTATAGACTCGTTTTATCGCCAAGTATGACGCGTGTTCATAACGTTTTTCACGTATCGATGTTACGTAAATATGTGGACGACCTGAACCATGTTATTGAGTTAGAACCGGACGACATAGCCGAAGACTTAACGTACGAGGAGGTACCTATCAGGATCTTGGATAGGAAAGAACATGTCCTATGTACCGAGGTTATACCACAAGTTAAAGTTTTGTGGAGAAACCATGCTATTGAGGAAATGACCTGAGAGTTGGAAATAGAAATGAAAGCGAGGTATTCTCATCTTTTTCAAACACTGTGCACGTCGACGTCAATTTCGAGGACAAAATTTCATAAGGAGGGAGGTTGTAAGACCGAAATTTTTTAAATAAAAGGAATTTTCTTTATTTATTATTTTGAAATAGTAAGGGTGGATTTGATTAATGTGGTTAGTTATGGGTAAAATCATAAATTTTACAAAATAAGCAAGTGGTTATAAAATATTCATTGTTGTGGGGAATATTTGTTTGGTCGTGGAATATTAAATCTTGTCGGGGAATATTAAATGCGACCAAGCCTTGACCCATGTGGGCCCCATAATGGAAAGCGATTGGAGGAAGAAAACGACAAGAATAAGTTGTTTATAAGTAATGGTAGCGAGTTGTTACAATTTATACATTATTGGACCTTATTGGTTAAAACACAATAATACGTGTTGTTGCACAGTAGCACACGGTATTGCACCAATTATTTATTCTTACGTAAGAAGGCATTCCTCAATAATTGTTACAGTAATTATTTATTCAAAGATTTTATTTTATTGATTCAATAATTCTTTGCATTGATATTTTATATTATCGTTGTTTCAATAATTGTCATTACACAATATTTTTCATTATCGAAGCAATAATTCATATTATCCTGAATAATATTATTAGATAACATTATTGGCAATGTCTAGAAAGTTTCGTCTAAGGAGAGGTTTGGTCACCTAATTCATGGCCAAGAAGGAGAAATTCTTATTGAAAGCCCTCTTTTCGGGAACCGCCTGGTTGTCAATATTGTGATTCGTAATATTATTTGTGAATAATTAATTATTGATTCATATGATGAGAAAAATATTGATTTTATGTGGATATAGATGGAGAAAATTTTTAATGTGACAATTGTTGAAAATTGAAATTTTATCTTTTTCTGATAAAATAATTCATTTAAATATATATATTATTATATTTTAATAATATAATAATGGTGATATCTTTACAACGAATGTGGGATATATGAGTATATGAGGAGGAAGAGTATTTTTGTTGCAATAAATGTTTAAAACATGTTAAACATGTCGGTGGACCCCATTTATTGACTGAAATTTGATTATAGCCTCTAAAATCACCCGTTTGTGGATTTCGGTCAATTTCTGTTTGGAATTTGGAAAAAATCTCTTCTACAAAGTTGTAGAGAATTGAATTTCCTATAAAAACATGCGAAATTCGAATTTTCTGATAAAAGGGCTATTTATTATGAATTATTGAAGTTCCAGAGCTCCGAAATAATTGATTTTTGGAAGTTTAAAATATTTTTAATTACTAAAACGTGTTTTTCATTTTGTGGCTCTCATTTAACATGTGATATGAGCTGAATTCAGTTGATAAGAGTGGGCGTTGGAAAATTTTAATATAAATTAATATTTTATTAAATTTTACGCTTTGGTGTTCTAAGCATTTTCCTATAAATAGGTGCTTAGGTTAGAATTGAAAATCACACAAAAATCAAGTTTTCTCTATATTATCGAGCGTATTCTTGTGAGTATTGTGAGTATACTTTTGATTATTGCTATAATTGTGCAAGTTCAAGTCATAGCATATATCAGGTGTTTCAACTAAGTCTTGTCTCTTTCGAGGTAAGGGATATTATTTTTTTAAAAATGATATTATTTCTTCAATATCATTATGCCAAAATATTGGTTGAAACTTTTTATCAAATTTAGAACTTTTTCATGTCGGGATTACTATTCATGAGTTACTATTCACGAGTTACTATTCATGAGTTACTATACACGAGTTACTATTCATGAGTACTATTCACGAAGCGTGAAGATGTTTTTTTGTGAAATTTCTATCTTTTGGTGTCGGAGTTACTGTTCACGTATACGACACTATTCCCGAATACGACACTATTCATCGAAAAATAAAATTTCTTCTTTTCGTCCAAAATATCTATTCTGGATACTAGCTTTGATTGTATCCATGTTTTGATCATTCTTGAATTTTACACCACTATGATTATTTTGAGGTATTTTTGGATATGGATAAAACAAAGTACGAATCCTTAATCCTTAATCCTTGTCATTTGTTTCACTGGATTCGTTATTTAAAAATATTTTTCATCATCCTCAGTCTTAAATGATGATATTATTGAATATCTTTGGCTGTAGTGTAAAAAGATGAATGATTTATGATGAATATCTTTGGCACAGTAGTGCAAAGATGAATGATTTCGATGAATATCTTTGGCCCGTAGTGCAAAGATGAGCAGTGTTTAGATGAACATGACCAATCTGGTGAATGTCCTTGGCTCAGTAGTGCAAGAATGAATATATGATTCCAGATATATATTGATTGATGTTACAGGGATAAAAATATTGATGATGGACTGTTAAATTCATAGATATTAGTAGATTTCATCCTCTACGTAACTCTTCTATGAATTAATATTTTTCGCTGTGAATATTGATTTAAAACTTGTTGTTTATTGTATTCTATTAGATTTTTCCCTGTTGAAGACTAACGATAATTTTGTTGTATATTATCTTAGTCATAATATTCTTTACTGGGCTAGTTGAGCTCACCCTTTTCCTTTTTGTTCCATTTTTCTTCTCAGGAGACGAGAATGTAGAGATTACTAGTCGGGGTATAGAATGAAGGTTCTAGAGAGAGTTGTTTAGTAGTCCTCACCATTTTTGTAAAATAATGTATCAATAATTATAATGGGGATTTATTTGCGTGTGGATATTGTCTAGATGGCAATATCTGTATTTAAACTCACAGTTTATATGTTGTAATAATAAAGTTGTAGTTATTTCTGTACCATGTATTTGGTGACTCAGAATGGGTTGGATGGAATGGACCTATTTTGGGGGCGTCACAGCATGAGTAACTATCATGTATGCTATGAAATGTACGAGACCTGATGTTGATCAGTCATATTCTGGAGAAGTTCACTATGAGTCAGTGAAAAACATCTTAAAGTACTTAACCGACACTAAGGATGTGATCATATTTATGGTGGGTCTGAATTAAAACTAGAGGGCTTAATGACTCAAGTTTTTCGAGATGCACTCAAGACGACGTAAAATCCACTTTAAGGTAAAGCGTTACCTTGAACGGTGGTACGGTGAAATTGGAAAGGTTCCAAACAACAAAGAGTTGTTGGTTTAGTGATAAAGACAAAATATATAGCTGTAAATGAAGCTGCAAGTTGATTGTTTGGATGATAAGTTCATTACAGAACTAGGAATAGTTCCTAAGTCTCATCTTGGATCTAAACATGTGTTGTGGCACTTTCATTTGATTATACGAATCATTGAAAGATGGGAAATAACTATAGAGATAGTGTACTCTCAAGAACAATATTACATATCCATTAACTAAAGCTTATCCAACAGCAGGATAATCGTCACTTAGAGAAGAAGAGTATGAGATACCATGACGATTGGCTTTAGTGCAAGTGGGAGATTGAAAGTAGTATGCACACAAGCCAATCATGTTTGATGATAAAACATATACTTTGTAACAATCTTATTCGTTTATTAATAAAAAGTATTAATTTATTAAAGGCTTTTAATTATCTACATGATGCTGTTTTATAATATGTGATAAACCCATAGTTTTAAGCAATGCTTTTAGAATAATGATGATGATCATTCTAATGAGATCTAAATTCTTAGAAAGCTTAAAACTAAAATAGTTCCCAATCGTTGGATTACTAAATTGGGGATTAGTGAATCCGGATAGATTGGTACATACGTTGCTTGCTCATTGGATGAGGATGATTGATCTCGTGATCATTTGTGTGGAGACACTAAAGCAAGTATGTAGGTGCTTATTGGAGAATAAGTTCACTGAACATGACTCGCTAAGGAATACCTAATAGAGTTTTACTTGCCTGTCAATATGAATTCCTGTAGTGATAGTAGTACAAGTGATCCTTGGACTTGAGATCATCATAGTATCTTGTGTATGATGAGTTATACTTTGACTTATTCCTGGTATATCAAAGGGTATGCTTGGGTATAATAAGTTGTACATAGAGATAATGTATGATCAATAAAGAATCTACCACTTCTAGTAAAAGAAGAGAAATGTCCTATGTGATTCGATAAATGACAACCCAAAGAGTCCTTGGTTAAGGCGAATGAAATTAGAAAGGAGTTTCTAATTTGCATTATTTGGAGTTGTGCATTTAAGAATCGAAAAACATATAATTAAATAAAATAAGACTTGTGATAATTCCATGTCTTATATTTAATTGGGACATTGTATAGTGGAAGGATTGAATTGTACGGTAACTATTTACTCAAAGGTTCTTTTATGATTAATGTTGAAATCTATATTATCTGAAAAGTCGTTGATCGCTAGGGAGGCTTATCCCTATTATAGAATAAATATTATTTATTTAAATAAATTAATAATTTAATTTATTTATTTAAATAAGATTAGAATTGTTCTAATTGATTTATTCACAACCGGTTCAATATGGAGAACCTAAAGGGTCACACCATAAAAGGCAAAATAATTATTTAAGAAGTTAATGACATAATCGTAATAATATGTTAAGTGTATTTAATTTAATCTATGGTGATAGAATAAATTAAATAACTTAATATTTATTATTTAATATTTTGGAAATATTAAATATATAAATTAATAAGAGGAGTCTTATTAGTATTATTATAATTATTATTATTTTAATTTTTAAAGAGTTGGAAATTAATTTAATATAAGTACTCTCATTTATTCCTAATAAGATTAGGAGGTTAAATTAATTAAAAGAGTTTAATTAATTATCCCTAATAAGATTATGGAGCTTAATTAATTAAAGGACTTTAATTAATTAAAATAAAACACAATTCCCTAATTGTTAAGGAGGGTTGCCCACATCTAGAAATAAGAGGAGTCTTATTACGGGTGGTGTGGTTGTTGCTTCACAACATACGTGATTCCAATTGTTGGAGAGTACGCTCCTTTTCTATGAGAGATAGAAAAACTAGGGTTTTGCCAAATACCCATCTTCTTGAATTCTTCTTCTTCCTTGGTGGATCACCTCTAGAGGCCAAACACTTGGGTGGCTAACGTTGATCAAAGGAAGGAACCAAACCCGATGGATTCAAGTTGAACGCGAAAAGGATTGGAGGTGAACTTGTACCTGAGGAAGTTCGAATCTCCAAGGGTATGATTCTTGTTCTTTATATCTTTTCGTTAAATTAATAATTGTGCATAAAGGATGATCCGGGTATATGGTTTGTAAAATTTTAAACTCTGATTTTTACACGTTTCCGCTTATTTTGTGCAATTTGATTGCGTTCATAAATATTACAAACCTAACACTTTCCTCTATTTCCAAATCTTGTAACTCCTTTCCATGGAGCAACACGTAACAACACATGATCTCCAATATTGAATTCCACGTCCTTTCGATGAAGATCAGCATAACTCTTTTGTCGGTCTTGTGAGGTTTTTATACGTTGTTGGATCATTTGAATCTTTTCCGTAGTCATACGTACCAACTCCGGTCCAAACAATGTTCCTTCACCTACCTCATCATAACATACTGGAGAACAACACTTTCTTCCATACAACGCCTCGAATGGAGCCATACCAATACTTGTTTGATAACTGTTGTTGTAAGAAAACCTCAGCAATGGTAAGAACTTGTTCCAACTTCCTTTGAATTTAAGGACACAGAGTCTTAATAAATCTTCAAGAGTTTGAATAGTCCTCTCTGATTGTCTGTCCGTCTGAGGATGATATGTCGAACTAAATCATAAATCTGTGCCCATAGCTTTCTGTAAACTAACCCAAAATCGTGAAGTGAATCTCGGGTCTCGATCAAAAACTATAGATATCGGCATACCATGCAGTCTTACAATCTCGTTTATGTACATACGAGCAAGATGTTCAAGTGTATAAGTTTCTCGTATTGGTAAGAAATGAGCAGACTTGGTGAATCTATCAACAATGACCCAAATTGCATCTATGTCTTGACAAACCTTGGGAAGACCAGTAACGAAATCCATGGTAATATGCTCCCACTTCCATTCTGGAATTTCAAGTGGTTGCAATGGACCTTTTGGTACTTGATGCTCTGCCTTGACTCGTTGACAAGTTAAACACCTTGAGATAAACAGTGCTATCACTCTCTTCATATTGCCCCACCAAAATGTATGTTGAAGATCATGATACATTTTGGTACTCCCAGGATGGATTGAAAACAGTGTGTTGTGCGCCTTCATCATGATTTTATACATTAACTCAGGATCGGTAGGAACACAAAGTATGGAGTTGACTCGAAGTATTCCTTCTTCATCGATTATCAGCTCCAGGTCTGTAGCTTGAGCAGCTTTAACTTTATCGATTAAAGTCGGTTCTACTCGTATATTCGTCATCATCACGTGGGTCCCTGGAGTCTTTATCTCTATCTCCATCCTTTGTAAGTCATACAAAATGGACCTCTGCGTTGACAATATCGCACTCGTACCCGCATATGATCTTCTACTCAATGCGTCAGCTACCACGTTTGCTTTTCTAGGATGGTAATGAATGGTATGATCATAATCTTTCAACCGTTCAAGCCAACGTCGCTGTCGCATATTGAGTTCCTTTTGAGTGAAGAAATATTTGAGGCTTTTATGATTCGTAAAGATCTCTACTTTCTCCCCATACAAGTAATGCCTCCAAATTTTAAGTGCGAAGACAACAGCTGCCAACTCTAGATCATGAGTAGGATAATTCCTCTCATATTCATTGAGTTGTCGAGAGGGATAAGCTATGACTTTCCCATGTTGCATGAGAACACATCCTAACCCTTTGCCTGAAGCATCATTGTAGATGACAAATCCCTCCGAGCCAGATGGTATTGTCAGAATAGGTGCTGAAATGAGTCTCCTCTTGAGTTCTTGAAAACTCTTCTCACATTCCTCGCTCCAACCAAATTTTGTATCTTTCCGAGTCAGCTGAGTTAAGGGAGTAGTGATTCGAGAAAACCCTTCTACGAATCTCTTATAATAACCAGCTAAGCCGAGAAAGCTACGTACTTCGGTCACTGATTTAGGTTGCTCCCAGCTTTGAATAGCTTTAATCTTTGCTGGGTCAACAGATATTCCTTGAATTGATACCACGTGCCCAAGGAATGCTACTTCCTCAAGCCAGAACTCGCATTTCTTTAACTTGGCATAAAGCTTATATTCACGAAGCTTTTGAAGTATCAGCCTCAAGGGTTACTCATGATCTTCACAACTTTTGGAATAAATAAGGATGTCATCAATAAAGACGACCATAAAGTGATCCAAATATTCCTTGAATACTCGGTTCATCATATCCATGAAGGCAGCAGGAGCATTAGTCAATCCAAAAGATATGACTAGGAATTCATAATGCCCATAGAGTTCTGAAAGCCGTCTTTGGAATGTCATCGGTTCTAATCTTTAATTGGTGATATTCGGAACGAAGATCAATCTTTAAAAAGAATTTGGCACCTTGCAACTGGTCAAACAGGTCATCAATACGTGGCAATGGGTACCTATTTTTGATGGTGACATGATTCAATCCCGATAATCAATACAAAGTCGCATACTCCCGTCTTTCTTTTTCACGAATAGAATAGGAGAACCCCAAGGAGACGTACTAGGACGAATGAAACTGATGTCTAACAATTCCTGCAGGTGGGTCTTTAACTCCTAAAGTGCAATAGGAGCCATTCGATATGGGGCTTTGGAAATAGGTTTTGTACCGGGTTCAAGGTCGATACAAAATTCAATTTCACGCTCTGGGTGTAGGCCATGAAGTTCTTCAGGGAATACGTCAGGAAATTCATTAACAATAGAAATATCATTCAAAACTGATGTATTTTTGTTTAGATCCGTGACATGAGCTAAGAAAGCTTGACATCCGTTTTTCAATAAACGAATAGCTTTATGGCTTGAGATGACAGTGATTGATTTTAATGGTTTGGTTGCTTGAATTCGCATAATAGGTTGGTTAGGAATATGAAAGCTAACAACCTTACGAAAATAATCAATTTTTACATGATGAGTAGTTAACCAATAAATCCCTAGAATTACGTCAAATGCAAGTATTTTCAATGAAATAAGATCGACAGGTATTGTGAGGATACCGATTTGAACCAAACAAGACTTATAAATAGTGGATGTAATGAAGGTTTCTCCCAATGGAGTTTCAACAGATAAGTCGAAGTCCAATTTCTCCGGAGTCAAATTTAAACGTTGAGCGCAAGTAGGAGAAATAAAAGAATGGGTAAAATTGGTATCAAATAAGGTATATACTTTGCTAGAGTTTATGATAAGCTTACCTGTGATGACCTCGTTTGGGTTCCTTGCTTTCTGGGAGGTCACGACAAATGCTCTCCCTTGCACTACTGACTTTGACTTTTCTGGGACGTCCTTTGGTGCCTCCATCCTAGCTGAACTTGTCTTCGGTGAACGACAAAATTGGGCTAAGTGACCTTCTCTTCCACAATTATAACATTCTTTGGACGACATCGTGTAGTTTGGACTGAAGTGTCCCTCCCCTCCGCATTTGAAGCATATGATAGGTGGTCGTTCTCCTTCCTTAACAATGGTTGGTGCTGACGTCTTTCCATCATTGCTGAATCTCCTCTTCTTGAAATGTCCATTCTTATTATTTTGGCCATGATTACCACCGAAGTGGTTACCATTTCTGGCATGTTGATTCCCTCTACGCTTATTGTCACCGCTTCGATGACTATTATCACTAGTATTATCATTTTGCCGGCTGCTCTCTTTTGGTTGGGTTGACTCATTATCGCGCTCTAATAACTGAGCCCTATTAACAACATCTGAATACAAACACAGTTTATGAGAGATAAGATATTGACGTATCTCAGGTTTCAAACCTCTTAGAACCATTCGCGTCATTCTCTCCTCATTATCAATCAAATGGGACGCAAACTGGTACAACTCGGCAAACTTGGCTTCGTACTGCGACATGGTCATGTTGTTTTGCTCCAGCTTGATGAACTCTACCTCTTTCATGTGACGAATACTTTCGGGAAAGTACTTGTCATTGAACAATTCTTGGAACTTCTCCCAAGTCATCTTTAGTGCGGCAAGTTGAGTACGTTTTACAGATTCCCACCAGTAATCTGCCTCTGCACGCAACATGAAGGTGGCAAAGGGAACCTTTTGCTCCTCGTAGTGTCCCAGGACATCAAATATCTTACAGATCTTCTTTATCCACGTCTCCGCCTTAAGTGGTTTTGGCTCTCCAAAAAACTTCGGTGGTCCCAGTTCCTTGAACTGCTTAGCAGTGACCGTCCGAGAGTTGCCAGTGTTTCCACTCGTATTTTTATATGAGAGCCGTTCTTACTGATGTTGCATGAATTGCATAAAGCCTCTGAACATTCCATCGTTCATCATCTGGTCAGTGTTATTGTTTTCCTGAGGATTGTCACCTTCCTGATGCACATTATCTTGATTATTGATCTGTGGAGACTCAACGGTCTCCTGTGCTCCATTGATGTTCTCAACATTCTCGGATGTCATTTTAAAATACTGCCACAAAACAAGGGTTAATTAACATATCACATATTATCCCTATACTCGAATTGACCAATTAAATACCAAATAAACTTAGGTAGGTCATACATTGGTGAAGGAATTCCCGTCTCCCCCCTCCTAGTTCTTGTCTCACATCTTAGCCAGGATCATATCCTAAGCTTTGATACTAATGTGGACGCCCCCAAAATAGGTATACATCACCTATCTTGAGTCGCCAAATACATGGTATAAAATTCAAATACAACTTAATTATACAACAGTCGTGTAAAATACGACAAAACATATGCTGTGAGTTTTAATACAAATATTGTCATCTAGACAATATCCACACTCAATTGAGTCCTCATTACATTTATTATCACACTATTTAACAGAATAGTGAGGACTACTAATGTTATTATCTGGACCGTCACTCCGTTCCCCGACTAGTCCCTGCTACGTTCTCATTTCTTGAAGAGAACAATGAAAGTAAAAGAGAGCTCAACTAGCCCAGTAAGAAATATTATAACTAAGATAATACAGAATAAATTATCGTTAGCCTTCAATAGTATTAAACTGATACAATATAACAAACATCAAGTTTAACTGCAGCGGAACAAGCAATCCATTAAAAGAGTCAAGTAGAGAATAAAATCTACTATCTTTTATGATTTAAAAGGTTTTTCATCACTTTTATCGCTGGGACTCAGCTTAATAAATAATCCACATCATCCATGAACTACGACCAAGGATATTCATTAGTATCACAACCACAAATTATCCATGCACTACGGGCCAAGGATATTCGTGTATTTATCAATGGTCATGATCATGCCAATAACTGTCCATCAATGCACTACGGGCTAATGAGGACTTTTACCACATCATTTGTAACATTGCGGTCATGATTATACCAATTAATCCCTGGTCATAATCATACCAAGTCCATCTATGCACTACAGGCCATAGATGACTTTCAACATAATATAAACATGAGGATGATGACAATGATATAAGAATTCAATAAAAAAATTCAAGAATTAAATTTATCCAGGAACTAATAACGTCCAAATTTTCAACATGATACTTCTTTGTAGAGTAAAATTCAAGAATGCTCAGAAGAATATTTCCATGAAAAGATACTGGATGAAGCGCAAATATCAATGATATTCCACTAATTTCATGGAGTATAGAAGTCAAAACTTTAACCAACTGAGTATAATAAAGAATGGAATAACAAAAGAAATCACCAGGCATGCGATAAATCGCACAGACAGGTTATTCCAACAGAATAATAAATAACGGAACCAGGTCATGCGTAAACGCATAGACAGGATATTCCAACAGAATAATAAATAACGGAACCAGGTCAGGCGAAATTCCCACTAGCAGGATGTTCCAACAGAATAATAAATAACGGAACCAGGTCATGCGTAAACACACAGACAAGATGTTCCAACAGAATAATAAAGAATGGAATAACAGAAGAATTTTACCATGTATACGGTACTTCGCATAGACATGTTATTCCAACATAATGATAAAGAGTGGAATAATAGAAGAATTTCACCAAGTATAGGGTAGACCGCGTATATAGGTTATTCCAACAGAATAAAAAAATGGAATAACAGAAGTTCTCTTCATGAATACGAAAGAAATAATACCCCTTACCTTAGAACAAACTGGATATAGGAGTAGTGAAGTAGCAGAATACTTTTCTTCTTTCTCTCTATAGTTTCTCTCTCTGGAGTTTCAGTGAATTCGTAAGAAATAATGAAGGAATGAGCTTCTATTTATAGGAGAATGGACCTGATAGTAACTAATTCTGAGCGGTCCAAAGTTGATTTACTTTTAAACGGATGGTCTAGATTGGTTTATTATAAAATATTCTAATAAAACAAAATCTTTTAAATAAAATATAATATATTCTATTTATAATTCAATAAAACGAATAACTTTATAAAAGTATTCTATTTTTTATATAAAAAGATTTTACTATACAAAACACTATGCGAGCACTATGCAAATACTATGCATAATAAAATATAATATATTCTATTTATAGTCTAATAAAACGAATAACTTTATAAAAGTATTATGTTTTATATAAAAGATTTTACTATACAAAATACTATGCATAATAGAATATAATATATTCTATTTATAGTCTAATAAAACGAATAACTTTATAAAAGTATTTTGTTTTATATAAAAAGCTTTTTTATTTTATTACATTAATAATACTAATAAAACAAAACTTCATCATCATTATTATAATTCACACTATTAATCGACCAAGTCGTTCCCAGGAAAGAGGGGGCTATCCAATAAGGATTTTTCCCTATTGGCGCGCAATTAGGTGACCAAACCTCTCCTTGGCAGAACTTCTAGACATCGTTAATATTGCAAATAATAATATTAATAACTTCGTCGTCCCAATTATTGATTTAATAATATATAAAAATCGACAATAATTGAATGAATTAACGTGAGATACTATGCAACAATTACTGAAGGAATAATTGAACAAAACTGAGTGACTTCTCACGTAAGCATTAATAATCAATACTGTGTGCTACTATGCAACCACACGTATTCCTGTACTTTTAACACCGGGTGTTTCAACAGTTAACGATAAAACTTCCGCCGTTATTTTCATAAAATATTTTTGTCGTTTTCTCAATCCGATAATAATTCCGTTGTGGGGTCCACCAATGATTGTGCCGTCGTACAAATATTCCCTGTTAAAACGAATATTCCCTATTAAAACGAATATTCCCTGACCAATCGAATATTATATAACAACTTACGTACTTTGCAAAATTTATAACTATTACCCACAACTATAACATTACATCAAATTCATTCCATAATATTCAAAAAATTATAATTATAGAAATTCATCTTTATTCATAAAAGTTGGGGTCTTACACATAACATAATACATACATGATAAACATTAGATAGAAATATGATGTAGGGAATAGAAAATAGTATACATACATTCCTAAGTACATCATCTCTGTGTACAGCTAAAAATACAAGGAAATGGGGCACCGACGCCCAACAACTAACAGAGGCCTATCAAAAGATATAACGAGAATGGGGCACAGCCACCCAGTATCTAATAAAGGCCTATCAAAAGATATAGCGAGAAATACATCAGAAGAAGTCAATGGTGTTGATGTCTACATCATCTATCATGTCCATCTGATGTAACTCCTCCTGAGTCACTTGATCTCCGCCAAGAGGGATGTCAGGCCAATACAATGGAGGATCTGCACCGAAAAAACCATATAGGTCACCTGAAGGGCTATCCCCAGAGCTGGAAGGATCAAAAGTATTCGCCTCAAGGATCTCGCGCAAGTGCGGATGAAAAATGTGTCCGATCCCAATCTTTGGGTCAAGTTTGTCAACTGCGTCAAATGAGTAGGATCTCAGATGCCAGCCATCCAATCCATCACCATCACGGATCCAGGAACCATATCCCCCATGAACTGAGTGGTGCAGGTCTGGGCTTCGATGGTACGAGGGGACCACCAGCGGTAGAATACCTCCTGAGAGAATAGACCCTCTGAAAAAGTAAAGCCGTCAACTCTCATCAACGGGATATCATTGATAGGCGACTACGACACGAGCCAATAACGCCTGACAGGAGGCAAGATCGGCACAGAAATCTCTCCTGTAATACTCCTGATAGCACGCTTTCCTAAATAAAGCTCACATCCTCCATCTGTGAAAGGAGGAATCCTACCAGTGGATATCACATGCTCGACACCAGTTAGGAACCCATCTCAAAGCCAACTATCAAATGGTCCCCAGAATAGGGAACCCAAGTAATGGCATCAGCTGTCAATAGCTCCAACTGTAGGCGACAATGGGTGAAACCCTCAGCTACAGGAACATCCGCCAATGTGGAGTGATGTAATCGCCATCCTCGTGGATAGGTATCTAGACCTAACACGCTAATGGGACGCAATCATGGGAGCCTCTTATAGGCCCAAAACTACCAATACAAAGGCGAACATCTGCGGTCAGTCAACACTCTTAACTTGTACATGGGAAATCAAAAGAGAAATACTGTAATACCCGAGAATTCTACATCTTATTAAATGAATATATTAATAGAAATAAATATTTATTTGAATAGAAATGATTTCGTGTTATGAGATGAGTTAACTCAATTATATTAAAGTGAATAATTGTAATAAGTGAGGAAAGGTGGAGTTGTAATAAACTCTTTGAAATGCCTTGTGTGGCACCGTGATGAGAAATAATAAGTGATTATTATTAGTGTAAGAGATATTATAACAATGAGAAACATGTTTATAAATATAACAAGATTCATATTTATTTAATCAATTGTTATAAAGATTAATAATGTCATTGATTAGTAGGGAAGGGATTAATTAATATTATTATTAATTAATTGGTAAGATACATAATTTATTAAGTGCTATGTGCAAGTATGTGATAATATATATATATATATATATATATATATATATATATATATATATATATTTGTGTATGTATAGTAGCTACCTATATGTATAATATAAAGTGTAAAGTGCAAGGTGGCTATATTATATATAGAAACCATATAAGAAGATGTATATTTATTGAGACCATATGTTATGAATACATAATGAAATGCTCATGTGACAATATGTGTGTGGGTATACACTAAAATAATATACCATGAACATATTGTAAACTATTATTTTAATAAAGAAGGCAATGTAATGTGATAAAATCCGAATAAAGTATATCAGTGTGATAAAATGTACATGGATTATATGTGCACCAATTTACATTTACTACATTATGAGAATTATATAGTGACATTTCAATTGGAATTGAAACCTAAGCATATTTGAACCATGTGTATGTATAAGATGTATATAACCTAAGTGGGCTTATACATGTAAATATAGTATGTGGTATTAATTGAACTTCAAATGTTGAGATTAAGGCTTGTCCCAAATTTGGTGTCCAATTGCTCCTCAGTTCTCATTCACGTGTAACACATAAAGGCTAGGAGATATTCCACAATTTTCTCCCAAGCTCCTTCTAGCTCAAGATTTTGGGGTGGGGGGGGGGGGGTGGGGGGGTGGGAATGGTGGTCATGATGATCTCCAATAACCATTTACCAACTCTCTCTTAACTATCATGTAATCCAACATTCTCATTGGTTTAATTTAATGAATATATGCATTGTCTGTATATTAGTTTCTTTATAAATACAACCCATCTCCTTCTAATTTGATTTACTGAGAATTTATTGAGTCTGTAAATTGAGAGCATACAAGTATTCTAAGAGTTTGGGAATTCATTTAGCAACAAACTCATTTCACATTACAGAGGTATAATCCTTCTTCCTTGCTTTTCATTTTTGTCAAAAGAATTCTTGAGTTCTTGAATTCCACTTTCTTAATTTTGCCAAGTTGAATTGTGAATGGGTTGTAGAGCACTTATATAGTTGTTATATAGCCTTATTAACATGTTTAGTATGCAATGAGGTCGGGTTACAGTTGAAGTGGTGAATAAAATTTGGTATTGGGCTTGTTATCTGCCGAGGCTGGGAAGTCTCTGGGCTGGAACAGGAGCTGCGCGGCCGCGCGTATCCCTAATAGAAATGGCGCCCACCCGCGCCCCTTTGCAGATTTTGTTGGTTGATTTGTTATGATATCTAGTTTATGGAGCATGCTAATACAATTTATTTAAGCTTATTTCAGTCCTTGACATACTAGTTATGTGGCCTTTCATATAATCACTCACCTAGCTTGATTTTAAAAGAAAACTTGAGTTTTCAATGTGCAAACTCATAGACCATGTGTACCTTAAAGTTCTAACTTGAGGACATGTTATTGTGGTCTAATTTCATTTGTACGTAAGCATGCGAGCAAGATGTATAGTAAGTGAAGTAGTTTAACATACTAAATGACATTGACAACATGTTAATGGAAACTTAGAGTTTCAAAATGGACATTGACTTATTATATTCATTTTGATATTCCGATCTTGCAAACATGGTAGTATGGTTTTAAAATGCATGTCGGACATACTAACTTACGTATATAGATTTCGTAATGAAGCATGATCATATTGGACTTATTAGAAAGCTTTACTAAATGAAAATACGAACTTTGAACGTGAATATTAACATACTACTTTGAGAGTTAGAATCTGATATTTGTGAACATGTTTGATGATACTCTTAGACTCACTCATGTATCATAAATATATATATATATATATATATATATATATATATATATATATACCATGTTTAGGTATCGTAATTCAAGTGAAGCATAAACGAAGTATATTTTCAAACCAAAATGATGCTAATTACACATATGTGATATGAATCATCACAAGCATGTATAATATGAGTTATATGACTACCTTATATGTTTAAGAATCAAGCATGTTAGACTTTGTGGTTTCATAACCTCGAATGGCCTTAACTCGTTGAAGTGTTCAACTTAGAATCATATTATGAAAGAAGGGACCTAGATTGAACTTGATACAAAAGGACCCTTGACATGTTAATATATGTTATGTAAGGATGGGCAAGCTAGGCCAAGGAAGTGATTGCTCAGCCCTAGTTTGACCTGGGAGCCACGCAGCGCTGCCATCTCCTCCTTAGTACAAATCAAAGTGGGCCGCGTCTTCTACTGAGACTTAGAAAGTGACTTTTGTGATTTGTAAAATATGTAGCATGCTAGTATAACTTCATTATGCTTATTTCTGTCCATCACACACTGACAGAGGTAGCCTTGCATGTTAGCACCTATATTAGCTTGAATTGACAATGTGTTTTTAAATGATGAAGCTTAACAATAGTTCCAAACTACGTAATAACATACGTATATGATTTCATGATTAAGTCATGTGTGTACACTTGAACTATATATCAAGATTTTTTATCGAATATGTTTAACTAATGGGCATCCTATACTTATAATATACTATAAATAGGATTTGAAAGTGTTAATTTCTTAACGTGGATAAACTGCGCTTAAGGCAAGTATCCTAGACCCTTGCATTACTTTATTCAATGAATATCATAAGCAAGTATCTAAACCTTATCTCTTTGAATGCAAGTTATCCTACTTACTCGTTCAATTGAGCTAGTATATTAAAAATCTTGTGAAAACTATTATTCATGTTAAACTTGGTATTGTTCTTGAATATTGTGAAAGTGTCTATGTGTTGGGTAAAATCTAGTTACACACAACACGCAAGTATACGTGGTCAACAAGTAATATAGTGAAAGTAGAGTATCGTTCCCACGAGGAATTATTATAAATTACCAAATATTAACTCTTAACCAAACTAATTTTATTTAAACAATCAATTTAATGTTATAAAGTAAATTACATAATTAAACTAATTCTAATTACCACTAATTACAAATCAGATTATGGAGATTTAAGATCACAACTTCACTTATTGCTTCATTTAAGTTAACACACTTCTCATCAATTATTTTCTATCCTGAATTGTTAATCAGGAACACTAAAGCAGATAAAACCACCTCTCGATGCATAATATTCATACTCACTTAAATCCACAGATGACAGAATTAAGCAAGACACCCTAATTAACTAATCACTATATCTCTATTTGAATTAAAATTAAAAAGGATTTAAAGCACAAGTTCTCTATAAGATTACATATAGCGTAAAGGCATATATCTATCCTAAACACGAATCATGAATTCCATCTATGCAGAAATCACAAACACATGCTATCATGATCAAATATAAATCTAAACTTCATCTCTCGAGTTCATATAGATTATAACGGTAATTGTTAGATAGGCAGTTAAGCAATTAATTCCAAATCACAATAGACAATCCTCACGATAGAACATAATAATTGATAGTGAAGCATATTAAAATAAACTACACAATAAGATCCATTGTAATCTCAAACAAAGATTTAGTTCATTGAATTAAAGCTAATAATCCACACTTGAAATAACATTGAAAGACAAAAATAAGAGTAGAGTGAAGAATAAATCTGTTGTCAGCAAATCTGCATCTTCCTCAACATCCTGCTCTTGATCTTCAATGGTCTCCAAGTCGCTTCAATCTCCAAAACTAATAAGAACTAGGGTTTTATCCCAATCTACTCTACTCTAATTTAATCTAATGGAATTCCTCCCTCTTCTTAATCCTTGTAATTCTCCTCCTTTTATATTCCTCTTTATATGTTTTTAAGTCTTCCTAGAAGTCCTTCAATCAAACAGCTCAAACCAATCCTTCTTGGACTCAAATTCTGCCAACAACTACTTTTTCTACACGTACCCAAGCCCCAGCTTGAATGTTACCTTACAAATAGTAAGCCCCAACTTGATAGTGGCCTGTTATTGAACTTAGGACCCCCAACCCCGGCTTAGGTATTAGGCTTAAAATAGCAAACCCCAGCTTGGTTATGTTCTGCTAGTTGCTCCCTTTTGCTGCAGTGTCCTCTGGTAAAATGGCCATAATGTTTGATCCAGGAGGAGTTACGGGGCTTTCCAACTATTAAATCGAATCTATCGACGAGATCTACAACTCTCATTCTTTGAGTTCTTCGAAATAACGGACAGATGAAGGTCAAAATTGGGTTGGAAGTGACTGTTATGCAAATGGCCATCCAAAACAGTGAAGTTCAATGACAAATGTTATAACTCTTGCATCCGAACTCTGATTTGAATGATTCAAGATGTTCCGGAAAGCTAAGAAGAATCTCTACAACATAATCCAAGTTCCAAGCTAAGAACATGAAATGAACATGAAAGCCCAAATGATTTTCGGATTGATTTTCCTAGCGTTTTCATACTAATAGTCGCTCACACTGCTCCCAAGCATATAATCTACAAAATGAACACAAAATGCATGAAAAGTATTTGAGAAACATGAGATTAAGTAAATAATTTAAGTAATAGATACCGGATAAGTAGGTATAAAACCTATTTATCAAATACCCCCAAACTTAAACCTTTGTTTGTCCTCAAGCAATAACAAAACAAAAATGCAATGCAATGGAATGCAACTAATCTACATGCCTACGAATCCAGCAGTATTGATAAAAACAAGTCTATTCAACTGACCTTAGCGAAATCAAATAAACATGACAATACTTCATATCAAAACCATTCAACAATTTCCTAGTCAATCATCAATTCTTAAACTGTTATTACTGGTATAGTGCATGTGTGCTCAACATCCATGCTAACTGATATAAAATCAAATTAAACGCATAATAGATCTCTTCGAAGGCATCATACAGTGTAAACTCAAGAAATCCACAAATGAGCTAGATTCAACTAAATTCAAACATCCACCAAGTTCAAGAGTCCATTTCGGGATACTTATGCTTTACTTTTCATTACGATGGCTTTTTGCTCTTTTCCCATCTTATTGTTTTTTTTAACCATGATTGTGCAATGTCTAATTCCATTAGGCTAATAGTGCTACCCCTTAGTGAGCTTTCGACCTCCCAGACCATAAAGACCTTAGGGCGTTAGGTGTAAAGACACTCCCTCGGGCGTACTTGCTCAAGTAACAAAGGCCCCGAAACAAGACTAGCCACAATATTTTTTCAATATTTTTTTCTTTTTCTTTTTTTTCTTTTTTTTGAAGCTTATATATCCCAAATTTTTCCCCCAAACTTAAGTTTTTGTCTAAATTTAGCCATCTCCGCCTGTTCATGTCTTTCATTCATCCAAACTAGTATTATCCTTAAGAAGTCCATTATGTATTAATTTAAACTTAATCAGTCACCATAATTGTCATTAATGTGCTAACCTTAATTATACCAGTTTCAAATAGAAAAAAATTCAATTCATAACAAGAAATCACATCAAAGCTCTAATAATTAGTACTATACTTGTCTATTCAATTCCAAACTCATCATTGGCCAAAATAAATTATAACTATCTAACAGCTGGAATCGTGCAAGACCTTGTTTTCATCATCGTTGGTACCCACAGTTAGTTCTTCAATGACCTCGTTTTCATTATCCCCACGTGTCTCCTCTTTTTCAACTTCTCGTGTCTCATCCAGTTGTATATTTGGTTCGGGAACTTCGCCAATCTCGGAATCCTCGTCATAACACCAATTATATTGAGGACAGTTGTTCAAGACTTTGAACATTTGATCTATCTTATTTTGCAGATTTTGAATTGATATCTCTTGATTAATCCTCATCTCCTCATTTGATGCTATGAACTTGGACAACAATTCCTCCAATCTTGAATTATCTGTCTCAATTTTGGAATCCATATATTGAGGACCAATGGTTGAAGTGGTGTTGAGTTGTTCCATCTGGTTCTGATAATTATGGCTTGATATTTCTTGACTCATCATCCTCTCCTCCTGGTTTGCTATGAGCTTTGACAGTAATTCCTCCAAAAATAACTTTTCTTCTTGTAATGGAGGTGGACAGAAGAATTCTAGCGTGTATGTTGGATATGGAGCAGAGTATTGATCTTGATAATTGTAACTCCATGACGAGTCCAGGTGAAACCCCCAAACTTGATGATTATTAACATATGCATATTGTTTGAGCTAATTACCACCATACTGTACCGGCCCAAGATTGATGGTGCATTGATTACCCGGGTGATTGCCAGCATAATAATTGCAAGTAACTGCTATCCTTCGATTACGTTAGGCTGCAACAACATCCAACCTCCTCGAAAGTGTCTCAAGTTATGCTGATAATGCAAAAAATGCATTGAGTTCATCAATCCTTGTGTCCCTTGGTTGAGTCATATTTGTATATGGCCATTGATAATTGCATCTAGCCATGGTACCTGAAACGAGAGAAAAATAAGAAGATAATATAATAAAAAAACATGTTCAAATTAAGACAAATTTGATTGAAGCTAAAATTGGCAAAAAATATTAAACTAATTCCCTGGCAACGGCGCCAAAAACTTGTTGGGTAAAATCTAGTTACGCACAACACGCAAGTATACGTGGTCAATAAGTAATACAGTGAAAGTAAAGTATCGTTCCCACGAGGAATTATTAATATAAATTACCAAATATTAACTCTTAACCAAACTAATTTTATTTAAACAATTAATTTAATGTTATAAAGTAAATTACATAATTAAACTAATTCTAATTACGACTAATTACAAATCGGATTATGGAGATTTAAGATCACAACTTCACTTATTGCTTAATTTAAGTTAACACACACTTCTAATCAATTATTTTCTATCTTGAATTGTTAATCAAGAACACTAAAGCAGATAAAACCACCTCTTGATGCATAATACCCATACTCACTTAAATCCACAGATGACAGAATTAAGCAAGACACCCTAATTAACTAATCCACTATATCTCTATGTGAATTACAATTAAAAAGGATTTAAATCACAAGTTCTCTATAAGATTACATATGGCGTAAAGGCATATATCTATCCTAAACACGAATCATGAATTCTATCTATGCAGAAATCACAAACACATGCTATCATGATCAGATCTAATTAAATCTAAACTTCATCTCCCGAGTTCATATAGATTATCACGGTAATTTTTAGCTAGGCAATTAATCAATTAAGTCCAAATCACAATAGACAATCCTCACGATAGAACATAATAATTAATAGTGAAGCATATTAAAATAAACTACACAATAAGATCCATTGTAATCTCAAACAAAGATTTAGTTCATTGAATTAAAACTAAGAATCCACACTTGAAATAACATTGAAAGACAAAAATAAGAGTAGAGTGAAGAATAAATCTGTTGTCAGCAAATCAGCATCTTCCTCAAGCTCCTGCTCTTGATCTTCAATGGTCTCCAAGTCGCTTCAATCTCCAAAACTAATAAGATCTAGGGTTTTATCCCAATCTACTATAATCTAATTTAATCTAATTGAATTCCTCCCTCTTCTTAATCCTTGTAATTCTCCTCCTTTTATATACCTCTTTACATGTTTTTAAGTCCTCCTAGAAGTCATTGAATCAAACAGCTCGAACCAATCCTTCTTGGACTCAAATTTTGCCCAAAACTACCTTTTCTCCGCGTACCCAAGCCCCGACTTGGGTGTTACCTTGAAAATACCTGGCTTGCTAGTGGCCTATTATTGAAATCAGGACCCCCAGCCCCGACTTGGGTATTCGGCTTAAAATAGAAAGCCCCGGCTTGGGTATGTTCTGCTAGTTGTTCCCTTTTACTGCAGTGTCTTCTGGTAAAATGGCCATAACCTTTGATCTGAGAGGAGTTACGGGGCCTACCACCTATCAAATCGAAGCTATCGATGAGCTCTACAACTTTCATTCTTTGCGTTTTTTGAAATAACAGACAGGTGAAGGTCGAAATTGGGTTGGAACTGATTGTTATGCAAATGGCCATCCAAAATAGTGAAGTTCAACGAGAAATGTTATAACTCTTGCATCCGAACTTCGATTGGAATGATTCAAGATGTTCCAGAAAGCTAAGAAGAATCTCTACAACTTAATCCAAGTTCCAAGCTACGTGCATGAAATGAACATGAAATCCCAAACGATGTACGGATTGCTTTTCCCTGCGTTTTCATACCAATAGTCGCTCACACAGCTCCCAAGCATATAATCTACAAAATGAACACAAAATGCATGAAAAGTAACTGAGAAACATGAGATTAAGAAAATAATTCAAGTAATAGATACCGGATAAGTAGGTATAAAACCTACTTATCATTATACCATTTTATTCGGCTAGACTATATGCTTGTTTATAAAACTGTCCAAGCCAATTGATTGGTGCAGAAATTTTGAAAACTTAGTTGAACAACCCTTATGGTAAGGGGAATGCATATTGTTTGAAGCCCCAACACACGCGTGAATATTACTGTGGTGTTATGCATAACATAGAGTATTATAGACAGATCATATATCATACTTAATTCTTTTGGGTTATCAGTTTAATATTGGTAATTCTAGTAGAGGTTCAATAGTCCTTAGTGACTGATCAGTATAAATTATTTTATTCAGTTGGATACGTTGATAGCCTTTGAAATCATATATATTTGTTGATCTATATTGAACCATCATTTTATATTCCAAAGATTGATTCAAGAATTGTTAATACTCATTGTTCATGATATTATTCTAAGACCCTAAACTATTTTGGAGACTATACTTTGATATTTCAAACTCGTGATATATTACTCATCACCATTGTTGTATATTACTTGATGGGCAATTTGTGCTCATTCTTGCTTATTTAAAACCTTTCAGTTAAGGCGGAACATGGAAGTGTCTCTGGGAAAGACATAGGCAAGGGCAAGGGCAAGGCAATCGACTATCTTATTCCTTTATGTTTAAAATTGTTATGTTGTATTAAGACTGTCTTCAGATTATGTTAAGCTTAAGTAGGATTATGTAATAAGTCTTTATTCGATATTATTATGTAATCTATTAAGTACTGTAGGGTGCAAGACTTGGGGGAATAATAATAAATCATTGTATATTATTCTAGATTATATCTTCTGCTGTGAATGTGTAATTTTTTAGTTATTATTATATTACCATAAGCACGTGACAAACCAAATTCGAGTGATCAAGTGGCTATCCGAATTTGGGGGCGTCGTAGGTTGGTATCAGAGCTGCAGTTATAAACCTTAGGAGCGAGTGTCCTTAGATTATAACTCAGGAAAACTTAGAAGTTAGGAAGAAGATAAAACTCATGTAGAGTTCTCCTTGAGACTTAGTGTGTTATGAAATGTAACTTCATTCTATACAATGAACTTATGTTTATTTAACATTATGATGGCGTCGTTGTTTTTGTTTGTTTTATGTTGGTGATTGTAAGATGACTGATATGGGAGGACCTAGCCGAGTATTAGAGGAGGAGCCGCGTGACAATTACGTGGTATTTGAGTCACCATTGATAGCGGAGCCTATATTAGTAGTGGCCTCTATCGATGACGATGACGAGGAGGAGGAGATAGAGCAATTACCCAAGGAGTTTGATCTGGAGGAGGAGCCTGAGCCTATGGAGGACTCCGACGAGGCTACTTTTGAAGATCGGATGTTGGGGGAGTATGAGGAGCAGATCTTGGAGTTAAGATATAGATTGGAAGAGCTAGAGGCTGAGGCTAGGGAGAAGGAGTCTGAGTTCCAGAAGTTGAGGGACGAGGACCGTCAGAGGAAATTAGTGATGCAGGAGATGGAGGTGGAGATTGCTCACCGTGAGAAGGCAGGCATCCTGTAACGATTCGAAATTTCAAATTTTAATTTTAAATATTTATTGGATTATATAAATATTTTTTTGATGTGTTTGTTGGTGAAATTGTTGAATAAATATTTTATTTGATGTAGTTGTTGTTAAGGATGTAACGATCCCGAATTTCAAATTATAATTTTAAATATTTATTGGATTATATATATATTTATTTGATGTGTTTGTTGGTGAAATTGTTGAATAAATATTTTATTTGATGTGGTTATTGTTACTAAATATTTATGAATTAATAAAATTCTAAATTTATGTGATTTATAATTGAGAGAGTTGTAATATAACATGAGATGTTATATTTTTGTGTTGATTTAATAGTTTAAAATAATATGTTAAATTATTAGATAAAATCATAATGAAATTATAATTTTGTGATATTTGTTTAAGTGGAATATTTATTTAAAATATAGTGTGTATAATTAATTTATTTGATTAATGTTAGATATGGAAATCCAAATAAATAAGATGTAATTATAAATTATAAACTAAATAGTTTATTAAAATAAAATTAGAGTGGTTTAATTTAGTTTTGACAAACAAGGCTTAAATATATTAAGGCTTTAAATTTTAAAGGGTTTTGTCAAACGGAGCCTTATTGCTTTTGGATTTGTGATTTTTGAAATTTTAAATAATAGAAATAAATTAAATTAAAATAATAAATATAATATATTTATAATCTATACGTTATATGTTGTAACTAATTAGGCCTATTATGGCCATATATATTTTCTTTTATTATTACGCATACTTGGCTATTAGTTGGTTTACGCAGTTATTTGCTAAGCCTAAGCGTAAGATAACAGAGGGAGAAAAAGATTACAGAGAACCTGACAGAGAACTTAAGAGATTGAGAGAAAACTTAAGCAATTTCAGTGTTTAGCAAGGGATTATTAAGCATATTGAAGGTATTTTCACAAACGTAGTATTACATATACATATATGTTTTAATATGATTTACGACATGAATTTTCTATCCTATGTGAATTCAAATTCTCTTGAATTATTGTATAAACTGAATTGTTGCAATTGAAAGTAATTGTAATGCTAGAGTTTATGTTTAGATAGGAAATTGCATGCTAATTTTGTGTAAGAGTAGGAAAAGTAATGACAATGAATATTTTTTTTCATATAGCTTGTAAAAGTACTAATTTTAGTGGTCAATTTGTATGTTAAACTGTCAATTGAGTTTTTATTATGCTAGTTCGTTAAGAAATGAAGATAACGTAGTTTGAACGAAGTGATTTTGTATAAAACTGAGATTACAGTGATGATTTTTATAAGGGATGTCAAAAATAGTGTTTTTGTATAAAAACATAGAATTTGAGGAATTATGTTAGTAAAAGTTGTTGTTAAATTGTTCTATGTTGATGAATATGTGAGGAAACATGTTTGTAATGGTTCTATATCAATTGTTTATGTTAAATTCACTGTTTTGTGGGAGAAATTCGTGTTAGTTGGGCTAAAGTCGACTATTGTTCATAGCCTTTTGGTTTCGTCATGCATTTTGCTAAAGCCTACTCTTGCTGAGTACAATGCCGTAAATGGCGCAATTATCTTGTTTATCCCAAGCTTGTGTATGGCGCAATTCTTATATACTACGCTACGAGATAGTTAGTTCTGCTGCTACTACAGACCTGGGATAACATTATACCTTGGATTAATGATGTGTTAGTATAATAAACATGTAGTAAGGGGGTTAAAACATAATCATGTTATGTCAATGATAATTTCAACTTTGTTAAAGTGATTAGTAAGTTACTGTAATATCCTAGATTTTTCCATGTTATTAAACAATTTCAATAAACAAACTTATGTGAAATTCTTATGTGACAATTATTTTTAGATGAATTATTTATATATTATATGTTATGTGATAAGATGCATATTAATGGTTGTTACGGTTAGGTCAATTATTTAAATTGGTCAAGGATGAAATTAATTCTAATTAATTTTGTGGGATGACTTACAAATACGAGTTTGAGTTTGGAGCAGAATTTAGAGACGCGGTCTGCGTATTTGAGTCCGAAACGTCGAAATTAGGCAGGATAGACTGTAACCACGAAAATGTGTCACTGAAACTGAGACATGTCTCATAATATTTTAAATGTGTCACGAAAATGAGACATGCCTCATAATATTTTTATATATCCACCATTCTCTTTTACAATGCTCTTATTTATAGATATATGGACTTGGAAGTTTCATTACGTAAAATATCACATACAGTCAAATCTCTACTCTTGGAACTTTATTAGATATAATATTATCTTAAAATTAGCCCAAACACACTTTGGAGCGACGAATTGTCAACTACGAATTTTGAAGTTGAGTTTGACAAAACGGAGAGTTCCATGACGTCCGGGACGTCGACTTTAGTAGGAATCAATATAAGTATCGATACGTGTGGCTACGGAGGGAAAAACGGTCAAAATCGGTATTTAAATGATTAAAATAACATTATAATGCATTTGTTTAATTGGACAACAGCTGGTGGGGTCTTGTGACACATAATATGGGACAAAGAGGGAGAGTATATTCGTATATAGCAATAAGGAGGAAGAAAGGTGATAACTCCTTATCAAACCATTCATAATAAGCAAACCTTTTCATGTTCCTAACTTCTCCCCCATAACTATATTCAAGTGGGATAATTATGCATATAGCGATGATGGGGTGGTGAAGGAAATTTGGAGAGAAGCAACTCTATCAAGTTATATATATATACACCCAACAAAAAAATATTTCACTTTGCAAAAATTCCACCAAGATACAAAAAGAAAGAGAAATTGAGAGTAATAGATGTTGTGGTGATTTCTGGAGATTTTGGAGAGTCTAAGCGAGCAAGGAGTGAGTCTCTAACAGATTAAATCAAGAGGAATTCGCCAAAGAGGTAAGCTATGAACCCATTCTCTATGTTCTTCCAAAACTATGAGAGAATATGCATAGGAGACCTTTATAAATGGTTTATTTTGGAGTATGTGATGTTGTGTAATTGTGGTCTGATTGTTATGGTGTAATAAGAACATAAGTTCTGGACAAATCATGCCATGTATGCTTTAAAAATCCAAAGAGTTATGCCTTGCATGCTAAGTGTTTGATATTATGCCTCTTAGTTGCTAATTTGATCAAAACATGAAAAGTTAGAGAAATGAATTGTTGTAACATGTATATATATGTTAGTAAATGTGGTCTGGACAGTAGGAATCAAATCCATGCATGCTAGAATCAAAATCATGATTTTCTCAAAAGTTGGGTTAAACTAGTTTGCATGATTTTTTAGGATTTTTGGTCACTCGAAATCATGTCTTAGAAAATCCATTTGCTGCATGTAATAATTCTGTAAAATAGTATGTAGCATGAGGTATAACATGTCCAAATTTCATTCGGATCGAAGCTATATTGAGTGAGATATGAAAATCGTAAGGTCGCAGAAATAAACATGTTAGAAATCGAAAAAAATTGTGAACTGCTGACCCTAAGGACAAATTTGGGGCTAGCTACAGTTTCTAGAAAATTTTGGGCTTTTGGATTATTATAGTACACTGAATAAGCTTTCCATAGACTCCGGAACGGACTAATTCCGACTTCGGAGCAAGGAGTTATGACTTTTCAAAGTAGTTGCGTCAAATCTGTCCAACAAATTCGGAGCAGTCTCCTTGTACGGATTTTCTGGAATTTTGTGCTTGGAATTTGAAGATGGTCCATGAACGAAAGTTGTAGTCCCAGAAGTTAGCTTCGCGTGGGCGCAAGAATCGCTCAAAAATATTTTAAAACGAATTAGTTATGACCATTTTAGCGAGGTATGGTAAAGCTGAGAAAAAAAATGTAAAACTGTTATGTTTGGGCATTTTTAAGTTACATTTTGAAATTGCCTATGATATCTAAAATGGGTGGCATATATTTTTTAAATATATTCTATTATGATGTTTATAGCATATCCAATAGGAGACCCTTTTACTTCAAACTAGATTGTGTATGAATGGTGATTAACGAGACACGTGTGATTAGGTTACGTGAAGGTTAATCGCTAGCGTTAATTGTAGCAGGCTTATCAGGCAAGTTTCCTAACCCTAATTTCTTTTGGGTATTTATTAAATCCTTACTAATATTATCGCAGTAAGGGTAAGTATTGGCTTGTGTTAGTTATTTATTCGTGCAAGTTTCTTCGTTGAAAAGTCATACAAACTTCAATTATCTTGCAAGCTTATCGATGATTATTCAGTTATTATTTTAACTGCCATATGTTTAAATTTCATTTCATTATCGAACTGTTCTAAGTATGTTCCTGGCCTTTGTTTTCGGCTAGTTTTTATTGATGGAAAAAGTGATTTAAAACAAATCTTTCGAAGCTACTAAATGTTTACCGATCCAAATTGCTTTGGTGCGGTCTCACATGATTACTAAGATGAACAACCCGAATAAACGGGCAAACAGATGTCGGGCAAATAGTCTCATTTCACTTATGCAGCTTAAAACTTAATACTTGTGCACAACGTAGGGTACAATGGGCTGATCACCTGGCGTACTTGCAGAGATCGTTTACAGTCTACACCCCTTAGTATGATATTGAAAATTCTTAAATTCTTATTCGTTATGTTCTTCTTTAACACTTGATAATCTTTCAACTGTTGAGATCTAGTAATTCAAATGCCTTTATCCTGATGTATATTTCCCATTTATTCCGTACACTTGCTGGGCAATTTGTGCTCATTCTTGTTTAAACCTTTCAGTTAAGGATGAGAAGGCTGAGGGTTCGGGCAAGGACAAGGGAAAGTTCAAGATGAAGTGATGCTAATGGTTATGTAATAAAATAATTATTTCCGCATATGTGTATTGTAGCGATAAACGCTAAGACTAAGTTCCAGTATGTTTTAAGGTTGTAAAGACTTGGGATTTTATTTTGAATAATTATGTAATAGTTAATATTATTATTCCTTATTGTTAAGGTTTACTTAGTTAGATGATGGTGTATGTTGTATCGTGAGCACCAAGTTCTGTAATCGATGATTACACGGATTTGGGGGCGTCACAGTTACGAACGCGTTATGTTATAACTTAGTTTATACAATGCATGTTAGATAAGTGTTGTGAGATTAACACTTGGAATTTCTGAAATGTATATAGTTAAGGAAAGACTTGAACTAAAATAACAAGTCTAACTAGAAGAGAGTGTTATTTTGATACGTGAATGTTAGTATATCTAATATATTGTGGTTCTAATACTATGTGTAGGTAAACGTGAGTTTTAATATTATAGCTTACTCTTTAGGCAAGTTTTCTAACTCTACACTTTCGTTGAGCTAGTTCTTTTATTACATTTTGCAACTTTATTCTTATGATTGAGTAAGTTCTTGTGTCTAATTTGTTTATGAGGATGCAAGTTTCCAAAATCTTATCTCTTTACATTGAGCAAGTTATAACCCTAAGTTTATTGGAATTCTAATCATTGTTGGTTTACTCTAACTTGTTTATAGTTAAACAAGTTTCTTTAGTCCATTCTTTTATAGTAAATGTTTCTTGAACTTTAATTCCTAGTGTTTAATTATTCAATCACTTTGCATAATTTATTATCATGTGGAACAAGTGTTGTTTCCAGCTTGCTATCAATTAGTGTATATTCAGTAACTAAATTTCTAATTTGATAAGATCATAGACCTATCATATTATTGTTCAAGCAAAGCTTTATCATTTTATTCAATACTTATGCTCTCTAGTTATTTCAAGCATGAGTTTAATATATAGTCAATTCACCTATAATTCTCAATTGTTCTATGTTATATTGTTATTAAACAACTGTTGTGTTATCAAACCTTATTGATTCAACTAGTCCCCTAGTTGATGATCGTTAAACTTGAAATTACCCTTGAAGCTTATCCAAACCAAACTTTCTTTGGTGCGGACTTGTACTCTAAAATTGAGAAGAACAACCCTATTATAGGGGATACGCGATGTGTTTAGATGTTTGTGCACAATACGTTATACGAAGGGTTGATCCCCCCCTAAGTACGAGGAGTCCTTATAGTCTTATGACTGTTAAAGTTGAAGTTGAAAGATTACTTACAACTATGGACATAGTTCGTGGTTTTATGACCCTCAGATATAATTCATATTTTGGATATCATTGATAGAGTACTATTCGGTCTTGATGAACCTATTCATTGGCAGTTATTATATTCTTGTTGGTTCATTGTTATATCTAGTGAGCAATTGTTTTGCTCACTCTTGCATAAATATTATTATTGCAGCTAAAGTTGAGAAGGTAGATGAGCCTTTAACTAGCAAAGGAAAGGGAAAAATGTGCAAGTGATGAAGATTTATAATTTTATTTATTGTAATGAATGATAGACTTTTTATTTAATGATGTAATGTAATTTCCGCACTTGATTGATGTTAAGGTTAGACAACCTGATTGATGTAATGTAATTTCCGCACTTGATTGATGTTGAGAGAAAACTTAAGCAATTTCAGTGTTTAGCAAGGGATTATGTGACACCCCCAAATTCGGGTTACCTGACCCCCGAGTTTGGTGCTCACGATCCACAAAAATAAAACATCTAACTACCCATTCATTTATAAATAGGAATACATAACTCATTAACAGATGTTGTTAATACATAAGTCCCAGGTCCACTAACCTTAACATTACATACATACCCCTTAGATATACAAAAAGGGTTTACAATACAACATAATAATAATAATAATAATGTTCATTATTCTAACTTATCACGATGCCTTTTCCTTTATTCTTCACTGCTCCTTCTGCCACTTCGTCCCTAGCTAAAAAGTTTTATTTAGCAAGGGTGAGCAACAAGTTTGTCCCACAAGTTAAGACATACGATAAATGTATAGGAATAAATAACAAGTCTTCTCGCATTCTACGCAACAATAATCTGATAATGAAAGAGTACAACGCTTTCAAGGTTTTCTACGATATTTAAATGAATAATCAAGAATTAATTCTACGAAATAGCAAAGTGGAATGTTTTCCAAATTTATGTTGAGCGATCCATTGGATCTAGAACTTCTCTTCTTGAGTAACTATCAAAGATTTGACTTTGATATACCCAGTTGTATCAGATAACCATAAAGATTAAATCATACCCCTCTGTAAGTATATAAAGTGATCAACTTTATTATACCCTATATTATGCATAATACTTAATCACGCGCAAAGGCCGAATATACGACCAATAAAATGTTCCCTTTATATAAAATGTTGTTCTTCTCAGTCTAAGAATCAAGATTTTGATTTAACAACGAAATACTGTGATTTCAATTTCTAATTACTTCTTGATCTAGCCGAAATAATTGGCATCGATCTGTCAATAATAATTGAATTCTCTTCTCGAACCTATCAAGTTCTACCAAATGTTCGTCTAGCCAGAATAATTGGCTAAGATATTTCTCAACATAATTTGACAATAAACAGAAATTATCTGTATTGTCAATTCTATCTTCTACGAATATGAATATCCTTCTACAAATGTATATTTTCTGAATCAGTAATTCAATTTGAATTATTAAACATGCACTAACTGCGAATAATCAACAATAAATTCTTGGATGTGGTCTAATTAATAATAATTAACCACCATAATAATTAAACAATATTAACTCAAGGTTGAGTTAGGAAACTTGCCTCTTCTGCTGATTACAGCTACACAATAAACTTATCTGCTTTCGTAAGACCTATAACCAATAATATCGGTCTCACAATTAGCACAATAATTTATAACACGCAACATTGTATTCTACAGTCAAACTTCTCCTAGACACATTATCACATAGTCACATCAATGTTTATAACCTGTATAAACACTTAACAAGTCTAACTATTTGATGCAGTTGGACTTGGTCCATTCTCGATTATTCACATACCTTATCAAAACAATTAACACAGTTATTGTCAAGTAAACTCAGTCTCTAAGCTTCAATATTATTTTAGATAAGTTAATTATCGTTTTATAATACTTTTCGGAAGTTTTTAATAATTTATAAACAATTATTATAATTTATAATAATTTTTCAAACACCGGAATCATTTTTAAATGATTTAAATACTAATTAATCTCATCATCATTAATATTTAATAATATAAAAAAATATTAATGTTATACTTTTGTCAAAATATTAAAGTTATTATTAATAACTTAAAATATTTTTAAATCATCAATATTCTACTTAAATGATTTTTAAAAGTAATTAAAATCATTTTTAAATCATCACCATTAATATTTAAATATTAATAAAATTATCAACCAAATATTAAAAGTCATTAATTATAACTTAAAATATTTTTAAATCATTTTCTTATTTTTAAATGAATTTTAAATCAAAAATATCATTTTTAATTCATTTAATTAATATAATAATTAAATAAATCTAATATCATTAATATTAATTTATTAATGAGAATTCTCCAAAAAAATTGAAAATTATATTTTATAATTCAAAATATTTTCTAACACTTTATTCTCATTTAAAATGATTTTTAAAATATTAAAATCATTTTTAACTCATTTACTTAATATAATAATTAAATAAATCTAATATTATTAATATTAAATTATTATTGAAAATTCTCTAAAAATATTAAAATTTACATTTTATAACTCAAAATATTTTTAAATACATTATTCTTATTTAAAATGATTATTCATAATATTAAATCATTTTTTCTCTAATTTATATATTGCACTAATTAAATAAATTAAATACATTTAATATTTAAATAATTATAAATATTAAAGAAAAATATTCTAATTGATCAAAAATTATTTTTCATAATTTAGAATAATTTTTAAAACCATTTTTAATAATTTAAAGTAATTTCCGGAAAAATCAGAAAATAAAATTATTTAAAACCGTCGTTGTAGGTCTTTAGAGACACTAAGCGTCGTTGTTGGCGTTCTTGAGCTGAAGAACACTGACAGCTTCGTTATCAACCTGCCTTGTTTGACCTCGATTAATTCTCTACTCAAATCTGTTTTAGGCATGTTTAAACATTTCTTATGTAGTGTTTATGTAACACTACTCAAATCAATCCTCAACTTGGTCATACAACAACACATCATGAAGTTCTGGACATTCAAAGACCAGAAGACAGTATTTTCCACATATATGATGAGAGGCGAAGCGAACTATTGGTGGGAAGCTAATCAGCAAAAAGTGGGAGAAGGGACGATAACTTGGGAGAGATTCAAGACTCTGTTCTTCGAGAATTATTTCCCGAAGAGCATGAAGAATAAGATGGAGGTAAAATTCTTGGAACTTAAACAAGGAGATATGATGGTGGCGTAATACGCGACTAAGTTCAATGAACTAACCTGGTTTGCTGAACACCAGGTGGTAGATGAAGAGAGGAAAGCTAGGCATTTCGAACAAGGACTGAAGCCTTGTTTGTTGAACAAGGTGTCAGTTCTCCAGATTGATTCCTTTGTGACATTGTTAGAGAAGGCAATCATTACGGAAGGTGGCAGTGAGGCCTTAAGTCTATATCATAAGAAGAAAAATAAGAACACTAGTAGTGAGTATCGTGGAGGAAGCAGCAGCGAGGGAAGTAACTTCGGAAAGAGAAAATGGGAAAACAACAACAACAACAACAACAACAGAAACAATAATCAAGGTGGGAGTCACCAGGGAAACTTTGAGAGAAGGACTGAAGCTTGTAACAAGTGTGGGAGGAGTCATCAAGAGAAGTGCTGGAACGGAAAGAGCACGTGTTATAATTACGGCCAAGAGGGGCACATATCGCCAAATTGCCCAAAACCAAAGAAGATCAGGGGATGTTTTGCTTTTGGATCAACAGAGCACTAGATAAAGGATTGCCCAAAGAAAGGAAGTGGTGGAACTGGCGGAGGCCAGGGAAGAGGAAGCAAGTTAATGATTGGTGGACCCATGCAACCCAACCGATCGACCGCCCAAAGAAAGTTAATGATTGGTGGACCCGTACAACCCAACCGATTGACCGCCCGAACATTTAACATAACCATCCAGGACGCAGTAGCTGCAAAGGACGTGGTGTCAAGTATAATCCCAATCAATGATATAAATGCTTATGTATTATTTGATTCGGGTGCCACGTGTTCTTTTATATCTGAAGAATTTGCTAGTAAACTTAGTACACCCCGAGAACGTTTAGAAGATCCTTTGAACGTAGAAGTTGCGAATAAGGAAATAATCCTTATAGAATACGTTTATCGAAATTATCGCGCAAACATTAGTGGACATGAACTGAGCGTAGACTTTAATCCTATTTTACTAGGAGAATTTGACGTAATAATGGGGATGGATTGGTTATATAACCATGCGACAGTAATTGATTGTCAGAACAAGTGTATAAACCTTCAGACTTCGAGTAAGTCTAAGATAGTGTTTTATTGTAGCTCATCGCTTAAGCAATTATGTTGCGTTACGATGATGCAGGCCAAGAAATTGTTAAGAAAAGGATGCGTAGGTTATTAAGCTTACATCGTAGATACTCGAAAAAAGGGAGTAGGAATTAAAGATATATCCGTAGTGAATGAATTTCAAGATGTGTTTTCGGATGATCTGTCTGGTCTTCCGCCAGACAGGGAAATCGAATTCGTAATAGACTTATCACCGGGAACGACACTGATTTCGAAAGCTTCATATTGTATGGCGCCGGTAGAAATGAAGGAATTAATGGTACAACTTCAAGAGTTATTAGATAGGGGTTACTTTCGACCAAGTGTGTCTCCTTGGGGAGCACCATTGTTATTCATTAAGAAAAAGGATGGATCGATGAGGCTCTGTATCGATTATTGAGAATTGAACAGAGTAACAATCAAGAATAGATATCCACTACCGAGGATAGACGACTTATTAGATCAACTGAAGGGAGCGAGATGTTTCTCGAAGATCGACCTACGGACAGGATATCACTAACTGAAAGTGCAGGATGAGGACATACCAAAGACTGCGTTTTGAGCCCATTATGGACATTATGAGTTTTTAGTAATGTCATTTGGTTTGACTAATGCTCCGGCAGCATTCATGGACTTGATGAATCGAGTTTTCAAGCCATACTTGGATAAATTTGTGGTGTTTTTCATCGATGCCATTTTGATCTACTCGAAGACAGAGGAAGAACATGTCGAACATTTGAAGATTGTTTTGGAGGCACTACGGAAGGAGAAGATGTATGCAAAATTTTCAAAGTGTGAATTTTGGATGAAGAAGGTTTAATTATTAGGCCACGTGGTGGATAAGAATGGAATCTCAGTAGACCCCGCAAAGGTCGAAGCAGTAAGTAATTGGGAACAACCGAGAACACCGACGGAGGTGAGAAGTTTCTTAGGGTTGGCTGGGTACTATCGAAGATTCATCCAAGATTTTTCTAAGATAGCGACCCCGTTGACTAATCTGACGAGGAAGACAGTGAAATTTGTATGGACCGACAAATGCAAAGAGAGTTTTCAAGAGTTAAAGAAGAGATTGAGCGAAGCGCCTATGTTATCACTTCCAGATGATGCGAGAAATTTTGTGGTGTATAGTGATGCATTGCACAAGGGACTTGGTTGCGTGCTCATGCAACACGGAAAAGTCATTGCGTATGTATATACATGGAACACAAAAGTCTGAAATATATCTTCACACAGAAGGAGTTGAATATACGTCAAAGGAGGTGCTTAGAATTGATTAAGGATTATGATTGTGATATTCTTTATCACCCGGGGAAAACAAATGTAGTAGCCGACGCGCTAAGTACGAAAAGAAGGGAGAAGTTGTTTCAATTGACGACTCAAGAAGAGTTAATAAGAGAAATGGAGAAGTTGAAAATAGAGGTAAAGGGACCAGAGAGGTCTGAAGAGAAGTTATTTGTAATGGAAGCTTGTCCGACATTGTTGGATAGAGTAAAAGAAGCACATGAGAAAGATGAAGAATGTGAGAAGATCAGGAAATGGATTACAAAAAATGAGGAAGAGAAATTTTGAATGGATAAAGAAGGTATCTTAAGATTTGAAGAAAGAGTGTGGGTGTAGCAATAACCGAGTTAAGAGAAGAGATTTTGCATGAGGCACACAATACAAGTATTCCGTTCATCCGGGAGGCACTAAGATTTACCGAGACTTGAGGAAACATTTTTGGTGGCCCAATTTGAAATGGGAAGTCACAGAGTGCATTAGTAGATGTTTGACTTGCCAATGCGTAAAAGTAGAGCATCAGCGACCGAGTTGTTTACTACAACTGTTGGAAATACTAGAGTGGAAAGGGGAGCACATTACGATGGATTTCGTGGTAGGAATTCCGGTTACACATAAAGGTTATGATGTCATTTGGGTTATCGTGGATCAACTTACAAAGACTACACATTTTCTACTGATCAAGATCCGCTACAATTTAAATCAGTTAGCAAGTCTGTACATAATAGAGATTGTTTCACGACATGGAGTGCCGCTGTCAATTGTCTCTGATCGAGACCCGCGCTTCATGTCAAATTTTTGGAAAAGCTGGCAAGGAAGAATGGGAACACAGTTAAGGTTATCATCCTCAGATAGACGGACAAAGTGAGCAAACAATACAAATGCTGGAAGACACGCTTAGGACTTGCGTGATAGAATTTAAGGGAAATTGGGATGATCACCTACCCTTAGTCGAAATTGCGTATGATAATAGTTACCATGCGAGTATCGGCATGCCACCGTACGAGGCTCTTTACAGAAGAAAGTGCAGAACACCATTATATTGGGACGAAGTCGGAGAGTGATGAATAATCGGGCCAGAGTTAGTACAACAAACCGCATACATGGTGATAGTGATAAGAGCCAGACTAGTAGCAGCTAAAGATCACAAGAAGAAGTAAGTAGATTTGCATCGACAGGACTGAGATTTTAAAGTCAGCAGTTTCGTATTCTTGTTGGTATCTCCATGGAAGGGAAAGATCCGTTTCGGCAAGAAAGGAAAATTGAGTCTGAGATTCATAGGACCATTCGAGATACTGAAGCGAGTGGGAGAAGTGGCGTACAAAGTTGCATTACCACCCGAGTTGGAGCACATCCACAACGTGTTCCACATTTCTATGTTACGACCATACAAGGCCGACTACAAGCACGTGATTTCTTATGAACCCATTTAAGTGGAAAAGAACTTAGCGTATGAAGAAATTCCTATCCAAATTCTAGATAGGAAGAAGCAAACTTTAAGAAAGAAAGTCATTTATTCTATAAAAGTACGTTGGCGTAACCACTATGTCAAGGAGGCTACGTGGGAGTTAGAAGATAGAATGATGAGGGATTATCCCCATCTTTTTGTGTAACCTTATAGCAATTCTGGGAGGGAATTTTTATAAGGGGGGAGGATGTAATACCCGAGAATTTCCACATCTTATTAAATGAATATATTAATGGAAATAAATATTTATTTGAATAGAAATGATTTCATGTTATGAGACGAGTTAACTCAATTATATTAAAGTGAATAATTGTAATAAGTGAGGAAATGTGGAGTTGTAATAAACTCGTTGAAATGCCTTGTGTGGCACCGTGATGAGAAATAATATGTGATTATTATTAGTGTAAGAGATATAATAACAATGAGCAACGTGTTTATAAATATAACAAGATTCATATTTATTTAATCAATTGTTATAAAGATTAATAATGTCATTAATTAGTAGGGAAGGGATTAATTAATATTATTATTAATTAATTTGTAAGATAAATAATTTATTAAGTGCTATGTACAAGTATGTGATAATTAATATATATATATATATATATATATATATATATATATAGTACCTACCTATATGTATAATATAAAGTGTAAAGTGCAAGGTGCTATATTATATATAGAAACCATATAGGAAGATGTATATGTATTGAGACCATATGTTATGACTACATAATGAAATGAATATATTAATTCTGGGATGAAATTTTTATAAGGGGATAGGATGTAATACCCGAGAATTTCCACATATTATTAAATGAATATATTAATGAAAATAAATATTTATTTGAATAAAAATGATTTCGTGTTATGAGACGAGTTAACTCAATTATATTAAAGTGAATAATAGTAATAAGTGAGGAAATGTGGAGTTGTAATAAATTCGTTGAAAGGCCTTGTATGGCACCGTGATGAGAAATAATATGTGATTATTATTAGTGTAAGAGATATAATAACAATGAGCAACGTGTTTATAAATATAACAATATTCATATTTATTTAATCAATTATTATAAAGATTAATAATGTCATTGATTAGTAGGGAAGGGATTAATTAATATTATTATTAATTAATTGGTAAGATAAATAATCTATTAAGTGCTATGTGCAAGTATGTGATAATTAAATATAAATATATATATATATATACACACACACACACACACATAATGAGAATTATGAAAATTATATAGTGACATTTCAATTGAGAATGAAACCTAAGTGTATTTGAACCATGTGTATGTATAAGATGTATATAACCATGTGACATTTCAGTTGACATTTTATTTGGAGGCAAATTTTGTAAAGACGAAAAATTAATAAATTATGATAATTTTTATTATCACAAATACCAATTTTATATGACGAGATAATAGTGCGTCACTAATTAGATGAGTGGATAAGTGACAACACCGGTTAAATCATAAATTCTTTTTATTTAGTGACAAAGTATGCAATGACGTCACATTTTTTTATATGGAGGCAAAAATTTTCTCAAACAAACTTGTATCCAAGCGACATCACCGGTCTTTCTTTTATCATTGGCTGCCTCCATTTAGTCAAAAAACCAACCAACCGCACCGATTAAGTCGCACTAATGGCCGTTACTGTAAGACCCCAATTTTTATGAATAAAAATGATTTTTAATAAAATATCATTTTTGAATATTATAGAATAAATTTGATATAATGTTATAGTTGTGGGTAATATTTATAAATTTTGCAAAGTACGCAAGTTGTTTTATAATATTCGATTGGTCAGGGAATATTCGTACGACGACACAATCATTGGTGGACCCCACAACAAAATTATTGTCGGATTGAGAAAATGACAAAAGTATTTTTTTGAAAATAACGGCGGAAGTTTTACCGTTGATACTGTTGAATTACTCGGTAGTAAAAGAAAACGATGTCTGGCGTGGTTGCATAGTAGCACACGGTATTGATTATTGATGCTTACGTGAGAAGTCATTCAGTTTTATTCAATTATTGTCAATATTTTATATATTATTAAATCAATAATTGAGATAATAGAGTTATTAATATTATAATTTACAATATTAAAGATGTCTAGAAGTTCTTCCAAGGAGAGGTTTGGTCACCTAATTGCGCGCCAATAGGGAGAAATCCTTATTGGAAAGCCCCCTCTTTCCTGTAAATGACCCGGTCGATTAATATTGTGAATTATAATAATGATGATAAATGTTGTTAAAAATATTGAGAAGATTTTTATGGAGTTATTTGTTGTAAGTTTGGCGTATTATTTGGACCCCCCACTTACTCATTTTCCAAAACTAGTGTGTATTATGAATATGATAATATATATATATATATATATATATATATATATATATATATATATATATTATATAATCATGAAAGTGGGGTGGGGGGAAAATGGGTGTTACGTGGGAATGGGAGGAAATTTAGTCAAGGGATGGGAGAATTTTTATCAAGTGGGTGGACAAATTAATTGGTAATCACATGAGGGTGTATTATTCCATTATTATATGTATGTAAGATTGAAAAGCTTGGCAAAAGAAATCAATTGAAGTCACGGGGTTTTCACCCGTGATATTTGTCTACGTACAGGTTATATATATATATTATATTATAATTTGAATATTTTATTAGTACTGTATAGTAAATCAATATGGACCGTCCGTTTAAAAGTAAATCAATCTGGACCGTTCATGAATTAGTTACTATTCAGTCCATTCTCCTATAAATAGAAGCTCATTCCTTCATTATTTCTTATGAATTCATTGAAACTTTAAAGAGAGAAACTATAGAGAGAAAGAAGAAAAGTATTCTGCTACTTCACTACTTCTTTATCGAGTTCTTGTTTATACGATAAGGGGTGTTATTTCTTTTGTATTCATGAAGAGAACATCTGTTATTCCATCTTTATTATTCTATTGGAATAACCTGTATACATGGGCTACCCTATACTTGGTGAAATTCTTTTGTATTCCATTCTTTATTATTCTATTGGAATATCCTCATCATGCTTTTCGCAGGACTGGTTAAAATCTTTATTATTTATTTATACATTGGAATATCTCAGATGTGCTTTTACGTGGGACCTAGTTCCGTCTTTATTATTCATTTATTTTGTTGGAACATCCTGTCGGTGGGAATTTCACATGACCTGGTTCCGTTATTTAGTATTCTATTGGAATAACCTGTCTATGCGAAATACCGCATGCATGGTGATTTTTGTTGTTATTTCATTCCTTATTATTACATTGGAACATTACATGCGGTGCGTATTACGCTTTGACTTTGGTTCCGATTATTTATTATTACATTGGAATAACTTTTATACATGCAAAGTATCGCATGTATGGTTATTTCTTTTGTTATTCTATTCTTTATTATACTCGGTTGGTTAAAATTTTGACTTCTATACTCCATGAAATTAGTGGAATGTCCTTGATATTTGCGCTTCATCCAGTATATTTTCATGGAAATATTCTTCTGAGCATTCTTGAATTTTACTTTACAAAGAAGTATCATGTTGATAATTTGGACGTTATTAGTTCCTGAATAAATTAATTCTTGAACTTGTTTTATTGAATTCTTGAATAAATTATTATTTATTTGGACGCAAACTTATAGAGTGAAATGTTTCACTTCCTCTGTCTCAAAATAAGTGTCCAGTTTTAATTTTTTGGTCAGATTTATAATTTTTTAAATTAAAATTGAACACATATAGATATATTTTCTAATTTTAAAAAATTAAAGTTTGTAGTAAATTGAATGTAATTTATAATGACTATATTCTCTCACTTATAATTTTTTTTAAAAGTAAATAATTTATATGAATTTTTTCTTGTAACTCATTTTTTACATATATAAGTTTTGACAATGGTTGAGCAAAGAACCGAAATTGCCTTTGAAATTACACAAAAAATGAGAAAAAACACATTTACCCCATTGTGAATGTCATGTTTTAAACAATTAGGAAGCCTGATAATTTAATACTAGATTTTGTAATTAAAAATAACAATAATACTATTTAAAATGTCTCCAGGCCATAGGAAGCCTCATAATTACTTTACAACTAAAAAGTAGGGTTCATATCAATTACAAATACAATCGACCTACCTTCTCTTTCCTCTTTTCTCGTATCAGAGGAAAATTCATAGAGAGATAACGAGACTGGGAAAGGAAAATCAAGGCTTTGAGGAGTAGTCCTAATGGGCATTACACAAAAGTGGTCTTGAGAAGTCGGTAGTCTTACGTGAGCGAGGCAGAGAGGCTTGGTGGAAGATGATAAGCTAGTCTTTGAGACCACCAAGGGGGTGGAGCCTATTATGTGTTTTGACGAGATGGGAATCAAAGACGATCTGCTCCGAGGGATCTACCAGTATAGCTTCGAGAAACCCTCCGCTATTCAACAGAGGGCGGTGCTTCCCATTATTTTCGGTCGTGACGTCATTGCTCAGGCTCAATCCGGTATCGGTAAGACCTCTATGATTGCCCTCATTGTTTTCCAGATTGTCGACACCAGCTCCAGAGAGTAAGCTTTTGTTTCCTCTCTAAAATTTATATTCAGTATTGATTTATGGATGAAAAACCATGGAGAACTATTTCTAATTTTTGTTGTCATTCGTTTCCTGGAACTTTAATATGTGGCTTTGTATGTGTATTGGCAAGGTTTTACTTTCAAAACCATAGATTTTCGAGACTGCAGAAGGACTAGTTAAAGTTTTATGCAATAAGCCTAATTCTATTATAATCTTCCTCAATTTAGTTTCTAATTCAAAGCTTGAATTTGTGACTTTTCGTCTATTTTATTACCTTTCGGAAAATAACCTAGGTTATTTTTGTAAATTTATTAGTGTTGAATAATAATCATATTGAATTATACAGAGATTCATCCTATAAGTTTGCACACGATTTTATAACATGCTAGTCTGAACCAGGGGCACCAACTCCTAGGCATTTTCCTTGGTGAATTTTTAGACAATTTTAATATATATTTGTATATACCTGAAATCATTTTTTTTTCAAATGAACAACAGGTTATCAATTAAGTCACCAATTTTTGACAGATTGTAATGAGAATCAACGTCTCAATAAGGATGATGTTGAATTGCTTCAAACTAAAATTTAAGGATAATTCATGTCTAAACAAACCTACTATTGCGTTTAATGAATATGCAAATGCAAGTGGACAACCATATGTCTAACACATATATGAAGTGTAAAGTTTCTAAATTATAAATTGGTAGATGAAAATTTATGCTATTTGGATTTTGAACTAATATTGTTTCTATGATTTCTCATGAAAAAATTCTTGCCCGCCAAAATGACTGACCAAACCGAAAGAGATGTAGCGGTTGTTGCCGACTTAAGTGCCGGGGGTTGGATCAATTGGGGACAATCTCTTGGTAGTGGCACTCATATCGTCTTCTAAGATCGCATTTAATCAAACGTATGATTTCTTGTAAACCTGCTTTTTTATTTTTTTTGGTGCCCTCAATGTCTGAATGAAAGGAAAATCAAACATTTTTGACTACTTTGATTTTGACAAAAAAGTGGAAAAGTGGTGCATAGAACATTTTAAGGTTAAGACAAAAATAAAAAGACCCTGAACAGTAATCCTGAGTTAACTACAATTGAAAGTTTCTAAATGAGAATAATAAATTATGTATATTGACTAGAAAAAGAATTAATGGAAATAACCATCGAACAAGATAAAACACAAATTATATATACATAATTTAATTCATTTGCATGATTAACTGTAATATAACAAACTTGTTACAAGCGGCCAGCTTATGCGTTGTACTGCTATCTCATGCCAATTTAACTTTAACATTATGTGCATCACATAAATTATATAGACTTATAAAAGATTTTGTTTCTTATTTTATTAATTACAATTTTTCTTTTGGTGCCTGTCAACTTCCCTATATCTGACTTGTATACTTCATACTTCATTCCATGCAATGCGTGTTAACAATAATAGTGACTTGACATCACATCTTAAAGAAGTTTCATCAAACAACAATACTCCATTATTTCTTCAAGTCTTTTCTCTACTGAGTGCCAATACAAAACAAAACTAATATAGACATCCTAACCGACTTGAAGCAATCCAAGTTTAATCTTTGTGAATCAAAACCTTTATAAACATCAAGAACAAGAATATCATATCGCATAATTTTGAATAATGAAATTGTACATTTTGGTATCCTTATTTCTATATTAAGTTTTGGTTGGTAAAGCTTATTCGAAAGTATCTTTTTCTTGCCTAACAACCGGTGGTTGGTCATATCCATTTTATGGCAATACATGTATACATTGATGTTTGCGGTGACAAAAAATGTATCATTGAATTTGCGAAAAAAGGATCCAATCATTTGCCTTTTATTGCACCCGACACGGTGGTGGACACCGATCTCTCTAAGCCATTTCAAAAAAATGTTCCGAAGGCAATCTTTTCACCAAAAGAGTTCTCAAAGCAGAAGCTCAAAGCGTCATCAACAATGCCAAGATCCACGACAATGGGAAGTTTTTTGCTTAGGATGGTCAAGAAATTCCTTAGTAAACCAATGATTTTTTTTCCGAATACGAGATCTTTAGAATTAAGTTTCTTTTAGTGAAAGTTAGGGTTTTAAATTGCCTTATTGAAAAACACAGTTTGATTAGATTGTTATTACTTGTTCATTGAAAAAACACAGTTTGATTAAGCATTTACGCCTAAACCAATCTTTAGAGTAATGCTAGTTCTCCTCCCTATTCGACATTTGTCATATATTTTGCGGTGGTCTAAGCTTTGATATTGTCACTACGAGGAGTTGGCGGCTCAAATAGAAAAACAAGATTGCAATCGACAATTACATTAATATCTGAGCCCATGCATGTATTGGAGGTAAAAGCATGGGTGAAGATATTAGGAAGCTAGAATACGATTGTTCGGTTTGTTACGGAACTCGGGGAGAGTTTGTGACATGATCAAAAGCGAACATTAAGAACCGAGTTATAAAGTTATTAATTACGGTGAGTTATTTTATATGCTTGATGATGTCAATAGACTCAATGCATGTATATATGTATATAGTAGTATAACATGTTCAATATATATATATAGAATTAGGATCGGTCAGGGATCCGGACTTTATAAATCTGGACTTTTTTTTTTTTTTGCTTTTTTTTGAAACAACTAAAAAAATAAAATAAATTTATGAATCGGAATTTTTACATATCTGATGTTTTGGATACCTATATAAAAAAAATGTATATGCGCATGCACAGGTATATACATATTTTGTATAGGTATCCAAATTACATAAAACATCATATTATGTAAAATTCAGATTCCATAATTTTATTTTATTTTTAGTTGTTCCAAAAAAAAAGCAAAAAAATAAAAATAAAAATGGGTTCATATTTTAGGACTGTCCGGAGTGGGGACAGATCCTTGTTAATAATATATATATATATATATATATATATATATATATATTAATTACTCCCTTTGTTTCAAAATATTAGATCACTTGCCTTCATAAAATACGAAGGCAAGTGATCTTATATATTAGAACAAAGGTAGTGTGATTATACATGTGATTTTGCCTAATCAATATTGATATTAACCTATGAGATGTTACTTATTATGTTGACCTGTAATCTGTTGTGGAGTTAATTATTTGCATGTTATGTATTGATTTTCTCTTTAAACTCATTGCTCATCCACATCATGTTTATCACCCACACTCATAACTGATTTTCTCTTTAAACTCATTGCTCATCCACATCATGTTTATCACCCACACCCACACCCACACTATCGTTGTATCTTGTGTTTATGGGTTTACTGGAGTACTATGTCAACTTGGTATTAATTTTACAGCTTAGTAAGACTTTTTTGGTTGTTTTGAGCCTTAGAGGTATGAATTATTATGTAGGTTGTTTTGATTTCTGCCACCCTTCCTAATGAAATTTTGGAGATGACGAGCAAATTTATGACAGATCCTGTATGAATCCTTGTGAAACGTGATGAGTTAACCCTGGAGGTAAATTATTGTATTATTTTGAGATCAGCTACCTTGAAAGCAGGTCAATAATTCATTAATTTGGTGGTGTTTCTGTCATCTATTGTATCTCTTTTTTTTTCTTCTGTTTTGTAAAACTTTATTGTCTTCTTCTATATATATTAATGTTTTTAATTGTTTTCTGTCATGGTAGGGAATCAAGAAATTCTTTGATGCTATAGGGGGTAGTGGCAATGGTGCCGAAACAGGATCAAAAGTATCCCATTGAGTGGTTATGACAACTGAGCCTGATGTTGAGTGCCTTGCTGGTTGTTATCGCTGCTGCAACATTTGAAACGACAAATGCTCACCTGAATGCCTTGATTGTTGCTATTGAGTTGGGGATGCAATTTTCCCATCTGAATATCTTTGTTATTAATGCTTTTGAATTGGTGATTACTACTTCTGCGGCTGCTGCATTGGACTATTATGAGTTCCATCGCTGCTCGGCATTGAATTTTTCACCTTTAACATATCTTGACTTCCAACGCACTTTTGCACTCTTTTTACCTTCAAATGGATAGAAAATATGAACTTAATCATTGAATCTATGGAAATTTTTGAACCTCTCTTCCCTTTCTGGGTTTCGCTTCTAAATAGTTTTTTAAGGGTCTCATGTTTTGTGGTTATTTATTTGTATTTCATGTTTTTTGATTATAGGAACAATTATGAAGACAAGTACAAGAGGAGACAGAACTGTAAAACTCAGGAATTCTAAACAAGTTGGAAAACAATCCAAAATTCCTATGGTTGATTATGGCAGCACTAGCCAAGGGACAAAAAGAGCCGAAAATAATTCCTGACCAGCTTGTCGACGTTCAAAACTTTTGAACGTTATGGTCATGTTTAAAAATGTGGATATTTTGTTTATAATGTTATACTTGATAAATTATTGATGTTAAGTAGAATGGATGATACTTTGGATTTTAATTTTTCTATTTTGGTTAAATATGATGGAAAATGGAAATTTAGTTATTCTATTATTGGTGTTTTTTATCATTACAATCATTTTGGTTAAATATTATTGGTTTAATCTTTTTTCTTATTTCTAGATTTATAATTTTATATTTAGTTTTTCATTTAGTCATAACAACTAATTTTGTCACTATTATTAACTCTTTCTGTGACGAGATGTATTGTCACCATAAGTATTCAATTAATGACATTGAAAAATGTGTCCCCAAAAATGACTCTTTGGTGACAAATTATTTTGTAATATTATTTAAAATATGAAATGATGACGACATAATTGTCATGTTAAATATAGTATTAGGTGGCGAATTGTTCTATCATCATTTATTTTATTATTTTGGTGATGATAAACACAATAACATGACGAAAGAATAATCATAAATATGACAATATTATCGTCACTAAAATTAGATGATTTAAATAGAGTAACATATTTTCGTCACTAAAACAATATCATTTAATGACGAAAAAAGATTTTTCGTCATTTAATGCACTAAGTTTTGATGACGAAACATAATATAGAGTGACGAAAGTTTCATTCAAATAGTAGCGCTATTAATGTCACTAAAAGTAATTAATTATAGTGACAATGGTGTAGATCGTCACCATAAGTTAAAACATTTAGTGACGACATCAAATATTGTCAAATATACCTAATACCACGCTCATACGGTGAGGGTCTCTGTGACGATTAATAGTCATCACCAAATGTTTTAGTGACGAAAAATGAATTTTATGTGACAAATTTTAGCGTCATTTTTTGTGTAATTTCTTGTAGTGCGAGAGACAAGTGCATTATTTGCCTCATTTTCTCTCATACACTCAACCAAGTCTCTGCCTCTTCAAACCCATGAAAAGTTATAGCATTTTAGTTCCATATTCAAGCCCCACTATTACCTATAACAAAAATCATAAGCCAGAATCAGAAATTAATCATAGAAGGTATAAAACCCTAGCTTGAAATCTGATCTAGAATTGCATGTTAGATGTTAGTTTTTAGTGTTAAAACTTGTTAGATATAGTCTATTTTGATAATCTGGGTTGCTAAATGTTGGATCCATAATATTTAGAAGCTCGGATTTGAAGATTTGCAAAATCTGGAAAAAAATCAAACTGTGGTCTGATAACGAATGTTAGTGGCCACAGATCTTTGGTCGGTTATGATTTTTGTTGTTTTTAAGTTGTTATGTGTAGCTTGTAATGTGGTCTTTAATTTGCAAAATGAATCAGAGTCATTTGTTGTATATATTGGTAGTTATTAACGGTCAAAAGCCGTTGACTGGCATTGACCGGGACTTTTCTGGGCAGCTCAGAAACCATGTACTAGCGTCTGACAAGCTTTTCAAATAACTAGATCTGTCAGGTTTTACAAGTTCTGTTGTTGTTGTTGTACTACGTGTGTAGACTATTGCTTTAGATCATGTAAATAAACAACATGTAGATCGTCGCAAGTGGTCAAAGTACGCCACTCGCACTGACCTAGCATTTCTGGAAAAACCCAGAAACTCGATGAACTGGGTTTCTGACAGGGTTTGACCGACTCTTATCTTGTTGATCAGTTGATGTTAAACTGATTTTTTGTTATTGTAATGTTCCTTGTCATATATACTATAGGTTGGAACCATTAAACAACATAAACCATGACTGGAGCCAAGATTAAATGGAGCTTGAAAGTAGTCACTCGGACTGCTGGGTTTCTGGGAAAACCCAGAAACGCCTGACAGGGAGTTTGAGTGGTTAGATCTATTTGTAGTAATGTGTTAGGACATAGTTGTTGGTTGGATATTGTAGTCTTGCATTAACTTTAGGCGATCCGCTTTCAACAAAGATGCCTGAAACACAAACACACTTCGATTTACACTTGGTCGAAGAAAGTGCAAGTCAAGCGCGCTTTATGAATGCTCAAGAACATTAAGAACACCTATAGCGATGGTTCTGTCGCTATAGGTGGTCTTTAGTGACAAATTATTTATAAAATTATATTTTTATTAAATAATTATAGAAAATTAGTTTTAAATTACTAAAAATACAAAATAAATTATTAAAAATTATTTTAAAGTTCGAAAAATAGTTTTTAATTGTTTTAATTTATTTCATAAATATTTAATATTTTGAAATATTAAAGGTATTTAATTTATTTAATTATTATATTAAATAAATTATTTAAAAATGAAATTAATATTTGAAAAATCATTTAAAATTATATAATAATGTAATAAAATATTTTAAGTTATTTTAAATGACTTTTAATATTTTGTGATGAAATTTATTAATAAATTAATATTAATGATATTATAGTTATTTAATTATAATATTAAATAATTTAGTTTAAAAATTATTTTATTATTATAAAAATTATTTTAAATAAAAATAAAGTGTTTAAAGATATTTTAAGTTATAAAATATAACTTTTAATATTTAAAGGATAATTTCATTATAATTTAATGTTAATGATATTAATTTAATATTAATGATATTAATTTATTTAATAATTCTATTAAATAAATAGTTTTAAAAAGGTTTTATTAATTTAAAAATCATTTAGAAAGGATATAAATGAATTAAAAATATTTTAAGTTATACTTAATGACTTTTAATATTTTGAGGAATAGTACATTAATATTTTAATATTAATGATAATTATTTATAAATAATTTTAAATATTTTAAAAATCATTTAAGGGTAATATTAATACTTTAAAAATATTTTGAGTTATTATAAATAACTTTAATATTTTGGCAATGGTTTCATTAATAGTTTAATATTAATTAAATATTAATGATATTATAATTGTTTAATATTTAAATCATTTAATAATTATTCCGGTGTTTGAAAATTCATGATAAATTATAATAATTGTTTAAAAATTATTATAAGTCATTTAAAAATAATTTGACCGATGTTTAAATTATATTGAACTTCGGTGTAGAGTCTTAGACTCGATAATTATCTAATAAAGCTGTTGGTAGACCAACATGTTTCAGAAATTGATCTGGACTTAAATATTTTAACTGTGTTAATGTTTGTTTGTGATCCAATGACTGTTGAACATGTGTGATAATGTGATTAAGTTATGTGCTGACTGCGAAATGCAGTACTATGTGTTATAGTATATTGTTCTAATCGAATGAATGATCTGATTAATGATAGGTCGTGACATAAAAGATAAAACTAAGTTACGAATTGTAAGCAGTGTACCACGCAAGTATCCTACCTTTGCATTTTCTTTATGCAATGGACATGAGTAAGAATGTTTCAGAATTATATTATTACTGTAAAGATTATTAACCCTATAATATATATGCTCATTGATTATCAACATGTTAGTATATGGTAATTCAGATATATATTCTGTTTGTTAATTTTTATAAATGGTTATACAAGTGTCCCCACTTGGATAATCATTGTATTTAATCACATGTTGATACACCTTTGTTAATTACCTGTATATATATATATATATATATATGTTGAATTATAGATTATTGTTGAATAAGATAAAACCTTTGGTTTGGAACCCTGACAAGTATGAACATCCCTTACACGGGAAAACTTTTTATGCACCCAAGGTGGACAGAGTGAACGATAACATCGTTCTTGCAATGTAGTATTGATCAATACATGGTACAACAGTGATCACCCTCCGCGTACTAGTAAGTTATGACGGTTTTACATGATGAAGTTCATTTAACCTTTTCAAAAATGAAAACAATGTTCATAGTATGTCACCTTAACCCTATTTATAGTCAGTACATAGTTTCAAAAATTTTAAAGAGGGTTGTTATGTTATTATTATCGGTTCAGATTACTTCACAACTATTGATTTGCTGTAGAAGGGTAGTATAAAGAAAATATTTAAATTCTTTCAGCTTATATATAAAATTGCTATTACTTGCTGGGCAAATCAAATGCTCATCATTGCTTAATTTAAATATTTTCAGCTAAGTGTGAAGAACCAGAAGGCTCATGCAGAAACAAAGGAAAATGAAAGCTAACCAAATAAGATTTGTGGTAGTTTATGTAATAGTTTGTTATTATTAAGACAACGGTATATATTATATATCATGCTATATAATGAATGTTTAAAGGTCTCGTACCTGGGGATTAGACTCTGATGATATGTAAATTAAGTTGATCTTTATATTATTGTTATTATTATTAGTATTATTCTGCCCATAGAAATGGTATCGTGAAACACCGAGTTTGAGTTTCAAGTACCCGAATTTGGGGGCTTTACATCCTATACTTATAATATACTATAAATAGGATTTGAAAGTGTTGATTTCTTAATGTGGATAAACTACGCTTAAGGCAAGTATCCTAGACCCTTGCATTACTTTATTCAACGAATATCGTAAGCAAGTTTCTAAACCTTATCTCTTTGAATGCAAGTTATCCTACGTACTCGTTCAATTGAGCTAGTATGTTAAAACTCTTGTGAAAACTATTATTCATGTTAAAATTGGTATTGTTCTTGAATACTGTGAAAGTGTCTATGCCATTTGATTCGGCTAGCCTATATGCATGTTTATAAAACTGTCCAAACCAATTGACTGGTGCAGAAATCTTGAAAGCTGAGTTGAACAACCCTTATGGTAAGGGGAGTGTATATTGTTGGAAGTCCCACACACGCATGAATATTACTGTGGTGTTATGCATAACATAGTGTATTGTAGACTGATCATCTATCATACTTAATTCTTTTGGGTTATCAGTTTAATATTGGTAATTCTAGTATAGGTTCAATAGTCCTTAGCGACTGCTCAGTATATATTATTTTATCCAGTTGGATACGTTGATAGCCTTTGAATTCATATATATCTGTTGATCTATATTAAACTATCATTTCATATTCCAAAGATTTGATTCGAGATTTGTTAATACTCATTGTTCATGATATTATTCTAAGACCCTGAACTATTTTGGAGACTATACTTTGATATTTCAAACTCGTGATATATTACTCATCACCCTTGTTGTATATTACTTGCTGGGCAATTTGTGCTCATTCTTGCTTATTTAAAACCTTTTAGTTAAGGAAGAACAGGGTAGTGTCTCTGGGAAAGACAAGGGCAAGGGCAAGACTATCGACTAGCTTGTTCCTTTATGTTTAAAATTTTTATGTTGTATTAAGACTGTCTTCAGATTATGTTAAGCTTAAGTAGGATTATGTAATAAGTCTTTATTCGATATTATTATGTAATCTATTCAGTAGTGTAGGTTGCGAGACTTGGGGGAATAATTATAATAAATCATTATATAATATTCTAGATTAGATCTTCCGCTGTGAATGTGTAATTTTTAGTTATTATTATATTACCATGAGCATGTGACGAACCGTATTCAAGTGATCAAGTGGCGATCCGAATTTGGGGGCGTCACAAATACTCACCAATAGAAATGGGTAAAATCCTAACCAAGCCTCAGTCAAGCCCTGTGAACGCATGCTGAGGAAATAGATAAAGGTGTAGGAGCCTTAATCATACTCTCCAATACGGTCCACCTCCCGTGTGGCGCTAACCAAAGCAAATGACACCATGGAAGATTTATCCGCTATGAAGTAACCCCTGAGAATGACCAGGAACAATCGCCAAAGAATGCGATCCCTGACTCTCATATCAGCGGGTATAGGCTCACTTAATGCCCCACTCATAGCATCTACACTCAAAGGACCATAGCAGACTGTCCTTCCTTTGAGTGCCTTAGTCGAGACTCTTAACAAGGATCTAACGGTAGTCGGGGTAATGTTCGTCGTACAAGGCACTGGCGCCCCTCCAAACTCCATACCAGTGATAAACTGCCAATCAATCGACGTCATCATCACCTCGCAGTCATGCAAATAGATAGACTAAGTCTCGTGAAACCAGCTCTCAGACAATGCCCTGAGATAACCCCAGGGACAACGATGGGGGAGAATGGAAAATAACACCTCAAAGCCCCAACCATGCACAATCTCTCGATACTCTGGATGAAGAGTCTGATAGAGAGAATGTATGCTGAACCAGTTCCCTCGAGGCTACGTAAAGCCGGGAACCTACATCACAAAAGTAAATCAACATCAGAATCTTGGCTCCTCATCAATAGGAAAAAGGAAGATCAAATCCAGCTTTTACCTCGTTTGCCTGTAAGTAGACCGAGGGGGGCGACTAAAATCATCCAAAAGCCCTAGAATTGTCACATTAATGCCTGGAAGATCCATGCAGGGAGCATGAGCAGCAGGAGCGGGAGCCATAACTGGTACTTCCTCCTCCTCATCCTCAACATCTGGCACCTCAACCCGGATAGGACGAATCAACACCTCTACCAACTGACGAGGCTGTCTGACTGAACGGGGTTGAGGCACATCAGAAGCTCTCCTCCGTACGCCTGAATTGGTCTTGTAGGAACTACTCGGCTGATCTGGATCCATATATCTGGACACAAGTCTCCAAATCACCTCAGAAAGGGTGTGGTAAATTCTAACCTGAAGATTTGTAAATGCATTTTATGACTATATGCATGCATACATTACTTTAACATACACCTATAGTAGATTTAAAAATGCATGTCTACCCAATGCCTAGGCTCATGGAAAAATTTTGCCAGAGTCTCCTTTGTAAAAAGGACTATCCACATGCACGTAGGCATGACTAGGTGGCCATTCAGTAGCACACCAACCCACAGTCATAAACATCTTATATGCATAAAAATGTCAAAGTCATAAATCCATAAGGGTAGTTCAATTATCGGGATTACTTTGTTCTACAACATTTGCTCATTTGTCCTCAAATAAGATAAAAAAAAATAGTATAAATGAGGTGCCAATTTGACTATTTCAAAAGTCAATTTTTTTTCACATCAATATGTTCAGCATGGTTAAATACTAACATTTACTATGTTGAATATTTTTTATCAAGTCATATGAACATGCATATTCACTACTATGTGTTTAGAAGCATTTCATGTGATAACTCATTTTCCAATGGACCAAAAACTGGAAAAGAGGACATGCATACGTTACCAGAATAGTGTAGAACACTTGTGCGGTGATGGATTTTGCAGAAAGCAGCCCAAACTCAGCAAATCTAAAGAAGAACTCTTGGATTCTCTGTGTGGCGTAACTTGAAAATGACTTATGAAAGGGAAAGTGGCCAACAAATACACCCACGGATAGCTATAGGTGTACCTGCAGCCATCCTAGGTGGGTCCCACCCCTCCAACTTGGTCCAATTTGTGTTGCAAAGGAGGTCTCACAAGTTTAAAAAGTCAAATTAGGAAAAAGAACGCTACACGATTGAGCAAAAAAGCCTAAAATCCTGATTTTGAAAGACCAAACTGCGGGTCTACATATCACTCATTGGTATTCACCCAGACACAGGGTTCACAACACCAATGATCACATTTATTGCAATCTACACTCGGCAATACCTCACAAAGGTCTGATGCCGTCAGTTCGGGGTTGTAACTCCAAAAACCTATCCCCAGCGGATTCTACATACAATCTCAGCCATTGAAGCACATTTCAACGAAGGTCAAGCAACCTTGACATTATTTCAGCCATTGGAAAGTAAATCCACCAAAGAATTGTAAGCCATCCGATGATCTCAGTCGTTGAAGCACATTTTAGCAAAGGTCAAGTAACCTGGACATTATTTCAGTCATTGGCAAGTAAATCCAGCGAAGCATCGAAAGCCATCTGATGATCTCAGTCATTAAAGCACATTTCTGCGAGGGTCAAGCAACCTTGACATTAATCAGCTGTTGGTAAGTAAATCCAGCGAAGCATCGAAAGTCATCTGATGATCTCAGTCGTTGAAGCACATTTCAATGAAGTTCAAGCAACCTTGACATTATTCAGCCATTGGCAAGACAATCCAGCGAAGCATCAGATGTCATCCGATGATATCAGCCATTGATGCATATTTCAACGAAGGGCAAGCAACCTTGAAATCATCAGCTATTGGCAATTAAACCCAATGAAGCATCGAAAATGGCCCGATGATGGTATCTGTTGAAGTAAATTTCGGCGAGGGTCAGGCAGCCATGACAACCCAGACTGTTAGCAATAACTTCGACATAGTATTGGAAGGACCTGGGGATACAAACCAAAAAAAAAACCATCCTCATCGGGGAGGACAGATGATGGAATCTGTTATACTCCCTCCGTCCCAGGATAAAAGTCCTGGTGGACTTTTCACGCATATTAAAAAGATGAATAAAATGACAAAATTGCCGATAATAATGTCATTAAATATGGAGAGAGAATTAGAATAAGAAAAGTATGAGACATTAAATGGTACGGGTATAATAGTAAAATATGTGTAAAAGTTTGGTTATTAAAGGAAAATGAACATTTAACATGGGACTACCCAAAATAGTAATAAGGACTTTTATCATGGGACGGAGGGAGTACCAATCTTCATCAGACAGAGCACAATCTGTAAGACCCCAACTTATTATAAATAAAATTGAATTTTTCTTTATTCATTATTCTAAATTAATAAGGGTTAATTTGATATAATTCTTTGGTTGTGGGTGAAATGTGCAAAGTTTACAAAATAAGCAAGTGGTTATAAAATATTCATTATTGTCGGGGAATATTCGTTTGGTCGTGGAATATTCTTTTTGTCGGGAATCTCCGTAAATGCTGATGGTAGCAGTCATTGGTGGGCCCCATAACGAAAAACGGTTGGATGAAAGAAAACGACAAAGATTGAGTTTTATAAATAACGGCGTAAATTGTTACCGTTAACACTGTTGGGTTACCTGGTGGTTAAAATACTGATGTCTGGCGTGGTCGCATAAAGAAGATACCGGTATTGCATGATTGTTGAATTATTGATCCTTACGTAAGAAGGCACTACTCAATAATTGTTACAGTAATTACTGTTCATTATTTTATCTTATTGATTCAATAATTGCTGCATTGATATTTATATTATTATTGTTTCAATAATTGTCATTACACAGTATTTTCCATTATCAAATCAATAATTCATATTATTTGAATAATATTATCAGATAACATTATTGGCAATGTCTAGAAAGTTCTGTCTAAGGAGAGGTTTGGTCACCTAATTGCGCGCCAGTAAGGAGAAATCCTTATTGGAAAGCCCCCTCTTTCTGAACTAGCGGCACGGTTGTCGATCTTGATGATTAGTAATATTATTTTGAATAATTAATTATTTATTATTATGATAAAGAAAATATTTATTTTATGTGGATATAGATGGAGAAATTTTTAATGTGACAATTGTTGAAAATTAATATTTTATCTTTTTCTCGATAAAATAATACATTTAAATATATTATTTTAATAATATATTAATTGGTGATATTTTTATAATGATTGTGGGATATATGAGTATATGAGGAGGTAGAGTATTTTGTGGCATTAAATGTTTAACATATGTTTTGTGTGTCGGTGGACACAATTCTTGACCGAAAATTGATTATAGGATCGTAAAATCGTCCTGTTTATGGATTTTGGTCAATTTATGTTTGGAATTTGGAAAAATTTCCTTCCGCAAAGTTGTAGAGAATGGGATTTCCCATGGAAAGTCATGAGTTTGAATTTTTCCGATAAACGGGCTATTTTCTATGAATTATTGAAGTTACGGAAAATAAAATAATTTTTTTATTAATTATGGTGGGACCCACTTCTTGGTGGGTGTTGAATGCACATAATGGGTCGCTGAAATTTTTAGCATTGAGGGGCTGAAAGCATGCGTAGAAATTTTGATTTTTAATAATAATAATTTATTAATTTAGTCTCCTTTTAGGCGTTCTAACATTTTTCTATAAATAGAGGGCTAAGTTAGAATTGAAAATCACTTTTGAAACTAAGTTTTCTCTTTCTCTCTAAATTATCGAGCGTATTCTTGTGAGTATACTTTGAGTGTTGCTATCTGGTATGGTTTCACAAGACTATATCTAGAAATTCAACAAGTACGATTATTTTGAGGTAAGGGTATTATTTTCTTCTTAAATGATATTTTTTTCTTCAATATCATTATGTCAAGTATTGGTGAACTTTTTTTTATCAAATTTGGAACTTGTTGTGTGGGGTTACTATTCACGATACGGCACTATTCACGATATCTGACACTATTCACGAATCATAAGACTATTCATAGAAAAATAAAAATTTTTCTTTTTGTCCAAAATATCTATTCGGATACTAGCTTTGATTGTATCCATGTTTTGATCATTCTTGAATTTTACACCACTACGATTATTTTCAAGTATTTTTGGACATGGGTAAAACAAAGTACTAATCCTTAATCCTTAATCCTTGTCATTTTGTTTCCTTTGGATTCGTTTCTTTAAAAATGTTTTTCATCATCCTCGGTCCTAAATGGTGATATAAATGAATATCTTTGGCATTGTAGAAGGCAAAAAGATGAACGATTAATCGATGAATATCTTTGGCTCAGTAGTGCAAAGATGAACAGTGTTGAGATGAACATGACCAACTGGTGATACAAATGAATATCTTTGGCTGTTCAGAGTGCAAAGATGATTAAAGATGTATATTGATTGTTACAGAGGATAAACTATTGATGATGGACTTTTAAACCTTAGAAGACAAGAGAATTCTTTTCACGTGACTCTTCTAATGGATTTCTTATTCCATTGCATTTGTTGATCTAAAACTTGTTGTCTATTGTATTCTATTAGATTTTTCCTCGTGAAGACTAACGATAATTTGTTGTATATTATCTTAGTCATAATATTCTTTATTGGGCTAGTTGAGCTCACCCTTTTCCTTTTTGTTCCATTTTTCTTCTCGGGAGGTGAGAACATAGCAGGATCGAAGTCTGGGTATGGAGTGATGGTTCTAGGAAGATGTTTTAGCCGCCCTCACTACTTACGTAAAATAGTGTATGAATAATTAATGAGGACTTATTTGGGTGTATATATTGTCTAGAAGACAATATTTGTATTCAAACTCACAGTTGTATTGTCGTATTCTACGACATCTCGTATTGTCAAAGTTGTAGTTTGTTTTCTATACCATGTATTTTGGCGACTCGGAATGGGTGTTGTATACCTATTTTGGGGGCGCCATGGTTGGTATCGAGCTTAGGGATATGATCTCTGGCGGAGATCGGGAATAGAACTAGGAGGGAGAGGCGAGTAAATCCTTCGCTAGTGTGTCCTACCTAAGCTTATTTGTTGGTCGATCATAATATAGGATATTATGTGATATGTTAATTTGTTTAATTAACCCTTGTTTTATGGCGATTTAAGAATGGTCATGAGAAGCGTTAACAATGGAGTTTATGAGGCCAGAGACGCCAGGTACTCACCAACGAGGAGAACGTGCAACAGTGGCAATGTTCCTCCCGTGAACAACGCCATCGAGCAAATGATGAACGACGGGATGTTTAGAAGCTTTTTGCAGCTCATGCAAAATCGCATAAGGAGACTCGTGTACAAAATATGGGTGGAAATGATGGCAATGCATACATGCATCCTGTCACAAGCAGGGATTTAAGGAGTTGGGACCACCAGATTTCCATGGAAAGCCGGATCCGATCAAGGCGTAAACGTGGGTCAAGCAAATTACCAAGATATTCGATGTCTTGGGGTGCACGGAGGAACGAAGGTTCCATTCGCCACCTTTATGTTTCGTGGTGAAGCGATTCTTGGTGGGAATCGTGAAGCGTACTGACCGGATGCACTTAACATGTCTTGGGAAAGATTTGAATCGTTCAATGACAAGTACTTTCCGAGAAAGTATTCGCTATATGAAGGAGGTAGAGTTTATTAGACTCAAGCGAGAACAACATGGACGGTGTCTCAAAGACGAGGCAAAGTTCGCAGAGTTATCCAGTTTGCACCTCATTTGGTGGAGAATGAGGAGCGAATGACGCGTATATTTTCGAGAGGTCTAAAACCGTAGATTCGTCAATACCTTATCTCTCATAAATTTTTCTCGTATTGAGATGTTGTCAGCAGGGCTCGATTATTAGAACGAGATAGTGAGTATACTCAACCGAGGGACCACAATCGAGGTAGTCATCGAACGATGATAACCAATGAGGAGGAAAGAATACGGACAAAGGCGGTAACCACTCAGGTGGTAATCGTGGACATGATAATAGGAGAAGTGACTCAAGTGGAAATTTCGTAAAGAGAAGATTCAACAATGATGGGAAGATATCAAGCGGCAAAGACCAAAGACCAACAACAAATGCTTTGGGGAGGAGAACGACCGCCGATTAGATGTTACAAATGCGGGAAGGAGGGACATATCACCAAAGCTATCCCACAACAATCCAAGGTATGTTACAACTGTGGAAAGGAAGGCCACATCGCTCGAGATTGTACTATCGCGAAACCAAGTTCGGAGGAGTGGTGATTCCAAGGGTACGTCCGGATAAGTCGAAATCATTGTTCTCGGAAGAGCGTTTGTCGTGGATTTGGACAAAACGTGAGGAACCCGAACGAGGTGATCACGGGTAAGCTAATCTTGAATTCTTGCGAAGTTTATACCTTACTAGAATCTTGGTTCTACCCATTCTTTTATCTCTCCGCTTGTGCTCAACGCTTAAACTTGACTCAGGAGAAATTAGATTTTGATTTATCTCATTTGAAACTCCGTTGGGTGAAACCTTCGTTACATCTACAGTTTATAAATCTTGCATGATCCAAGTTGGCACTATCACATTGCTGTTGATCTTATCTCTTTAAAGATACTTGCTTTTGATGTGATTTTAGGAATTGATTGGTTAACCACTCATCATGCCAAAATTGATTGTTTTCGTAAGGTTGTTAGTTTTCATATTCCCAACCAACTTTGTCATACAATTCAAACCACTAAACCACTAAAATCACCATCGTCATATCAAGCCACAAAGCTATTCGTTGATTGAAAAGCGGATGCCAAGCTTTCTTAGCCCATGTTATGGATTTGAACAAAGACAAGTCGATTTGAATAATATTTCGTGGTTAAAGAATTCACGATGTATTTCTGAAGAGCTTCCCGCCTACCCCCGTAACGTGATGTTGAATTCTTTATTGACCTTGAACCGTACAAAGCCCATTTCTAAAACCCCATATCGAATGGCTCCTATTGAACTTGAGGTTAAAAGTCCAACTACAGGAGTTATTAGACATCGGTTTCATTAAATCCCTAAGACGTCTCCTTGGGGTGCTCTGTTTTATTCGTAAAGAAGAAAGACGCGGAGTATGCGACTTTGTATTGACTATCGAGAATTGAACCATGTCACCATCAAGAATAGGTATCCGCTACCTCGCATTGATGACCCGTTTCGACCCGCCATAAGGAGCGCAATTCTTTTCAAAGATCGATCTTCGCTCGGATATCATCACCAAGATTAAAAGCGAGGATATTCCAAAGACGGCATTCAGGACTCGACACGGGCATTATGAATTCTTGGTCATGTCTTTTGGATTGACTAATGCTCCGCTACTTTCATGGATATGATGAACCGTGTATTTAAGGAATATTTGGATCGATTCGTTGTTGTCTTTATTGATGACATCCTCATCTATTCCAAAAGCCGTGAAGATCATGAGCACCATTTGAAGTCGGTACTACAAAGACTTCGTGAACACAAGCTTTATGCCAAGTCAAGAAATGCGAGAGTTCGGCTCGAGGAAGTAGCATTCCTTGGGCACGTGGTGTCAAAACAAGGAGTATCTGTTGACGGCGAAGATTGAAGCAATACAAAGTTGGGAGCAACCGAAGTCGGTGGATCAAGTACGCACTTTCTCGGGTTTATTTGGTTATTATCGGAGATTTGTGGAAGGATTTTCTCGAATCGCTACATCTGATTAACTCGGTGACTCGGAAGGATGCCAAATTCTTATGGAGCGAGGAATGCGAGAAGAGCTTCCAAGAGCTCAAGAGGAGACTCATTTCGGCACTGTTTACGACAATACCATCCGGTTCGGATGGATTTGTTATCTGCCTGATGCTTCCGGCAAGGGGTTAGGATGTGTTCTCATGCAACATGGGAAAGTCATAGCCTATGCCTCACGATTAACTCAAAGAATATGAGAGGAATTATCCTACTCATGATCTAGAGTTAGCGTAAATTAAATGATTAGCGTTGAAGATATGGAGACACTACTTGTATGGAGAGAAAGTGGAGATTTATACGGACCATAAAAGCCTCAAATATTTCTTCACCCAAAAAGAACTCAACATGCGGCAACGACGTTGGCTGGAGCTGTTAAAAGATTACGATCACACTATTCAATATCATCTCGAAAAGCGAACGTAGTAGTATGGCGATTAAGTAGAAGATCATATGTAAGCACGAAAAGCGATATTGTCAACGCAAAGGCCCATTTTGTATGACTTGCAAAGGATGGAGGTAGAATTAAAGACTTCAGGGACCCACATAATGATGGCAAATATACAAGTAGAACCGACTTTAATCGATAAAGTTAAAGTCGCTTTCAAGCCTACGGACCAAATGATGCGTATGAAGAAGAAAGTGCAAGAAGGAGCTATTCCGTAAGCAAGAATTGATGAGGAAGGAATACTTCGAGTCAATTCTAGACTTTGCGTTCCTAACGATTCTGACCTGAAGCATAAAATCATGATGGAGGCACACAACACCCCATTTGCAATCCATCTCGGAAGTACCAAATGTATCATGATATTCGACATACATTTTGGTGGAACAATATGAAGAGAGAGATTCATGGAGTTTATCTCAAGATGTTTAACTTTGTCAACGTATAAAAGTGAGCATCAAGTGCCAAAAGGTCCATTGCAACCACTTGAGATTCCAAAATGGAAATGGGAACACATTACTATGGATTTTGTTCTGTGTCTTCCCAAAGTTTCTCAAGCGTGAGATGCAATTTGGGTTATTGTTGATAGATTAACCAAGTCCGCCCATTTCTTCAAATCACGTGAGACTTATTCCTTGAACGTCTTGCTCGTATGTACGTGAATGAGATTATGCGATTGCATGGCATGCCGGTATCCATAGTTTGAATCGTGACCGAGATTCACTTCAAGATTTTGGGTTAGCTTGCGTAAAGCTATGGGCACGGTTTGATTGATTCAAAGATACCATCCTCAAGCGGACGGACAATCAAAGAGGACTATTCAAACCCTTGAAGATCTATTAAGACTCGTGTCCTAGATTTCAAAGGAAGTTGGGATAAGTACCTACCATGGTGGAATTCTCCTCAACAACAGATTATCAAGCAAGTATAGGCATGGCTCCATTTTAGGCGATGGATGGGCCGAAAATGTCGTTCTCGATATCTTTGGGACGAGGTGGGAGAAGCAATATTGTTGGGACCGTAATTAGTACGCATGACTACGTAAAAGATCCAAATGATTCGACAACGTATTCAAACTTCACAAGATCGACAAAAGAGTTATCTTGATCTTCATAGAAAGGACGTGGAGTTTAATATTGGAGATCATGTATTGTTACGTATTGCTCCATGGAAGGAGTTACAAGATTTGGGAAAAGAGGAAAGCTCAATCCAAGGTTTGTTGGTCCATTTGAGATTCTTGACCAGAATAGGGAACGAGCCTATAGACTCGCGTTACCTCCAAGTATGTCTCGTGTTCACAATGTATTCCACATATCTATGCTTCGTAAATATGTGAAAGACCCGAACCACATTATTGCATTAGAACAGACGAGATAATGTAAGATTTAACCTACGAGGAGATACATTAAGATTTTGGATAGGAAAGAGTATGTCTTTACATGACGAAGGTTATACCACAAGTTAAGGTTTTGTGGAGAAACCATGCAATTGAGGAAATGACATGGGAGTTGGAATCGGAGATGAAAGCAAGGTACCCTCACCTTTTCGATATACCAGTATCGTATGTCAATTTCGAGGACTTAAATTTCATAAGGAGGGAGGTTGTAAGACCCCAACTTATTATAAATAAAATTGAATTTTTCTTTATTCATTATTCTAAATTAATAAGGGTTAATTTGATATAATTCTTTGGTTGTGGGTGAAATGTGCAAAGTTTACAAAATAAGCAAGTGGTTATAAAATATTCATTATTGTTTGGGAATATTCGTTTGGTCGTGGAATATTCTTTTTTGTCGGGAATCTCAAAATACGACAGTAATAAATCATTGGTGGGCCCTATAACGGAAAACGGTTGGATGAAAGAAAGCGATAAAGATTGAGTTTTATAAATAATGGCGTAAATTGTTACCAATTAACTTAATTGGGTTACTGTTGGTTAAAATACTGAATGTCTGGCGTGGTTAAAGACATTACCGGTATTGCATGATATTGTTGAATTATTGATCCTTACGTAAGAAGGGCACTACTCAATAATTGTTACGATGAATTATCGTTCATTATTTTATCTTATTGATTCAATAATTCTTCGCATTGATATTTATATTATTATTGTTTCAATAATTGTCATTACACGAGATTTTCCATTATCAAATCAATAATTCATATTATTTGAATAATATTATCGATAACATTATTGGCAATGTCTAGAAAGTTCTATCTAAGGAGAGGTTTGGTCACCTAATTAATTGCGCTTGAAGAAGGAGAAATCCTTATCGAAAGCCCCCTTCTCTCAGGAACTACACGGTTGTCGACAAGATTGTGATTCTGTAATATTATTTTTGAATAATTAATTATTGATTATTATGATAAAGAAAATATTTATTTTATGTGGATATAGATGGAGAAAATTTTAATGTGACAATTGTTGAAAATTAATATTTTATCTTTTTACGATAAAATAATACATTTAAATATATTATTTTAATAATATATTAGCGGTGATATTTTTATAATGATTGTGGGATATATGAGTATATGAGGAGGTAGAGTATTTTGTGGCATTAAATGTTTAACATATGTTTTGTGTGTTTGTGGACACAATTCTTGACCGAAAATTGATTATAGACGTGTAAAATCGTCTGATTTATGGATTTTGGTCAATTTCATTTGGAATTTGGAAAAATTTCTTCCGCAAAGTTGTAGAGAATGGGATTTCCCATGGAAAGTCATGAGTTTCAATTTTTCTGATAAACGGGCTATTTTCTATGAATTATTGAAGTTACGGAAAATAAAATAATTTTTTTTTATTAATTATGGTGGGACCCACTTCTTGGTGGGTGTTGAATGCACATGGGTTTCTTTGAAATTTTTAGCATTGAGGGGTGAAAGCATGCGTAGAAATTTTGATTTTAATAATAATAATTTATTAATTTAGTCTCCTTTAGGCGTTCTAACATTTTTCTATAAATAGAGGCTAAGTTAGAATTGAAAATCACACCGTAAACTAAGTTTTCTCTCTCTCTCTCTAAATTATCGAGCGTATTCTTGTGAGTATACTTTGAGTGTTCTATATCTGGTGCGGGTTTTCACAAGACTATACCGAAATTCAGTCAGAAGTACGATTATTTTGAGGTAAGGGGTATTATTTTCTTCTTAAATGATATTTTTTTTCTTCAATATCATTATGCCGAAGTATTGGTGAACTTTTTTTTATCAAATTTGGAACTTGTTGTGTCGGGGTTACTATTCACGTATACGGCACTATTCACGTATACGACACTATTCACGAATACGGCACTATTCACCGAAAAATAAAAATTTTTCTTTTTGTCCAAAATATCTATTCTGGATACTAGCTTTGATTGTATCCATGTTTTGATCATTCTTGAATTTTACACCACTACGATTATTTTCGAAGTATTTTTGGACATGGGTAAAACAAAGTACGAATCCTTAATCCTTAATCCTTGTCATTTTGTTTCACTGGATTCGTTTCTTTAAAAATGTTTTTCATCATCCTCGATCCTAAATGGTGATATAAATGAATATCTTTGGCTCAGAAGTGCAAAGATGAACGATTAATCGATGAATATCTTTGGCACAGAGTGCAAAGATGAGCAGTGTTGAGATGAACATGACCAATTGGTGATACAAATGAATATCTTTGGCTCAGTAGTGCAAAGATGATTAAAGATGTATATTGATTGTTATTACTGAGGATAAACTATTGATGATGGACTTTTAAACCTTAGAAGACGGTAGAATTATTTCTCTACGTGACTCTTCTAATGGATTCTTTATTTCATTGCATTTGTTGATCTAAAACTTGTTGTCTATTGTATTCTATTAGATTTTTCCCTGTTGAAGACTAACGATAATTTGTTGTATATTATCTTAGTCATAATATTCTTTACTGGGCTAGTTGAGCTCACCCTTTTCCTTTTTGTTCCATTTTTCTTCTCAGGAGGTGAGAACATAGCAGGATCGAGTCGGGGTATGGAGTGATGGTTCTAGGAAGATGTTTTATCTGTCCTCACTACTTCTGTAAAATAGTGTATGAATAATTAATGAGGACTTATTTGGGTGTGTATATTGTCTAGAAGACAATATTTGTATTCAAACTCACAGTTGTATTGTCGTATTCTACACGACATCTGTATTGTCAAAGTTGTAGTTTGTTTTCTATACCATGTATTTTGGCGACTCAGAATGGGTGTTGTATACCTATTTTGGGGGCGTCACACAATCCCACAAAGTCTCTCATACATGAGAGATACATCCTCAGTGGGAAGTCTGTACTAAGGATTAAAGACTTTGGTGATAAACCCAATGCCAACATGATCATAGAAGTTCTTGAGAGCTTTGGAGTAGACATCCAAGCAGTTCGTCAGGGTCATTACTTATAACTAAAGTCCCCATCATAAACCATGGGAGCCAACAGTCATCACATCCCGTTGAATGACTCTCCAATAAACCATATTCATTATACATTTGCATCGTGCTGCATTACATTGCATCATGATTATTCTGTGACATTTCAAGTGTCTAGTATTCTTTATCCTATCCATGCCATTACATTATATGAATATGATAAAGAGGGGAATTTATAGACACTCGAAATTTCTGCATTCCTTTCATTAACCTTGCAGGAGGGCAGAATCGTCTTCCAGAGATAACCCTGGAGGTCAAATCAGCTCTATCCCAGAGATAACCCTGGGATACTCAGTTTTCAATCCTAAAGACAACCCCGAAATACTTAGTTTCAGTTCCAAAGATAACCTCAGGAGTTTCAGTACCAACCTCGGAGATAACCCTGAGGAATGCAATCGTAGTTCCAGAGAAAACCCTGGAAAACTCCATTTTAAATCCCCAGAAGTCAGCTTCAACCTCGGAGATAACCCCGAGGCACTCAATCCCAACCCTAGAGATAACCCCGGGAGGACAGGCACACCTCAAAGACAATCCTGAAGACATTTAGTACTCACAGCAGCCCAATCTCAAAGATAACCCTGAGCAACGACTGCTAAATCAGCCCAAAGCCAGAGATAACCTTGGTGTGGGGAAAAATCATCATTTTGCCACCTCGATGCTATATTTTCTCCGTCTCAAGAACAATTCAACCCACATTCTACACAAAAGTGTCCTACAAGAACCATAGCTCCAAATCCCGAGTGACTACTACACAAGACAGCACACCGGATAAAATTTGAAGACTTAAAGATCTGGTCATGGACCCATCTTCCCGGCTTCATATAACCTCGTATCCCATGTCATTGTGTAGCTCTTGACAACAATATTTCAGAAAGGTATTATATGCCTCAATCGGATGTCGGGATTAAAAGTTATGAAGGTTCGAGCGGAAAACGTGTTGCATGCGTGCACATACTTTGAGATAGTGGGGCCCACTAAACCCGCAACATCTTGAGTAGCTGCGGGTGGACCTGCGACTGCCGCAGGTATATATGTGGCTCCCCCTCTATAAATAGAGGGCTTGGGGTGGCTATTTTAAGAAGAGAAAAGGCGAGGAAGCCATGTCCAATTCACTCTATACATACTTCTAAGAGATAAAGGAGAGGAAACCCTATCCATTTTACTCTGTACATTGAGTTCTTTCTCTTTCCAAACACCTGTGAGCTTGTGTTTTGCTATATTTTATCGATGGAAACTGAGTATTCATTAATTTAAAGCTATCTGAAGTCTTCTTGGCTGTGACACCCCCAAATCCGGGTTACTTGACCCCCAAGTTTGGTGCTCACGATCCATAATATATTAACATCTAACTACCCATTCATATATAAATAGGAATACATAACTCATTAACATATGTTGTTAATACATAAGTCCCAGGTCTGTTAACCTTAACATTACAAACATACCCTTTAGATATACAAAAAGGGTTTACATCATAATAATAATAAGATTCATTATACTAATTTATCACTATGCCTTTTCCTTTGTTCTTCTTCACAGCACCTTCTGCAACTTCGTCCCTAGCTGAAAAGTTTTATTTAGCAAGGGTGAGCAACAAGTTTGCCCCACAAGTTAAGACATACAATAAATGTGAGAGCCCTAAATCCGGGTTCCAAATCACCGCGGATTCGGTTCAATCATTCTATCACTATTGCGGAAGATATAAACATAAATTGTTTATACAATACACTTTACACACTATTCCCCAAAATCGAGTAACCTTAACTTATACACAAATCATAAACTATCTAACACATGACATTATTATCAAACTATACTATTACAATCTAGCTGCACATTTTATCTCAAGCTGAACTTGGCATTATCTTTTTCCTGTATCTAAATGCATTCGCCTTATCTGCAATGTTTATCATGATATAGCAAGGGTGAGCATGAAAGTTGCCCAGCAAGTTTAAATACAATTTAAAGATATATCATGATTGAAAGAGTCTAAATAATAAGCTGGCTATAATTCATCAATATAATTGAGAACTAGCACGAACAAACTTTTGATTGAACAAGTATTAAACATGAACAAATATATCTGGACCAACTGGTAATGAAGGTGATCAGCCTTTCATACCTGACTTATACATACAAGATGTATAGAGTACAATTTTACATGGCAATCAGTAATGATTAACCATAAGCATATCTGAATAAAACAACTCTTAGTAGAGTTAAAAAAAACACTTGATGTTCTGTTGATTACCGTTACGAAATATAACTTAGCTTTATCCGAAGACCTAATATAAATAATACTGATCTCCAAATATTAGAATAATATCATCACAATATAATACTACTATATATATACACACATAAAATAACCTAAACACATAGCACATAACCCTATCAGTCTATAATACACATAAGACTTAGTATCAGGTCAAACTATTTCAGTCTGACTTGAAACTGACACAATTCTATCATCTCGACGGTCTAGTCGGACAAATATCGAGTTTAAGTTCAATTAAACTTTGCCTAAACACTTAACAATTATCATAGATAATTTTCTTAGCAGTCAAATAATTTTCATAGACTTGTAATAATTTTCAGATAATTAATATCATTTATCAAAAATTTTCAATCATTAATAGCGTATTTATATAATTTAAATACCACATAATTCCTTAATCATTAATATTAATTTAATATTAAATATCAATAAAAATCATAACATAATATTATAATATATTTATAATATCACAAAGTATTTTTAATACCTTAAAATCATATTTATATAATTTTTAAACACTTAAATCCATTATCCGATACTTGATATTAATATTAAAATATTAATATTTTCATGTCAAAATATCAAAATTTATATTTCCTAACTTAAAATATTTTTATAACACTTAAATTATATTCATATAATTTTTAAAGAATTAATTCTATTTTTCCATAATTTATCTAATATATTTATTAAATAAATTAACTACCATTAATAATAATTTATTAATGAAATTCATCACAAAATATTAAAAGTCATGAAATAACTTAAAAATATTTTGAACACCATAATATAATTTTTCATGAATTAAAACTATTTTTAAATAATTTATTTAATATTATAATTAAATAAATTAATACCATTTATATTCCAAAATATTAAATATTTATGAAATATACTCAAAATAATTAAAAACTATTTTTCAGGCTTTAAAATAATTTTTCATAATTTATTATGTATTTTTAATAATTAAAAACCATTTAATACTAATTATTTAGTAAAATACTAATTTTAGAAAATAAACTGTCACTAAAGGGCCCTATAGCGACAGTAACTGTCATTATATAGGTGCTCTTAAGCTCGTTTCTTGAAATTTGTAACATCATGTCAGAGTTCGAGTTAGTGAGTTTGACCAGCTATTAATCTATGATCATTATGTTTTTTGGGCTTTCTTGAGCATGGATCTTATAGTATGTATACAAAACTACAACTAGCAACCCATTTCTAGAACAAATCACAACATAACAGCTAGATAAGATCGAGCAAAGTTGTTGTCAGACAACTGCTGGAAAATCTGGGTAACCCAGAAATCCCAGGCAACTTCAGGGTACCACCTTGTGGTTTGATTATCAAAGTGTTCTGATCAAGGTTCTTGTGATCTAAATGTTCTAATTTATAGCCCTTATGTCAAGGAACAAAATAAAGCAACAAATCGGGTTATCATCAGCAGAGGTAAACATAGATTATGCGGTATTTTTACAGGTTTTTTCGAAACGTAAAAACTGACAGTCGAACACTACTTTGATTGAGCATGTCTTTGATCTGTTATGGATCTAAGTGTTATAAAGACTTGTATGTGTAGTTCACATACCAGACTACAAGCTAAACACAACAACATAGACTAAACACTAACACACAGCAAGATCTGAAGCACAGAAAAGCTTGTCAGAGATTTCTGGAAATCTGGGGATTTTCTGGGTTTTCCAGAATTTTTTTTCGTGCTCGGTCAACGTACTTTGACCTTTAATAACTTTTAATCTATACATGATATGAGCTTGATTCAAGTTCTAGAGCATAGACAACATAGCATACTATAGATTTATAACATAAAACACACAAAATAACTAACAGGTAAAGATCTATGGGGTCTGACATATAGCTGTCATGCCACTTTTCCAACTTTTCCCATATTTCTAAAAACTTACATTTCGAGCATCTAGATGTTATGGATCTGGGATTTAACAACCCAGATCAATAATGACACCCTCTAACACATATCTAATCAATCATTAACAAGATCTAACATCAAATTCATAGATTTTCAAATTAGGGTTTTATACCTCCTTTTTGAGCTTGATCTTTGATTCTGACCTTGATGTTTGTTCTTGGTAAGCTAAAGGCTGACTTTGGTTTGTTTCTTACTCACTTTCACTCTCAAAATTCGGATGGAAGAGAGAGATTGGACTTGGCTCAAATGAAAAATAAAGTAAGCTTTGTCTTACTTTTAAATCTCTTAGATTTTTAATCTATGGTCACAATTGATGCTAAGTGGCAATGAGATCTGATATTTGTGAGATATAGGCACATGGCTAGCTTGGGGTTGGTTACCAACCATTTACTAGGGCTAGATCTACACTCCACCTCAATATAATATTAGAAAAGGTAGTTTGGTCTTTGGCTCATAAAGAGCATGGCAACTTGGTAACTTCTCACAATCATTAGGTTTTAACCCTTAGGGTTTGACCCTTAGGGTTTAACCCTAAGATTTATAATCTAGACTTTTCTAATTAGGTTCTAAAAATAGGAAATTATAATTAGACTCCCTAATTATAACAAAGTTTACTAATCACATTCAAGCTTGCTAATTAGGGTTAAGGCTTCCTAATTAACATTAAACTCTATAAATTAATAATTAGGTTTTCTCTAATTGTACATTAGGGTTTCCAACATTAGAAATTAGGGCTTTCTAATTAATCAATTAGGGTCATCCCTAATTATACTTACAATTAATAACATAGAAACTCTATACTTATCTTCAAGCTTCCCACTTTGGGTTTTAATATCCCGAATTAGGGTTACAGATTTTTGGAACTGTAATTAGGGTTTCCATAGCCGGTAATAGGGTTTTCTTATCAGTCAATAGGGTTTTCTAACTAAACGTTGAGGCTCTTAGTATATTATTAGGGTTTGTGACTAATATAATTTATCCGGTCAACCCTTGACCCTTAACCACATACTGTACACATATATGACCATATACATAGATTCTCTTAACACTATAGACCTTCACCAACAGTTTTTAAATTCACACAATTCATTCCTAAAAATGTTAAATACATACACTTATTTTCTGTCTAGATTTATTATTTAACCTCTATTCAATCTTTTAAGATTTTATAAAATTGTCTAAATTCTCGGGTCATCACAATAAATATATAAGAATCAATAAGAACAAACTATCTATTTTGATAGAATGAAACCAAAGTTCGGGGAACTTCGAAATAACTGAACAAATCTCCAATTTTCTAATAAGTATTCTCACAATCTATGCAACACAATAATTTGATAATAAAAGAGTACAACGCTTTCAAATGTTTCTACGATATTCTAATGAATAATCAAGAATCAATTCTATGCAATAACAAAGTGGAATGTTTTTCAGATTTATGCTGAGTGATCCATTGGATCTTGTACTTCTCTTCTCGGGTAACTATCAAAGTTTGACTTTGATATACCCAAGTGTATCAGATAACCATAAAGATTAAATTTTACCCCTCTGCAAGTACTTAGAGCAGCCAACTCCTTGTACCCTATATTATGCATAATACTTAATCGCGCGCAAAGGCCGAATTTATGACCAATAAAATATTCCCTTTAAATAAAAGGTTGTTCTTCTCAGTCTCAGAATCAAGATTTGATTTAGCAATGAAATACTATGATTTCAATTTCTATTTACTTCTCGATCTAGCCGAAATAATTGGCATCGATCTGTCAATAACAATTGAATTTTCTTCTCGAATCTATCAAGTTCTAACAAATGTTCGTCTAGCCAGAATAATTAGTTAAGACATTTCTCCACATAATTCGACAATAAACATGAATTATTTGTACTGTCAATATTAGCTTCTACGGATATGAATATCCAACAACAGTTATTCTACGAATGTAAATTTTCTGAATCAGTAATTCAATTTGAATAATGATTTTGGACTTGGTATGATTATGACCAGGGATTATTCGGTGTAATCATGACCGTAATGTTACAAATGATGTTGTAAAAGTCCTCATTGGCCCGTAGTGCATTTATGGACAGTTGTTGGCATGATCATGACCATTGATGAATACACGAATATCCTTGGCCCGTAGTGCATGGATAATTTGTGGTTGTCATACTTATGAATATTCTTGGCCGTAGTGCAGGGATGAAGTGGATTATTTATTAAGCTGAGTTCCAGCGATAAAAGTGATGAAAAACCTTTTAAATCATAAAAGATAGTAGATTTTATTCTCTACTTAACTCTTTTAATGGATGGATTGCATGTTCATTGCAGATTAAACTTGATGTCTATTGTATTTTATCAGTTTAACACCGTTGAAGACTAATGATAATTTATTCTGCATTATCTTAGTCATAATATTTCTTACTGGGCTAGTTGAGCTCACCCTTTTTTTTACTGTTCTCTTCAGGAAATGAGAATATAGTCGGGACTAGTCAGGGAACGGAGTGATGGTCCAGATGATAGTATTAGTAGTCCTCACTATTCTGTTAAATAGTGTGACAATAAATGTAATAAGGACTTATTTTGAGAGTGGATATTGTCTAGAAGACAATATTTGTATTAAAACTCACAGCTTTCTTGTTGTATACTAAAGATTGTATTTGTATTCTGTACCATGTATTTGGCGACTCAGAATAGGTGATGTATACCTATTTTGGGGGCGTCACACATAAAGTTTCTGGGAACTCCCAGAAAGTGCATCCGTGATCAAATGGTCTAGTTTGACCATTCATTACGACCATCTTATGTGTTTTTTAAGAGATCTACTAGCATGGATCTAGAGTCCAGATAACCAACTACAAGTTGGACATAACAACAACATCAAAACACTTACAAACTTATAGATCTGAACGATGCAAAACTTGTCAGACACAAAGAATTCTTTCTGGGTTACCCAGATTTATACTCGGTCATGGTCGGTCAACCGACTTTGACCGATTATAACTTGAAATCTAGACATTAAAAGACTGTGATTTCACTTCCAGATCAAAGACAACATGACATAGTATAGATTACAACTTTAAAACAACAAGAATCATAAACGAGCAATGATCTCTGGCCACTGACATTCGGTTGTTTGACCACTTTTCAAGCTCAAGAACAGTTTTGAAAAATCATCATTTTAATGTACTTTGATGTTATGGATCCATGATGGATCAACATAGATCATCTAAAAACATCATATAACATAAGATTAAAACTTAAACACAAAATTTTTCTTAACAATAAAGATCAAAAATCAAAATAGGTTTATACCTTCTAGCTTTAAATTCTTGATCTTAATCTTCCTAACTAATCTTGGTTGATCAAAGGGCTATTTTTAGGACTGAGATAATTAGCAAATTCGGAGGTTTTGAGAGAAAATGAGTTGTTGAGAGCTTGCGTACAAAATGACTAAGTTTAGAATACTTTCTCTTTCTTAATCTCTTACAATGTGATACAATGTATCTATAATGGCTAGGTGTCAATGTTGGATCAGATATGGTTGAGATTTGAGTCACAAAGTCAAGGCATTAGGTTACCAACTAAAGTTTTAGCAATTTTTACAAGTTAACTCAATAAAAATGTAAAAAGGGTACTTTGGTCATTAGCATTATATTTTTAATAGCATACTTGACATTTGTACAAACCCTTAGGGTTTAACCCTAAGGTCCTAACCCTTAGGTTTTAAAACTTTAGTTTCTAAAATATCCAATTAGGGTTTTAATTAAAAAAAATAAAATTTCTAAATTATAATTAGGGTTTGTAAAATAGAAATTAAGATAACTAAAATATAATTAGGGTTTTCTAATCATATTTAAGTTTAATAAACAGATTAGGCTTGCCAATTAGGATTAGGGTTTCTTAATTAGGGTTTAGGATTTCCAGATTTAAAATTAGGGTTTTTCGGCATAAAATTAGGGTTTCTAACTGTACGTTAGGGTTTTTAATCTCTTATTAGGGTTTATTAATTTTACACCTTATCCGATCAATCGTTGATCAATATCTCTATACAGTACAAACATATACTTATCAATACACTTATTTTAATTATATTTTCTATCGAATCCCTATCCAGAAATTAGGGTTAGGGTTTTTAAAGCTGTTAAGCACAACTCTACTCTATTTTCTCAATCAATATACCAAGTGACTAATTCTTGAGACTCGTATCATAGATACACAGTACAATATTAACAATCAATGTCAATATTAAAAAAAATTATTCATAAAAATTCGGATTATTCGAAATCCCTGGTTATCACATTGGCAGCCCAATGTAAGACATCTCAGATTTCTTAAAGCCTTTTTTCCACTTTCATTCACACACAACTATTCACGTTAAGAGACGTGTTGTGAGCATATGCACGGACTGTCGGTTCGTGGCTTTTATTACTTTTATATATATATATAAAATTGAGTTATGCCTCGATTGATCCCGAATATAATATTCGGTGCGTGACATCCTAGAAATAGGTATACATCACCCATCTTGGGTCGCCAAATACTATGGTACAGAATACATGTAAGATCCCAACTTTTATAAAATAAAAGTTTAATTTAATTTATGATTATTATTTTAAAAGTGTAAAATGTTAAATTGATAATTGATCAAATGAACATTTAATCGAATAAATGAGCAAATAAAAGAGGAGAGTGAATTAATGAAATGTTCATAATTGAGAAGGAAGAAATAATGGGGGAACATGTGGGGAAGGGGAAAAGAAAAGAAGGGAAGAAAAAGAGGAGGAAAAGGAAAGGGAAGCTCACGGGAGGAATAAAATGAGAGAAACAAAATCATGTGGGAAGAATAAGAAAGGAAGAAAAAAAAAGAGAAATTATATACTTCCTCCCACCACCATTCATCTCCTACGCCAATGTTCAGCAGAAAAGAATAGAGAGACAAAGAGAGAAAAAAGAAAAGAAGAGGAAGAGAAGGAAGAATAAGATGAACAAGAAATTAAAAGAAAAAGGTATGTTTAAACAATTGATCTATTTTTCTATTTAAGTTTTCATGAATTTTATATGAAGAGATTTTGTTCATACTTGATTTTGATGATTTAAACTTGTATAAATAAGGATCAAACGAGAAAAATCAAGAAATCAAATGAAAAAAAAATCTGGAAATTTTCATAAAAACTAGTTTACTACTTGATTTTGTAAAATTCATAACTCTTTGTGTATAATGAGTTAAGAGATGAGCCATATATCAAAAAAAAAGCCCTGGAATTAAGCTAAACGTAGAAATTTGAATCACCCAAAAATTCTTTGTGAATTTTTCGTGGTAACAGTTTGAGTGAAACTGGTTTGAAGGACTTATAGTCCGAAAAATCAGTTTTATTATGCTCTATTGCGTGAGTTATAATTTTTAATCCGACCGTTGGATTGTTGTAATTTTTGGATATGTTATACATATATAAGTTGAGTATATGTCCACAAATCTTGAACCGTTAAAGATTAACGTATGATTTGTTATGAATTTAAGGAGGTGACTGATCCAAAAATTGTAGTAGCAGAAATTTCGGTAAGCCTTTCTCTCTATGCTAGAGTCAAAATTTGGAAAAAAACATTCTTATACAAAGTTGTAGAGAATTAAATTTTACATAAAAAGGACATAAGATCCATAATTTTCTGATAAAAGGTTTAATTATTATAAATTATTAAAGTCCTAAATATTGGAATTTATAATTAAATTATCAAAAAAATTATTTGGGTTAAAATATTTTTTATAGAATGGTTATAATATCATCTTAGAATTTACGTAAATTTTTGATGAATTATTGAAAAGAAGAAGTAATTATTATATTTTTAAACTATTTATAGTTAGTTTGAAAATAGAAGAAATTCATAGAATGTTGAAAAATTATGAAACTTGGTGAAAAATCTTATTATGTTATTTTATAATTTCGGGTAGTTTTGATAAATTATTGAATAATGTAAATATTTATTGTATTTTTAAGTTATTTATGGTTAGTTTAAAAATAGAGAAAATTCATAGTAAAATTCAATGAATGGTGGAAAATTATGAATTTTCTTTGAAAAATATTATAATAATATAATATTAATATTGATGATATTTTAAAGATATAAAAATATGTGAAGTTAGTATTTCTATTTTAAAGCTATTAAATGATAGTTTTATAAATAGAAATAATTATAGAAAATTGTTGGATAATCCAAAAAATGTGAAAATTGTTTGGAAAGTTCAGAATCATATTTTTAAATATTTTAGAAGTCACTCAATATTTTATTCAATAATTTTCACAGTAGTTATTGCACAATGACTCATATTATTTGATATGATTAAACCAGTTGGCAATATTGTGAGTCTTTGTTAATAATTGTGAATAATTGTTGAAAGATTGAAAATGTATAAATAATTGATGAATAAAATGGTGTTGATTAAAGACCAGTATGATATGCAGATATTTGTTCAATTATTTTCTTTTTACAAAAGTAAGTTTGGCAGGACTTGCCGACACTCTACTTTTTTTAAAGTAGTATGGACCACAACTCTATTATTTAACAAATTTTGTTAAAATGTGTACAAGTTGGTTTAATTTTCTTGGTAGGACCATAAATTCCACTACCATTATTATATACCTCATTTGGTTATTTTGTCAAAGTAGGTGTGCTAGTTGTTTACTAATTTTTAGTATAAATAGGTTGCCCGGTTGAGCAACTAAAGACACGCCATCACTAGACTAAAAATATAGAATTCTTTTACTACAATATTGTGAGTATTTCTATTGAGTGTAATGTTACTCCAAGTGTAGATAAGGAATGCAAGCATTGTTTAAGTTGATCAATTTCACAGAAAGTATAATCAAATCACATGTTAAGGTAAGGGATATCATTATTGTTGTAAGAGGGTATCATTTTTATGGTAAAAGGAATATCATTTTCTTATATACTCCATATTATGGTAAGATATTATTATTCATTTATTCAGTTTATCATTAAGTGGTGAAAATTCTTGAAAGGATTAGAATATCCTTAATAGTTGTGCTTCATCTAATATTATGTTAGCAATTTGGACTCTGGATAATTAAGTTGAAAATCACTAAGATTTATTTTATCTTATTATTCTGATTATTTATGTTAATTCATTATATATATCATTGTCATCATTGTCATACTTATTTTGTGATGAAAATCCTCTTTAGCTTACGTGCAAAGATGGGCAGTTGATTGGTATGATTATGACCAGAGATTATTCGGTATAATCATGACCATTGGTGAAAACACGAATATCCTTGGCCTGTAGTGCATGGATAATTCGTGGTTGTGATACTATTTATGACACCCCCAAATCTAGGTACTTCATTCCCATAAGATTTGGTGTTCACTATCCAATCATTCATATCTATCTACCCAAGTATAATAAAATTTAAAACATAAATCCTCCCTTTAAATAGGGTTACATCATTAAATCTAAAAAAAATATCCCAGGTTATCTAACCTTAACATCAGATAAGTACGGAAATAAATTATTACATCACATCATTAATTAAAAGTCTATTATCATAACAATAAATTAAAATTACAAGCCTTCATCAGTTGTACATTTTCCCTTTCCTTTGCTATTTGAAGGCTCATCAACCTTCTCAACTTTAGCTGCAACAATTATATTTAAGCAAGAGTGAGCAAAACAAATGCTCACTAGATATAGCAATGAATCAACAAGATAATAATAACTGCCAATGAATAGGCTCGTCAAAACTGAATAGCACTCTATCAATGATAACCAAAGACTGTAATCAAAATATGGAATATATGTATCTGAGGGTCATAAGACAACGAACTATGTCCACAGTTGTAAGTAATCTTTCAACTTCAACTTTAACAATCATAAGACTATAAGGACTCCTCGTACTTAGGGGGATCAGCCCTTTCGTACAATGTATTGTGCACAAATATTTCAACGCTAAGCTTCAATTATCCTCTAATAATAGGGTTGTTCATCTCAGTATTTAGAGTACAAGTCCGTACCAAAGTAAGTTTGGGTTTGATACGTTTCAAGGGTAATTTAGAATTCAACGGTCATCAACTAAGGATTAGTTGAATACAATATTGATAACGTCATGCTATGGAATAATCATAACTGAATCGACATTGTAAATTAAGATCATGCTTTAGGAATAAACTAATAGCAAAAACATCGAATAACCATAACGTACCTTGCTTGAACAATATTAAGCTAAGGCTATGATCTTATAAATTAGAAATAAAATTACTGAACATACAATAACTGATAGCAAGCTTAAAACTAAAACTTGCTCAACATGATAATAACTTGTGTATAGAAATTTTAAAATAAACAGCTCAATATTAGGGACGAGAGTTCAAGGAGTTATATCCATTATAAGGAAATAGAACTTAAGAAACTTGCTTAGTTATAAACAAGTTATAATAATTCAATCATGATTAGAATACAAAACTTTCTTGGATAACATTAGAATTAGAGCTTGCTCGAATAAAGATTGAGAATAAAAGAATTTACTTAATCCATGCTTAGAAAAAGAACTTGCTCAATGTAAAAAGATATGTTTAGAAACTTACCTCAAGCGTAAGCTATAATATTAAACTCACATTCACCTACACATAGGTTTAGAACCACCATCTATTAGATATACTAACATTCACATTCCAACATAACACGCATTTCTAGTTAGACTTATTATTTTAGCACAAGTCTTAGGCTACCATACAAATATCAGAAATTTCAAGTGTTAACCTTCACAACAACTGTTTACTATTAATCATGCTCACTAAGTTCTAATATACCATGTTCATCACTTACTAATCATTTGAAACTTTGAATTTACTTACCACATAACACGACTCTATTTTAACCTTGTTGTTACATGTTTGACACCTTAACACAACTGATAAGTGGTATTTTTACCTACTTATTGAATACCAATTCATGCGAATTGTGCCCATCTCAAGTACATTTTATTATGTTTTAGTTGCATTTCACGTTATTTTGCATTGCATTTACTTAAAACTCCTTTTGGTCAATAAGTGCAGGAATCGGCTTAATTTTAGTGGTATTAGAAGGCACGTGGCTAATAGATGCGTGAAGGCGAGGCACAAACGAAGATTTGCATGGCATGGAGGTACAATGAAGCATGGAGACCAAGTATGGAGCAAGAGGATCAAGCATGAAAGAACAAATAGCAGCAGCAACATACGATGAAGCAAAACCGAGAACCGTAACTGTAGAGTGCAAGTGGCGGCGCCGTAACAGAAGCAACTGGGAGAGCGAGTGCGCCGCGAGTACCCTCGCCAGAACAATGATGACCTATCGCAATTACGCGGCCATGGCGGGGACAATAATAGGGGCGTGCGTGTGTGAGAGGCCGTCAATGGGACAGGCACACACATTACGTAAGTCTCGCGCTGCATGAGATGTATCTTGAGAGAAAGCTTGTACATGATGATGTTGATGTTGTAATTTTGTTTTAATTTTAAATTTTAATTAAATGATTTGTAATTGGTTTTTAAACGATTCTGAGTGGTGTCAGACAGACACTTGATAATTTTGAGTGTATTTTCATCATAGAAACTAGGGTTTACACCTTGGGAGAGATTCCAACGTAGAACGAAGCCAAAACGTCTACTTCTCCAATTCTTCTTGGGATTCTCTGCCATTGTAGATTTCTATTATTATTTACTGGATTTTTGTGAGGATTTAAACGTTGATCATTAGTTTTTATTCAGCGATTGGGTTTGATCGTTCTATCTTTCTTATTTCAATTATTTGTTTATTGATCATGTTTAGCGTTAATCCCATAATGGCTTTTGGTTCAGTCATGAACTAAACTCCATTATGGGATTCTAATGGATTTTAATATGTAGTTTGGTTGCACGCTTAAATGCTAGGGTTGTTTTGCATATCATATGGGATATTTATCATGATTGTTTTATATGTATGAATGCTTGATCACCAGTCGTCTCAGTATTTGTATGGAATTGACAATGAACATGCAAGTATGTATTGTAATCATGATAACATGCGAATATGGGGCTGTTGTATATGGCTTGCGTATTTTGTGAACCAGATAGACATATACTGTTTCACCATATAAGCTAGAATAAGGGCTTGTGCTTAAAGTCAATATAATTACAATTTCACATAGACATATAGTGATTTTGGTTGTATTGGTGATTACATAGAGTCTAACATCTGTAGATGCTGTGTAAGTAGGTTATAGTGCATTGAAAAATGGTTATAACTCTATTCGTGCTCTTGGCTATTTTCCTGTGATATGTGAACATTTCCTGCATGATAGTGGCGATTAGATGAAATATTAAATGAAGTTAGGTTCCCATTATTTCTAGATTATATTTATTCTAATTGTATTCTTGTTTTTAGTTTTATTCATAATTAGTTTAATTTAACATTTTTAGTTATTAGTCTAAGCATAAAAATTCGGTGAGTTAATTGATGCATGATAGTTTAAATTTAACAACTTTCTCTGTGGGATCGATACTCTACTTACTCTGTATTACTTGTTGACACATGTATGCTTGCATGAGTTAGAGCTCTTTTATTAGAACTATAAAAGAGGCAACAAGTTTTTAAGCGAATTCTTAAAGTAAAGCCAGATTAATTTAGATAATTATCATCAGTTTAAAGCTAAATTGTATGACTTAGACAATTCTGATCGTTTCTCATTTCTATTTTTGTTTCATTTTTTGTTTCAGGTACTTGTAAATTTTTATGCACACGCGATCATCCAACTCAAAACTGACACCAGCACAGGACAACATAAACGGAAGAGGTTGGAAAGCCAGTATACAAAGAAATTTGCAAGCACAGTTAGAAAGTACTACAGTTAGTATGGTGGAAGAACCAAGAATTGAGCAAAGAGAAAAGCATCGGGCTATAAGGGAATATTCTATGCCGAACATAAATGGATTACAGTCTAGCATAGTCAGATCGGCGATAGCAGCCAACACCTTTGAGATCAAACCGGGAACTATTGAGATGGTGCAGAACTCAGTTCAGTTTGGGGGTGCTACTACAGATGATCCGAATGAGCACCTATTGAGCTTCATCGAGATTTGCAACACATTCAGATACAATGGCGTGACGGAGGATGCCATTAGACTACGACTATTCCCATTTTCATTGCGGGATAAGGCTAGAAGTTGGCTACTTTATTTGCCATCAGGGTCAATAACCACATGGGAGGACTTAGCATAGAAATTCTTAGCCAAGTTCTTTCCAATGATGAAGACTGCAAAGATGAGGACGGCTATCTCTCAGTTCGAGCAACAACAGGGTGAGTCCTTATATGAGGGATGAGACCATTACAAAGAGATGCTCAGAAAATGTCCGCATCACGGTATGCCAGACTGGATGGTGATAAATTCCTTTTACAATGGGTTAGGATGGCAGTCAAGACCGATTGTGGATGCAGCCGCAGGAGGGGCATTATAGGCAAAGAGCTATGACGAGGCCTATACGCTTATCGAGACTATGGCTACGAATGATTATCAGAATCCTACAACTCGGATGCCATAGCCCAAGGTTGCAGGTGTGTTAGAGGTTGATTCCATTACTCAGTTGTCGACACAGATGGCAGCTATGGCTAAGAAGATAGATACTTTGGCAGAGAGCAAAGTGAAAATAGTTGCCTTTGTTTATGAGATTTGTGCGGGGTCACACTCCATGGATCAGTGTGCTATTAGCTCAGAGTTAGTACAGTATATGAGCAACTACAGAAAAGACCAAGGTCAATTCTAGAACACATACCTCCCCAACAACCGCAATCATCCGAACTTTAGTTGGTCAAATAACCAAGGACAACAACAACATCAGTCTCAGCTGAACCAACAGTTTCAACCACAGTCATCTCAACCACAGTTTACACCAAAACCACCGCTTCCACCGGGATTCTCTCAGCAACAACAACACCACACTCCAGCTGCACCACAACCAGAAAACAAATCAGAGATGGAGGAGATGATGTTGAAATACATGGCAAACATTGATGTCATGATCAAAAGCCAAGTAGTGGCTATCAAGAATCTTTAGACTCAGATGGGGTAGATGGCGAGCATGCTTAACAATAGGCCCCAAGGTTCATTGCCAAGTAACATTGAGACAAATCTAAGAAGAGACGGGAAGGAGCAATGTCAAGCAATCACATTGAGATCAGGGAAAGATTTGACAAGTTCTGCAAGTCGGCTACCCTTTTGATTATACTAAGGAGGCCAAGCGGCGGTATGTCTGAAAGCGAAGCGGATGGGCGACAAGGAAGAAAATCTGGAAAATTCTAAGGCTCAACAGGAACAGAAAGACAAGGCAAATTCAGAAAAGAAGGTCCAGAGTCCAGTACAACCAATGCACCCTCAAGTACCATATCCATAGAGGTTAGTTAAGCAGAAGGAAGACAAACAGTTCAATAAGTTTCTGGAGGTGTTCAAAAAGCTGCAGATAACCATACCATTCGCCGAGGCATTGGAACAAATGCCAAGCTACGCAAAGTTCATGAAAGGTATATTGTCAAGGAAGAGGAGATTAAGCGAGTTTGAAAGCGGTAGCCTTTGGAGGAATCTTGATCTGATGCTCCAAATGAAATTACCTCCAAAATTTGAAAGATCCGGGCGACTTCACAATTCCGTGCACCATTGGGAAGATGAACTTTAGCAAGTGTTTATATGATCTGGGGCAAGTATAAATTTGATGTCGTTGTCCGTATTCAATCAGTTGGGATTGTCGGCTCCAAGACCTACAAACATATCACTACAGCTAGCTGACAGATCCATCACGTATCCACGGGGAATTGTTGAAGATGTGTTGGTAAAGGTAGACAAGTTCATTTTTCCAGCTGACTTCATCATTCTAGACTATGAGGAGGACAAAAGCATACCAATCATACTAGGGAGACCATTCTTATACGGGTAAGACTTTGATAGATGTCTGAAGGGAGCTCACTTATGCGGCGTTCGGGATCGGGAGGTCACTTTCAACGTCTTCAAAGCCATGAAGTTCCCAACAGATGAAGAAGAATGTTTTCTGGTAGATTTGGTGGATCGAATCACAAAGGATGAGGTGCAGAGTCTTGCAAATTATGAACCTTTGAAGAATATCACCAATGAGAGTTCAGATGTGGAGGACGAGGAATTCGATGAATTTATGCAATATCTGGATACCACCTCACAATTCAGGAGATTTAGATCACCTGCAGAGCCATTGACAACAGCTGGGGAAGCCTCAGTAAAGTTAAAGCCATCTCTTGAGTCACCTCCAGAGTTGGAGTTAAAACCACTTCCCGAACATCTCAAGTATGCATTTTTAAGTTCAGATTCAAAATTAGCTGTGATTATCGCGTCTGCACTAACATCCTATCAAGAGGAAAAATTGCTACGAGTGCTTCGACAGTTCAAATCAGCTATTGGATGGACTATAGCAGATATCAAAGGGATCAGCCCTTCATATTGCATGCACAAAATCCCGATGGAAGATAGTAGAAAGCCAACAGTTGAGCAACAAAGGAGGCTTAATCCGATAATGAAAGAAGTGGTTAAGAAGGAGGTGCTGAAATGGCTAGATGCAGGAATAATTTATCCGATCTCAGACAGTTCATGGGTGAGCCCGATGATGCAGTGTGTTAGAAAAAGGGTGGCATGATGATCGTGACCAATGAGAATAATGAGTTAATTCCAACACGAACAGTAACAGGGTGGAGAGTTTGCATGGATTACCGTAAGCTCAACAAAGCTATGAGGAAAGATCATTTCCCACTCCCATTCATTGATCAGATGTTGGATAAGTTAGCAGGTCATGAGTACTATTGCCTTCTGGATGGATATTCGGGCTATAATCAAATTACGATAGCTCCAGAAGACCAGGAAAAAACTACCTTCACATGTCCGTACGACACTTTTGCTTTCAGAAGAATGTCTTTCGGACTGTGCAATGTGCTAGCCACATTTCAGAGATGCATGATGGCTATATTTTCAGACATGATGGAACAGAATGTGGAGGTATTTATGGATGATTTCTCAGTCTTTGGGGACTCATTTGACCTATGCCTTGAAAATCTGGTTATGGTTTTGAAAAGATGTGTTGAAACGAACTTAGTGCTAAACTGGGAAAAATGTCACTTCATGGTACAAGAAGGAATCATATTGGGACACAAAGTTTCAAAGACGAGACTTGAGGTGGATAAGGCGAAGCTGGCAACTATTGAGCACTTGCCACCACCCACTTCAGTAAAAGGAGTTCGCAGTTTTCTGGGACATGCAGGTTTCTACCACAGATTCATTAAGGATTTCTCCAAAATAACTAAACCTCTATGTAGTCTATTGGAGAAGGATGCACAGTTCAGCTTCGATAAAGCCTGCATGTCAGCATTTGAACACTTGAAGAGGAAACTTATTTTAGCACCAGTGATTCTTTGCCACTAGATTGGACTTTGCCATTTGAATTGATGTGTGATGCCGGTGATTACAAGTAGAAATTTGTTTTTAAGGCGTGAAAAGAAAAGATATTTCATGTGATTTATTATGCCGACATAAGACCTGTGATGAGCGAGAATTTTGTAATTAATTTTAATATTTATTGAATTAAATAAATATTTTTGATGATTTAATTATTAGATTAAATAATTAATTGGACTTAATTGTGGTAGATTAATTTAATTATATGTGATACATTTATTAAATTAATGTAGAGAGTTTTTATTATCAAAGTATGTGATTATGTGAGCTTATTGTATTAAAAGAAATATTTAATAAGCATATTGGTATTTTAATTAATTTAATTATTAATTAGAGAATTAATAATTTGACATTATTTATTAATGAGAAAATTATTTATGTGACTATGTGAATTTATGAGAAATTATTATATTTTATTTAAAATATATTGAATAAATATTGGATTTATTTTATAAGGAGTGTGACATTTTCAAACTATATGATAAAGCTTTATTAAATTAAATGACTTTGAATCAATTAAGAGTTGCCAAACAAGGCCCTAGTAGTAGTTGGATGCAGTTACCCATGTTTGGGTTAACTGACCATTACGCGCATCAGTTCTCTTCTCCCTCTGTTATATTACGTCTTCTTTTATGATTATTATTCTAAGTGCGGAAAAAAAGGAGAGGTAGAGAGAGTTTGAGAACTTTGAGAGAGATTGCGAATCTTGTGATTAAAGGTGAAGAAGTGTGAGAAATTGGAAATTGTTGTCACCTTGTGTAATCTAAGCAGAGTATTCAAGGGTAATCCTTCTTCCCAAATTTTAAAGTTCGTCATTTAGTTTTTATAAAATGGCTTTCATATATTTTGTAAAATCTACGTAATTGAAAAGGGTTTGATTATGAGTTTATATATGGGTTAAGATATATCAAATCGTATTTGATTATATATATATTATGTGAATTATCATGTCATCGGTTTCATAATACTATGAATTGCTATTTTAAAATTTCTGAGTTTGGGTTTTGGCCATATGGCCTTATCGTGATATTTCATGTATTGAGCGTATATTATCCCTAAATTTTACATTAGTATGTTGTTATGCATGTTGATCTGAAGAGACCAAAGTTTAAATAAGCGGATTCGGTGTTATAACGAATCCGTAGTAGTAATAATTTTATTTTTTTATTTTCAAAACCTTGAGAACATCAAGAGCGATTGGAAGTAAATGTGTTGATTTTGCAAATTATGTGTTATAACTTGTTAAAAATCATGCTACATGGGTTAAGTAATGATTATATATGTATTACAATGATTGGGTAAGTCTAAATTAGGTGTACAAATAACTAATTGGAAGTTATGGCCATATTCATGTATAATTTTACGTGTGATTGATTTTTGGCCTAATTTAGCCTTATTATGTTCATGACTGCAGAAGCTGTAAAGCTACAGAAAATGAGCACAGGTAACCCCCGCCCATGTGGCGTTACCAAACTACATTACCACTTCCGTGATCAAAAAAAAAAAAAATAAAAAAATAAAAAAATAAAAATAAAATAATAATAAAAAAACAAATATTCGATGAAAATTATTATTAAAATATTTATAAAATAAATTAAATATTTTAATTGAGATATTTATGGAATAAAATAAATATTCGATGAAAATTATTATTAAAATATTTATAAAATAAATTAAATATTTTAATTGAGATATTATGGAATAAAATAAATATTTGATGAAAATTATTATTAAAATATTTATAAGATAAATTAAATATTTTAATTGAGATATTTATGGAATAAAATAAATATTCGATGAAAATTATTATTAAAATATTTATAAAATAAAGTAAATATTTTAATTGAGATATTTATGGAATAAAATAAATATTCGATGAAAATTATTATTAAAATATTTATAAAATAAAGTAAATATTTTAATTGAGATGTTTATGGAATAAAATAAATATTCGATGGAAATTATTATGAAATAATTTATTAAAGTGTAGTAATAGTAAGAGAATGAAAATATTCTAATTTAATTAAGTAATTAAATTAGAAGGTAATGATTTGTTAAATAAAGTAGAGTTTATATTAAATAATTAAGTGAAAATGTAACTAATGAATGTCGTGAATACATATGGTATGTGTGTAGGATTTGTGGTGAGCGGAGTAGTAATCGTTTAGCCTACATACGAGGCAAAGTTTCCTAACCCTACTTGTCATTATTGTTCAAGTTTATTATTTACTTGAGTAAATTATCATTACTATTATTCAAGTTCAAATGTTATATTAAAGATTGATTATCTTTTCAAAGCATGATTCAGGTTATACAATAATTGTTCTATTGTATACTTCACGAGATTATTATTCAATTTGAATATCATTATTATTGAACCTTATTAGACTAGCGAACCCTTATTGATTCGACTAGTCCATAGTTGATAAGCGTTCTAAATTTGAGAACCTTGATGAATTATCCAAACCAAACTTCCTTTAGTGCGGACTCGAATGTTAAATTGAGATGAACAACCCGCAAAGGGATTTACTTATCGTTAGCGTTAAGATATTGTGCATAGTAAGGTACTAAGGGTGATCCCCCTAAATCACAGTAGAAAGGTCCATAGTCTTATGATCATTAAAGGTTTCAAGTATAACCCTTGATAACCTAGGACATAGTTCAAGGTCTTATGACCCTCAGAAATCTTTTGATTCTTGTTATTCATTCTTGATTCAAAAGTTGAGCTTTTATTCAGATGTCTTTGATTCACTCGCATGTTATTATACTGTTATTTCATTGTTATACTTGTGGGCATTTGTGCTCACTCTTGCGTAATAATAACATTGCAGTTAAAAAACGAAAGAACCGACGAACCTTCTACTAGTAAAGGCAAGGGCAAGGTTAACAAGTGATGAAGACTTGTTGTTTTATATGATGATGTATTTGTTTAGGACTTAAGTTAATAATGTTGTTTAAGACTTAATTGTTTATGATTCCGCACAGATGTTTAAGGTTAGAGTAACCTGGGATTGCATTTATTATGTAGTTGATGTAACCCCATAAGGGGAGATTTATTATTATTATTGCTATCTATTGAATGGTTTGCATTTATTATGGGTAGATAGATAGATGATATTTGTACAGTGAACACCAAATCCCGTGGAATTGAAGTACGGGATTTGGGGTGTCACAAGTTGGTATCAAAGGCATGAGGTTATGAACCTTAGGTGGGGAACAACCTTAGGTAGTAGCCTTATAGAAAGAAGATAGTGATGGAAAACTCTTATCGAGTTATAAGAAATGAATTTATGTAATTCATTGAAGATAATAAAAGACCTTATGTGTTTATGTGTTAAAGTATGCGTTAGATGATACGACTTAGTAACTAAAACTTAAAATTTTGTTGTCGGGATGTCGAATGTTGGAGAAGCTAGTCAAGGTGGGGAGGAAGAACCCGTGTACCTATAGTACCGACAAAGGAGGAGCCCAAGAGACATTCATGTCGTTAGGGAAGCGAAGCGGTGACTGAGAGGGAGTCATCTACATTGATCAGAGTTGTTGGTCGGGAGCATGAGCGAGGACCGATCACGAGAAGGAATTTGTTGAGGAAGAGGAAAAGGAAGAAGAGGAGTTACCACGATACAATTGATCTTTGAGATGTATGACACGTTATCTGATAGTAGCGTGGAGTTACGAGACGAGTCCGAGATTTGGTAAGCGGCGGTTATTGACATATTACTCTAGAAAGCGAAGGAGAGGAGATTTCGACTCTTCACTCTCGACGGCAAATGTAGAATGGGATTTGGTCCATGAGAAGGTCAAAAAGCGAAGAAGGAATGAAGGAAACATCGAAAATTTGAACATAGAGGAGGAAGGTGGGTAAGAGAATCGCGTCGAAATCGATCGCGAGAGGATGATAGTCGTGCAAAGAAAGCGAAGATTGGGGAAACATACTCTACACTTAATCATGTAATGGATGAGGCCCAAGATCGAGTTTTGAGATACCCCATCCAGTTCGAAGGACTTCCATCATATATGTTGGATCGCAAGACGATGTCTCGTATCATAGATGAGGAGCGTGGCAAGGCTATTCAAACACCTTGACGCAGACAAAGTGATAGAATTTGTTTAATTATGTGAAAGACTTAATTTAGTTTTTATATGTAAATTGCACGTGTTTATGAACGAAAGAATATTTGAATGTTTTAAATCCTGTGGATTCTTTATTCCAGGATAGTTGATGTAAATAGCAGTTATGCTATCGTTTAATGTTAAAACTTTGATTTGAATGCAAATATATCAAGTTGTTTGAGATGATGTGTTAAGTGATATGTTAAATTGTTGAGTAATGCCTTAACTATTTAGAGAAATAAATAAAGTTCTAATAAAGCGTTTATTTAACAGAAAAATACCGCCAAGGAGAAGACAACAACGTCAACCGGCTCAGGAAGAGTCAACCAATAATAACAATTATGCCAACAATAAACCCGTGCAGCAGTTGGTGAACTTACTGACTGGAGCCATGAATAACCAACCTCAAGCTCCACCAAACACAACGTTTAAGGACTTCAAGGAGGTGGGACCGCCAGAGTTCAAAGGTTCCATGAACCCAATCGAGGCTCAAACGTGGGTTATGGAAATGGAGAAGGTTTTCGACGTTGCTTTAGGTTAGAGAAGACCGGAAGTAATGCTTTTGCAACGTTTATCTTTGAAGTCTGAGGCTAGCTACTAGTGGCAAGCAAACAAAGTGCGAGGGGGTGAAGGTGTAATTACGTGGGAGATATTTAAAGAGATGTTTTTCGAAATGTATTTCCCAACTAGTTCACAGAACCAGATGGAGGTTCAATTTCTAGAGTTGAAGCAGGGAAATATGAGCGTACCTGACTATGCGGCTAAATTCAACGAGTTGGCAAGGTTCGTCCCGTATCAAGTTCACACGGATGAGAGGAAGGCGAGATGGTTTGAGCAAGGACTAAAGCCTTGGGTGTACAGCAAGGTATCAATGTTTCAGCTAAACACGTTCGCTAGAAATATGGAAAAGGCCATCCTCATTTGAAGGAGGAAGCGATCGCGGTGACCAAGTACAATCAAGATCAAAAGAAGAAGAAGAGTGAAGGTGAAGGAAATAACAAGGTCGATTGGAAGTGGCACAGGAGGTGGAAATTTCAATCGGAAGAAAAGGTGGAGCAACGACTCATCATCGGGGAATCAAACAAGGTAGTCGGAAGAAAAGAATCGAAGCATGCCCGACTTTGCGGGAAAGCCCATCTGGGAGTTTGTATAAAAGGAAAAAGAGTGTGCTACAATTGTGGGACGGGAAGGCCACATAGCACCAAACCTATCCAAACCCAAAGAAGGGTGCTTGTTTTACTTGTGGTTGAAGGACCTCTGGCAAGAGATTGTCCCAAGAAGGGATCGGGAGGTCGAGGATCGGGGAGGAAAGCGGAAATAATAATCGAAATGCCTTAACCATCACCGGACCAACAAGAACAAACCAAGGCCAAACCACCCGGACTTTCATATGGTATGCAGGGATGCAATCCGGTCTCATGATGTGGTGTCGGTATCATTCTCGATCAATGAAATTAATGCTTATGTTTTATTTGATTAGGGTGCTACTTGTTCCTTTATATCCGAAGACTTTGCTAATAGTTTAGATTTGTTTATGGATGAGTTGGAATATCCCATGAATATAGAAATTACGAATAGGGAGATAATTCCTGTTAAGTACGTGTTTAAGAACTGTAGAGTGGATATTAAGGGTAATATCATGAACGTAGATCTTATCCCTATTCGACTTGGGAAATTTGACGTTATTTTGGGAATGGACTGGTTATTCAATTACGGGGTTGTAATTAATTGCCAAAAGAAGCGTATTAACCTTATGACTCCATCAAAGATTGTGTTTTATGGTAGCAAAGTCGCCTAGACAAGCGAGTTGTCGGCGATGATGATCTGAGCCGGGAAGTTGTTAAGACAAGTACATGTAGGATACTTAGCTTACATAGTCGACGATCGAAAAAGAGAATCCAAGGCGTAAGAAATACCGATTGTGAGGGACTTCTTCGACGTATTTCAGACGATTTACGGGACTTCCACGGATAGAGAGGTAGATTTTGTAATCGATTTGGCACCCGGAACCGCTCCAATATCGAAGGCACCATACCGAATGGCACTATTAGAGATGAAGGAATTAATGGTACAACTACAAAAATTGTTGGACAAGAAGTACATTCAATCGAAGCGTATCGCCGTGGGGGGCCGCCGGTGTTGTTTGTGAAAAGAAGGATGGATCGATGCGATTTCTACATTGACTACAAGAGAACCTGAATAAGGTCACGATTAAGAAAAGATATCCATTATCGAGGATTGACGACCTGTTTGATCAATTGAAGGGAGTGAGATACTTTTCCAAGATAGACTTGAGAAGCGGTTATCATCAATTGAAGGTAAGGCCGGAGGATGTACCAAAGACTGCGTTCAGAACACGATACGGTGACTACGAATTTTTAGTAATGTCATTTGGTCTTACGAATGCTCCTGCAGCATTTATGGGACTAATGAATGGTGTGTTCAAGCTGTTTTTGGACAAGTTCGTAGTCGTATTTATAGATGACATTTTGGTCTATTCGAAAACCAAAGAAGAACACGAAGAGCATTTGAGATTAACGTTGGAAGTATTGAGAAGGGAAAAGTTGTATGCCAAGTTTTCAAAATGCGAATTTTGGATTGAACGAGTGCAATTTCTTGGGCACGTGATCGATAAAAATGGAATTTCGGTAGATCCATCAAAAGTTGAAGCCGTGATTAACTGGGATCAGCCGAGGGGCGCCATCGAAATCTGAAGTTTTCTTGGATTGGCGAGGATATTATAGAAGGTTTATACAAGACTTTTCCAAGATCGCAACTCAGTTAACGAATTTAACTTTCGAAAATTTGTGTGGAAATTTGTTTGGACGGATAAGTGTGAGGAAAGTTTTCAAGAATTGAAGAAGAGGTTGAGTACGGCCCCTGTGTTATCTCTTCCGGATGATACAGGAAATTTTGTTGTTTATAGTGATGCATCGCATAAAGGACTTGGTTGTGTGCTGATGCAAAACGGCAAAGTCATTGCGTATGCATCACAACAATTGAAGGATTACGAGAAGGGATATCTGACCCCATGACTTGGAGTTAGCTGCAGTTGTTTTTGCTTTGAAAATTTGGAGGCACTATCTCTACGGGGAGAAGTGTGAAATATATACGGACCATAAGAGTCTGAAATATATTTTTTCACATAAAGGACTTGAATATCGTCAAAGAAGGTGGTTGGAGTTAATTAAGGACTACGATTGTGAGATTTTATACCATCCAGGGTAAGGCGAATGTCGTTCTTAGATGCCTTAAGTAGAAAGGGTGGGAGAAGTTGATGATGTTATTTGCTTTCGGGATGAACTAATTGCGAAATGGAGAAAGCTGGAATTGGAAGTTAAGTATCCTATGGAGATTGATGAGAAAATATTTGGATGCAATCTGGTATAACCCTCTTGGATAAAGTTAAGGAGGCTCGACGGGACGAAGAATGTAAAAATTTGACAAAGAAGATATCTGAAGGGCAGAACCAAGATTTAAGATGGATAAGGAAGGAATCTTTGAGATTTGATAATAGAATTTGGGTACCGCTTGATTCAAGAGATTAAGGAAGATATTTTAAGTGAGGCTCATAGTTCACGATATTCGATTCACTACTGGTAGTACCAAGATGTACCAAGATCTTAGACAACATTTTGGTGGTGAATTTGAAGCGTGATGTTCGAGAATGTGTTGCCAAGTGTCTAACTTTGTCGAGAAAGTGAAAGCGGAACATCGGAGACCGAGTGGATTGCTACTGTTGTTAGAGATCCCAGTGGAAATGGGAACATATTACAATGGACTTCGTGGTTGGCCTTCCGAGCGACTCGGAAAGGCTCTGACGCGATATGGGTTATCGTTGACCGGTCGATGAAATCGCACACTTCCTTCCGATCAAAATAAGATTCAACTTAGATCGGTTAGCGAGGCTATCGTAAAAGAGATTGTTTTTGAGCACGGAGTTTGGTATCAATTATTTGAGATAGGGATCCGCGCTTCACATCAAATTTACGAAACGTCTTGAGGAATGCAAGGTGCGTAATTACGAATGAGTCTGACTTACCACCCTCAAAGCAGAATGAGAGTGAGTGAGAGAAGCGATTAGGACATTAGAAGATATGCTAAGAACACGTGTGATGGACTTTAAAGGAAATTGGGATGATCACCTACCATTAGTAGAGTTCGGCTACAACAACGGTTACCACGCTAGTATAGGCATGCCGCTTTACGAAGCGTTATCTGACAAAAAGTGCGAACTCCGCTTTATTGGGATGAAGTTGGTGAAAGACATTTGCTAGGGGCGAGAATTGAGTACAATGAGACGGCGAAATAGTCAAAGTGATCCGAAACACATTGGTAGCGGCTCAAGATCGACGGAAGAAATACGTTGATCCACATCATAAAAATATCGAGTTTGAATCGGTAGTTATGTTTTCTTGAAGGTCTCTCCTTGGAAGGGAAGATCGGGAGTTAGGAAAGAAAGGAAATTGAGCCCAAGATTCATTGGACCCTTCAAGAAATCTTGAGAAGAATCGGAGAAGTTTGCGCACGAGGTAGCCTTACCTCCAAAGACTCGAGAATGTCCTAACGTCTTCCATGTTTACGTATTACGACCCTATAAGGCCGATTACAAGCATGTAATTGAATATGAACCCCTACATTTTGAGAAAGACTTATCTTACGAAGAAATTCTGTCCAAATTGTCGTAAATGAAAAGAACAAGTTCTCGAAATAAAGTTATACCTTACGTTAAGGTAATTTGGAGGAACCACAATGCACGAAGCTACGTGGGAACTCGAAGAGAATATGATGAAGAATTACCCTCATTTATTTACTTAATTATTATGTATGTAGGATTCGGGGACAGAATCTTTGTAAGGGGGAGAATGTAACAGGTCGAATTTATTGAGTCGTGATTACGAGGGACGAGAATCCTTTTAAGGAAAGATGTGAATTAACGAGAATTTTATAATTAATTTTAATATTTATTGAATTAAATAAATATTTTTGATGATTTAATTATTAGATTAAATAATTAATTAGACTTAATTGTGGTAGATTAATTTAATTATATGTGTTACATTTATTAAATTAATGTAGAGAGTTTTATTATCAAAGTATGTGATTATGTGAGCTTATTGTATTAAAAGAAATATTTAATAAGCATATTAGTATTTTAATTAATTTAATTATTAATTAGAGAATTAATAATTTGACATTATTTATTAATGAGAAAATTATTTATGTGACTATGTGAATTTATGAGAAATTATTATATTTTATTTAAAATATATTAAATAAAATATTAGATTTATTTTATAAGGAGTGTGACATTTTCAAACTATATGATAAAGCTTTATTAAATTAAATGACTTTGAATCAATTAAGAGTTGCCAAACAAGGCCCTAGTAGAGGTTGGATGCAGTTACCCATGTTTAGGTTAATTAACCATTACGCGCATCAGTTCTCTTCTCCCTCTGTTATATTACGTCTTCTTTTATTATTATTATTCTAAGTCTGGAAAAGCAGAGAGGCAGAGAGAGTTTGAGAACTTTGAGAGAGATTGTGAATACTTTGATTAAAGGTGCAGAAGTGTGAGAAATTGGGAATTGTTGTCACCCTGTGTAATCTAAGCATAGTATTCAAGGGTAATCCCTTCTTCCCAAATTTTAAAGTTACGTCATTTAGTTTTTATAAAAATGGCTTTCATATATTTTGTAAAATCTCTGTAATTGAAAAAGGGTTTGATTATGAGTTTATATATGGGTTAAGATATATCAAATCGTATTTGATTGTATATATATTATGTGAATTATCATGTCATCGGTTTCATAATACTATGAATTGCTATTTCAAAATTCTGAGTTTGGGTTTTTGGCTATATGGCCTTATACATGATATTTCATGTATTGAGCGTATATTATCCCTAAATTTTATATCCGTATGTTGTTATGCATGTTGATCTGAAGAGACCAAAGTTTAAATAAAGCGGATTGATTGTTATAACGAATCAGTAGTGACAATTTTCATTTTTTTATTTTCAAAACCTTGAGAACATAAAGAACGATTGGAAGTAAATGTTTTGATTTTGCAAATTATGTGTTATAACTTGTTAAAAATCATGCTAGATGGGTTAAGTAATGATTATATATGTATTACAATGATTGGGTAAGTCTAAATTCGTGTAAAAATAACTAATTGGAAGTTATGGCCATATTCATGTATAATTTTACGTGTGATTGATTTTTGGCCTAATTTGGCCTTGTTATGTTCATGAAGCAGAATGAGCTATAGAAGCTATGAAACTGCAGAAAATGAGCACAGGTAACCGCTTGAATTGGCGTTACCAAACTACATTACCCCGCCCCGGCGGTCAAAAAAAAAAAAAAAATAAAAAATAAAAATAATAAAAATAAAAATAAATATTCGATGAAAATTATTATTAAAATATTTATAAAATAAATTAAATATTTTAATTGAGATATTTATGGAATAAAATAAATATTCGATGAAAATTATTATTAAAATATTTATAAAATAAATTAAATATTTTAATTGAGATATTATGGAATAAAATAAATATTTGATGAAAATTATTATTAAAATATTTATAAAATAAATTAAATATTTTAATTGAGATATTTATGGAAAAAAATAAATATTTGATGAAAATTATTATTAAAATAATTATAAAATAAAGTAAATATTTTAATTGAGATATTTATGGAATAAAATAAATATTCAATGAAAATTATTATTAAAATATTTATAAAATAAAGTAAATATTTTAATTGAGATGTTTATGGAATAAAATAAATATTCGATGGAAATTATTATGAAATAATTTATTAAAAGTGTAATAATAGTAAGAGAATGAAAATATTCTAATTTAATTAAGTAATTAAATTAGAAGGGTAATGATTTGTTAAATAAAGTAGAGTTTATATTAAATAATTAAGTGAAAATGTAACTAATGAATGTCGTGAATACATATGGTATGTGTGTAGGATTTGTGGTGAAGCGGAAGTAGTAATCGTTTAGCCTATTTACGCACGTGGCAAGTTTCTAACTTTACTTGTCATTATTGTTCAAGTTTATTATTTACCTCGAGTAAATTATCATTACTATTATTCAAGTTCAAATGTTATATTAAAGATTGATTATCTTTTCAAAGCATGATTGGTTATACAATAATTGTTCTATTGTAAACTTCACGAGATTATTATTCAATTTGAATATCATTATTATTGAACCTTATTAGACTAACGAACCCTTATTGATTCGACTAGTCCATAGTTGATGAGCGTTCTAAATTTCAGAACCCTTGATGAATTCCAAACCAAACTTCCTTTGGTGCGGACTCGAATGTCAAATTGAGATGAACAACCCTGCATGTTAGCGTTAAGATATTGTTACGCGAGTATGGTACTAAGAAAAGTGATCCCCCCTAATGCAGTAGAAAGGTCCATAGTCTTATGATTTTGTTAAAGGTTTCAAGTATAACCCTTGATAACCTAGGACATAGTTCAAGGTCTTATGACCCTCGTAAATCTTTTGATTCTTGTTATTCATTCTTGATTCAAAAGTTGAGCTTTTATTGAGATGTCTTTGATTCACTCGCATGTTATTATCTTTGTTATTTCATTGTTATACTTGTGGGCATTTGTGCTCACTCTTGCGTAATAATAACATTGCGATTAAGAATGAAAGAACCAAGCGAACCTTCTACTAGTAAAAGGCAAGGGCAAGGTTAACAAGTGATGAAGACTTGTTGTTTTATATGATGATGTATTTGTTTAAGACTTAAGTTAATGATGTTGTTTAAGACTTAATTGTTTATGATTCCGCACAGATGTTTAAGGTTAGAGTAACCTGGGATTGTATTTATTATGTAGTTGATGTAACCCCATAAGGGGAGATTTATTATTATTTCTATCTATTGCATGGTTTGCATTTATTAAGGGTAGATAGATAGGTGATATTTGTACAGTGAACACCAAATCCCGTGGAATTGAAGTACCCGGATTTGGGGGTGTCACAGACCCTAACGGATGCACAATTGAATTATACCACCACAGAGAAAGAGCTATTTGCAGTGGTATACGCCTTTAACAAGTTCTGAGCATATATGATTGGCACAAAGGTGATAGTGTATACAGATCACGCAGCGATTCAACATTTAATGGCAAAGAAGGATGCAAAACCTTGGTTGATTAGATGGATTTTATTATTGCAGGAATTTGATTTGGAAATCAAGGACAGAAAGGGGATTGAAAATCAAGTGGCGGATCACTTGTCTCGACTCAAGAATCCGGACAAGGAAGTAAACAACAAAGTTCTGATCAACGACTCCTTTCTAGATGAGCAGTTGTTTATGGTGAAAGGTGAAGTGCCATGGTTCGCAGACTCATGAATTATTATCGGTAAGTAGGATGGTACCTTCTGACTTGGTGGGTTATCAAAAGAAGAAATTTATGCACGATGTCAAATGGTATATATGGGATGAGCCATAGTTATTTAAATAGTGCTTTGATCAAGTTATAAGAAGGTGTATTCCATATAGCGAGACCGAGGGGATTTTGCAAGAGTGTCATTCTACGGTGTATGGAGGTCACTATGGTGGAGAACGAACAGCGGCTAGAGTGCTACAAGCAGGATTCTACTGGCCTATAATTTTCAAAGATGCATACAATTTTGTCCAGCGGTGTGATAGATTTGAGCAAGTGGGCAACATCTCTAAAAGAAATGAAATGCCATTGAATACAATCCTCGAAGTAGAAATTTTCGACGTATGGGGGATTGATTTCATGGGACCTTTCGTTTCTTCCTGTGGAAATCTCTACATCTTGCTCGCAGTGGACTATGTCTCAAAATGGGTTGAAGCTGCAGCTCTTCTGACTAATGATGCCAAGGTCGTCCTCAGATTTATACACAAAAGCATTTTCATGAGGTTTGGGACTCCAAGCGCTATCATTAGTGACGAAGGCAGTCATTTCTACAACAGGCAGTTTACAACCTTACTGGCTAAGTATGGGGTGAATCATCGCATTGCTACAGCGTATCACCCGCAAACAAATGGTCAAGCTGAAGTGTCGAATCGCGAAGTAAAAAGAATCCTGGAAAAAGTTATGAATCCCACACAGAAGGACTTGTCGTTGAAGTTAGATGATGTCGTATGGGCTTATCGAACAGCATACAAAACTCTATTGGGCATGTCGCCTTTTTAACTCGTGTATGGCAAAGCCTGTCACCTCCCTATGGAGCTAGAGCATAAGCCATATTGGGCAATACGGAAACTCAATTTTGATTTATCATCTGCAGGGGAGAAACGACTACTCCAGCTCAATGAGTTAGATGAATTCAGGTTGTAGGCATATGAGAATTCAAAGTTGTATAAGGAGAAAGTAAAGAAATGGCATGACCGAAAGATCATGGAATGAATATTTGAACCGGGACAAAGGGTTTTGCTTTATAATTCCATACTTAAACTTTTTCCTGGAAAGCTGAAATCGAGATGGTCAGGCCCATTTACAGTGAAGACTGTCTTTCCGCATGGTGCAATTGAAGTATATGATCAGTTTCCGGATAAGCCTTTTAAGGTCAATGGCCAGTGATTGAAACATTATTTCGGTGACGAGGTGGACAGACAGAACGTCACCTCAATTCTCTCGTCGCCATGAGATTCAGAGACAGTCAAGCTAGTTGACTATAACTTAGCGCTCGATGGGAGGCAACCCATTATTTTTACTTATATTTTCTTTTCATTCCTTTAGTAGAGTAGTAGTTACATCATTTCTATTTCATGCCTGATAAATAATATGTTGTGCATTCATGTTCCTGTAGGTGTTTGCAATTGCACTCATCACCGATATGCAAATTGGGCTAAAGCAATTATGCGATTCATGAAGATACATTCTTGTGATCGCATAGGCCAACGCACGGAAGTCGAGAGCCAATAACTCCGAAAGCAAGTCATTCGCATACCATGGCCGCCATCCCATTACAAATTTGTGCGGCCACGTGCGACGCCAAGCAGTGAATTTTTTTTAAAATGTAAAAATCCGATCTGTGGTCTACTTGACTTCTCCCATGCCATAATATAAAGTGTATTCTGCTATTCTCCCATAATCATAAAACTCTCTTCATCGCTCATATACACAGCTCCCTCTCCATTAGCATAAATCTAGGGTTTTTGCAGGGAGTGTCACAAGCAAGTTTGGGGGTACTCTCATCTATGGTAGAGCATCTATATTCTCTACCTATCATCTGCTCATGGGTCCAAAAAGAATACGTTCCATCTCTATCTCTTCATCCTCAGACTCATCATCCAGTGATCACGACGAGGTTAATATGGAGCACAGAAAATTTATCAGCTGGGAAGCTCAGCAAGATTATTATCACCTCGTGACTAAATCGTTTGTGAAGGAACGAGGATTTAAACCTGATAAGAAAGATGGACAACTATGGAATATGCTACGAGAAAGAGGCTGGGTTAGCCTAGCCGCAATGCCTAAGCCTATTCCCATGGGAGTTGTTCGGGAGTTCTACGCGAATGCAAAGGAGATGGAACTGAAAGGAGGGATAACGCTGGTTCGCTAAGTGCAAGTGGATTTTCGTCCCTCAGCCATCAGAGCAGTGTTTGGAATCACTGATACACCACCGACTGGGTCTGCGAATTGGGTTACAGGTGCACATTTGATGACAGACTTGGATGTAGTAATTTCAGATTTGTGCATCCTAGGAACCAAATGGAATTATAAACCAGGGACGACCGAGCCTAAATCTTTTCCAGCGTCCATCTTGAATCGTTATGCCCAAGCATGGAATCTATTCATATGCACCAAATTAATTCCCTTCCCTCACAAGCATGAAGTACCTACCGAGAGAGCGATCATTTTATGGGGCATTATCACAGGCAAGTATATCGACGTCGGCCACTTAATTCATCAAAACATGTTGCGTTATTGGCGGGGGAGCATAACTGGGAGTATCCCGCATGCATCTATGGAAGCCATACTTTGTATCCAACAGGGAGTCCCGTGGAATGACAAGCAACTGCAGAAATCGAGCCACGACATCACTACGGCCAAAAGCGCCAAGTTCAAGGAGTGGACGGGTGTTGAACCACACCCGCGAGGATTGGGTTTTATCATCCACCCCACATTTCCAGATCCATCTCAGCAGCCCCCTAAGCCCAATGAGGCAGGCCCATCCACCCGAGCACACCCGGTTCCTAGCGATCGACAGCTTCGAAGGTTGGAACGCAAAGTTGACGCCATGTATGACAATTTTGGGACGTTTGCTACAGGACTCACTCGGGCCTTGGTAGAAGCCTTCGCGCAACAAGGAACAATGTTAGAGTGGCCTCAGTTTGGAACTGCAGTGCCATATCCACCACCAGATTCACCACCCGAGGAGGGTGGTCAAGCTGATCATTAGGGGAATTTTTCTGTACCCTTTACCTTCATTCAATGGGGACATTGAATATTTTAAGTTTGCGGGTATTGGGGAGTATAGCATAGTAGTTTAGTTTTATTTAATTTTGCATGTTTATGTGTTTAGTTCAATTTTTTGGTAGAAAATTTTTAATTTTTATATTCTTGATTGTGTTAGTATGTTTTAGTTGCATGTCTCACACAAATTCTTGCTTAATAGAAATTTTTTCCTAGCCAATGATGATAGTGAATTGTGAAAGATTTTAGAACATGTTGGATAACACAGCTTAGATATAATGTTTTACACGATGAGATTCATGTTGTTGTTCAAATGCTTTCGGTATGCACAAACGTGTTCACAATCACTTGTACGTTTAAGAAGTGTGTGTTGCATTGCTTGATAGAACATGTAGTTTTAAAAAGAGAAACATGTGGAAAGTGTTCTAGACGGTATAAGCCATTGACATGCAAATTTTGGGAAAACATGGGTATGCCAAATAAAAAATAAAAATAAAATATAAATCAAATAGCAATAACGTGACTAATCTTAATTCGGGGCCCTGGCTACTTGAGTAAGTACGCCCGAGGGGATTATCTCTACACCTAACGCCCTAAGGTCTTTCATGGTCTGGGAGTCGTTGGTTGAAAGCTCGCTAAGGGGTAGCAATGTGCCTAATGGATTGAGACATTGCACAGTCATGTGAAAAAAAAGAGAAAAAAATAAAGAAAAATAGCAATAAACACCGTGGAAAAGTGCGTAAATCACCCTCGTGAGTAGCAATAAAGCAATAAACCCATTGTTGAACCTCAGTTTGTGCTAATATGTTGAAACAGTCTGCGTTACATGAGTATACATGAGTCTTGATTTAGGCTATAATTTTCTGTTTGGAGCAGTGTAGCATATGTATTCTTTGCTTAGATCAAGTTTTGGTGAACACCACACACACACACACACAACATTTCTATAGCATATATGAAATTATCTAAGTGTATGATGTTATGTCTATAGTTTGGTTTGAAATTATATTCTTGGATCTCGATGATTCATTGAGGTAATTTGGGCTGAAATTTTGTTATGGTAGGGATTATGTGAGACTAACTTGCATTATAGAGTAGTTGCATAGTTTTGTAGTTACATTTTCATTATTCATTAGTATGCATTGCTTGAGGGCAAGCAACAGTTCAAGTTTGGGGATAAGTGGTATTTTTACCTACTTATTGAATACCAATTCATGCAAATTGTGCCCATCTCAAGTACATTTTATTATGTTTTAGTTGCATTTCACGTTATTTTGCATTGCATTTACTTAAAACTCCTTTTGGTGAATAAGTGCAGGAATCAGCTTAATTTTGGTGGTATTAGAAGGCACGTGGCTAATAGATGCATGAAGGCGAGGCACAAACAAAGATGTGCATGGCATGGAGGTACAATGAAGCATGGAGACCAAGCATGGAGCAAGAGGATTAAGCATGAAAGAACAAATAGCAGCAGCAGCATGAAAGAAGAAAAAACCAGAACCAGAACTTGCAGAGTGCAAGCGCTACAGCGATATCTGAGGGAGCTGAGCGCGCCGCAAGTACCCACCGAACAATGATGACCCTCGCAGTTACTGTGACCACAAGCGGGGACAAGTCACGGGGATGTGCGCCGCGTGAGAGGCCATTTGGGCCAGGCACACATTTCTCAGAAGTCTCGCGCCCACGCGAGACGATATCTTGGAGAGGCGCTATGCACATGCGTGCGCGATCTTGATCTTTGTAATTTTGTTTTAATTTTAAATTTTAATTAAATGATTTGTAATTGGTTTTAAACGATTTCGATTTGGTGTCGACGTATTACACTTGATAATTTTGAGCGTATTTTCATCATAGAAACTAGGGTTTACACCTTGGGAGAGATTCCAACGTAGAACGAAGCCAAAGCGTATACTTCTCCAATTCTTCTTGGAATTCTCTGCCATTGTGGATTTCTATTATTATTTACTGGATTTCTATGAGGATTTAAACGTTGATCATTGGTTTTTATTCAGCGATTGGGTTTGATCGTTCTATCTTTCTTATTTTAATTGCTTGTTTATTGATCATGTTTAGCGTTGATCCCATAATGGCTTTTGGTTCAGTCATGAACTAAACTCCATTATGCGATTCTAACGGATATTAATATGTAGTTTGGTTGCACGCTTAAATGCGAGGGTTGTTTTGCATATCATATGGGATATTTATCATGAATTTTTTACATGTATGAATGCTTGATCACCAGTCGTCTCAGTATTTGTATGGAATTGACAATGAACATGCAAGTATGGATTGTAATCATGGTAACATGCGAATATGGGGCTGTTGTATATGGCTTGAGTATTTTGTGAACCAGATAGACTTATACTGTTTCACCGTATGAGCTACAATAAGGGCTTGTGCTTAAAATCAATATAATTGCAATTTCACATAGACATATAGTGATTTTGGTTATATTGGTGATTACATAGAGTCTAACATCTGTAGATGTTGTGTAAGTAGGTTATAGTGCATTGAAAAATGGTTATAACTCTATTCGTGCTCTTGGCTCTTTTCCTGTGATATGTGAACATTTCTTGCATGATAGTGGCGATTAGATGAAATATTAAATGAAGCTAGGGTCCCATTATTTCCAGATTATATTTATTCTAATTGTATTCATATTTTTAGTTATTATTCATAATTAGTTTAATTCAACAATTTTAGTTATTAGTCTAAGCATATAAATTCGGTGAGTTAATTGATGCATAATAGTTTAAATTTAACAACTTTCTCTGTGGGATCGATACTCTACTTACTCTGTATTACTTTTTGACACATGTATGCTTGCATGAGTTAGAGCTCTTTTATTAGAACTATAAAAGAGGCAACAACAACCTTAGACTAAGCTATAAGGGTGTTTCAAGGTATGCAGTAACAGCAGAACAAACTATCTCGGGATGTAGGTATGAGTGCTGCTGCATATACACAAGCCTAGAGATTTGTAGCAATTGCTGGCAAGTGCCTGAAACAGAGAGCGAAAACGACTATGAATAGTAGTTGACTTTAACCCAACAAACACGAATTTCACCCACTAAATAGTAATATTAACATGTACAAATGATATAGAACTATCACAAATATATTTCCAACATATTCCTTAACATAGAACAATTTAACAACAATTATACTAGTTTAATTTCCTCAAATTCCATATTTTCATATAAAACTCCATTTTTGAACTCCTTCACAAAAATTCACATTGTAAACACAATTCTTGTCCAAATTGCTTCGTTTAAATTATGTTATCTTCGTTTCTTAAAGAACTAACATAAACAAGCCACAATTTATAGTTTAACATATGAATTGACCATCAAAATTGGTACTTCATAAGCCATATGAGAAAACATACTGTAATTTACTTTTCTTCCTTTTTAAACTGTAATTAGCATACAAATTCCTTGTTTAAACATAAACTCTAGCATTATAGTTACATACAATTGCAATAATTCAATTGGTAAGGCAAAGAATTCAAAAATTTTGCATTCACAAAACATAGATTTTTATGTCAGTAAATTCATATATATATATATATATATATATATATATATATATATATATATATATATATATATATATATATAATATTAAAGATATGAACAATACCTTGATAAGCTTGATAATTCTTGCTAATCAAGCTGAAGTTGCTATGAATTTCTTAGGTTCCTCTCAATCTCTCTCAATTCTCTCTCTCTCTCGTATTCTTACGCTTTCTTTCTTTGGCTCGGGACTTAAACCACAGGGCGTAAACAAACAAGTATGTGTAAAAAAAAAGCGATATGGCCTTAATAATCATAATAACTATTATCGTTACCGAATAGCATTATAGATTATAATTATATTTTATTTATTATTTTAATTTATTTTATTTATATTATTATAATTCAAAAATCAAAAATCCAAAAAAGCCATAAGGCTTTGTTTGGCAAAAAGTCTTTAAAATAAAGACTTAATATATTTAAGCATTGTTTGGTCAAAACTAAATTAAACTATTTTAATTTATTTTAAATAAACAATTTAGTTTATCATTTATAATCACATATTATTTATTTGGATTTCTATATCCAACATTAATCAAATAATTTAATTATACACACTATATTTTAAATAAATTTCCCACTTTAACAAATATCACAAAATTATAATTTCATTATAATTTTATCTAATAATTTAATATACCACTTTAACTTATTAAATTAAAACCACAATATAACATCTCATGTTATATTACAACTCTCTAAATTATAAATTATTAAATTTATAATATTATCTAATAATTTAGATTCATAAATATTTATTATCACCCATCATATCAATAAAATATTTATTCAACAATTTCAACAATAACCTCATCAAATAAATATTTATATAATCCAATAAATATTTAAAATTACAATTTGAAATTCTGGATTGTTACACTATTGAGCTGAGTCTTAGCGTTATTGCTTTTACAGTTGTATGTCTTAGGCTCGTATTGCAAAGATGGACTGTTGATTTACCTGATTATAAATATGAATTGTGAATTTAATTATAATCTCTGGTGGTTCAGGTGAAGACAGGTGATGCGAGTTCTCTTTGTCTTGGGTATAACAAAGAAATGTTGATGAGTATTACAGGAATGAAATATTAACGATGGACTTTTAATCTAGAGGAGATAGTAGACATTATGTTCTACTTGACTCTTCTAATGGATTGTTAATTCCGCTACTATTGTGGTTGAAAACTTTTATCTTCTACCATATGTTCTAAATATCTGATTTATTATGGATGAAGGCTTTTGATAATTTATTTATCTTAAGTTATGATATTTTTTACTGGGCTATTTGTGCTCACCCTTTTGTTTCACAACCCCTTTCAGGAAATAAAAGTGTAGCTGGGACTAGCAGAGAGAACAGGGGTATAAAGTGGTGTTTCAAAATAGTCAAAATCCTAATCAAATTATGAAATGGTGGGGCATAATAATTGTACTGAGAACATAAAATGTGTGTGACATATTTTATTCATCATTTAATAGTTATATTTGGTGAACCAAATAGGGGGATACGAACTCGAATTTGAAAGCGTCAAAATGCACTCCATTAGAACGAGGAGAACAAAAATCTTCTCGTGTTACTTGAGGACTTGAAATATTTGTTGTTGTATTTTATATAGCATTGTAATAATTTAAATATGAATATTGTTGTATTATATACGTTACAATATTTGTATTGAAACTCACAGTATGTGTGTCGTCATACTTTACACGACAGTTGTTTAAATGAAGTTGTCAGTAGTGTATTTTCTGGCGACCCAAGATGGGCCATGTATACCTATTTTGGGGGCGTCACAATACAACTACAACTTGATTATACAACTGTCGTATACAATACGACACTACATAAGCTGAGAGTTTTAACACAAATATTGTCTTCTAGACAATATCCACACTCAATGGAGTCCTCTACAACTATTATCACACTATTTCATACAATGGTGAGGACTACTATAGCAAATTATCCTGAACCATCACTCCATCCCCCGACTCGTCCCAACTATATTCTCATTTCCTGAAGAGAACAATAAAAGAAAAGGGTGAGCTCAACTAGCCCAGTAAGAAATATTATGACTAAGATAATGCAGAATAAATTATCCTTAGTCTTCAACAGTATAACAACTGATAGAATACAATAAACAACAAGTTTTAGATCAACAACTGCAGCGGAATAATCAATCCATTAGAAGAGTCAAGTAGAGCATGATATCTACTATCTTCTATGATTTAAAAGTTTACCATCAATTTTATTACTGAGTCTCAGCTTAATAAATAATCTACATCACTGAATTATCCATGCACTACGGACCAAGGATATTCATTAGTATCATGACAACGAATTATCCATGCACTACGAGCCAAGGATATTCGTTTTTTCATCAATGGTCATGATCATGCCAAACAATAATTCATCTTTGCACCCTTGGCCAAAGAGAGCACATGGTTATAATCATACCAACATCTATCCATTAATGCACTATGGGACAATGAGGACTTTCATTTCAATATAAGCATGAGGATGCTGACAATGATATAAACATTAATCAAACAAAATCAAGGATAAATATTAAGGATTTTTAATTTATCTAGAGTTTAAAAATATCCAAATTGTCAACATGATAACTGCTTTGTGGAGTAAAATTAAAGAATAATATTCATGTATCAAAAATAATTTGGATAGAAAAAAAATCAATTTTTATCGTGAATAGTATCCTGTGAATAGTACTTCATAAATAGTACCGTATTTATGAATAGTATTGTATGTATGAATAGTGCCCATGAATAGTACTCTATGAATAGTACTTCATAAATAGTACTTCGTGAATAGTACCATATTTATGAATAATATCCATGAATAGTACCATATTAATGAATAGTACTGTATGTGTGACTAGTATCCATGAATAATACCGTATGAATGAATAGTATTGTATGAATAGAAAAACACCCCTTACCTTAGTAGAAGATTGGATACTGCAATAGTGAAGTAGCAGAATACTCTTCTTCTTCCTCTCTATAGTTTCTCTCTCTATAGCTTCTCTATATTGCTTCTCTTTATAGCTTCTCTCTCTATAATTGCTCTTGTGAGTCTTAGTGAATTAGTGAGAATAAAAGAAGAATAAGCTTCTATTTATAGGAAAACATAGTTTCGATAATTGCACATTTTTGGGCTTGAATTATTACAGTATAGTACCGTCATCTTTTTCTCCATTTTTAATTTAGTCCTACAAGTATTATCAAACTTGCACCACCTCCCCTAATAGTACATGCATGTGAATCAATAGTTCCATTCATGTGAACAAATAGTTATATGCATGTGAACTAATAGCAATTAATTGCTCATTTATCCAATTAATTACCTGATTGGTCAATTTAACCTTCAGAAATCAATTATTATATAAATAAATATCGATTTCCACTAACACTAATAATCCCAATACAACGGAAATATTAATTTCATCTTTAATCAACACGAACTTATTCATCATTAATAATATAACTCACAATATTTAACAACCAGATCATTCCCAGGAAAGAGGGGTCTTTCCGATAAGGATTTTTCCCTATTGGCGCACAATTAGGTGACCAAACCCCTTTCCTCGATAGCACTTTCTAGACATCGTCAATAATGCAAATAATAATATTAATAACTTTGTCGTCTTAATTATTGATTTAATAATATAAAATATTATGCAGATGATACTGTGACAATAATTGAATCAATAATATGAGAGATGTTATGCAGCAATTACTGTGGCAATAATTGAATAAAACTGAGTCACTTATCATGTAAGCATCAATAATCAATACCATGTGCTACTATGCAATCACGCGTATTACAGTACTTTTACCACCGGGTATTTCAACAGTCTAACGGTAAAACTTTCGCCGTTATTTTTATAAAAAGATATTTATGTCGTTTTCTAACTCTGACAGTAATTCCATTGTGGGGTCCACCAATGATTGTGTCATCGTACGAATATTCTCTGATAAAACGAATATTCCCCGACCAATCGAATATTTTATAACAACTTGCATACTTTGCAAAATTTGTGAATATTACCCACAACTATGAAATTATATCAAATGCCCACCTTAATATTAAAAAAATATTTCGAGAAAATTAAATCTTTATTCATAAAATTTGGGGTCTTACAACCTCCCCTTCTTATGAAGTTTCGTACTCGAAATTGACGTACGTACCTGGTATATCGAAGAGGTGGGGACACCTCATCAGATTCTAACTCTTGAGGTATAAGCTTTGAGCATAGAATATAATCATTCTTATCCAAGATTTTAACAGATATCTCCTCATACGTTAAATCTTCGGCTATCTCATCTAGTTCTAATTAAATAATGTGGTCCGAGTCTTCCACATATTTATGTAACATCGATACATGAAAAACGTTATGAACACGCGACATACTTGGCGATAAGGCGAGTTAGGCCATAGTTCTTACTCGATCGAGGATTTCAAATAGACCAATTAAATCGAGGGTTGAGATTTCCTCTCTTCATCTATTATTGCATTTAGAATAATGTCTTCTTGCACCTTATTCTTCACATTCATCAGCTCTAAGTCTGTAGCTTGAGTGGCTTTAACTTTATCGATTAAAGTTGGTTCTAATCTTACATTCGCTATCTTCACGTAGGTTCTTAGAGTCTTTAACTCCATCTCCATCCTTTGTAAATTATACGAAATGGGTCTTTGTGTTAACGATGTCACACTCGTAACCACATACGATCTTCTACTCAAGGCGTTAGCTACCACATTCGCTTTATCTACGATGGTATTAAATGGTATTATCGTAATCTTCAACAGCTCGAGCCAACGTCTTCGATGTGAGTTACGTTAGTTTTGGGTGAAGAAATATTTAAGGGTTCTAGAAATGGGTTTTGTACTGGGGTTAATACAAAATTTGATTTCATGCTCTGGGGTAGGCCAGGAAGTTCTTCGGGGTATACGTCAGGAAATTTATTAACAATAGAAATATTATTCAAAACTGTGACTCTCATCCAAGACTTGGATAACACGTCACATTGATACCTATCAACTTGCCACCGTTATTCACGGCTTCCCCTACGGAAAGTCTGGCTTCAGTGCATTCTAAGACTTGGAAGTCACCAGTGAAAGGCTCGGGGCTCTTTACTTATGGCTTAATATGACAATGATTGACTTTAGTGATTTGGTTGCTTGAATTCGCATAATAGGTTGGTTGGGAAGGCTAACAACCTTACGAAAATAATTAATTTTTGCATGATGATTAGTTAACCAGTCGATTCCTAAAATCACATCGAAGGAAAGTAATTTCAAAGGGATAAGATCGACAGGTAACGTGAGGGTGTCGATTTGAATCAAACAAGATTTATAAACAGTGGATGTAACGAAGGTTTCTCCTAATGGAGTTTCAACAGATACATCAAAGTCTAATTTCTTTAGAGTCAAGTTCAAATGTTGAACACAACTAGGTGAAATAAAGAGTGGGTAGAACCGGTATCGAAAAAGGTATAGACTTCATAAGAGTTTATGATTAACTTACCCGTGATAACTTCGTTCGGGTTCCTCGATAAATGCTCTCACTTAAATTACCGAATTTAACTTATTTGGGACATCCTTTGGCGTTACCATCCCAGTTGGACTTGACTTTACTACACGACAAAATTGAGATAGGTGACCTTCTCTTCCGCAATTAAAACACGCTTTGGGTTGCTGCGTACTGTTTGAACGGATGTGTCCCTCCTGTCTACATTTGAAACATACGATCGGTGGTCGTTCTCCTTCCTTAGAAATGGGTGTTGATTCTGCTGTCTTTCCATCATTATTGAATCTCCTCTTCTTAAAGTTGTTCTCACTTAGTTCACCTTTTCTATTATCTTGGCCATGATTACCACCGAAGTGGTTACCATTTCTTGCCTGATAATTTCCTCCACGATGGTTATCATTCTTCCGATAACCGTTGCCACCGGTTCGATTATTATCGTGTTGTTGGTCGTGCCTTTTGGTTGAGCTGACTCATAATCGCGTTCTAATAACTGAGACCTATTCACAACATCTTAATATAAAAAAGTTTGTGAGAAATGAGGTATTGACGTATTTCGGGTTTGAAACCTCGCAGAAACATTCGCGTCATTCGCTCCTCATTATCAACTAAATGGGATACAAACCGGGATAACTCTGCAAATTTTGCCTCGTACTGCGACACGATCATATTGTTTTACTCCAGCTTGATGAATTCCACCTCCTTCATGTGACGGATACTTTCGGGAAAGTACTTGTCGTTGAATAGTTCTTGGAACTTCTCCCAAGACATCTTTAGTGCGGAAAGATGAGCACGTTTTACATATTCCCACCAGTAATCTACTTCTTCATGCAACAAAAAGGTGGCAAAGGGAATCTTTTGCTCTTCTGAGCATTCCAAGACATCAAATACCTTGGTGATCTGCTTTATCCACGTCTCTGCCTTAAGTGGTTTTGGCTTTCCCAAAAACTCCGATGGTACCAGCTCCTTGAACTGCTTAGCGGTGACTAGCTGTGAGTTGCCAGTGTTTCCACCTGCATTTTGAACAGGAGTCTCCCTCGTTTGGTTTTTCATAAATTCTAAAAAGGTCCTAAACATACAATCGTTTGTCATTTAGTCGGTGTTGTTGTTTACATGAGGATTATTGCCTTCCTGATGCACATTATCCTTGTTATTGATCATTGGTGACTCAACGGTCTCATGTGCTTCAATGCTTATCTCAGCTGTGACAACCCGAGAAATTAGATAATTTATTAAAATCTTAAATGATTGATTTAAGGTCAAATAATAGACCTAGACAGAAAATAAGTGTATACGTTTGATGTTATTGGGAAGGAATTTTGAGGATTTCAAAATTCTGTTAAGGATTTAGGTGAATTATTCAGGATTATTTATGGTTATGTATGTGTTCAGAATGTGGTTAAGGGTCAAGGGTTGACCAGATAAATTTTATCAATGCCAAACCCTAAGTATATATCAAGAACGTCAACGTTCAGTTAGAAAACCTTAACGTCTGATAAAAACCCTAGAAATCGGTTCTGGAAAACCCTAATTTCAGTTCCGGGAGTCCGAAACCCTAATTCGGTATTTCAAAACCCTAGATTTGGGAATGCAGATGCAGGTATAAGGTTAAACGTCATTAATTATAATTTAATTAGGGAAAACCCTAATGAATGACCTGAAACCCTAATTGAGTATTAGAAAAACCCTAATACCAGATCTGAAAATCCTAATTTCAGATTTCGAATATTTGGAACCCTAATCTGGGAATTTAAAGGATAATTATAATGCTCAAGTACTTTTGATTATAAGCTTAATCAAGGTAAAGCTTAATTAATTAACAAACCCTAATTTCAAATTTTAAACCCTAATTGTTCCGTCAGAAACCTTAATGCTCAATTGTGGGTTTAATTGCTAAATTAGTAATCTTAATTGGGAAATATTAATCCTAATTTGTTTAAGTCCTAATGTGATTAGGAAATTATAATATAATTAGGAAGCCCTAATTATAATTTAGAAATCATGATTTTCTATTTTAAAATCCAATTAGAAAATCTTAGAATTTTAATTTGCTAAAATCTTTAGGGTTAAAACCTAAACCCTAAGGGTTAAACCCTAAACCCTAAGGGTTTGGACAATTGACAAATATGTCATTAAAATAAAAATTAAAATGACCAAAATAAACTTATTGCATTATTTGGACATAACTTGCAAAATTTGCCAAATCAAGAGTTGGTAACCAACTCTATTGACTATTGTGACATTAAAATATCAGCAATTATTCTCCATTTGATAGCCAACCTCAGCCATTCATGAATCAAAGCATTATATATAGATTAATGAGAGAGAGAATCAAGAAAAGAAGCCTCATTTGTTCACCAAACTTCAACCAACCTCTTCTCTCTCATTAACCCACGAAATACTAAAGTAATTTAGTCCCTAGCATGATCTTTATCAAGCCAAGAACAAACATTAAGGATCAGAATCATGATCAGAGCTCAAAGAAGGTATAAAATCCTAAATTTAGAAATCATTTTGATTCTTGTAAAACTTAGTGTTTAGATGTTTAATATGGTGTATTATGATGTTATTGAGTGATCTGGGTGGTTGTATCTTAAATCCATAACATCAAGATACACGAAAATGAAGTTTTAAAATTTCTGGAAAAACTTTGAAGTGTGGTCTGACAACGTAATGTCAGGTGCTTTAATTCTTTTTTCTGTTATTGACTTTTGTTGTTTTAAAGTCTTAGTCTGTAGTTTGTTATATGGTCTTTCATGTGAAAGTGGTAGTATGGCCATTGGGTGTCTAGATCTTGAGATATAACCGATCAAAACCCGTTGACCGAGCATGACCGGGCATGACCGGGCCAAATCTGGGTAACCGAGAAAGGCTATGAACAGCGCCTGACAACGTTTTGCAAGGCCGGATCTGACAGATTTGATTATTGTTTGATGGTGTTTTTGTAACCAATGTATAGCCTGACATATGTACTTTATTTTTATGGCTTTAGATCGTGTTAATAATCATCAGATTTAATGTAATAGAAGGTCAAAGTAGAGCACCCGACATGGTTTTCTGTTTTCTGGAAATTCCAGAAAATTGATGAACTAGATTTCTGACAGCTTTTGACCGGGATTAATCTAGCAAGTGTTTGGTTGTTTAAACGATCTGTTGATTCCTATGTGTTCCTTGTCATGACTACTGCATGTTTGGACCAAAAATAGAACCATATGATAACTAGAACATAGAATAAATTGAGCATGAAAGTGATCGCTTGAGCGACTTGGGTTTCGGAAACCCGTAACCCACTGACAAAGATTTTGGAGACTTAGATCTCTTTGTGTGTTTGTAGTATGGCCTAGATCTTGATTGATAGTTGTAGTGTTGTGTAATGACTACAAGATTATGGTTAAAAATTACCCAGAAACATTTTGAAGTGAAGATTACACGCGGTCAAACCATGACCCTTGCTAAGCTAAATTGTCAGTGTTCTTGAGTGAAGAACACCTAAGACGACAGATAAGTGTCGCTATAGGCTTTAGCGACAGTTTCTATTTATTTTATTTTCTGATTTTTCGGGAAATACTTAAAAATAGAAAAAAATGGTTTTTAATTATTAAAAATACATAATAAATTCTGAAAAATTATTTTAAAGCTTAAAAAATAGTTTTTAATTATTTTGAATATATTTCAAAAATATTTAGTATTTTTGGAATATAAAAGGTATTTATTTATTTAATTATAATATTAAATAAATTATTTAAAAATGTTTTTAATTCATGAAAAATTATGAAAAATTATATTATGATATTATAAAATATTTGAAGTTATTTTGATAACTTTTAATATTTTGTGATGAATTTCATTAATGATTTATTATTAATGGTGATTAATTTATTTATTAAATATATTAAATAAATTATGGAAAAATAGAATTAATGTTTTAAAAATCATATAAAATGATTTAAGTGTTATAAAAATATTTTAAGTTATAAAATATAACTTTTGATATTTTGACATGAAAATATTAATATTTTAATATTAATATTAATTATCGGATAATGGATTTAAGTGTTTAAAAATCATATAAATATGATTTTAAGGTATTAAAATACTTTGTGATATTATAATTATATTATAATATTATGATATGATTTTCATTAATATTTAATATTAAATAAATATTAATGATTAAGGAATTATATGGTATTTAATTCATTTAAATATGGTATTAATGATTCAAAAATTTTGATAAATGATATTAATTATCTGAAAATTATTGCAAGTCTTTGAAAATTATTTTGACTGCTAAGAAAATTATCTGTGATACTTGTTAAGTGTTTAGGCAGAGTTTAATTGAACTTAAACTCGTTATTTGTCCGACTAGACCGTCGGGATGATAGAATTTTGTCGGTTTCAACTCGGACTTAAATAGTCTGACTTGATGCTAAGTCTTATATGTGTAATAGACTGATAGGATTATGTGCTATGTGTTTAGGTTATTTTATGTATATATATATATATATATATATATATATATATATAACAGTATTATACTGTGATGATATTATTCTAATATTGGAGATCTATATTACTAATATTAGGTCTTCGGATAAAGCATTATAAATTGCATAGCGGTAATTAACAGTTCAGGCAAATTTTTACTTAACTCTACTAAGAGTTGTATTATTTAGATATGCTTATGGTTAATCATTGCTGATTGCCATGTTGAATTGTACTCTGTACATATTGCATGTATAAGTCAGGTATAAAAGGCTGATCACCTTCATTACCAGTTGATCCAGATATAATTGTTCATGTTTAATACTTGTTCAGTCAAAAGTTTATTCGTGCTAGTTCTTAATTATATTGATGAATTATAGCTAGCTTATTATTCAGACTCTTCAATCATGATATATCTTTAAATTGTATTTAAACTTGCTGGGCAACTTTCATGCTCACCCTTGCTATATCATGATAAACATTGCAGATAAGGCGAATGCGTTCGGATACAGGAAAAAGGATAATGCCAAGTTCAGCTTGGGATAAAATGTGCGGCTAGTTTGTAATAGTATAGTTGGATAATAATGTTATGCGTTAGATAGTTTATGAATTGTGTATATGTTAAGGTTACTCAATTTTGGGGAATAGTGTGTAAAGTGTATTGTATAAATAATTTATGTTTATATCTTCCGCAACAGTTATAGAATTAGTGAATCGAATCCGCGGTGATTTGGGACCCGGATTTGGGGCTACTACAGTTGGTATCAAAGCTGTTGGTTATGAAGCTTAGGTAGGAATACCTGAGACCAATAACCGTAGTGATTAGGATAAGATCTAACTCACATAGAGTTAATTGGTCGGTAAGATTCAAAGACGAATCTCGGCGAGTTGTTAAAGTTACAGAGTACCCTAACTCTAATAATAAAGGTGAGCAGTAGTGGTGAATAGATTGAGTCTAAAAGACTAAAAGTACAGGGATAGGAGATCGTAAAACAAAATGATCAAGACATAGAATTGAATCGTAATATATACGATGAGATCACCCCGTGATCTGATAAGGTTATGACAGCCAAAAAGAATCAATCTGATGATTGAAAAGTTTACAGCAAGATGTTGTGTGTAAGTTGTACTATGAAATTGTACTATGAAAACTCATGAAAGAGTTATGAATTATGAATATAGATTAAATGAAATTAGTATTGTGAATGGGGGTTAAGATTAGGTGGGGATTTCAATTGAGGACTCATGTCGGCAACTGAGTTGTATGATTCCTTGTATGGGCGGGGAATTGTACTTGGTGTAAAAGCTACTTAGTTTCTGGCATTGATAATCATTGAAATGTTTGTGTCGCGCTATTTGTTATATGCATGTTAAGAGGGTGATTCCTTTCTCATGTGTATAAAAAATAGATAGGTCATAAGTAGAGGACATAGGGTTAAGTACGAGTTCTTAAAACTCATACTTATGTGACATTCTTGACTCGTAATTATATGAAATGTTTATGAACCCCTCAGCGAATGGACGCCAAAGGTCTGACTAGGGTAAGTTCTAAAATTCATATGATTGTGGCAAGTTTATGGACTCATAAGTGTGGTTTGACGAACTGGGTATAGTTGTATATGAATGGAAAATGGAGGATTATAGGAACAAATAGATTGTTAAGCAAGTGATTATTAGTGGAGGAATTAGGTTTTCCTAAACTCCTAGCTATGCTAAACTTCAAAATTTTGACATCAAGCTAAATACACACTATGTGCTTTAAAAAAAAATGTAGACTCGTAATCATTTTTGAAACGGTTTAAAGTACAGTCTATGCTACTTATTTCGGCTAGACGCAAATGATTTGAAATATCAAAATGTATTTTAATTATCACTCATGTAACATTTAACCTGGTGCAGAGATGATAAAAATGTGATGGAGTTGTAAATACAGGAATACTTAGTGTGAATTTGACCTAAAGTCGTTGTTCCACTATTGTATGATGTGTTATGACAAAGTCATACAATGACGGCATCCTCAAACGGACTGTTAATACAGTACGGCATCATAACTTCATTCTCGAAAATGTTTTCAAAATTTTAATTTGCCAACGGGGTTTGGCTACACCTAAATAATTCGATTGAACTGAATTATTGATATGAGTCTATGCTATTTGATTCAGCTAGACTAATGTTATGAAAACTCTAAGTGTTCTTTGAAAGAAATTTCCTGAACAAAATTGTTTTGGTGCGGAATCCTATGATAAGACTGAGGTGAACAATGTTGTTTGGATAAATAATCCAATCTAGTAGTGTAAATATTCGCTAAACATGATTAATACGTTATGCATGACGTAAGAGTACGATAGGCTAATCACCTAAAGTACTAGTAATGGTAGTTTACCTTCTTTGTGATTGTAAAATGGACCAAGTAATGTATAGTTTTGCTTGGTATGAATACTAATTAAATCTATGTGTTCATGGTCTATATGACCCCTCAGCACAATTTGAAAACTTTTACTCTTGTGAGTGGTGTATTGGGTAGCATGTGATATGGTGCATGATATAAGGTGTACGGTGTAAGGTAAATTTCGGGGACGAAATTTTTAGAAGAAGTGGTGAATGTGGCAACCCGAGAAATTAGATAATTTATTAAAATCTTAAATGATTGATTTAAGGTCAAATAATAGACCTAGACAGAAAATAAGTGTATGCGTTTGATGTTATTGGGAAGGAATTTTGAGGATTTCAAAATTCTGTGAAGAATTTAGGTGAATTATTCAGGATTAAGGATTTATGTGAATATGTTCTGTGTTTATGGTTATGTATGTGTTTAGAATGTGGTTAAGGGTCAATGGTTGACCAAATAAATTTTATCAATGTCAAACCCTAAGTATATATTAAGAACGTCAATGTTCAGTTAGGAAACCTTAACGTCTGATACGAAACCCTAGAAATTGGTTCTGGAAACCCTAATTTCAATTTCGGAAGTTTGAAACCCTAATTCGGTATTTGAAAACCCTAGATTTGGGAATGCAGATGCAGGCATAAGCTTAAACGTCATTAATTATAATTTAATTAGGGAAAACCCTAATGAATTACCTGAAACCCTAATTGAGTATTAGAAAACCCTAATACCATATCTGAAAATCCTAATTTTAGATTTCGAATATTTGGAACCCTAATCTGGGAATTTAAAGGATAATTATAATGCTCAAGTACTTTTGATTATAAGCTTAATTAGGGTAAAGCTTAATTAATTAACAAACCCTAATTTCAAATTTTAAACCCTAATTGTTATGTCAGAAACCCTAATGCTCAATTATGGGTTTAATTGCTAAATTAGTAATCTTATTTGGGAAATATTAATCCTAATTTGTTTAAGCCCTAATGTGATTAGGAAATTATAATATAATTAGGAAGCCCTAATTATAATTTAGAAATCATGATTTTCTATATTAAAATCCAATTAGAAAATCTTAGAATTTTAATTTGCTAAAATCTTTAGGGTTAAAACCTAAACCCTAAGGGTTAAACCCTAAACCCTAAAAGTTAAACCCTAAACCCTAAGAGTTTGGACAATTGACAAATATGTCATTAAAATAAAAATTAAAATGACCAAAATAACCTTATTGCATTATTTGGACATAACTTGCAAAATTTGCCAAATCAAGAGTTGGTAACCAACTCTATTGACTATTGTGACATTAAAATATCAGCAATTATTCTCCATTTGACAACCAACCTAAGCCATTCATGAATGAAAGCATTATATATAGATTAATGAGAGAGAAAATCAAGAAAAAAAAGCCTCATTTGTTCACCAACCTCATTTGTTCACCAAACTTCAACCAACCTCTTCTCTCTCATTAACCCACGAAATACTAAAGTAATTTAGTCCCTAGCATGATCTTTATCAAGCCAAGAACAAACATCAAGGATCAGAATCATGATCAAAGCTCAAAGAAGGTATAAAATCCTAAATTTAGAAATCATTTTGATTCTTGTAAAACTTAGTGTTTCGATGTTTAATATGGTGTATTATGATGTTATTGAGTGATCTGGGTGGTTGTATCTTAGATCCATAACATCAAGATACACGAAAATGAAGTTTTAAAATTTCTGGAAAAACTTTGAAGTGTAGTCTGACAACGTAATGTCAGGTGCTTTAATTCTTTTTCTGTTATTGATTTTTGTTGTTTTAAAGTCTTAGTCTGTAGTCTGTTATATGGTCTTTCATGTGAAAGTGGTAGTATGGCCATTGGGTGTCTAGATTGTGAGAAATAACCGATCAAAACCCGTTGACCGGGCATGACCGGGCCAAATCTGGGTAACCATGAAAGGCTATGAACAGTGCCTGACAAGGTTTTGCAAGGCCGGATCTGACAGATTTAATTGTTGTTTGATGGTGTTTTTGTAACCAATGTATAGCCTGACATATGTACTTTATTTTTATGGCTTTAGATCGTGTTAATAATCATCAGATTTAATGTAATAGAAGTTCAAAGTAGAGCACCCGGCATGGTTTTCTGTTTTCTGGAAATTCCAAAAAATTGATGAACTAGATTTCTGACAGCTTTTGACCGGGATTAATCTAGCAAGTGTTTGGTTGTTTAAACGATCTGTTGATTCCTATGTGTTCCTTGTCATGACTACTGCATGTTTGGACCAAAAATAGAACCATATGATAACTAGAACATAGAATAAATTGAGCATGAAAGTGACTGCTTGAACAGTTTGGGTTTCTGGAAAACCCAGAACCCACCTGACAGCATTTTTGGAGACTTAGATCTCTTTGTGTGTTTGTAGTATGGCCTAGATCTTGATTGATAGTTGTAGTGTTGTGTAATGACTACAAGATTATGGTTAGAAATTACCCAAAAACATTTTGAAGTGAAGATTACACGCGGTCAAACCATGACCCTTGCTAAGATAAACTATCAGTGTTCTTGAGTGAAGAACACCTAAGACGACAGATAAGTGTCGTTATAGGCTTTAGCGACGGTTTCTATTTATTTTATTTTCTAATTGCCATGTTGAATTGTACTCTGTACATATTGCATGTATAAGTCAGGTATGAAAGGCTGATCACCTTCATTACCAGTTGATCCAGATATAATTGTTCATGTTTAATACTTGTTCAGTCAAAAGTTTATTCGTGCTAGTTCTCAATTATATTGATGAATTATAGCCAGCTTATTATTCAGACTCTTCAATAATGATATATCTTTAAATTATATTTAAACTTGCTGGGCAACTTTCATGCTCACCCTTGCTATATCATGATAAACATTATAGATAAGGCGAATGCGTTCGGATACATGAAAACGGATAATGCCAAGTTCAGCTTGGGATAAAATGTGCGGCTAGTTTGTAATAGTATAGTTGGATAATAATGTTATGTGTTAGATAGTTTATGAATTTTGTATATGTTAAGGTTACTCGATTTTGGGGAATAGTGTGTAAAGTGTATTGTATAAATAATTTATGTTTATATCTTCCGCAATAGTTATAGAATTAGTGAACCGAATCCGCGATGATTTGGGACCCGGATTTGGGGATACTACATCAACATTTTCATATGTCATTCTTAAACATTGCACAAAACAAGGGTTAATTGGCATACCACATATTATCCCTATACTCTGACCGACCAATGAAATAACAAATAAATTAGGTAGGTCATACTAGTGAAGGAGTACCCGTCTCTCCCCTTCTAGTTCTAGTCTCACATCTCAGCCAATGATCATATCCATAAGCTTTGATACCAACTGTGAAGGCCCCAAAATAGGTATACATCACCCATCTTAGGTCGCCAAATACTATGGTGCAAAGTAAAACTAGAACTTGATTATACAATTATCGTCTACAATACGACAAAACATAAGCTGAGAGTTTTAACACGAATATTGTCTTTTAGACAATATCCACACTCAATGGAGTCCTCATTACAATTATTATCACACTATTTCATAGAATGGTGAGGACTACTATAGCCACTTATCCTGGACCATCACTCCATTCCCCGACTTATCCCAGCTATATTCTCATTTCTTGAAGAGAACAATGAAAGAAAAGGGTGTGCTCAACTAGCCTAGTAAGAAATATTATGACTAAGATAATGCAGAATAAATTATCCTTAGCCTTCAATAGTATAACAACTGATAGAATACAATAGATCACAAGTTTTAGATCAACAACTGCAGCGGAATAAGAAATCCATTAGAAGAGTCAAGTAGAGCCTGATATCTTCTATCTTCTATGATTTAAAAGTTTACCATCAATTTTATTACTAAGACTCAGCTTAATAAATATTCCACATCACTGAATTATCCATGCACTACAAGCCAAGGATATTCATTAGTATCACGACCACGAATTATCCATGCACTACGGGCCAAGGATATTCGTGTTTTCATCAATGGTCATGATCATGCCAAACAACAATTCGCGTATTGACGTATTTCGAGTTTGAAACCTTGCATAAACATTCACGTCATTTGCTCTTCATTATCAACCAAATGGGATGCAAACGGGGATAACTCTACAAACTTTGCCTCGTACTGCAACACGATCATATTATTTTTCTCCACCTTGATGAATTCCACCTCCTTCATGTGATGGATACTTTCAGGAAAGTACTTGTGGTTGAATAGTTCTTGGAACTTCTCCCAAGACATCTTTAGTGTGGAAAGATGAGTACATTTTACATATTCCCACCAGTAATTTACTTCTTCATGCAATATAAAGATAGCAAATGGAACCTTTTGCTCTTCTAAGAATTCCAAGACATCAAATATCTTGGTGATCTTCTTTATCCACTTATCTGCCTTAAGTGGTTCTGGCTTTCCCAAAAACTTCGGTGGTCCCAGGTCCTTGAACTGCTTAGCGGTGACCAGCCGTGAGTTGCCAGTGTTTCCACATGTATTTTGAACAGGAGTCTCTCTCGTTTGGTTTTTCATAAATTCTAAAAAGTTCCTAAACATACCATCGTTCGTCATTTGGTCGATGTTGTTGTTTACACGAGGAATATTACCTTCTTGATGCACATTATCCTGGTTATTGATCATTGGTGACTCAACGGTCTCATGTGCTTCATTGCTTATCTCAACATTTCCATATGCCATTCTTAAACATTGTCACAAAACAAGGGTTAATTGACATACCACATATTATCCCTATACTCTGACCGACCAATTAAATAACAAATAAATTAGGTAGGTCATACTAGTAAAGGATTACCCGTCTCTCCCCTTCTAATTCTAGTCTCACATCTCAGCCAGGGATCATATCCATAAGCTTTGATACCAACTGTGAAGCCCCCAAAATAGGTATCCATCACCCATCTTGGGTCGCCAAATACTATGGTACAAAATACAACTACAACTTGATTATACAATTATCGTGTACAATACGACAAAACATAAGCTGAGAGTTTTAACACGAATATTATCTTTTAGATAATATCCACACTCAATGGAGTCCTCATTACAATTATTATCACACTATTTCATAGAATAGTGAGGACTATTATAGCCACTTATCCTGGACCATCACTCCATTCCCCGACTCGTCCCAACTATATTCTCATTTCCTGAAGAGAACAATGAAAGAAAAGGGTGTGCTCAACTAGCCTAGTAAAAAATATTATGACTAAGATAATGCAGAATAAATTATCTTTAGCCTTCAACAGTATAACTACTGATAGAATACAATTAATAACAAGTTTTAGATCAACAACTGCAGCGGAATAAGAAATCCATTAGAAGAGTAAAGTAGAGCATGATATCTACTATCTTCTATGATTTAAAAGTTTACCATCAATTTTATTGCTGAGACTCAGCTTAATAAATAATCCACATCACTAAATTATCCATGCACTACGGGCCAAGGATATTCATTAGTATCACGACCATGAATTCTCCATGCACTACAGGCCAAGGATATTCTTATTTTCATCAATGGTCATGATCATGCCAAATAACAATTCATCTGTTCACCCTTGGCTGAAAAGAACGCATGGTTATGATCATACCAACATCTGTCCATCAATGCACTACGGGCCAATGAGGACTTTCATTTCAATATAAGCATGAGGATGGTGACAATGATATAAGCATTAATCAAACGAAATCAAGGATAAATATTTAAGATTTTTAATTTATCCAGAGTTTAAAAATGTCCAAATTGTCAACATGATAACTGCTTTGTAGAGTAAAATTGAAGAATAATATTCATGTATCAAAAAATAATTTGGACAGAAAAGAAATTAATTTTTGTTGTGAATAGTACTTCATGAATATTACCGTATTTATAAATAGTACCATATTTATGAATAGTGATGTATGTATAAATAGTGCCCATGAATAGTACTCTGTGAATAGTATTATATTTATGAATAGTATCCATGAATAGTACCGTATGAATGAATAGTACTGTATAAATAGTACTGTATATTTGACTAGTATCCGTGAATAGTATCGTATGAATGAATAGTAATGTATGAATAGAAATAATACTCTTTACCTTAGTAGAAGGCTGAATACTGTAATAGTGATGTAGTAGAATACTCTTCTACTTCCTCTCTATAGCTTCTCTCTATATAGCTTCTCTCTATAGATTCTCTCTATAATTGCTCTTGTGAGTCTTAGTAAGTTGGTGAGAATGAAAGAAGAATGAGCTTCTATTTATAGGAAAACATATTTTTGATAATTGCACATTTTGGGCCTCGAATTATTACAGTATAGTACCTTCATATTTTCCTCCATTTTTAATTTAGTCCTACAAGTATTATCAAACTTGCACCGGCTCCCCTAATAGTACATACATGTGAATCAATAGTACATGCATGTGAATCAATAGTTTCATTCATGTGAACAAATATTTATATACATGTGAACTAATAGCAATTAATTGCTCATTTATCCAATTAATTACCTGATTGGTCAATTTAACCTCCAGAAATCAATTATTATCGAAATAAATGTCGATTTTCACTAACACTAATAATCCCAACACAACAAAAATATCAATTTCATCTTTAATTAACACGAACTTATTCATCATTAATATTATAACTCACAATATTTAACAACCAGATCATTCCCAGGAAAGAGGGGGTTTTCCGATAAGGATTTCTTCCTATTGGCGCGCAATTAGGTGACCAAACCCCTTTCCTCGACAGAACTTTCTAGGCATCGTCAATAATGCAAATAATAATATGAATAACTTTGTCGTCTCAATTATTGATTTAATAATATAAAATATTGTACATATGATATAGTGATAATAATTGAATCAATAGTATGAGAGATGTTATGCAGCAATTACTGTGGAAATAATTGAATAAAACTAAGTGACTTCTTACTTAAGCATCAATAATCAATACCATATGCTACTATGCAACCACGCATATTACTTTACTTTTACCACCGGGTATTTTAACAGTCTAACGGTAAAACTTTCGCCGTTATTTTTATAAAAAGATAATTACGCTGTTTTCTAACTCGAAAGCGAAGAATTCATTTCATGGGGTCCACTAATGATTGTCTTGCCGCATTTAATATTCCCTGATAAAACGAATATTCCTCGACCAATCAAAAATTTTATAACAACTTGCTTACTTTTCAAAATTTATAAATATTACCCACAACTATGAAATTATATCAAATCCCCACCTTAATATTAAAAAAAATATTTCGAGAAAATTAAATCTTTATTCATAAAATTTGGGGTCTTACTAGATTGCGTTACCTACTTTATATATATATATATATATATATATATATATATATATATATATATATATATATATATATATATATATATATCGACGTTGTGATTTTTTAGTGTCCCTTTTCGTTACTTGTTCTTTGGTGTTCTCATGTTAATGTGAGATTTGTTTGAAAAATACAAGTGAAAAAGGTCCGACATGTATAATGTCGACGATTTGACTTTAAGAGTCGCCAGTTGGTGTATTTAACTGGTAGCACCAACGAAACCGAAAAAGGTTTGCACATTGACCCAGTGATTTGGCACTGCTAAACAGGTCTGTGAAACCGAGATTCATTTGGGTTCGGGGGCTTGATTATGCGGAGGGAAGGTGTTAGGCACCCAGACATAAGATTATTTTACGGTGGACCGCCACTTTCCAAAGAAACTGTTATATGAATGTTTGTGTGTGTGTGTGTGGATCAATGTGCAATTATTTAGAAGTAGTGCTACGCCTCGTTCGCACCTATATACAAAAGGTTTGAATTTATAGAAAAAATCAGTTTTAAACAAGGTATAGCAATGAAGTTTTATAAAAAGTGGTTTTGCAAACCCTGTGCTCAATAGTAATTGAGGCCTTTGATACTTCCATTTTATTATTAAATGTTCGGCTGGTTTGCTTTTATTTTCAAGATGCGAAGAATCTTGAGAAAATAATATATAGCAAAGTCCGAACTCCTCATGGGCATGACAAACCATCCAAGGAAATTCGGACCTTTGTAAAATAATGTACAAGTCGCTTCACAATTTGAAAAAAAGGTCAATCATGGGAATAGAATCTAGATTCAGTAAACTGAATCTGTGATCACATGATTCCTAGGCTCACATGATACTGCAGTTTGTATGCAAAGCAGTAAGCAGTTATATATATAAAAGTTGTAAATATATATATACAGACTTGATCAACCACCACGAAGCAACTCCACGGGGGATCAAAAATATAAATATATAATAGCGGTATATATATATATATATAAGCAGGTAAATGCACCAGATGTAAAATCCAGGCTCATCAGATATGTCTGACAACAATTATATATATATATATATATATATATATATATATATATAAAAGCAGGTAAATGCAATGGATGTAAAATCCAGGCTCATCAAATATGTTTGACAATAATTATATATATAAGTGTATATATATATATATAAAAGCAAATAAACGCTCCAGACATAAGTCTAGGCTCAATCGAGGCATAACTCGATAATGTTAGTCCATATATAAAATATATACATATATAAGTATATATATATGAGATGAAATGAAAACCACTTGATTGAAGTCCGCAAACACACACAACACGACTCTCATTGTGTATAACAGTGTGTGCTAATATGAGAAGAAGGCTTTATAGAATGTGAGAAGGCTTACAGTGGGCTGCCAATGTAGACTTCTATGACTTTATATGGATAAACACTCAGCTCCCGTCGGATAAAAAGATAGCTATATGTGAGCTAACAAATGTTTAGAGATGAGGAAACACTCAATATGGGTATGTACAGAGTAAATTGGACAGGTCTTCCTCGCCTTTCTCTTTCCTTCTCTCTTTCAAATGGCTGACCCCAAGGTCTATATTTATAGACTAATGGCCGTAGGTGTACCTGCGGCTGGTCGAGGTGTCCCTGGGCTTTGCGGATCCCGTTGTCTCGAAGTACGTGCACTTGTGCACTATAATGTTCGCTCGATCTTACAGAACTTCAATCCTAGCATCCGAACGAGGTATATGTGACCTTCTTCAGACCGCTTATGTCGAGAGTTACGCAATGACATGGATTAGAGGTTGTACGAAGTCAGGAAAATGGGTCCATGCCCATGGTCTTCAAGCTTCAAATTTTATCCAAGGTACTTCCATGTGTAATAGTCACTCGGGATTGTAATTCCTCAATTCTTGTGGGACATCATTGTATGTATGTATGTATAAAGTGTTGAGACGATGCGCAAGTGCTGAAGGGGCAAGATGACGTTTGACTCTTCGCCGGGGTTATCGTCGATTTGAGTTGAAAGCAGACGTTGCTCAGGGTTACATATGAGATTGGACTACTTGTTTGTATGTCGCGATATCATCTTATGAGAGAAAATGTTGAGGCGGTAAGATGACGTTTGACTCCTCATCGGGGTTATTGCCGGTTTGAGCTGAAAGCAGACATTGCTCAGGGTTACATCTGAGATTGGACTGCTTGTTTGAATACCTCATTGTCATCTATTGGTGTGCCTGTCTGTCCGGTGTTAGCTCTGGGTCTGAGGTATGAGTGCCTCAGCATGTATTGGAAATAAGCACTTCCGGAGTTATCACCGGAACTGCAACAACATTCCTTGGGGTTATCGCCAAGGACGAAAATCAAGGTTATCTCCGAGGTTGGAAATGATCATTTCAGTGTGTGTTCCAGGGTTGGAGATGATGTTCGCAGTGTGTGTTCCGAGGTTGGAAATGATGTTCCCGATTTGTGTCCTGGGGTTTTGAGCTTGAACTTCCGATAGTATTCGGAATGGATGTAAGCTGTCTTCCAAGGTTATCTCCGAAGGATGAATCTGCCCTCCTGTAATGTTAGTAATAGGCGCACAGAAAATTTTCAGTGTCTACAGATGCCCCTCTTTATCATATTCATGCAATGCAAGGCATGGATATGATAAAGAATCCTAGACACTTGAAATGCAAGTAAGGTAAACAAGATGCTATGTGCAGCAACATGATGCAAATGTATGATGTATAATGCATGATTGTCGGCTCCCTGGTAATCTTATTAAGATGACAATCAGTGATGGCTTGGACATGCGATCCAAGTCTTCAAGGATGTTGACGTTGGGGCTATCACCAAAGTCTCGAATCCTAGACACTGGCTTATATTCCACAGAGGTGCCTCTTGTGTATAAGAGATCTATGGGGATAAAGCTTTGTCTGTTTGAGGATATGTATAACATATTCCCTTATTTTGTCGAAGTTACTGCCAACAGTCTGTCACTGTTAGGATTGCCCGACCTTCGTTGATGTGTGTATCACCGGATAGATCCCTGCTGGGTGCATTGTCAAGGTTGTTTGACCTTCATTGATGTATGTGTCAATGGTCACATTACGTTGTAACCCCTGCCGGGGAGTTTGTATAAGTTACTTCGATGGGTTTACTTGCCATCGGCTGACATGACGTTAAGGCTGCTTGACCTTCATTGATGTGTGTATCAATAGTTGAGAATGCGCTGTCACCCTCGCCAGGGATACTTGGATGGTTGAAGGATATGCGTTGTGACCCCCGTCGGGGATACTTTATCAGTTTGTAACTTTGGCGTTGTAACCCCCGACGGGGAGGTTCAGCATTTTGTGGCTTCGGCGTTGTAACCCCCGTCGGGGAGGTTTAGGGTTGTGACCCTGCAAATGACAACATCGGACCTTTGTGGGGTATTGTCGAGCATGATCTGTGAAAGTTGAGCTCATCGGTATAGTATACCCTGCATTCAGGTGAATACTAATGAGATGACGGGAGTTTAATTCTGACCCGTACGAAACCAGGATTCTAGACTATTTTGCTCAATCGCGTAGCATTTTTATTCCTGATTTGGCCTTTTTAGCTTGTGAGACCTCCTTTTCAACTCTAACTGGAGCGAGCTTGAGGTGTGGGACCCACGTAGGAGTGCCGCAGGCACACCTGCAGTAGCCGCAGGTGGACCTGCGGCCAACCGTGGCTATGTAAAGCCCAAAGGTTGCTTTCATAAGTCATTTTAAAGTCTGTATTTGTGAAGGAAATCGAGAGAGCTCTTCTTGGATCTTTGAGTTCGGGTAACTTTCTACATATTACGCGCCACTTAGTACAAGCGTTCTTCATCATCCCTGTAACATATGCATGTATTTTTTTTTCAATTTCTATTCGTTGAAAAATGACTTTATCACATGAAATGCATTTAGACACATAGTAGTGAATATGCATGCTGATATGACTTGATAAAAAATATTCAACATAGCAAATGCTAGTATTAAACCATGCTGAACATAATGATATGAAAAAATTTGACTTTTGAAACAGTCAAATTGGCACCTTTTACTGTCATTTCTTATCTTATCTGAGGACAAATGAGCTAAGGTAGAAAAGTAAAATAATCCTGGTAATCAGACTACACTTAGGAATTTTTTTACTGTGATGTGATTAATGTATGTAGGATGTATATGACTGTGTATAGGTGTGCTACTGAATGGCCACCTAGTCATGCCTATGTGCATGTGGATAGTCCCATTTATAAAGGGGGCTATGGAAAAATTTTCCCAAAATATAGGTATTGGGTAATCATACATTTTTAACTCTACTGTAGATATATGTTAAAATAATGCATTTTGAAAAGCTCCAGGTAAGAATTTACCACACCCTTTCTGAGGTGATTTGGAGACTTGTTGTCCAGATATTATGGATCCGAATCAGCCGAGTAGTTCCCGCAGGACCACTTCTGGTGTATGGAGGAGGGCTTTTGAAGAGACTCAACGCCGGTCTATCAGACAGCCTCGTCGTTTAGTGGAGGCGGTGATACGTCCTATCCGGGTTGAAGTGTCGGATGTCGAGGATGTCCCGATCGAGGTTCCTGCTCCTGCTGTACGTGTTCCCCGTAGGGAATTGCTAGGTATTCAAGTGGCGAACCCAGATCTTCTGGGTGACTTGAGTAGGCATCATTCAGTATACCTGCACGCAAATGAGGTATGAAGTTAGATCTTTAATCTTTCTTATTTCCTATTGATGAGGAGTCAAGGATTCTGATGTTGATCTGCATTTGATGTAGGTTCCCGGCTTCACACAGCCTCGAGGGAACTGGTTTAGCATCCACTTTATGTACCAGACTTTGCATGATAACTATAGAGAGATTGTACATGGCTGGGGATTTGGGATGTTCTTCTCCATTCTTCCCTGTCGCTGTCCCTGGGGTTACCTCAGGGCATTGTCTGAGCGGTGGTTTCACCAGACTCAGTCACTCCATTTGCTAGACTGTGAGGTGATGATGATGCCGATGGATTGGCGATTTATCACAGGTATGGAGTTTAGAGGGGATCCAGTGCCTTGCACGGCGGATATTACCCATCTTGTTTGTCCGATCCTTGTTGGGAGTTCATGGAGGCACTCGGGGCGTAACTGTCGACTGAGTCCTTTGAGCGTAGATGCTATGAGTGGGCTATTGAGTTAGCCCATACCCAATGATGTGAGAGTCAGGGATCGCATTCTTCGGTGATTGTTCCTGATGATCATTAGGGGCTGCTTCATAGCAGATAATTCCTCTACGGTGTCCTTCGCTTTGATCAGCAACACTCGACACGTGGACCGTATAGGAGAGTATGATTGGGGTTCCTACACATCAGCAGGGACCGTATGCGATCGCAGGGCTTGACTGAGGCGTGGTTAGGATTCTACCCGTTTCTGCTGGTGAGTATTTCTCTTGTCTTTTCCTATATATAGGTTAAGAGTGTTGACTGACAGCAGATGTTTGCCTTTGTGTTGGCAGTTTTGGGCCTATGAGAGGCTTCCATGTTTGCATCCTATGAGCGTGCTAGGTTTAGACACCTATCCACGAGGACAGAGATGGCATCATTCCATATTGGCGGAGGTCCCTGTTGCTGAGGGTTTCACTCATTGTCGCCTATAGCTGGAATTGTTGATAGCGAATGTCATCACATGGGTTTCCTACTCTGGGAGCATTTGGGAGTGGGATTTGAGGATGGGTACTCGACTGGAGTAGAGTACGTCATTTCCACTTGCAAGATTCCTCTCTTTACAGATGGAGGATGGGAGCTCTATTTAGGAGAGCGTGATATTAGAAGCACTACCGGAGAGATCCGTATGCCGATCTTGCCTCCTTCCAGGTGTTATTGGCCTATTTTGAAGTCACCCGTCATTGACATCCCATTGTTGGGGATTGATGGTTTTACATTGTCAAAGGGCCCTTGGTCTCAGGAGATGTTCTAACATTGGTGGATCCCTCGTACTATTGGAACTCAGTCCTGCGCCACACAGTTTATGGGGGATATAGTTCCAGGATCCATGATGATGACGGATTGGCTAGCCTATGTCAGAGATCCAACTCATATGACACAGATTGATAGATTGACCCGGCAGCTGGACCAGACAAATTTTCATTCGGCATTTGGGCAGAGATCCTTTAGAGGTAGATACTTTTGATCCTTCCAGCTCTGGCGCTGGCCCCTCAGGTGACCCATATGGCTTTGTCGGTGTAGATCCTCCCTTGTATAGGCCTGACATCCCTGTAGATAGAGATCCAGTGACTCTAGAGGAGTTCCATCAGGTGGACAGGATCGATGATGTAGACATCGACACCATTGACTTTTTTTGATATATTTCTCGTTATCTCTTTTGATATGCCTCTGTTAGCTGCTGGGTAGCTTCGCCCCATTCTCGCTATATCTTTTGATAGGCCTCTGTTAGATGTTGGGTAGCTTCGCCCCATTTCCCTGTATTTTAGTTGTACAGAGATGTATTAGATGATGATATACTTAGGAATGTATGCATAGTTTTTCATTCCCTATATCATATTGCCATCTATTGTTTCATGCATGTTATTATGTTATGCATGTGTATGTATGTCCAGAGATATTCAGCATTGACCCCTAGATTGTCTTATGACACGGCCCGTACAGATGTCTTCTTCGACAGTTAGCCGTATTGATCATACCCCACTATTTTTGGTGGTATCTGGTATGCGCTCATGGCATGATAGTATATCACCATTAGATATGGTGATCATAGATGATTTGTTGCAGCATACTATGACCCTGTTGATGTTTCAGGTTCCCACAGGATTTGTAGAGGGTATGCTAGAGCACTGGGTATCAAAGAGGCAGGTTTTCTGATTTGGGACCTAGGAGTTGACTCCTACTTTGGAGGAGTATGCACGGTTGATGATGCTGCTGCTGGACAGACCTTGCGTGCATATGGCTATCAGAGACATGAGCAGATAGTTCATGGCCCTCATTAGATTGAGATGTAGAGTGGTACAGGACGAGATTACATCCAGCCACGTGATATCCCAGCATTTTCTGTTTGACATATTTGGCTCTAAGGATAGTTATGCATGGCATTCCGGGGATTTCACCACACCAGAGGATCATTGGCGTTCAGCCAGAGTGGATGTATTACTATTGTGCATATTGTCATACGTCTTCATGCCACGATATATGGATGAGCTGGATATCGGCATCATTATGGCAGTGAGAGCTCTCAGGGAGGGTTATACCATTATACCGATGATCATTGCATAGACTCTGAGGTCAGCTACATACTGCTGCACTTATCTGACAGGAGTGTTCATAGGTAGCTCGATCATGTTGTATGTGTGGTTTATGTCACACTTGAGACCGATTGGCACACTCATACGGTAGGGTTTTGTTTCACCCATGATATAGCCATGTTATACTCCTTTTAGCCTGTGGAGTGTACAGATGGTGCGTCGTGGTCAGCTTTCCTGGAAGGGATTAGAGATCCGTTTGCTATATTACCGTGTTCAGGGCTTATCTCACCCTACAGCTTCATTACTCATGTTCGGGCATGGATTATCTCCCTCTAGCTAGATTGAGGGGCATAATTGCTTACCACCCACTGGTCGTGATGTGTCAGTTTGACCAGTTTTAGGATTTTCATCCTTTTGAGGGGGCAGTGAGTCAGCGCTTCACTTCACACTGTTTATCAGCGGAGGAAAAATCCAGGTTGTATGCATGTTGGGATCAAGAAGAGTTTGGTTGGATTTTCGATACCATCCCAAGGGTTGTTCGCAGTATTCCGCATGGATGGAGACAGAGACTGCATTAACTGCGGTAGTATCCACAGTGCAGGAGACTGATTTTGATGATGAGGAGCCTATAGAGGAGGCTAATGTTCCCATCGATAACTTGATTGTTGGGTTGCCAGCATTTGTGATGGATTCTCCCACCCCGAGTGCCATTGTTACCCAGTATTCAGCACAACATTTGTAGCAGAACTTACATCTGATGACCTATGATAGAGTTCTGGCTAGGGCCGCGATGTTGACAGCTCTTGATGGGAGAGACGATGTTCTGTTAGAGAGGGATGAGGCTAGATCAGCTAGGGATGTATTGATTGCAGAGCGGGATGCCGCCTTATCTGCTATGAATGTGGCCATTACAGATAGTACTTCAGTGAGATCCTAGATGACTGTCAGTCTTACCGACATGAGTTCTTACATTGATGAGCATTATACCACCATGCAGTTAGCCTCTAATCTGCTAGCTCGTGTAGATACTCTTGGGCATGAGCTTGCAGTGCTACCTCCGTCTTCAGAGAGGGATGTCATGTTAGATCTGATAGTCTGCATATATATAGATCTATAGATAGCTTTGTATTTTCCTGCACAGACTAGCTTAGCCATTTTGTTACGTACAACACATATGTATATATCAAACAGTATTATGTATGGTAAGGAAATATATTTTGACTCACTTCCCTTTTAGTTATGCCTTGATACTTGCTTGATATTTGCCTATTTCTCCAGGGCCTTGTGATCTTGATGCATTATAAACTTATCCTTGATAGGTGGACATTGAGACGTCGCAAGATCTCTCGGAATGGATCATTAATTTCTGTATATCCCTACCATCTTTGGTGTCTTGGGACTGGTATCTATATGGAAAAGTGGAGAGGAGGGTGGTTTTTTCCTCTCTGAGATTGACCGTACCACAGATGGTCACCCATACTTCTATTTATGAGAAGCCTAGTTCATTCCATCTCTTATGGGTTGGTATTGCTCTTTGAGGCACAACCGCAGCTTAGATGGTCACCTAATCTTCTATTTGTGAGAAGAGGTTGGGTAATTCCATCCCTTTGATCTGAAACCCATAAAATGTGGTTAATTGAAGGTTGATCCCAGTACCGTATGACAAATATTTTTGTTCTGGTAGGGGTTAGACTGAACCATAAATGGCTGCCTACGTACTCCTATTGAAGAGGAGATCAAGTCTGCGTAGTTCGAACCAGGTGTAAGAGGTTCAACGCAATATGTGAAAGGCAGATGGGAGTAGATATGTTTTTGTTGTTTTGTGGAGAAAGGGTAGAAATGGTTTTGTTGTTTTTGTTTTTTATTGCGACAGGGCCATATAACATATGGTTGCCTATGTACCCACGGGTATCAGGGAGATCAGGTCGACGTAGTTCGCCCCTCAGGACGAATTGCAGCTAAAGAGAAATATAAATCCCCTATGCAGGCTATACTGCAGGGAGAAGAAAGTTTGATCCCGTGATGGGGACAAACTACAGGTGTGGAAAAAGTTTGATCCTGTCTTCAGGACAAACTACAAATGTAGAAAAGTTTAATCCCATCTTCAGGATAAACTGCAAGTGTGAAAAAGTTCAATCTCATCTTCAGGACAAACTGCAAGTGTGAAAGGTTCAATCCCGTCTTCAGGATAACCAAAATTATATGAATGGTTTGAAATGAAGTGACACCAGGCTGCTGGTTTGAAGTGTATGTTTCCCTGAGGGGCAGAAGAGTATGAAAAAAAGAAGAGGGTTCAAAACCGTAATGACTGGTGATTTGATGATCAAAACTAGAATGTTTGTTTGATGGTAACTTCAAACATAGTACCGTTTCACGGTGTCCGAGTTGATTAGCTATGGAAATTCATCGCCATCCATTTCCTTCAATCTTAGAGCACCTCCTGTCAATACCTCCTTGACAACAAATGGGCCTTCCCAGTTAGGAGCAAATTTTCCCTTAGATTGATCTTGGTTGTCAATGATCTTCTTCAAAACCAAGTCATATTGTTTGAACTGCCGTAGTTGGACTTTTCTGTTGTAGGATCGTGCGATCCTTTGCTGGTATAACTGACCATGGAAGATAGTCGCGGCTCGCCTTTCATCTATCAGATACAATTGGAGATACCTGTCTTATACCCACTGGTCTTCATCCAACTGAGTATCCATTAATACTCTAAGGGATTTCATTTCCACCTTTATGGTGAGCACTGCTTCCATCCCATAGGCTAATGAGTAGGTGTAAGACCCCAACTTTTACGAATAAAGAATATTTTCTCGAAATATATTTTTGAATATTATTGTGTGGATTTGATATAATGTTATAGTTGTGGGTAATATTTATAAATTTTGCAAAGTAAGCAAGTGGTTATATATTATTCGATTCGTCAGGGAATATTCATTTTAACAGGGAATATTCGTACGACGGCACAATCATTGGTGGACCCCACAACGGAAGTATTATCGTAGTTAGCAAGCGACATAATTATCTTTTTTTTAAAATAACGGTGAAAGTTTTATCGTTAAAACTGTTGAACTATCCGGTAGTAAAAGTACAGTAATACGCGTGGTTGCATAGTAGCACACCGTATTGGTTATTGATGCTTACGTGAGAAGTCACTCAATTATTGCTACAGTAATTGTTGCATCATATCTCTTATATTAGTGATTCAATTATTGTCACAGTATCATATGCATTTTATATTATTAAATCAATAATTGAGATGACAAAGTTATTCCTATTATTAAATTGAAATATTTACAATGTCTAGAAGTTCTGTCAAGGAGAGGTTTGGTCATCTAATTGCGCGCCAATAAGGAGAAATCCTTATCGGAAAGCCCCCTCTTTCCTGGGAACGACCTGGTTGTTAAATATTGTGAGTTATAACATTAATGATGAATAATTTGTGTTGATTAAAGATGAAATTGATAGTTCCATTGTGTTGAAGTTATTAGTGTTAGTTAAAATCGACATTTATTTCGGTATTAATGGATGTCTAGAAGTTGTACTGACCAGTCGGGTAATTAATCAGATAAATGAGCAATTAATTGCTATTAATTCACATGATTATAACTATTTGTTCACATGTGTGTACTATTGATTCACATTCTTGTTACTATTAGGGAAGTTGGTGCAAGATTGATAATACTTGCATGACTAAGTAAAAAATGAAGGTATAGATGGAGGTACTATACTGTAATTCATATTTTCACATGTCTAGAACTATTGATTCACATGATTTACTATTGATTCACATGATTTACTATTAGGGGAGGTGGTGCAAGTTTGATAATACTTGCAGGACTAAATTAAAAATAAAGGAAAAGAGGAAAGTATAATACTGTAATATTTTGAGCTCCAAAACGTCTAATTATCGAAACTATATTTTCCTATAAATAGAAGCTCATTTCTTCATTATTCTTCACCAATTCACTCAATCTATAGAGCAATTACTATAGAGAGAAAGAAAAAGAGAATTCTGCTACCTCACTATTCCAGTATCCAGTTTTTCTAAGGTAAAGGGTATTATTTCTTTCGTGTTCTTGAAGAGAGCTATTATTATTTCATCCCTTATTATTCTGTTGGAATAACCTGTATACGTGGACTACCGTATACATGGTGAAATTCTTCTGTTATTCCATTTTCTGTTATTTCATTCTTTATTATTCTGTTGGAACATCCTGTTTGTGCGTATTACGCATGACCTGGTTCTATTATTTATTATTTTGTTGGAATAACCTGTCTGTGCGGTCTATCGCAAACCTGGTGAAGTCTTCTGTTATTCCATTCTTTATTATTCTGTTGGAATATCCTGTCTGTGCGTATTACGCATGACCTGGTTCCATTATTTATTATTATGTTGGAAAATCTTGTCTGTGCGTTTATGCATGACCTGGTTCCATTATTTATTATTCTATTGGAATAACTTTCGTCTGCGGGGCTTCATCGCATGCCTGGTGAATTCTTTTATTATTCCATTCTTTATTATACTCAGTTGGTTAAAGTTTTGGCTTCTATACTCCATGAAATTAGTGGAATATCCTTGATATTTGCGCTTCATCCAGTATCTTTTCATGAAAATATTTTTCTGAGCATTCTTGATTTTTACTCTACAAAGAAGTATCATGTTGACAATTTGGACATTATTGATTTCTAGATAAATTATATTATAAATCTTTCAAAATTTATTCTTGAACTTGTTTTATTGAATTCCTATATAATTGTCATCATCCTCATGTTTATATTCTGTTAAAAGTCATCTGTGGCATGTAGTGCATAGATGGACTTGGTATGATAATGACCAAGGATCATTCGGTATAATCATGACCGTAATGTTAAAAATGATGTAGTAAAAGTCCTCATTGGCCTGTAGTGCATTAATGGACAGTTGTTGGCATAATCATGATCATTAATGAATACACAAATATCCTTGGCCCGTAGTGCATGGATAATTTGTGGTCGTGATACTAAAGAATATCCTTGGCCATAGTGCAGGGGTGATTCGATGATGTGGATTATTTATTAAGCTGAGTCTCAGCGATAAAAGTGATGAAAAACCTTTTAAATCATAGAAGATAGTAGATTTTATTCTATACTTGACTCTTCTAATGGATTGCTTGTTCCACTGCAGTTAAACTTGATGTTTGTTATATTGTATCAGTTTAACACTGTTGTAGGCTAACGATAATTTATCATGCATTATCTTAGTCATAATATTTCTTACTGGGCTAGTTGAGCTCACCCTTTTGCTTTCATTGTTCTCTTCAGGAAATGAGAACGTAGCCGGGACTATTCGGGGAACGGAGTGACGGTCCAGATGATAGCATTAGTGGTCTTCACTATTCTGTTAAATAGTGTGACAATAAATGTAATGATGACTCTATTGAGTGTGGATATTGTCTAGATGACAATATTCTTATTAAAACTCTTACATTATGTTCTGTCGTATTTTACACGACTGTTGTATAATTAAGTTTTATTTGAATTTTGTACCATGTATTTGGCGACTCAGAATAGGTGATGTATACCTATTTTAGGGGCGTCACAGTTGGTATCAATGCTTAGGGATATGATCCCTGGCTGAGATGTGAGACAAGAACTAGGAGGGGAGAGACGGGGAATTCCTTTGCTAGTATGACCTACCTAAGTTTATTTGGTATTTAATTGGTCGGTCGGAGTATAGGGATAATATGTGACATGTTAATTAACCCTTATTTTGTGGCAGTGTTTGAAGATGGCAGCTGAAATTGTTAACAATGGAGTGAATGAGACCGTGAGACACCTTTAATCACTAACCAGGTTAATGTGATGTCAGACGAAGAAGAAATTAGAGATATCTACGTGGTGAGTGAAGAACTAATAGTTGCACCCATGCTAGTTGTAGAGGTGGCAGCTGAGAGCGAGGAAGAATAGGAAGAAGAGGAACCTGAGGAGAATTTATTAGAAGAATTTTATGATTAAAATTTAGAATTGTAAAATTGTGTTCATGAGTTAGAAGAGCAGGCGATCGTGGAACAAAAGGATGCAACAATTCAAGCTTGTGTTACCCGATATGTGATGCTTGAACAGAAGCACTCTTTGGCAGAGTATAAGACGATAAAGCTGGAATCTGAGCTGAAAGAAGAAACAACTGAACGAGTGAGAATGAGTGATGCATGGGTAAAAGCCGCACGATGCATTGATATTGTGGAAAGAGATGTCCGATCTAAGAAGGCTAAAATAGATGATATGTATTTCTCTTTTTGGACAGCAATTGAGAGAACCCAACATCGAGTTTTGAATTACCCAGTACATTGTTGTCAACCCCAATTTGATATGGATCGAAGATTAATGATTTAGATCATGAAACAGGAGTACGATGAAGCAGTTGAGGGTGGAATATGCCCTATAGAAAAGTCAACTTCAATGGTAGTGATGACACCAAATGCTACCCCAGACAAGTCAAAGCCGGGTAGTTCAAGGGAGAGCAGTTGTCATGACTTCCCAACAAGTGAGGAACTCAAATGAAGTTATCATGGGTAAGTTAATCATAAACTCTTGCAAAGTCTATACCTTATTCGATACCGGTTCTACCCACTCTTGTATTTCACCTAGTTGTGTTCAACGTTTGAACTTGGCTCTTGAGAAATTAGACTTTGACTTATCTGTTAAAACTCTGTTACGAGAAACCTTCGTTACATCCACAATTTATAAATCTTGTTTGATTCAAATCGACACTTTCACGTTACCTGTCGATCTTATCTCTTTGAAAATACTTACTTTTGATACGATTTTAGGAATCGATTGGTTAACTACTCATCATGCTTTTCGTAAGATTGTTAGCTTTTATATTCCTAACCAACCTGTTATGCAAATTCAAGCAACCAAACTACTAAAGTCAATCGTTGTCATATCAAGCCATAAGTAAAGAGCCCTGAGCCTTTCGCTGGTCACTTCCAAGTCTTGGAATACACCGAAGCCAGAATATCCATAGGGAACGTCGTGAATAATGGTGCCAAGTTGATAGGTATCAATGTGACATGCTATCCAAGTCTTGGATGAAAATCACAGTTTTGAATGATATTTTTATTGTTAATAAATTTCCTGACGTATTCTTGAAGACTTCTTATCCTACCCCTAGAGCGTGAAAATGAATTTTGTATTGACCCCAGTACAACCCTTAAATATTTCTTCAACCAAAACGAATGTATAATGCGCCAAAGATGTTGGCTCGAGCTGTTGAAGATTACGACCATACCATTCAATATCATCACGGAAGAGCGAACGTGGTAGCTGACACATTGAGTAAAAGATCGTATGCGTTTATAAGTGCGATGTTGTTAACACAAAGACCCATTTCGTATAACTTACATATGATAAAGATAGAGTTAAAGACTTTAGGGACCCACGTGAAGATAACGAATATACGAGTAGAATCGACTTTAATCGATAAAGTTAAAGCCGCTCAAGCTACACACCCGAATCTGATGAATGTGAAGAAGAAGGTTTAAGAAGGCATTATCTCAACCCTCGATTTAATTGGCCCATTTTAAATCCTCAATCGAGTAGGAACTGTGGCCTATAAACTCGTTTTACCGCCAAGTATATCTTGTGTTCATAATGTTTTTTACATATCTATGTTACGTAAATATGTGAAAGTCCCGAACCACATTTTTGAGTTAGAACCGGACGAAATAGCGGAAGATTTAACGTATGAAGAGGTTCCTGTTAAAATCTTGAATAAGAAGGATCATATTCTACGCTTCAAGGTTATACCTCAAGTCAAAGTTTTGTGGAGAAACCACGATGTGGAGGAAATGACCTGGGAGTTAGAATTTGAGATGAAGTCAAGATATCCTCACCTCTTCGATATACCAGGTACGTACCCTAATTTCGAGGACGAAATTTCATAAGGGGAGTTTGTAAGACCCCAACTTTTATGAATAAAGAATATTTTGTCGAAATATATTTTTGAATATTATTGTGTGGATTTGATATAATGTTATAGTTGTGGGTAATATTTACAAATTTTGCAAAGTAAGCAAGTGGTTATATAATATTCGATTGGTCGGGGAATATTCGTTTTAACAGGAATATTAAATACGACGACACAATCATTGGTGGACCCCTAGCGGAAGTATTGTCGTAGTTAAAGTTTACGTAATTATCTTTTATAAAAATAACAAATGAAAGTTTTACCATTAAACTGTTGACCTACCCAAAGAGTAAAAGTACAGTAATACACGTGGTTGAATAGTAGCACACGGTATTGGTTATTGATGCTTACGTGAGAAGTCACTCAATTATTGCTACAGTAATTACTGCATCATATCTCTCATATTATTGATTCAATTATTGTCACAGTATCATCTGCATTTTATATTATTAAATAAATAATTGAGATGACAAAGTTATTCATATTATTAAATTGCAATATTTACAATGTCTAGAAGTTCTGTCAAGGAGAGGTTTGGTCATCTAATTGCGTGCCAATAAAGAGAAATCCTTATCGGAAAGCCCCCTCTTTCCTGGGAACGACCTGGTTGTTAAATATTGTGAGTTATAATATTAATGATGAATAAGTTCGTGTTGATTAAAGATGAAATTGATAGTTCCATTGTGTTGGAATTATTAGTGTTATTGGAAATCGACATTTATTTTGGTATTAATGGATGTCTGGAAGTTATACTGACCAGTCGGGTAATTAATCGGATAAATGAACAATTAATTGCTATTAATTCACATGATTATAACTATTTGTTCACATGTGTGTACTATTGATTCACATTCTTGTTACTATTAGGGGAGTTGGTGCAAGATTGATAATACTTGCATGACTAAGTTAAAAATGGAGGTATAGATGGAGGTATTATACTGTAATTCATATTTTCACATGTCTAGAACTATTGATTCACATGATTTACTATTGATTCACATAATTTACTATTAGGGGAGGTGGTGCAAGTTTGATAATACTTACAGGACTAAATTAAAAATAAAGGAAAAGAGGAAGGCATTATACTGTAATATTCTGAGCCCCAAAACGTGCAATTATCGAAACTATATTTTCCTATAAATAGAAGCTCATTTCTTCATTATTCTTCACCAATTCACTCAAGCTATAGAGCAATTACTATAGAGAGAAATTATAGAGAGAAATTATAGAGAGAAAGAAGAAGAGAAGTCTGCTACCTCACTATTCCAGTATCCAGTTTTTCTAAGGTAAGGGGTATTATTTCTTTCGTGTTCTTGAAGAGAGCTATTGTTATTCCATCCCTTATTATTCTATTGGAATAACCTGTATATGTGGACTACCGTATACATGGTGAAATTCTTCTGTTATTCCATTCTTTATTATTATGTTGGAATAACCTTTCTATGCGAAGTACCGCATACATGGTAAAATTCTTCTATTATTCCATTCTTTATTATTCTGTTGGAACATCCTGTCTGTGCGTATTATGCATGACCTGGTTCCATTATTTATTATTCTGTTGGAATAACCTGTCTGTACGGTCTATCGTATGCCTGGCGAAGTCTTCTATTATTCAATTCTTTATTATTCTATTAGAATATCCTGTCTGTGCGTATTACGCATGACCTGGTTCCATTATTTAATATTCTAATGGAATATCTTGTCTTTGCATTTATGCATGACTTGGTTCCATTATTTATTATTCTATTGGAATATCCTTTCTGTGCGTTTACACATGACCTGGTTCCATTATTTATTATTACATTGGAATAACTTTTATGCGTCTTATTCTATCGCATGCCTGGTGAATTCTTTTGTTATTCCATTCTTTATTATACTCAGTTGGTTAAATTTTTGGCTTTTGTACTCCATGAAATTAGTGAAATATCCTTGATATTTGCGCTTCATCCAGTATCTTTTCATGGAAATATTCTTCTGAGTATTCTTGAATTTTACTCTACAAAGAAGTATCATGTTGACAATTTGGACATTATTGATTTCTGGATAAATTAGATTATAAATCTTTAAAAATTTATTCTTGAACTTGTTTTATTGAATTCCTATATAATTGTCATCATCCTCATGTTTATATTCTGTTGAAAGTCATCTGTGGCATGTAGTGCATAGATGGACTTGGTATGATTATGACCAGGGATCATTCGGTATAATCATGACCATAATGTTACAAATGATGTGGTAAAAGTCCTCATTGGCCCGTAGTGCATTGATGGACAGTTGTTGGCATGATTATGACCATTAATGAATACACAAATATCATTGGCCCGTAGTGCATGGATAATTTGTGGTCGTGATACTAAAGAATATCCTTGGCCATAGTGCAGGGGTGATTCGATGATGTGGATTATTTATTAAGCTGAGTCTCAAAATCATAGAAGATAGTAGATTTTATTCTCTACTTGACTCTTCTAATGGATTGCTTGTTCTGCTGCAGTTAAACTTGATGTTTGTTATATTGTATCAGTTTTACACTGTTGTAGGCTAACGATAATATATTATGCATTATCCTAGTCATAATATTTCTTACTGGGCTAGTTGAGGTCACCCTTTTGCTTTCATTGTTCTCTTCAGGAAATGAAAACGTATCCGGGACTAGTCGGGGAACAGAGTGACGGTCCAAATGATAGCATTAGTAGTCCTCACTATTCTGTTAAATAGTGTGACAATAAATGTAATGATGACTCCATTGAGTGTGGATATTGTCTAGATGACAATATTCTTATTAAAACTCTTACATTATGTTTTGTCGTATTTTACACGACTGTTGTATAATTAAGTTGTATTTGAATTTTGTACCATGTATTTGGCGACTTAGAATAGGTGATGTATACCTATTTTGGGGGCGTCACAGTAGGGAGTTTCCCCAATAGAAGTACGCATGGAAGTTCTGTAGGCTAATAAAGTCAGAGGCAAGAGGTCGGGCCATCCTTTGTAATTGGCGGATATTTTCTGCATGATCTTTTTGGTGTTTTTATTAGCCGCTTCAACAACACCATTCATCTTTGGACGGTAGATGGAGAAGTTAAGGTGTTTGATGTGGAATTTTCTGCATAACTCCTCCATCATTTTGTTGTTGAGGTTTTTAGCACTGTCTGACACAATGACCTTTGGTTTCCCATATCGACAGACGACATTGTTTCTGATGAAAGCAATGATAACTTCTTTAGTAACCCTGGGGAAGGAAGTTGCTTCTACCCAGTTGGTGAAGTAGGCGATCATGGTGAATATATATTGATGTCTATTACTGGCTTTAGGCTCGATGGGCCCTATCACGTCCATTCCCCACATTGAGAAGGGCCATGGCGTTATGGAGTTCCCTTGGAGGGGCGTGGATGGAATTTCTATGAATCTGGCATTGATAGCACCTCTTGACGTGATCATCACAGTCAGCTTTGAGTGTAAGCCAATAATGCCCTATTCTGAGGATCTTCTTGACAAGTAGGGGTCCGCTCATGTGAGAGCCACAAACTCCACCATGGATCTCATCCATGAGTCTCTGAGCTTGGTCTTTATCCAGACATATGAGGAGACCTAATCCTACATCTCTTTTGTAGAGTGCATCCCCGCTCAGGTAGAATTTCATAACAAGTCGATGAATCTGCCTCTTCTCAGTTAGGCTCGCCTCAGCGGGTGTAGATCCATCTCATAGATACTCTTTGATTTGCTGATACCAAGGGTTGTGGATGGGAGGTAGTTCATCTGATACTTCTCCAATATAATTCCCATAGACTGGAGCCTTTTGAAGTGCAAATCGATGTTTGGCATGTTTTCCTTGTCAGTTATGTGAACCAAGGAGGCCAACGTTGCTAATGCATCTGCAAAATCATTCCTATTACGAGGAATGTGTAGAAATGAGATTTCTTCGAACTCCAAAGCCATCTGTAAAACTTGCCAATGGTAAGGCAGCAAATGTAATTCTTTGGTTTGACAGATTCCCATGGATTTTTTGATTACCAATTCGGAATCCCCAAAGACAGTTAACCGCCTGATGCCCATTGAACGGGCAAGTTTTAGCCCCCATGATACAGCCTTCATACTCAGCTGTGTTGTTGGTACTAACAAATTATAATTTGACGGCGACGGGATACTGCTCCCCCGTTTCGCATACTAGAACTGCTCCAGCTCCAGAACCTTCTGCGTTAACAGCTCCATCAAAATATATTTTCCACGTACGGCATGTATCGTACTGATGTTGTTGCTAAACTGTCATTACCCCTTCATCGGGGAAGTATGTTTCCAAGGGTTTGTAGTCCCATGTAGGTGTGGCAGCTAGTTGATCCGCAATTCCTTGACCTTTGACAGACTTTTGCGTCACGTAGACGATGTCAAATTGCTATAGGATCAACTCCCATCTGGACAGTCGACAATTCAGTATGGGCTTACTGAACACATACTTGAGAGGATCCACGCGGGATATGAGATGGGTTGTGTGACCATGGAGGTAATGTTGTAACCTCATGGAAGCCCATGCTAAAGCACAACAAGTCTTCTCAATAAGAGTGTACTTGTGTTCACCGATGCTGAATCTTTTGCTAAGGTAATAAATAGCTCGTTCTTGGCCTCTATCGTCTTTTTGCCCCAGCATACAGCCCATGGCATTTGTGACGCCCCCAAAAATAGGTATACATCACCCATCTTGAGTCACCAGATACATGGTATAGAATACAAATGCAATCCTTAATATATAACAAGAGAGCAGTGAGTTTTAATACAAATATTGTCTTCTAGACAATATCCACTCTCAGAATAAGTCCTCATTACATTTATTGTCACACTATTTAACAGAATAGTGAGGACTACTAATGCTATCATCTGGACTGTCAAACCGTTCCCCGACTCGTCCCAGCTATATTCTCATTTTTTGAAGAGAACAGTGAAAGAAAGGGTGAGCTCAACTAGCCCAGTAAGAGATATTGTGACTAAGATAATGTAGAATAAATTATCATTAGTCTTAAACAATGTTAAACTGATAAAATACAATAGACATCAAGTTTAACTGCAGCGGAACAAGCAATCCATTAAAAGAGTCAAGTAGAGAATAAAATCTACTATCTTTTATGATTTAAAAAGTTTTTCATCACTTTTATTCTTTGGGACTCAAACAATAAATAATCCACATCATCCACGCTTTACGGCCAAGGATATTCATTAGTATCACAACCACAAATTATCCATGTACTACGGGCCGAGGATATTTGTGTATTCATCAATGGTCATGATCATGCCAACAAGCGTCCATCAATGCACTTGAGCAATGAGGACTTTTACCACATTATTTGTAACATTACGGTCATGATTACTTAGAATAATCCACGGTCATAATCATACCAAGTCCATCTATGCACTACAGGCCACAGATGACTTTCAAAAATAATATAAACATGAGGATGATGACAATGATATAAGAATTCAATAAAACAAGTTCAAGAATTAATTTATTCAGAAACTAATAACGTCCAAATTGTCAACATGATACTTCTTTGTAAAGTAAAATTCAAGAATGCTCAAAAGAATATTTCCACGAAAAGATACTGGATGAATATCAAGGATATTCCACTAATTTCATGGAGTGTAGAAGTCAAAACTTTAATCAACTGGGTATAATAAAGAATGGAATAACAAAAGAAATCACCATGCATGTGGTACTTTGCATAGACAGGTTATTCCAACATAATAATAAATAACAGAACCAGGTCAGGCGTAACACGCACCGACAGGATATTCCAACAGAATAATAAAGAATGGAATAACAACAGAAATCATCATGCATGCAGTACTTCCCATAGACAGGTTATTCCAACAGAATAATAAATAACGGAACCAGGTCCGGCGTAAAACGCACAGATAGGATATTCCAACAGAATAATAAAGACGGAACCAGGTCCGACGTAAAACGCACAGATAGGATATTCCAACAGAATAATAAAGAATGGAATAACAACAGAATTTCACCATGTATGCGGTAGTGAAGTAGCAGAATACTTTTCTTCTTTCTCTCTATAGTTTCTCTCTCTAGAGTTTCAGTGAATTCGTAAGAAATAATGAAGGAATGAGCTTCTATTTATAGAAGAATGGAATGAATAGTAATCAATCCATGAACGATCCAGATTAATTTACTTTAATCGGACGGTCCATATTTAAAGCAAAATCTTTTAAATAAAATATAATATATTATATTTATAATCTAATAAAACGAATAACTTTTAAAAATATTTTACTATGCAAACACTATGCGAGGCACTCTCATGCAAAACACTATGCATAATAAAATATAATATATTCTAATTATTGTCTAATAAAGCAGATAACTTTATAAAAGTATTACATTTTTATATAAAAGATTTTACTATTGGCCTAATAAAGCGAATAACTTTATAAAAGTATTACATTTTTTATATAAAAGTTTTTTTCTATTTTATTACGTTAATAATACGAATAAAACAAAACTTCATCATCATTATTATTATTCACACTATTAATCGACCAGGTCGTTCCCAAGAAAGAGGGGGCTTTCCAATAAGGATTTCTCCCTATTAACGCGCAATTAGTTGACCAAACCTCTCCTTGGCAGAACTTCTAGACATCGTTAATAATGCAAATAATAATATTAACAACTTCGTCATCTCAATTATTGATTTAATAACATATAAAATATCGACAATAATTGAATCAAACTGAGTAACTTCTCACATAAGCATTAATAATCAATACCGAGTGCTACTTTGCAACCACGCGTATTACTGTACTTTTACTACCGAGTAGTTCAACAGTATCAACGTTAAAACTTCCGTTGTTATTTTCATAAAAATATTTTTGTCGTTTTTTTAATCCGACAATAATTCTATTATGGGGTCCACCAATGATTGTGCCGTCGTACGAATATTCCCTGACCAATCGAATATTATATAACAACTTGTGTACTTTGAAAAATTTATAAATATTACCCACAACTATAACATTATATCAAATTTATTCCATAATATTCAAAAATGATATTTATAGAAAATTCATTTTTATTCATAAAAGTTGGGGTCTTACAATCTCCCCTTCTTATGAAATTTCGCCCTTGAAATTAGGGTACATACCTGGTATGTCGAAGAGGTAAGGATACCTTGATTTCATTTCAGATTCTAACTCCCAGGTCATTTCCTCAACATCGTGGTTCCTCCATAACACTTTGACTTGAGGTATAACCTTGGAGCGTAGAATATGTTCCTTCTTATCCAAGATTTGAACAGGAACCTCTTCATATGTTAAATCTTCCGCTATTTCATCCGGTTCTAACTCAATAATGTGGTTCGGGTCTTTCACATATTTACGTATCATGGATATATGAAAAATGTTATGAACACGAGACATACTTGGCGATAAAGCGAGTCTATAGGCTACAGTCCCTACTCGATCGAGGATTAAAAATGGGCCAATGACTCGAGGATTGAGCTTTCCTCTCTTTCCAAATCTCATAACTCCTTTTCATGGAGCAACACGTAACAACACATGATCTCCAATATCGAATTCCAAGTCCTTTCGATGAAGATCAAAGATAACTCTTTTGTTCGGTCTTGTGAGGTTTTTATCGTTGTCGGATCCTTTGAATCTTTTAAAAGTAGTCATACGTACCAACTCCGGTCCCAACAACGTTGCTTCATCCCAAAGACATCTTGGAGAAGCGACACTTTCTTCCATACAACGCCTCGAATGGAGCTATGCCAATACTTGTTTGATAACTGTTGTTGTAGGAAAACTCCACCAATGGTAAGAACTTGTCCCAACTTCCCTTGAAGTCAAGGACACAGAGTCTTAATAAATCTTCAAGAGTTTGAATAGTCCTCTCTGATTGTCCGTCCGTTTGAGGATGATAAGCCGAACTAAATCGTAAATTTGTGCCCATAGCTTTTTGCAAACTAACCCAAAATCGTGAAATGAATCTTGGATCTCGATCAAAAACTATGGATACTGGCATACCATGCAGTCTTACAATCTCGTTTATGTACATATGAGCAAGACGTTCAAGTGTATAAGTTTCTCGTATTGGTAAGAAATGAGCAGACTTGGTCAATCTATCAACAATGACCCAAATTGCATCTATACCTTGAGAAACCTTGGGAAGACTAGTAACAAAATCCATAGTAATGTGCTCTCACTTCCATTTTGGAATTTCAAGTGGTTGCAATGGACCTTTTGGTACTTGAAACTCCGTTTTGACTCGTTGACAAGTTAGACACCTTGAGATAAACAGCGCTATTTCTCTCTTCATATTGCTCCACCAAAATGTATGGCGAAGATCACGATACATTTTGGTACTCCGGATGGATTGCAAGCGGTGTGTGTTATGCGCCTCCATCATGATTTTATACTTTAAATCGGTCGTTGCGTTAGGAACACAAAGTCCTGGAGTTGACTCAAAGTATTCCTTCTTCATGGATTCTTACTTAGGATAGCACCTTCTTCTTGTACTTTCTTCCTCATAATGATCGGCTCCAGTGCGTAGCTTGAGTGACTTTAACTTTATCGATTAAAGTTGGTTCTACTCGTATATTCGCCATCATCACACGGGTCCCTGGAGTCTTTAATTTGTTAGGTTTGTAATATTCATGAACGCAATCAAATTGCACAAATAAAGCGGAAACGTGGAAAATCAGAGTTTTAAAATTTTACAAACCATATACCCGGATCACCCTTTATGCACAATTATTAATTAAACGAAAAAGAAAGAACAAAAATCATACCCTTGAAGATCCGAGCTTCCTCAGGTACAAGTTCACCTCCAATCTTTTTCGTGTTCATCTTGAATCCACCGGGTTTAGTTCCTTCCTTTGATCAACATTAGCCACCCAAGTGTTTGGCCTCTAGAGGTGATCCACCAAGAAAGAATAAAGATTCAAGAAGATGGGTATTTGGCTCAAACCCTAGTCTTCTATCTCTATAGAAAAGAACGTACTCTCCAACTTTTAGAATTGTGTATATTTTGATATCTGATATAAGACTCCTCTTATAAAGATATCAGGTAACCCTATTTAATAAAATAAGGTATTATTTAATTAAACTCTTTTAATTAAATGGACTCCCTAATCTTATTAGGGATAATTAATTAAACTCCTTTAACTAATTTTCCTCTAATCCTATTAGGAATAAATGAGTACTTATATTAAATTAATTCCTAAACTCTTTTAGAAATTAAAATAATAATAATTGTAATAATATTAATAAGACTCCTCTTATTAATTTATATTTAATATTTTTAAAATATTAAATAATAAATATTAAGCTATTTAATTTATTCAATCACCATACATTAAATTAAATATACTTAACATATTATTACGATTATGCCATTAACTTCTTAAATAATTATTCTTTCTTTTATGGTGTGACCCTTTAGGTTCTCCATATTAAGCGGTTGTGAATAAATCAATTAGAACAATTCTAATCTTATTTAAATAAATAAATTAAAATATTAATTTATTTAAATAAATAATATTTATTCTACAATATGGATAAGCCTCCTAGCGATCAACGACTTTCGAGATAATATATATTTCAACATTAATCATAAAAGAACCTTTGAGTAAATAGTTTACAATGCAATTCAATCCTTCCACCATACAATGTCCCAATTAAATATAAGACATGGAATTACATCAAGTCTTATTTTATTTAATTATATGTATTTCGATCCTTAAATGCACAACTCAAATAATGCAAATTAGAAACTCCTTTCTAATTTCATTACGCCTTGCCAAGGACTCTTTGGGTTATCATTTATCGAATCACATAGGACATTTCTCTTCTTTTACTAGAAGTGGTAGATTCTTTATTGATCATACATTATCTCCATGTACAACTTATTATACTCAAGCATACCCTTTGATATACCCTAAGGGTCTTAAGGAATAAGTCAAAGTATAACTTATCATACACAAGATACTATGATGATCTCAAGTCCAAGGATCACTTGTCTTACTATCACTCTGAGAATTCTATTGACGAGCAAGTAAAACTCCATTAGGTATTCCTTAGCGAGCCACGTTCAGTGAACTTATTCTCTAATAAGCACCTACATACTTGCTTTAGTGTCTCCACACAAATGATCATGAGATCAATCATCCTCATCCAATGAGCAAGCAACGTATGTACCAATCTATCCGGATTCACTAATCCCCAATTTAGTAATCCAACAATTGGGAACTATTTTAGTTTTAAGCTTTCTAAGAATTTAGATCTCATTAGAATGATCACCATCATTATTCTAAAAGCATTGCTTAAAACTATGGGTTTATCACATATTATAAAACAGAATCATGTAGATAATTAAAAGCCTTTAATAAATTAATACTTTTTATTAATAAATGAATAAGATTGTTACAAAGTATATGCTTTATCATCAAACATGATTGGCTTGTGTGCACACTACTTTCAATCTCCCACTTGCACTAAAGCCAATCGTCTTGGTATCTCATACCCTTCTTCTCTAAGTGACGATTATCCTGTTGTTAGATAAGCTTTAGTTAATGGATATGTAATGTTCTTCTTGAGACTCCACTATCTCTATAGTGATTTCCCATCTTTCAATGATTCCTATAATCAAATAAAAGTGCCACAACACATGTTTAGATCCAAGATGAGATTTAGGAACTTTTTCTAGTTCTGTAATGAACTTTTTATTCAAACAATCAATTTGTAGCTTCATTTACAGCTATATACTTTATCTTTATCACTAAACCAACAACTCTTTGCTGTTTGGAACCTTTCCAATTCACTGCACCACCGTTCAAGGTAACGCTTTACCTTAAAGTGGATTTTATGTCGTCTTGGTATGTCTGAAAAAACTTGATTCGGTTAAGCCCTCTAGTTTTAATTTAGACCCACCATAAATTTTAATCACATCCTTAGTGCTGATTAAGTACTTAAGATGTTTTTCACTGTCTTACAGTGATCTTCTCCAGAATATGACTGATCAACATCAGGTCTCGTATATTTCATTGCATACATGATAGTTACTCATGCGATCTCTCCTTTTGGAGTCTTTGGGGACTATTAAGAGAGATACACTCCATGGCTCATCAACATGAGATATCCCATGGAGTATGCCATGCTAAACGACTTTAGCATCAAATGAATATACGTTCCTTGGGTTAAGTCGAGCATCCTATTAAATCTATCTATATAGATTTGTATCCCCAATTAAGATACTCTTTACAAATCATTCATGGAGGAATGTTTAGACAACTTTATCTTTACTGATTGTAGCATTGGTATGTCATTCCTTATCTGTAGTATATCAATATATAATACTAGGAATGTAACGACGCTCCCACTGACCCTTTTGAACACATTAGGTTCATTATTATTTTTGATAAAATCAAACTCTTTTGATTGTCTCATTAAAATGAATGTTCCATATTTGAGAAGCTTGCTTCAATCCATTTCTCTGAGTGTCTACAACTCTTACCTCATCGTATGTAACTGGATCATCATCTTCTATGATACGTACCTCATCATCATCATCCATGATGAATCCATACCTCCTAAGTATGTTCGGTATTATTCCAGATTTATGATTTGGTTGTGGTACAATAGGCCTATCTACAGGTTCCTCTTATTTGACTTATAGTGTTTTGTGGTTCTTGAACTCTTCAAGATCTATTATCCTCCCACTAGCCCTTTCAATGATAAACACCTTTATCTTAGAAGGCAGCGTGTTTCGCAACAAACACCTTTTGCTAAGTAGAATTATAGAACATATACCCTAAACTTACTTTAGGATGTCCCACAAATCTGTACATGTCAAATCTTGTCCCAAGCTTATCCTTTGAAACCTTTTTCATATAAGTTGGACAACCCCTTATCTTAACATACTTAAGATTAGGAATCCTCCCTGTCCATAACTTTTTATGGAGTCTTGGGGCCGAATTTTGAGGTTACCTTTTCGTAGATATGCAGCCATTTCTAGGACATTACCCTAGAGGGATACTGGAATGTCGGTAAAATCATTATGGACCGTACCATGTCCAACAAGGTATGATTTTTTCTTTCAGATACATCCATCAATTATTGCGTATCAGGAGGCGTCCATTGTGAGAAAACCATTTGAGATGATCTAGAAACTTATTGCACAAGTATTTATTCCTTGATCTAATCAAAGAATCTTAATACTTTACCAATTTATTTCACTTCTGAATTCTTTGAACTTTCAAATAATTCACACTTGTATTTCAGCAAATACACACATTCAACTCTTTGAATGATCATCTTCTTTTCTTATACTAGTTTGTTCAATTTGCAAAATATATTTTTCATGTAAGTAAAGTATACAAAATCCATTAAGTAATATTTCAATTCTATACAAAATATTATTATTATAAATAGAACAACAATTGTTCTTAAATATAATACAAAAGATTTCATTGTCCAACAATAAAATGGAAATAATGTTTCCAACGAGAACTGGAATACAATAACAACTTATTGACTTAATAGACTTGCTCGTAGGCATTGCTAAACTATAAGTTCCTATGGCTAATGCAGCAACCTTTGCTTCATTTTCCACACATAGAATTACTTATATTTGTTAGCTTTCTACTTCTACTTGGTCCCTTCATAAATCTATATTTATGATAACCAAAGTTGGTATCCAATACCCAAGTAGAACCTTGACTTAAAGAAAAATTTATTTCAATCATGAACAAATTTGTATTTGTAACCGAAACTTCATTAAGCTTCTTTGATTAGCCTCTGCAAGATGCTTCTCGCAGTTTCTTTTCAGTGTCCAGGCTTATTGCAGTGGAAGCAAACTCCTTTGCTATCCGTATCAGTTTTGTTCTTATTATCCTTTTTTTTTTGCCTTTCTATTTACCTTCTTTGAATCGTTCTTCTTTTCAGAAGATCCTTTGGTCCCTACCAGTAAGACATAGTCTTTCTTGGTTGGAAAGTGACTCTCAACATGTTTCAACACGTTAAGCAAATCAGCGAGGCTGATATCTAGCTTGTTCATATGAAAAATTCACAACAATTGTGAAAGGAGTTCGGGAGTGAGGGCAAGATCAAATCTTAGCTCAACTCTCCATCCATGACAAAACATGTTGTCCTAATTGATCAATCAAATTGATCATGTTAAGGATTTTATCTCATCTTTTGTAGTGTCATTCCTGGTCATTCTAGATCGGAAGAGCTCCTTAGATATCTGATATCTATCAGTCCTACTTCCCTCACCATCAACTACTTGACGTGCAGGAGTATAGTAAGAGCATCCATAGTTTCATGCTGACGCTAAAGCTCGTTACTCATGGATGCGAGCATGATGCATTGAGCCAACTATGCATCATCTTGCCACTTTCTAAAAGTAGCAATCTCTTCCTCAGAGGCATTGTCTGCAACCATTGCAGGGATAGGCGTATTAAGGACATAAGATAGCTTTTCAGCCATGAGAACTATTCTCAAATTCCTTAACCAATCCGTTTAATACGGTCCGGTTAAATAACATCTAATATGCTTCGCAGTGATAGTAATTTAGACATTGTAAAATTCTGTAAATGAATTTGTAATGAACAACATTTTAACATACATTCTTTTATTAATTACCAAAATAATTTAGGTCTTGTTTTAAATTGGTATCTCCCACTATTTTCTTCAAACTATATTGCCCTCAATATATAGTTCGGCAATATCTAATGAAAGATATGCTAGTGAGAATAAGGATCCCATTTCAAATGTATATAGTCTTGTGGTGACACAACAAACTATATATAAATAAATAGGTAGACAACTCTTGTCAATTACATCAACTATGTAACTCCTTGTATTTTGCCTCTTAAATCATAATGGTCAAGTGTGTGCACATTCGAACTAAAATGATTTAAGTTAAGTCCAACCTAGCACTCCATATATTCAAAAGAGAAAAATATCGTCCTTGTGATGACACAACAAAACAATATTGTTCAATTTTCTTTATAAGCATCAAATGTGATAAATTAACATCTTAAATACTTAATACTTACCTTGTGGTGACACAACAAACTCATATTAAATATTTAATACTCTATTAATTTTTATCATGCTAGAAGGCGACGTTCGATATTCCAAATATCTTTGAACGCTTAGGAATTAATATAAAAATTTGAGGGATTTGTTATTAAAATGTCTCATCTTGTTTAGCGTGCATGCACATATATATATAAAATACGCGTCATATTAATGAACATACGAAGCATGTTTACATAATATATAATATATAATATATATATATATATATATTATATATATAGTATAAGCATGCACATATAGAATACTATATTCTACCCGAATTGATTATGGACTTTTATTCTAGTTTGGTTCACTAGAGCCATCAAGTGAACCAAAAGGTCAAACCCTAGGGGTGCAAGAATTAATATTTAAATATAACTATTACATTTAAACCCGGGCTCCATTACAAACGGGTCTTCAAGCGCTCCTTGCTCTTTGATCTCTAATTCTTCAAAATTAATTCTAACTATTCCTATTACAAAACTATTTAAAATAAATAGAAACCTTGATCAGCAGTCAAGGGGAAGTACATAGGTGGGAGATAGAATTTATATTAAGAAAAATTAGAGAAGACGAGGTACGCAGACCCCATTTAATAAAACTCATACATTCAAGCATTCAACTAAAATAAAATCCAATCACATTGGTTGATAGTCCATAATCAATCCCATTTATTATCATACACATCACCATATGTATCAATAAATAATATTCATCTCATGAATAAGAAACATTTAATATATATATTGATATCATTTAATGGGCAAATTTAGTTAGTATAAAATCTAATTTTGAATCAAAATAAACTCTTTTATTTTAATTCAAATTTAAATCAAAATAAAACTATTTTATTTTAATTTATCTAATTTTGAATAAAATAAACTATTTTATTTTAATCAAAATCTTTAATCAAAATAAACTTCTTTATTTTAATTAATTATGGAATCCAATTCCAAGTAAAAAAAATATTAAAAGAAGCACAGATTCTCTTTTCTATTCATAAATAAACTCTTTTATTTTGAATAATATGAAATCTTATTACATATCTAAATAAACTCCTTTATTTAAGGAAATACGAATTATCTTTCCTATTCACAAATAAACTCCTTTATTTTGAATAATATGAAATCTTATTTCATATTTAAATAAACTCCTTTATTTGAGGAAAGATGGATTCACTTTCCTATTCACAAATAAACTCCTTTATTTTAGAAAACATGAAATTCAATTTTAACTCCAATTAGTTATCATGGAATCCAATTTCAACTCTAATTAGTAACATGAAATTCTAATTTTTAAAATTAAAATAAAGTTTTTATTTTAATATTAAAATAAACCTTTTATTTTAAAATTAAAATAAACTTTATTTTAATTATAAAATTATTAAGAAATGAATCCTACCAGCGAATTCAGTAATATCATACATATTACCGAATCAGTTTAATTCGGTTTATAATATCATACATATTACCGTGAAGCTTGAACTTTATATATATGTTTTTAAACATGTAATCATTCATATGAATCCTACATGATCCTTTTAAAAAGAAACGCCTGTAACCTTTTTTTAAAAAAAAAATCACCTAAACTCTTTCAAAAGGAATTAGGTGGATGCCAACTCACGGAAATAATATGACATTTATAAACCGAATTAAACTAATTCGCGTGATCGTGATTTCCTTTTTTTTTTTTTTTTATACCACAAATTATACCCAATTAAATTATTCTAAACACATATCAATATACATATCAAATTAAAACAATTAATAATTCTCATAAAGATTTGGCTCTGATACAACTGTTAGGTTTGTAATATTCATGAACGCAATCAAATTGCACAAAAAAAGCGGAAACGTGGAAAATCAGAGTTTTAAAATTTTACAAACCATATACCCGGATCACCCTTTATGCACAATTATTAATTAAACGAAAAAGAAAGAACAAAAATCATACCCTTGAAGATCCGAGCTTCCTCAGGTACAAGTTCACCTCCAATCTTTTCCGCGTTCATCTTGAATCCACCGAGTTTGGTTCCTTCCTTTGATCAACATTAGCCACCCAAGTGTTTGGCCTCTAGAGGTGATCCACCAAGAAAGAATAAAGATTCAAGAAGATGGGTATTTGGCTCAAACCCTAGTCTTCTATCTCTATAGAAAAGAACGTACTCTCCAACTTTTAGAATTGTGTATATTTTGATATCTGATATAAGACTCCTCTTATAAAGATATCAGGTAACCCTATTTAATAAAATAAGGTATTATTTAATTAAACTCTTTTAATTAAATGGACTCCCTAATCTTATTAGGGATAATTAATTAAACTCCTTTAACTAATTTTCCCTCCTAATCTTATTAGGAATAAATGAGAGTACTTATATTAAATTAATTCCTAAACTCTTTTAGAAATTAAAATAATAATAATTGTAATAATATTAATAAGACTCCTCTTATTAATTTATATTTAATATTTTAAAATATTAAATAATAAATATTAAGCTATTTAATTTATTCTATCACCATAGATTAAATTAAATATACTTAATTTATATTATTACGATTATGCCATTAACTTCTTAAATAATTATTCTTTCTTTTATGGTGTGACCCTTTAGGTTCTCCGTATTAAACCGATTGTGAATAAATCAATTAGAACAATTCTAATCTTATTTAAATAAATAAATTAAAATATTAATTTATTTAAATAAATAATATTTATTCTACAATAGGATAAGCCTCCCTAGCGATCAACGACTTTCCGGATAATATAGATTTCAACATTAATCATAAAAGAACATTTGAGTAAATAATTCTGCATAATTCAATCCTTCCACCATACTGATGTCCCAATTAAATATAAGACATGAAATTCTTTGTCAAGTCTTATTTTATTTAATTATATGTATTTCGATCCTTAAATGCACAACTCAAATAATGCAAATTAGAAACTCCTTTCTAATTTCATTCATCTTAACCGAGGACTCTTTGGGTTATCATTTATCGAATCACATAGGACATTTCTCTTCTTTTACTAGAAGTGGTAGATTCTTTATTGATCATATATTATCTCCATGTACAATTTATTATACCCAAGCATACCCTTTGATATACCCTAATGGTCTTAAGGAATAAGTCAAAGTATAACTCATCATACACAAGATACTATGATGATCTCAAGTCCAAGGATCACTTGTACTACTATCACTATAGGAATTCCTATTGACAGGCAAGTAAAACTCCATTAGGTATTCCTTAGCGAGCCACGTTCAGTGAAATTATTCTCTAATAAGCACCTAAATACTTGCTTTAGTGTCTCCACACAAATGATCATGAGATCAATCATCCTCATCCAATGAGCAAGCAACGTATGTACCAATCTATCCGGATTCACTAACCCCCAATTTAGTAATCCAACGATTGGAAATTATTTTAGGTTTAAGCTTTCTAAGAATTTAGATCTCATTAGAATGATCACCATCATTATTCTAAAAGCATTGCTTAAAACTAAGGGTTTATCACATATTATAAAACAGCATCATGTAGATAATTAAAAGTCTTTAATAAATTAATACTTTTTATTATAAATGAATAAGATTGTTACAAAGTATATGCTTTATCATTAAACATGATTGGCTTGTGTGCATACTACTTTCATAATTCTATCTCCATCCTTTGCAAGTCATACAAGATGGGCCTTTGCGTTGACAATATCGCACTAGTACCCGCATATGATCTTCTACTCAATGCATCAGCTACCACGTTTGCTTTTCCAGGATGGTATTGGATGGTATGATCATAATCTTTCAACAGTTCAAGCCAACGTCGTTGTCGCATGTTGAGTTCCTTTTAAGTGAATAAATATTTGAGGCTTTTATGATCCGAAAAGATCTCCACTTTCTCCCCATACAAGTAATGCCTCCAAATTTTAAGTGCGAAGACAACAGCTGCCAACTCTGGATCATAAGTAGGTTAATTCCTCTCATATTCTTTGAGTTGTCAAGAGGCATAGGCTATGACTTTCCCATGTTGCATGAGAACACATCCTAACCCCTTGCCTGAAGCATCACTATAGATGACAAATCCCTCTGAGCCAGATGGTATTGTCAGAACAGGTGCTGAAATGAGTCTTATTTTGAGTTCTTGAAAACTCTTCTCACAATCCTCGTTCCAACCGAATTTTATATCTTTCCGAGTCAGCTGAGTTAAGGGAGTAGCGATTCGAGAAAACCCTTCTACGAATCTCCGATAATAACCCGCTAAGCCGAGAAAGCTACGTACTTCGGTCACTAATAAAGCCAATGTCTAACAATTCCTGCAGTTGGGTCTTTAACTCCTGAAGTTCAATAGGAGCCATTCTATATGGGGCTTTGAAAATGAGTTTTGTACCGGGTTCAAGGTTGATACAAAATTCAATTTCACGTTCTGGGGGTAGGCCAAGAAGTTCTTCAGGGAATACGTCAGGAAATTCATTAGCAATAGAAATATCATTCAAAACTGATGTATTTTTGTTTAGATCCGTGACATGAGCTAAGAAAGCTTGACATCCATTTTTCAATAAACTAATAGCTTTATGGCTTGAGATGACAGTGATTGATTTTAATGGTTTGGTTGCTTGAATTCGTATAATAGGTTGATTAGGAATATGAAAGCTAACAACCTTACGAAAACAATCAATTTTTTCATGATGAGTAGTTAACCAATCAATCCATAGAATTACGTCAAATGCAAGTATTTTCAATGAAATAAATTCGATTGTGTAATGTGAGGAAACCGATTTGAGCCAAACAAGACTTATAAACAGTGGATGTAATGAAGGTTTCTCCCAACGGAGTTTCAACAGATAAGTCAAAGTCTAATTTCTCCGGAGTCAAATTTAAACGTTGAGCGCAAGTAGGAGAAATAAAAGAATGGGTAGAACCGGTATCAAATAAGGTATATACTTCACTAGAATTTATGATAAGCTTACCCGTGATGACCTCGTTTCGGGTTCCTTGCTTTCTGGGAGGTCACGACAAACGCTCTCCCTTGAACAACCAGTTTTGTCTTGTCTGGGACGGCTTTTGCTGCCTCCATCCCAGCTAGACTTGTCTTCGGTGCATGACAAAATTGGGCCAGGTGTCCTTCTCTTCCACAATTATAACATACTTTGGAGGGCATCGCACAGTTTGGACTGATGTGTCCCTCCCCTCCACATTTGAAGCATATGATAGGCGGTCGTTCTCCTTCCTTAACGACGGTCTTTGATCTTGACGATCTTTTCATCATTGTTGAATCTTCTTTTCTTGAAATATCCATTCTTATTGTTTTGGCCATGATTACCACCGAAGTGGTTACCATTTCTGGCATGTTGATTCCCTCCATACTTATTGTCACCGCTTCGATGACTGCTATCACTGGTATTATCATTTTGTCGGTTGCTCTCTTTTGGTTGGGTTAACTCGTTATCGCGCTCCAATAACTGAGCTCTATTAACAACATCTGAATACAAACACAGTTTATGAGAGATAAGATATTGATGTATCTCTGGTTTCAAACCTCTTAGAAACATTCGCGTCATTCTCTCCTCATTATCAACCAAATGGGACGTAAACTGGGACAGCTCGGCAAACTTGGCTTCGTACTGTGACACGATCATGTTGTTTTGTTCCAGTTTAATGAATCTACCTCTTTCATGTAAAGAATACTTTCGGGAAAGTACTTGTCGTTGAACAGTTCTTGGAACTTCTCCCAAGACATCTTCAGTGCGGTAGGTTGAGTACGCTTTACAGATTCCCACCAGTAATCTGCCTCTACCCGCAACATGAAAGTGGCAAAGGGAACCTTTTGCTCCTCGGAGCAACCCAAGACATCAAATATCTTGTTGATCATTTGGTCTCTGAACATAAAGCCTTCCTGAACATTCCATCGTTCATCATTTGGTCAGTGTTGTTGTTTATAGGAGGATTATCGCCTTCCTGATGTACATTATCCTGATTATTGATATGTGGAGACTCAACGGTCTCCTATGCTCCATTGCTATTCTCAACATTCTCGGATGTGATTTTCAAATACTACCACAAAATAAGGGTTAATTAACATATCACATATTATCCCTATACTCTGACCAACCAATTAAATACCAAATAAACTTAGGTAGGTCATACTAGCGAAGAAATTCCCCGTATCTCCCCTCCTAGTTCTTGTCTCACATCTCAGCCAGGGATCATATCCCTAAGCTTTGATACCAACTGTGACGCCTCCAAAAATAGGTATACATCACCCATCTTGAGTCGTCAGATACATGGTACAGAATATAAATACAATCTTTAATATACAACAAGAGAGCTGTGAGTTTTAATACAAATATTGTCTTCTAGACAATATCCACTCTCAGAATAAGTCCTCATTACATTTATTGTCACACTATTTAAACGTAATAGTGAGGACTACTAATGCTATCATTTGAATTGTCAAACCGTTCCCGACTCATCCCAACCTATATTCTCATTTCTGAAGAACGGTGAAAGAAAGGGTGAGCTCAACTAGCCCAAGAAGAAATATTATGACTGACTAAGATAATGCGAGAATAAATTATCATTAGTCTTCAACAATGTTAAAGCGATAAAATACAATAGACATCAAGTTTAATCTGCAATGGAACAAGCAATCCATTAAAAGAGTCAAGTAGAGAATAAATCTACTATCTTTTATGATTTAAAAAGTTTTTCATCACTTTTATCGCTGGGACTCAGCTTAATAAATAATCCACATCATCCCTGCACTACGGTCAAGGATATTCATTAGTATCACAACCATAAATTATCCATGCACTACGGGCCAAGGATATTTGTGTATTCATCAATGGTCATGATCATGCCAACAACTGTCCATCAATGCACTTCGGGCCAATGAGGACTTTTACCACATCATTTGTAACATTGCGGTCATGATTACACCGAATAATTCATGGTCATAATCATACCAAGTCCATCTATGCACTACAGGCCACAGATGACTTTCAAAAATAATATAAACATGAGGATGATGACAATGATATAAGAATTCAATAAAACAAGCTCAAGAATTAATTTATTCAGAAACTAATAACGTCCAAATTGTCAACATGATACTTCTTTCTAAAGTAAAATTCAAGAATGCTCAAAAGAATATTTCCACGAAAAGATACTGGATGAAACGCAAATATCAAGGATATTCCACTAATTTCATGGAGTATAGAAGTCAAAACTTTAACCAACTGAGTATAATAAAGAATGGAATAACAAAAAAAATCACCATGCATACGATTCTTTGCATAGACAGGTTATTCCAACAGAATAATAAATAACGGAACCGGTCAAAGCGTAATACGCACCGATAGGATATTCAACAAAATAATAAAGAATGCAATAACAATGAAATCACCATGCATGCGGTACTTTTGCATAGACAAAGTTATTCCAACGAGAATAATAAATAATGGAACGGTCCGGCGTGAAAACGCATGCAGACAGGATATTCAATAGAATAATAAAGATGGAACGAGTCTGCGTAAAACGAGCATGCATGTGATATTCCAATGTAATAATAAAGAATGAAATAACAACAAAATTTCACCATGTATGCACGTTACTTTGCATAGACATAAAGTTATTCCAAAGAGAATAATAAATAATGGAATAATGAAGAATTTCACCAAGTATAGGGTAGCAGCGTATAAAAGTTATTCCAATGTAATAATAAAGAATGGAATAATGAAGTTCTCTTCATGAATATGAAAAAAATAATACCCTTACCAGTAAAAGAAACTTGATATCGGAGTAGTGAAGTAGCAGAATACTTTTCTTCTTTCTCTCTATAGTTTATCTCTCTATAGTTTCTCTCTCTAGAGTTTTAGTGAATTCGTAAGAAATAATGAAGGAATGAGTTTTTATTTATAGAAGAATGGAATGAATAGTAACTAATCCATGAACGGTCCAGATTGATTTACTTTAATCGGACGGTCCATATTTAAAGCAAAATCTTTTAAATAAAATATAATATATTCTATTTATAATCTAATAAAATGAATAACTTTTAAAAAGTTTTTACTACGCAAACACTATGCAGGCACTATGCAAACACTATGCATAATAAAATATAATATATTCTAATTATTGTCTAATAAAACAAATAACTTTATAAAAGTATTCTATTTTATATAAAAATATTTTACTATTAGCCTAATAAAACGAATAACTTTATAAAAGTATTCTATTTTATATAAAAAGTTTTTTCTGTTTTATTACGTTAATAATACGAATAAAACAAAACTTCATCATCATTATTATTATTCACACTATTAATCGACCAGGTCGTTCCCAGGAAAGAGGGGGCTTTCCAATAAGGATTTCTCCCTATTAACGCGTAATTAGGTGACCAAACCTCTCCTTGGCAGAACTTCTAGACATCGTTAATAATGCATATAATAATATTAACAACTTCGTCATCTCAATTATTGATTTAATAACATATAAAATATCGACAAGAATTGAATCAAACTGAGTGACTTCTCACATAAGCATTAATAATCAATATTGTGTGCTACTATGCAACCACGTTGATGATTGGGTAATATACCCATGAATTGGATATACTTGAGCTTAGATTTGTGTATTTTTGAGTCTTTTAGTATCATGTTTACTGTGTTTATGTTTTGTTTTGTAGGTTTGGGAATTGTAAGAACAATGGGGAGCATTTTGTCTAAAAAAAGGGCTTGAGCATCATTTTCAGCGACCCGGTACGGGCGCTTATTTTCTTTATAAATCCAGTACGGGCGTCAAAAGCGGACTCGCTATTAACCGGTCAAAGGCGGCGTGTTAATTTGTTTGGCTGTATTGACTTTTCGTTTGACTTCTTATTTGGATCTTATTTGAAGCCTATTTGGATTGGGATTGCTGGAGTTGGGCAAGTGAATATAAATTGGTTATTTACATTGGGATAGGGGACTGAGATTCTACACAATTGGGAGATTAATTAAGGAGCAAGAGGAGATTTTGAGGATTGGGAGTTCTTCTTCTTCTTTATTATTTTAATTTGTGTAATTCATTAAGGATGATTTATCAATTATTGTTGGTTTTTATTTTCGTTATGAACTAATTTCTTTTATTAAGATTCCAATGGAACCTTTTATGGTTATGAATTGATTATTTAATTTATTCCAATTATTTATGTTGAAGTGAATTGTTCATCTTGCCTTGTGCTGATTGTTTAAATTATCCGCCAATAATTACCTTGTTACTCTAGAAGGAATTGAGAAAGGAATTCTAGGGTTAGAACCTGAGCATGATGACATGTGACTTAGTTATTTACCACAGTGAATAATTAGGTTTGTGAATAGAATGAGAATATCTATTTGCCGCATGTAACACATAAGGAATTGGGATTATGTGAGTTTAATTCAATTTTTTTGCATAGAGATATAGCAAAATTAATGTGGGTTAAATAGAAGGCAAATGATCACTTGAGAAAGGGCTTTTGGCATTTGAGAATTCCTGTTAACAATTCAATAGACATAGTAATTGGATAATTAAATAATTGATTTAAAAATCATAATTGGGGATATTGGAGTCTTAATTGTTATTTATCTGCATTCAATCAATTCTTAGTTTGTTTACTTGTTTTCTTTTAGAATAATTTCTTGCTTTGTTAAAATCGGTTTATTAGTTTTAAAAATCACAATTATTAGTTGTTTAAATAAAATTGAATTAATATAGTACTAGTAGTTGGGGTTTATTAATTAGAATTCTCTGTGGGATCGACACTCTATTTTATCACTATATTACTTGTTGATCGTGTATACTTGCACGTTTGCTTTGATTGTGAAATCAACCAACAAGTTTTTGGCACCGTTGCCGGGGAGTTCTTTGTTAATATTAATTCCATATTAGTTATAATCAATTCGGTCTTAATTTAAACGTTGCTTATTTTTCTTCTTGTCTTTTGCAGAATTCTGCAGTGTATGCACACTAGATCAAGGGCTAGAAAGGAACTTTTTCCTTATATGCATTTAGATTGAAAGGAAGTTCTGGAAAGTGCAATCAACTAGTGCAGTATCACCCAAGGAAGAAAAACTGGCAGAACAAGAAATTCCAGTGAACATGGCAGGGAACGATCAGAAATCACTTTGGGACTATGCCATGCCGAATGTCACGGATATACAGTCGAGTATTAGGAGGCCAGCAATCAACGCTAACAATTTTGAGATTAAACCAGCAACAATTCAAATGCTTCAGAATCAATGTCAGTTTGGGGGTAGTTCATTAGATGATCCGAATGAGCATATCTTAAGCTTCTTGGAAGTTTGAGACACCTTCAAATTCAATAATGTATCGGAAGATGCTACAAGGTTGAGGATGTTCCCGTTTACCTTGAAATACAAAGCGCGAAGTTGGCTACACTCTCAGCCTCCTGGTTCAATCACCACCTGGGATGACTTAGCTCAAAAATTTCTAGCTAAGTTTTTCCCACCATCGAAGTCGGCAACTTGAGGCATGGGAAAGGTTTAAGGATATGCTTCGTAAGTGTCCTCACCATGGAATTCCGCAGTGGATGCAGTTAAGGATATTTTGTGATGGATTGCAGGCTTCCACGAGGGCTAGTATAGATGCAGCAGCAGGAAGAGCAATCATGTCGAAAAGTTTTGATGAGGCATATCAGTTGTTAGAGACAATGGCCACCAACAACTATCAGTGGCCCATGACTAGGTCTAATCCTCCAAAAACTGCAGGGAAATATGACGTAGACGCGATGATGAAAGATTACAAGCATGTGTGGCCGCAATGTCAAGCAAATGGAATTATGGCATCCTCCATCCACACGAAGAGGGTAGCGATGGTTTATGAAATTTTTATGTGGGGCCATACTACGGATCAATGTGCCATAAATCTTTGAATCAAAGACGATTTGTAGGAGCTACGAGAGGTCTACCCAAATTCTATCCGAATCAAAATGTATATAATCCGAGTTGGAAAAATCATCCGTGGTTTTCATGGAGTAACAACAAAAGTGCAGTTCAAGCGCCAAGACAACAAAACAATTTCGAAGTTTCAAAATCGATACAACAACCAGAGCGAAAATCAAGTTGGGAAGAAGCCTTGGATAGATTTATTATGACTACCGAAAAAAGAAACATGAGGAACATGAAAGGAAACAAAATAAAATAGATCTGAATATACAAAGCATAAATGCGTCGATCAAGAATCTGGAAAATCAAATGGGACAGATAGCGCATGCACTTAATAACCGACCACTTGGAACACTTAGAAGCGTCTGAGAGAAAACCCGTGTAGAGATGAGCATTGTAAGGCGGTAACTCTACGAAGTGGAAAAGAATTACAAGAGTCAGTCACGGATAGGGAAAAGAAGGATAAGGCATCAATTGAAACAGAGGAAGTGGTGGATACCGAAAAGATCAAGATGAGACCTTACAGCAGAATAATTCAGAACCAACCAGCACAATGCCTCCCATACTGTATCCGCAGAGATTCCAGAAAGCTAAGTTGGATAAGTAGTTTTCACGATTTTTGGATATTTTCAAAAAGCTGCATATCAACATCCCCTTTGTCGAAGCCTTGGAACAAATGCCGAGTTACGCTAAGTTTATGAATGAGGTTTTGTCGAGAAAGAGGAAATTGGGTGAATTTGAGACAGTAGCATTGACTGAAGAATGCAGCGCTATCATTCAGAATAAGTTACCACCAAAGCTCAAAGATCCAGGTAGCTTTAATATACCGTGTGAGATTGGAAATCAGTTTTCGGGTCGAGCATTATGTGATTTGGGGCGATGATAAATCGATGTCATTATCCGCTCTACTGACCGGTTCGGACTTCGTGCTCCACGCCCAATGAATATCAGTTTGCAGTTAGCAGATAGATTGGTTACATATCCACGAGGTATTGTTGAAGATGTGTTAGTAAAAGTGGATAAATTCATCTTTCCCACGGATTTCTTTATCTTGGATTGTGAATTGGACAGTGAAATCCCGATCATTCTTGGGCGACCATTTTTGGCAATAGGCAGAACATTGATCGATGTTCAAAAAGGTGAATTGACAATGCGAGTTGAAGATCAACAGGTCACCTTTAACGTTTTCAAGTCAATGTCTTACCCAAAAGAAAAAGGTGAATGTATGCGGGTTGATATCATGGAGGAATTGGTGAATCACAAATTCAGCGCAAATTATTCGGAGGACCCACTTGAATCCATTTTGCTCGGGACAGACGAATGTGGTATTGAAGAGGATATCGAATATGTCAAATGGCTAGACACACCATCAGTCTTTCGGAAAAGCACTCAATCTTTTGACACCATAGAGAGGCCCGAAGCGGAAGGTAAAAAGTTCAAACCCTCAATAGAAGAGCCACCGGTGCTGGAATTAAAGCCACTACCATCTCATCTGCAGTATGCTTATTTGGGAAAAGACGATACCCTACTAGTTATTGTTTTGACAGATTTGACTGATATGCAAAAGGAGAAACTGCTACGGGTCTTGCGAGAATTCAAAACAGCAATTGGGTGGACTATAGCGGACATTCGAGGTATTAGCCCATCATTGTGTATGCATAAAATCTTAATGGAAGAGGGGGTAAATCCAACCATCGAGATGCAAAGAAGGCTAAACCCCATCATGAAGGAGGTGGTGAAAAAGGAGATTATAAAGTGGTTAGATGCTGACATTATTTACCCGATCTCAGATAGTTCATGGGTGAGTCCTGTACAATGCGTACCAAAGAAAGGGGGCATGACAGTGGTGAAGAATGAAGCTAATGAGCTCATCCCTACTCAAACAGTTATAGGATGGAGATTATGTATGGATTACCGCAAGCTAAATAAAGCCACACGCAAGGATCACTTCCCCTTGCCATTCATTGATCAGATGCTGGATAGGCTAATAGGACATCAGTTCTATTTTCTCTTGGATGGATATTCTGGGTATAATCAAATTTCCATAGCACTGGAGGATCAAGAGAAAACGACATTCACATTCCCATACGGTACGTTTGTATTTCGACGTATGTCCTTTGGCTTATGCAATGCACCGACAACCTTTCAACGGTGCATGATGGCGATCTTCTCCGATATGGTCGAGAAAAATTTGGAGGTATTTATGGATGATTTTTCTGTATTTGGTGATAGCTTTGATCTTTGCTTGAAGAATCTGATTTTAGTGTTGAAACGATGCGTGGAAACTAATCTGGTTCTTAATTGGGAAAAATTTCACTTTATGGTGAAAGAAGGGATTATTCTAGGGCATAAGGTTTCTGCAGCAGGGTTAGAAGTGGATAAAGCAAAGATTGAGACTATTGAAAAATTACCTCCTCCATCATCTGTGAAGGGAATCCGGAGCTTCTTGGGACATGCGGGTTTCTATAGACGCTTCATTAAAGTTTTCTCATAAATTTCAAAACCTTTATGTTCCCTGCTGGAGAAAGACGCGCCTTTCAAAATGGATCAGTCATGTATCGAGGCATTCGAGGTTTTAAAGAAGAAGTTGGTTTCTGCTTCGATCATTGTGGCGCCCAATTGGTCTATACCGTTTGAATTGATGTGCGACGCTAGTGACTATGCATTGGGAGTCGTACTAGGACAACGCCACGACAAGATCTTTCACACAATCTATTACTCAAGTAAGACGTTGACAGATGCTCAGTTGAACTACACAACCATCGAAAAAGAACTACTTACAGTTGTGTTTGCCTTCGACAAATTTAGAGCATATCTCATTGGGACCAAGGTAATTATCTACACGGATCATTCTGCCATCAAATATTTGATTGAGAAGAAGGATGCCAAACCGAGGTTAATACGATGGGTATTACTATTGCAAGAGTTTGATTTGGAAATTCGGGATAGAAAGGGCACCAAAAATCAGGTAGCAAATCATCTTTCTCGGTTGGAGAATGCAGAGGTATAAAAGAAAGACAACGTAATGATTAATGAGAAATTTCTGGACGAACGACTTCTCCGAGTAACCACAACATTGCCTTGGTATGCTGATTATGTGAACTACGTGGTTGCTAAGGTATTACCACCGGATTTGAACTCACAACAAAGAAAGAAATTCCTCCAAGACGTGAAGCAGTACTATTGGGATGAACCATTCTTTTTTAAGGTGTGCGCGGATCAAATGATTAGACGTTGTGTGCCACATGAAGAGATGGATAGCATATTGGGTCATTACCACTCATCAGATTATGGAGGCCATTATTTCGGTGATCGAACTGCGGCCAAGGTGTTACAATCAGTATTTTACTGGCCTTCTCTATTCAAAGATGCTTACCTTTTTCTACTAAAGTGTGATCGATGCCAACGCGTAGGTAATATCTCCAAGCAAAATGAAATGCCACTCAACTCTATTTTGGAGGTAGAACTGTTCGACGTATGGGGAATCAATTTTATGGGCCCCTTCCCGTCATCTTTTAATAATCAGTATATTCTATTGGCGGTTGATTATGTTTCCAAATGGGTGGAAGCCACATCTTTACCCACAAATGATGCCAACGTCGTCCTTCGATTCTTAAAGAAAAATATCTTCACACGATTTGGGGACACCATGAGCAATAATAAGTGATGAGGGGACTCACTACGCAATAAACAATTCACAAAGCTATTCACAAAGTATGGGGGTACGCCATAAAATTGCGCCCACGTATCATCCCCAAACCAATGGTCAAGCCGAGGTCTCGAATAGGAGGTAAAGTTTAATTCTAGAAAAGGTGGTCAATCCGTCACTAAAAGATTGGTCTTTACGTCTTGACGATGCTCTATGGTCGTATCGAACAGCATACAAGAATCCTATCGGCATGTTACCTTATCGAATAGTTTACAGAAAGGCGTGTCACCTCCTAGTCGAGCTAGAACATAGTGCACACTGGGCCATTCAGAAGCACAATTTCGATGTACAAGCAGCGGGTGAGAAAAGGTTACTGCAATTGAACGAGATGGATGAATTCCGATTCAACGCCTATGAAAACGCAAAACTCTACAAAGAGAAAGTCAAAGCTTGGCATGATAAGAAAATTCTTGAGCGAACATTTGAACCAGGCCAACAAGTCTTACTTTTTAACTCAAGATTGTGTTTATTTCCTAGGAAACTGAAATTTCATTGGTCAGGACCTTTTAAAGTTGTGCATGTTACACCACATGGTAATATCGAGATCGAGAAACCAAATTCAAATTGCACATTCAAGGTTAACAGTCAAAGACTCAAACATTACTGGAGTGGACCCATCGAACGTCAAACCATCATCATAAATCTTTTCGACCCGAAGAATCGAGTGATCACGACAAAGAAAGTCAATCGATGATCAGTAACCAAGCGCTTATTGGGAGGCAACCCAATCACTTTTTATCTTTTTTTTTTAAGTTTCATATCATTTCCTTATTTTAGTTTTTTTTTTAGTAGTGCTAGTAAACATTTTGGGTGATTCAGTCTCTATTTTCAATGTGCAGGTATTGCTCGAGTGTCAATTCTCTGGTTGGGGAGGTGTGCACGTGGAGAAAAAACAAGTGTCAAGTTGATGAGGTGTGCAGATCTCGCCACCAGTATACTTTTGCATTATATAGACTAATGACGACACAGCGCCCGTGCCACTGAACACTAAATATAAAGCAAAGCGCCCAACGAGGAGTTTCCCACTTCCCCGACACATAGCGCCCCGACGCTGTGTACTAGTTCATTTCAAGCGCCCCGACGCTTCCCATTCAAGTCGGGCCCTGACCATTAGCGCCCCAGAGCTCTACCTGTGCTTTTAACATAAATACCAAGGTAAGTAAGCGCTTTGAAACAGTTTTGAAATATAACCGTACGCGATTGGACTCCTCTTCCACTACAATTTCAAAACCGGTTCCACTTCTATTTTCTCTCAACACCTCTATATTATTAAACCTCATCCCACGACACATGCATAACACTTTGATTGCAATTCTAATTCAATCTATACCATAACTGATTTCATTATTCGGTAGAGAACACAAAAGGTATGTTGTGCAATTAACTTCTTCTAGCACTCAAGTTTGTTTTTTCTCCATACTTTAGTTGGTAGGTATCCAATCTCTCAATTTGCTTCTCATGGTGTTCTTCTTTTTATCTTATAGTTACTTTGTCAAGATTATGCATGCGATTACATGTCCATGGAATCCTTGAGTTACCTTTGATGACATGTTTCTTCTAATCTACTCCTGCATTTGGGTATAACATGATACCTTATGTGTTGACAGCCCAAGTTCTATACATTACCCATAAGGTGTTTGAAAATATGCCTGAATAAATTGTTTTTGCCAATACTACATACCACCATGCTACACATACGAAATTTACTTGCCATTTTCACAATTCAATGTTAATTGCGTGAAATGACAAAGCTTTTGAGCAAATAGTGTGTTTCCTTTGCAAATGGAAACATAAATGAATCTACTTGGTGCAAGTCTATTTTTCAAAGCCTATATGTGTCCTGCCACACCCTAATCATGTACTTCACATGACTCGCAGTTTGGGGATTGTGTTCAAAGACCATGTTTACATATTCGAGTGTTGCCCAATCCTAATTCTGGTATATGTGTTTCCGTGCAGGTTATTTCTACATGGCTTCGAAGCGTCAATGTGGTGAGGGTTCAGGTTCCGTATCGGCCCCTCCAAAATTGGATAGCTGACGATTCGTCTCTGCATAGGCACAGGAACGCTATAACCGCATGGCTACCCGCTCACTAGTCCCAGAACGCGGCTTGAGACCCGATCAAGCAAAGGATGGGGAGTTGGCAGTGATGATAGCGAGAGAAATTGGTTCACACTAATCGAAAGCATATCCATATCCAAAGAGTGATTGCGCTTGTCAAGGAATTCTACGCCAACGCGTGCTGAAAGCACTATCATTATGGTGTCTTTGTAAGGGGCAAAACAGTGGAAATTGGCAAAGAGGACTTCAACGGGTGCTACCAACTGCCATTGGAGGGACTGAACGACGAGTACGCATAGCTTGTGAGTGATGGGCCGGATTATGAGAAGATTATTCGTGAACTTTGTCAGCCGGGCACCACATGGACAGTACATGAACGCGGCAGCATGACCTTTCCACTATCTAACCTCAGCTTGTATGGGAAGGCGTGGTATGCGTTCATTTGTGCCAAACTAATGCCATGCATGCATGTGAGCCATGTCACAAGGGAGCGAGAAGTGCTTTTATACTCAATAATCAAAGGCTTCAAGATTGATGTAGGCCATCTTATTCAGCAGTCTATCCTCCGAGCATCACGAGGCGGGACCACGGGGGGGTTACCACATCCGTCTCTCATCTGTGTGTTGTGTGCCAAGTTTGGAGTCAATTGGAAATTAGATGAGATGATTCAAACGCCTATGCCAGTGTTGGACCACAAGTTGATAAGCAGATATAAAGTGTGGACTGGTGGAGCAAATCACCCTAGGGGATTGGGTTTCATAATTCCCCAAGCTGAACCTTCTCAAGCTCCACCACCTCAGGCTCCACCTACTTATGGTCCTTCGTCTGCAGCTTATCGCGATGTGGTTCCCGAAGCAGTCCAACGAGAAGTTAACGGATGGTTCTACAATCTGGAAGCCCAAAATGTCCGTCTCTCGGAACGTCAAGATATGATTTACAAATACTTGGTTGATCAGTTTACTGCCTAGAATGCTATGAACGCCATGATTGTTTCGGGTGTTAGTCTCGGTCGATTCCCTTCTTGATCCGCCGGTCTTTCCCCCTTCTGATCTAGAGATGAACGAGGATGATGATGCTCCACCCGAGGCTTAAGCTTATCAGGGAAGTCCTCTGTTTTATATTGTTTTATCTTTCGCATAAGAACATTGCTCTAGATAAGTTTGGCGGTTTATTTACATGAGTAAACTGTGATTGTCTTGACATGATAGTTTGTGGATGTTTTGTTTATTATAAATGTTGCATTTAGGATTGCATGTTAATTCCAGCTTTTGATAGTGAGTATATTTGGAGGCCAATGATGAATTTAGAATTGCATGAACAAGTCTAGTAAGGATTGTTGAGTCAGTGATATGATTGTCTTGACATAATTTAAATCCCTATCTGTTTGACACTGATATTTCAAGGATAGCACATTTTGAAAAATGACCATGTTGGCTATGATAGTTTAAATGGATAGATAATAGAGTTCTAAAGGATAAATGCTAGTGAAATGAAAGAACAAGTTAAATAGTTAGTGAAAACTGAATTTTAGATATGAACTCAAGTTTCGGGGAAAAATATATGGAGTATATAAGCTATAAAAATAATAATAATATTAATAAACACCGTGGCATGCTTGTCTAGTTTTATGGCCTTTGTTACTTGAGTAAGTAAGCCCGAGGGGATTGTCTTTACACCTAGCGCCCTAAGGTCTTAATGGCTTAGGAGTCGTTGGTTGAAAGCTCGTTTAAGGTAGCATTGAAAAGCTTAAGGGAATAAGACAATGCATAGTCATGAAAAAAAAGGTATAAATAAATAATAAAGCGGGAAAAGTGCAAAATGCCCCCGTCTAGCAAAAATAAGCATAAGTATTCCATATTGACCCCTGGATTTTGGTGAGTGTTTAATTTTAGTTGAATTTAGTTTATTTGATGAGTTCTTGAGTTGAAACTGTATGATGCCTAATAAGAACTTTATTCTCTTTTAGATTTTTGCCTTTCATTGGTTAGCATGGTTGTTGAACACACACTCACAATATCAGTAATAACATATTTGGATTGATTGATTGTTGGGATATTATTGATCTGCTTTATCATGATGTATTAGCGTGTTTTTGTGATTTTTCTGAGGCCCATAGATATTTGTTAACTATTGAATTGCTGGAATTAAGAACATATAGATTGTTTGCATTTGCATGATGTTTAGTTTTTTGTGTTGTTTGTGTTCTGTTGTTTGAGGACACGCAACGAGTTAAGTTTGGGGGTATTTGATGATTGGGTAATATACCCATGAATTGGATATACTTGAGCTTAGATTTGTGTATTTTTGAGTCTTTTAGTATCATGTTTACTGTGTTTATGTTTTGTTTTGTAGGTTTGAGAATTGTAAGAATAATGGGGAGCATTTGGGCTAAAAAAAGGGCTTGAGCATCATTTTCACGACCCAAATAGCCGGGCGCTATATTCCTTTGTAAATCCCAGTGCTGTGGGTCTTTGAGTCATTGAATTGACCGGTCAAAGGCACGTGTTGGATTGTTTGGTTTTATTAACTTTTCGTTTGACTTCTTATTTTGAGCTTGTTTGAAGCCTATTTGGATTGGGATTGCTGGAGTTGGGCAAGTGAATATAAATTGGTTATTTACATTGGGATAGGGGACTGAGATTCTACACAATTGGGAGATTAATCAAGGAGTAAGAGGAGATTTTAAGGATTGGGAGTTCTTCTTCTTCTTTATTCTTTTAATTTGTGTAATTCATTAAGGATGATTTATCAATTATTGTTGGTTTTTATTTTCGTTATGAACTAATTTCTTTTATTAAGATTCCAATGGAACCTTTTATGGTTATGAATTGATTATTTAATTTATTCCAATTATTTATGTTGAAGTGAATTGTTCATCTTGCCTTGTGCTGATTGTTTAATTATCTGGCCAATAATTACCTTGTTACTCTAGAAGGAATTGAGAAAGGAATTCTAGGGTTAGAACTGGGCATGATGACATGTGACTTAGTTATTTGCACAGTGAATAATTAGGTTTGTGAATAGAATGAGAATATCTATTTGCCACATGTAACACATAAGGAATTGGGATTGTAACGAGTTTAATTCAATTTTTTTGCATAGAGATATAGCAAAATTAATGTGGGTTAAATAGAAGGCAAATGATCACTTGAGAAAGGGTTTTTGGCATTTGAGAATTCCTGTTAACAATTCAGTAGACATAGTAATTGGGATAATTAAATAATTGATTTAAAAATCATAATTGGGGATATTGGAGTCTTAATTGTTATTTATCTGCATTCAATCAATTCTTAGTTTGTTTACTTGTTTTCTTTTAGAATAATTTCTTGCTTTGTTAAAATCAGTTTTATTAGTTTTAAAAATCACAATTATTAGTTGTTTAAATAAAATTGAATTGAAATAGTACTAGTAGTTGGGGTTTATTAATTAGAATTCTCTATGGGATCGACACTCTATTTTATCACTATATTACTTGTTGATCGTGTATACTTGCACATTTGCTTTGATTGTGAAATCAACCAACACACGCGTATTACTGTACTTTTACTACCGAGTAGTTCAACAGTATCAACGGTAAAACTTCCGCCGTTATTTTCATAAAAATATTTTTGTCGTTTTCTCAATCCGACAATAATTCTGTTGTGGGGTCCACCAATGATTATTGTCGTCGTACGAATATTCCCTGACCAATCGAATATTATATAACAACTTGTGTACTTTGCAAAATTTATAAATATTACCCACAACTATAACATTATATTAAATTTATTCCATAATATTCAAAAATGATATTTATAGAAAATTCATTTTTATTCATAAAAGTTGGGGTCTTACAGCATTGTCATTTATGGACAGGTACATGAATAGGGGCACATCATCCCTAGTAGGTACCAAAACAGGAGCGTTAACCAGCTGCTCTTTTATGGTAAGGAAGGCTTTTTGACACTCATTGTTCCATTTCATGGAGGAGTTCTTCTTTAACAGCTTGAAGATAGGCTCACAGGTTGCTGTGAGTTGAGAAATGAACCTACTAATGAAGTTGATTCTTCCCAAAAATCCCCGTATTTCCTTCTTTATCTGAGGAATGAGCATTTCCTTGATGGCCTGGATTTTGGTATGATCCAGTTCAATCCCTTTGTGGCTGACTAAAAAACCTAGCAACTTGCCTGACTTAACACCAAAGGCGCACTTGGCTGGATTCAACTTCAAGTTGTACTTACGCAACCTATTGAAAAGCTTTCTGAGATGGTCTAAGTGGTCCTCCTCCTTTCGGGATTTAACAATGATGTCATCCACGTAGATCTCTATCTCCTTATGCATTAAATCATGGAAAAGAGCCAGCATAGCTCGCTAATAGGTTGCCCTGGCATTGATGAGGCCGAATGACAATCGTCTGTAACAAAAAGTCCCATAAAGCGTGATGAAAACAGTTTTCTCACGATCTTCCTCAGCGACCATAATTTGATGGTACCACGCAAAGCAATCAGCAAAGGAGTACATGTCGTATTGAGTAGTATTGTCAATAAGAATGTGGATAAAGGGCACAGGAAAGCTATCTTTAAGGCAAGCTTTGTTCAGATCCCGATAATCCACCCAGACTCTCACCTTTCCTCCTGGTTTAGGCACGGGAACAATGTTTGATATCCACTTCGGATATGTAGACACCATGATAATGCAAGCTTGAAATTGTTTCACAATTTCTTCTTTAACCTTCTTTAATGGGAAGGCGATGAAGAACAATGTCAGTAGACAAACCCACCATGTGTTCATGAGACCATACAAACACATCCTGGAATTGGGTTAATAGTGCAACCATGTCATTCCGCTGATTTGTGGTAAGGGCTGAACCAATTTGGATTAGCTTAGGGTTGTCTAAGGTTCCAAGATTGAAAGAAGTGGTTTGATCAAGATTGGGTTTGGGTTTATCTGTGACCCATTCTTTAATCTCCTAAGGTGTCTAAATGTCCTCTTATATATCCATCAAGTCTGAGTCCAACTTTGCATCAAAGTTACAGCCCTTATGGAGAGAAGACACCTCATCAGCAAGTACAGACACATCTAAATTCAGAGTCCTAAAACAGAATATGCTTTCACTTAATATATACAACTGTTTGATCATACAAAAGTGTTAGCATGTACTTGATAAAACAACTGCTAGTCCTGTAAAGAAAAATAAGCAATTAAAGTTATCTACAGGGCAGAGGGATTTTCTGCCCATTTTACCCTCGTCAACCAATGCATGGAGTGCTGCTCCAATTGTCGAGGGCAAAGTCCTGATGAACTGCAGTGATGGAAGGATCGCCATTGTCCTCCTTCTCTTGAATGATAACCATGACATCTGGGCAATCATCTTCTGGGGTGTATCTGTTTGTATGTTCATCATGAACAATGACGCGTATGCCTGACATCATCAAGGCGATGTCATGTTTACGTTTTCGTTCCTTTTCTTCCACTTCGAGATCAGGAATCAGCACCTCTTTTGCTTTAATTGGCACTGGTTTAGGAAACAGCATGGCCACAACATGGGATGGCACCTTTACTGGAGATTGTATCCACTCATGAGGTAAAGGTATAGAAAATCATCGTGGGGTGGATGCTTGAGGAACCTGCTTGTGCTTATGAGGATTCCTATGACTAGAACTGGCAGAATATCCTAGCCCGACTGTTCCAATTTAATTGGACACTTGAATAGGGTGCTTAATACCCTGATTATATTTACCAAGCCCTTGTCCAGGTTGATGACCCAATGGCATCATTTCTTGAGTGGCTGACATAACCTCGGCAGAAATCTTGTGTACGGGAAGTGGCGTTTCAATAGAATGGTATTGCGTGGTACTCACTTCTAGAGTATGAAAACTGGCCGGTTCAACTTCTGAATTGAAGCTGATGATTGGTAGAGTTCCTTGTTCAGGACATTCCGGCTCAGCGTTGACAGTGACTAGACTGTTATTGATAATGTATTTGAGTTATTGATGTAATGTGGAGGGGACGACTCCAGCCATGTGTATCCATGGTCTCCCCAATAGCAGGTTGTATCCTGAATCTATCTTGAGGACGTGGAAAGATACATTGAATGTATTTGGACCAATCTCAATTGGCAACTCAATCTTTCCAACAAAATTTCATCGGGATCCATCGAAAGCTCTGATAACCGTATGGCTACTTTGGAGTTGCTTGAGATTTACATTCATCTTCATCAAGGTGGCATAAGGATAGATATTCAGAGATGAGCCTCCATCTATCAAAACTCCAGCTAGCATGTACCCAGAAGACAAAATTGCAATGTGCAATGGCTTGCAATGACTGGTCCCTTCGGGCGGTATATCATCATCAGTGAAGGATATCACATTATTGTTGAAAATTTGATCAACCAGATGTTGAAATTTTTCCACATCCACTGATTTTGGCAAGTAGGCTTCTTCCAAAACCTTCAGTAAGATCTTCCGATGATCCTCGGAAGAGAACACCAAGTCAAGTATATATATTTGGTGTGGAGTTTCTCGTAAGCTTAAAACCAACTTGGCTTCATTATGACCCATAATGAGGAGGAATTTTTCAATCTTCTCCATGGGAAACTTCCCCTTTGCTTCGCAGGTAGGTTTCATAACCCGTTGAGGAAGATAAAGTGGATTTTCATTCAACACTGTAGCAGTAGTATGAGACGTGGATCCTTCAGCTTCTCCATAATTCCATGGAACTTTGTGTAAGATGACAACAGGATATTATGGTCTGAAAGGTAAAGAAATTGGTGGTGCGGCCACTTTCAAAGGATTGTCAGCTCCTTTGTGTTGAATTGGTTGTATGGGAAATACTTTGACAGTCTCATCATCCACTTCGGATATAACTGCTACTAATCCCTCCCATTTGGTAGGACATGCATTCCCGCCCTTGATTTGCACAGTGTAATAATCTACTATTTGCAGGACACCGCTATCAATAAGATTCTGAATAAGATGGCGGAATGCCCATCATTCTTCTATGCTATGACCACGAGAATGTGAATGATATTGACACACTTTATCAGAATTGAACCGTCCTGAACGGTGATTTATTGGAGGCAGGAGGAAGGTAATTCTTCCTTCGTTGATCAACATTTGCAATATCTCCTCCATCGATTAGCCTAGATAGGTAAATTCCCTCTGATTGGAAAAATCCCAACGAGCTTTAGCATTTGCTCTCTTTGTAACCTTATCCTCCATAGCTTCGCTTTCTGAAGGTGGTGATGGAGCACTCATAACAAATGGAAGGAGATAAGCATGCTCCTGTCTAATTAATTGGTGTGTGACTTGATGCTGATGGGTCACCAGTTCTGCTAATTGCTCAATTTGTTTGCAAAGAGCTTTCATCTTTCGTTCCATAGTAAACTGGAACTTTGCATAATCCCATCTGTCAACACCGTCTTTGAGGGTTTGGGATGATTCACCATTAGAATCGGAACTCTGTCCAGTGCTCCAACTGATCATATTGACCTCTTCCTCTTTGTGTTGAGGAAGAGGGTTGTCTTGCACATGAGGTTGATCTGGTATGGTGACCACGATCTCACTGTTGTCTATTAAATCTTGGATCTTGTGTTTCAAGGCCCAACAATCTTGAGTATCATGTCCAAGTGCTCCGGTATGATAAGCACACTTCCGAGTAGCATTAAAACCCCTCCCATTATGGTTGGCTGGTGGAAGAAGATGTGTAATTTTCTTCTGAGTAGTCAGAAGAGCAAGAATATTCTCGACCGAATCCCCTAAGGGTGTGAACGTTCGAGGGCGCTATGCATCTCCACTTTTAGGCAATAAAGGGTTTGAAGATTGTGCTTGAAAAGGGGAGTAGTTTTTCCTTTGTATAGGCATGCTTTGATTGCCTTTTTGACCTTGTAGTATCAAGGAAACATCCTCCTCTTTCTTTTTATGGACCCTCTGGCGGTTGTTTCCATAAGATCCGAACTGGATGTGCTCAGCGACAGCTTTAAGAGCGGCTAGGTCTTGAATTTTACCGGACTTCAATCTCATCTCAGCTATCTCTCCATGTTTAATCATTTCAAAGAATGGTTTGCCAATACCAGCTAAGACTCTCTCATAGAAAGGAGCTTCCTGTACATCTATGAATGTCATGACCATTTCTGATTCTGTCATGGAAGGAATAACTTGAGCAGCAAGGCGCCTCCACCTTTGAGCATACTCTCTGAAAGACTCATTAGACTGTTTCTTGACCTTGGTAATTTGATACCGGTCAGGAGCCATTTGAGATTGAAAATTGTATTGAGTGAGGAAGGCGTGAGCCAGCTCTTCCCAACTATGGATCTTTGAGTTATCTAATCTGGTATACCATGAACGGGATTCTCCAGTCAGACTTTTCTAAAACAGCTGCATTCTGAGCTTTTTATTTTTCGTGTAAGATCCGAGTTCTCCGATGAACACTTTCAAATGTGTATAAAGATCCCCTAGTCCGTCATACTTTTTAAAATCAGGGGTTTTGAATTTCTCTGGATAATGAACACCAGGGAAGATGCAAAGGTCAGCATATGAAACACTTCTATGTGTTCCAATCCCTTTGAGAACACGGATAGTTTCCTCCATTTGGAGTACTTTCTTCCTGATATCACCGATGTTTGGATCTCTTTTGAGATGGGTGTTTTCAGGGTCTTTGTTGGTTGTATCCAACGGAGGTTCTAGATTTGTTTTATCTAGACCTTGTGTTCCTCCTTATGTAGAAGGTTCTGTATGTGGAGGCATCTTTGTACCCTGAGTGGACTGATGCAACTCTTTAAGCAAGACAGCCAAATTTGTGATTTGCTGACTTAATCCCTTAAATTCTTCACGAGAAGCGAGATTAGATCGGGTCGATTTAAAAACATGATTGGCTGTAGGCTCGTGGCCTTTTTAGATTTTGAGCGGGTAACAGGCCCAATGATATCCCTACAAAAGACTTATATAGTTTAGTCTTAGGGTAATGTAAATATTATCATAACATGTCCGTTTTAAGAATATTGTCCTGCAAAATTGGGTGTTAATTGATAACATGCATGCACAGATAATCTTCATATTTTCCATTACATAAAGATGAGCATGGAATAAAATTACAAGTAAATGCTTTTACAAGTAATAGAAAATGGAAAGCATGAAGAGACTTTCCTCCGCGTTTGGTTTATCAGAGGTTGACCTATCTTAGGGTTTCTCTCGCGGCTTTTTAGCATGAAGGTTCCCAGATCATCGCAATCTACTTGTCGAGAAACTAATCCGGTCTTTCAACTGGAGCGAATCTGGGTGGTGCCTTTCATGAGCCCCATTGGAATTATTCTTCCTACGAGTCCGGTAATCAAACACCGACAGGATAGCCTTCTGATGGAGGAACCACACAACATACATTCACATACAACGTGTCTCACCATTTATGAAAATGATGACATGTGCGAAGCACTAATATCACAGACAGATATAGTATAGTGCAGTAAGTAAGATGCATTCGTACACATTCATCATAAATGTAAATGCAACATTCACACATAAGAATATAACAATTTTGAAAAACTTGTAATAGCGACTTCACGCCTCTTCTTTGGAGTCCCCAAGTAGTCGCCACCGTCGACGTCGGGATTTTTTAGTGTCCCTTTTCATTACTTGTTCTTTGGTGTTCTCATGTTAATGTGAGATTTGTTTGAAAAAAACAAGTGAAAAAGGTCTGACATGTATAATGTCGATGATTTGACTTTAAGAGTCACCAGTTGGTCTATTTAACTGGTTGCACCAACACAACCGAAAAAGGTTTGCACATTGACCCAATGATTTGGCACTGCTAAACGGGTCTGTGAAACCGAGATTCATTTGGGTTCGGGGGCTTGATTATGCGGAGGGAAGGTGTTAGGCACCCCCCGACATCCGTGTTACCATGGTGACCGTCACTTTTCAAAGAAACTGTTATATGAATGTTTGTGTGTGTGTGGATCAATGTACAATTATTTAGAAGTAGTGCTACGCCTCGTTCGCACCTATATACAAAAGGTTTGAATTTATAGAAAAATTCAGTTTTAAACAAGGTATATCAATGAAGTTTTATAAAAAGAAGTTTTTTAAACCCTGTGCTCAATAGTAATTGAGGTCTTTGATACTTCCATTTTATTATTAAATGTTCGACTTGTTTGCTTTTATTTTCGAGATGCGAAGCATCTTTGAGAAAATAATATACAGCAATGCCGAACTCCTCATGGGTATGACAGCCATCCAAGGAAATTCAGACACTGTAAAATAATGTACAAGTCGCCACACGGTGAAAAAAGGTCCATCATGGGAACCGAATCTAGATTCAAGAAATCAATCAGGATCACATGATTCCTAGGCTCACATGATCTCGCAGTTTGTATGGAAAGCGAGAAGCAATTATATATATAAAAGCTATAAAATATATATATCTGACTTGATCACCCACCACGTAAACAACTCCATGGGGATCTAAATGTAAATATATAAAAGCAAAGAAATATATATATATGGACATGATCAACCACCACGTAAGTAAACTCGTGTGGGACTAAATGTAAATAAAGTTGTAAAAGTAATCAATCGCCACGAAGTTAACTCCAAAAGTGAGACTTAAATGTAAATAAAGTCGTAAAAGGCCAATTAAGTAAACTCAGGACGACAAATATATATATATATATATATATATATATATATATAAAAGGTAAATGCACCGGATGTAAAATCTGTGCTCATCGGACATGTCCGACAACAATTATATATATATATATATATATATATATATATATATATATATATATATATATATATAAAAGCGAGTAAATGCATCGAATGTAAAATCTAGGCTCATCGAGATATGTTCGACAACAATTATATATATATATATATATATATATATAAAGTAAATGCTCCAGATATAAGTCTAGGCTCAATCAAGGCATAACTCGATAATGTTAGTCCATATATAAAATATATACATATATAAGTATATATATACAGATGTAATGAAAACCACTTTGATGGAAGTCCCGCAAACGACACAACAACACGACTCTTAATGTGTATAACAAGTGTGTGCTAATATGAGAAGAAAGCTTTACGTAATGTGAGAAGGCTTACAAGTAATGCGCCAATGTAGACTTCTATGACTCTATATGGATAAACACTCAGCTCCCGCCGGATAAAAAGATAGCTAAATGTGAGCTAACAAATTTTTAGAGATGAGGAAACACTCAATATGGGTGTGTACAAAGTAAATTGGACAGGGCTTCCTCACCTTTCTCTTTCCTTCTCTCTTTCAAATGGTTGACCCCAAGGTTTATATTTATAGACTGATGGCCGCAGGTGTACCTACGGCTGGTCGAGGTGTCCCCGCGCTTCGCGGGTCCCATTGTCTCGAAGTACGTGCACTTGTGCACTATAATGTCCGCTCAAACTTGTAGAACTTCAATCCGAGCATCCGAACGAGGTATATGTGACCTTCTTCGGATCGCTTGTGTCAAGAGTTACGCAATGACATGGATTAGAGGTTGTACGAAGTCAGGAAGAGGGGTCCATGCCCATGGTCTTCAAGCTTCAAATTCTATCCAAGGTACTACCACGCGTAATAGTCACTCAGAATTGTAACTCCTCGGTTCTTGTGGGACATCTTTGTATATATGTATGTATGTATGTATGTATGAAGTGTTGAGACGACGCGCAGGTGTTGAAGGGGCAAGATGACGTTTGACTCTTCGATGGGGTTATCGCCGCTTTAAGTTGGAAGCAGACGTTGCTCAGGGTTACATCTGAGATTGGACTACTTGTTTGTATGCCGTGATATCATCTTGTAAGAGAAAACATTGAGGCGGTAAGATGACGTTTGACTCCTCACCAGGGTTATCACCAGTTTGAGCTAAAAGTAGACGTTGCTCAGGGTTACATCTGAGATTGGACTGCTTGTTTGAATGCCTCACTGTCATCTGTGGTTGTGCCTGTCTGCCCGGTGTTAGCTACGGGTCTGAGGTATGAGTGCCTCGGCAGGAGGTCTGAGCTTAAAGCTGATAGCATACATTGGAATCAAGCACTTCCGGAGTTATCGTCGGAACTACAACAGCATTCCTTGGGGTTATCGCCAAGGACGAAACTCGGGGTTATCTCCGAGGTTGGAAATGATCCTTCCGGTGTGTGTTCCGGGGTTGGAGATGATGTTCTCGGTGTGTGTTCCGAGGTTGGAAATGATGTTCCCGGTGTGTGTCCCTGGGTTTTGAGCTTGAACTTTTGGTAGTATCCGGAATGGATGTAAGCTGTCTTCCAAGGTTATCTCGAAAAGACTTAATCGCCTCCTATAATGTTAAGTAATAAAGATAGAAAATTTTTGAGTGTCTACAATATATATATATATATATATATATATATATATATATATATATATATATATTGTAGACACATATATATTAAAGCAAAGAAACTTTTGGATGTGTCTATCCGTGCTCAATCGAGATTCGAATATATATATATATATATATATAAATATATATATATATATATATACATTTCATGTCCTGCTCTAGAGTTTACTTCATTGCAGTTGATTGTTCATATATATATGTATAACTATTTACAGCTTTTACACATACTGCATCATCATGTGAGCCTAGGAATCATGTGATCACAGATTCAATTCCTAAATCTAGATTCGGTTCCCGTGATGGATATTTTCAACTGCAACCATCTTGTAAATTATTCACGGTTTTTGAATTTCCTTAGGTGGTTTTCATGCCCACCAGGAGTTCAACATTGCTATGTATCTTATTTTCTCGAAGATGTTTCGCATCTCCAAAATAAAAGCAACCAAGCCGAACACATAATAAAATGGAAGTATCAAAGGCCTCAATTACTATTGAGCACAAGGGTTTGAAAAACCTGTTTTACAAAACATCACTAACATATCTCGTTAAAATTGAACTTTTATACAAAATTCAAACCCTTTGTATATAGGTGCAAATGAGGCATAGCACTATTTCCAGATAATTGCACATTGACCTACACACACATACATTCAGATAAAAGTTTAAATTGAAAAGTGGTAGTAACCGTGACCATTTACAACTTTGTAGGTGCAGTAGCATAGTAGGAGCATCCATGGTTTCATGCTGACGCTGAAGCTTATTACTCATGGATGCGAGCATGCTGCATTAAGTCATAGATGCATCATCTTGCCACTTTTTAAAAGTAGCAATCTCTTCCTCGGAGGCTTTCTCCGCAACATTTGCAGGTACGGACGAATCTAGGACATATAAAATCTTTTCAGCAGTGAAAACAATTCTCAGATTCCTTAACCAGACCGTGTAATTCGGTCCGATCAGTTTGTTAGCATCAAGTATGCTACGCAGTGAAATTAGTGAATGTGACATTTTCAAATTCTGCATGTAAAAATACAACATTTTAGCAGACATTCATTTAATTAATTTATTTTACCAAAATAAATTAGGTGTTATTTTATATTGATATCTCACACTATTTTCTTCAAACTATATTACCCTCATCTATATAGTTCGGCAAAATCTAATTAAAATTTTTGCTAGTGAGAATAAGAATCTCATTTCAAATATATATAGCATTGTGATGACACAAGAAACTATATATAAATAAATAGGTAGACAACTCCTTGTCAATTACATCATCATGTAACTCCTTATGTTTTGCCTCTTGGATTATTTTGATCAAGTGATGGCACATCCGAATCAAAATTATCTAAGTTAAGTCCAACCTAGCACTTTCATATATTCAAAAAAGAAAAATATTGTCCTTTTGGTGACACAACAAAATAATATTGTTCACTTTTCTTTATAAGCATCAAATGTGATAAATTAACATCTTAAATACTTAATACTTGCCTTGTGGTGACACAACAAACTCATATTAAATATTTAATACTCTATTAATTTTATCATGCTAGAAGGCGACGTTCAATATTCTAAATATCTTAGAACGCTTAAGACTTAATATATAAAAACTTTGAAGGATTTTTTATTATTTGTCTCATCTTGTTTAGCGCGCATGCACATATATATATATAAAATACGCGTCATATTATTAAACATGTGAAGCATGTTTGCATAATATATATATATATATAATACTAACATGTATGTATAGAATACTATATTCTACCCCGGATTGATTATGGACTTTTATTCTAGTTGGGTTCACTAGAGCCACCAAGTGAACCAAAAGGTCAAACCCTCAGGTGCAAGAATTACATCTAAATATAACTATTACATTTAAACCCGAGCTCCATTACAAACGGGTCTTCAAGCGCTCCTTACTCCTTGATCTCCGGTTCTTTGAATAAAAAAAATCTAACTAATCTTATTACATAAACTATTTAATTTAAATAGAAACCTTGATCAGCAGTCAAGGGGAAGTACATAGGAGAGAGATAGAATTTACATCAAGAAGAAAACTAGAAAATACGAGGTACGCATACCCCATTTAATAAAACTTGTTCATTCAAACATCCAACCAAAATAAATTCAATCACATTAGTCAATAGTCCATAATCAATCTCATTTATTATCATACATATCATCATATGTATCAATAAATAAAACATTCAACTAGTGAATAAAATCATTCCATATATATATATATGAGTATCATTTAATGGGCATTTTTAAGTTGCATGAAATTCAATTTTAAGATTAAAATAAACTCTTTATTTTAATTATAAAATAATTAAGATTACTATATATATATATATATATATATATATATATATAAACGAAAATAACAGGATTAGCCTTTTAAAAAAAATCAGCCAAAAAACACGGATCAGCGAAACCGAGGATTGTGACTCAACGAAATACTGATTTTTAAAAATAGGTTTCGCGAATTGGTTACGACTTTTCCTTTTTTTAAAAAAATTAAATTTTATACAACAAATTATGCCCAATAAATTATTCTAAATACATACCCATACATATATGGAATCAAAACAATTAATAATTTGCATAAAGTTTGGTCCTGATACCACGATAAGGTTTTGTGAAAATCAAAGACGCAATCAATTGCAAAATTAGCGGAAGCAAAGCAAAATTATATTTTAAAAAATTTCACAAACCAATTACCTGGATCATCCTTTATGCATATTATTAATTAAAACGAAGAACAAGAAGTTATAGAATCATACCCTTGTAGATACGAGTTTCCACAGGTATGAGTTCAACTCCTACTTCTTTGCGATCTCCTTGAATCTCCAGGTTGATTCCTTCCTTTGATCAATGTTAGCCCCCCAAGTGTATGGCCTCAACAGGTGATCTACCAAGGAAGAAAAATTTTCAAGAAGAAGGGTGTATTGGCTAAAACCCTATTTTTCTATCTCTGTAAAAAAGGGGGCGTACTCTCCAACTATTGTAATTACGTATATTTGATATCTGATATAAGACTCCTCTTATAAAGATACCAGGTAACCCTATTTAATTAAAATAAGGTAGTATTTATTTAATTAAACTCCTTTAATTAATTGGGCTCCCTAATCTTATTATGGATAATTAATTAAACTCCTTTAACTAATTTTGCCTCATCATCCTATTAGGAATAAATGAGAGTACTTATATTAAATTAATTCTTAAACTCTTTTAGAAATTAAAAATAATAATATTTATAATAATATTAATAAGTCTCCTCTTATTAATTAATATTTAATATTTTCAAAATATTAAACTATTTAATTTATTCTATCACCATAGATTAAATTAAATATACTTAACATATTATTATGGTTATACCATTAACTTCTTAAATAATTATTCTTCCTTTTTATGGTGTGACCCTTTAGGTTCTCCATATTAAATCGGTTGTGAATAAATCAATTAGAATAATTTAATTTTATTTAAATAAATAAATTAAACAATTAATTTATTTAAATAAATAATATTTATTCTACAATAAGGATATGTCTCCCTAGCGATCAACGACTTTCTAGATAATATAGATTTCAACATTAATCATAAAAAAAAACCTTTGAGTAAATAGTTACTGTACAATTCAATAATTCCACCATACAATGTCCCAATTAAATATAAGACATGGAATTACTATCAAGTCTTATTTTAGTTAATTATATGTATTTCGATTCCTAAATGCACAACTCCTAATGAATGCCAATTAGAAACTACTTTTTAATTTCATTCCACCTTGGCCAAGGATTCTTGGGTTGTCATTTATCGAATCACGAATGATATTTCTCTTCTTTTACTAGAAGTGGTAGATTCTTTATTGATCATTCATTATCTCCATATATAACTTATTACACTCAAGCATACCCTTTGATATACCCTAAGGGTCTTAAGGAATAAGTCAAAATGTAATTTATTATACATAAGATACTATGATGATCTCAAGTCTAAGGATCATTTATACTACTATCACTATAGGAACTCCTATTGACAGACAAGTAAAACTCCATTAGGTATTCCTTAGCGAGTAATGTTTAGTGAACTTATTCTCTAATAAGCACCTACATACTTGCTTTAGTGTCTCCACACAAATGATCATGAGATCAATCATTCTCATCCAATGAACAAGCAACGTATGTATCATTCTATCCGGATTCACTAATCCCCTTTTTAGTAATCCATTAATTGAGAATATTTTAGTTTTAAGCTATCTAAGAATTTAGATATCATTATCATGATCTCATCATGATTCTAAAAGCATTGCATAAAACTATGGGTTTATCACATATTATTAAAATAGCACCATGTAGATAATTAAATGCCTTTAATAAATAATTCTTTTATTGATAAATAAATAAGATTGATTACAAAGTATATGCTTTATCATCATACATGATTGGCTTGTATACATACTACTTTCACGTGGACGGCTTTACTATGTCAGAGGGACATTTCACTCAGGTGGCTTTTTACTGCTGGTGGTTCCCTCACACCATTGAAGCTCAGACCCGCGCCACACAGTTTGTGGGGGATATGGTTTCTGGCTCCGTCATGATGATATATTGGATTGCCTACGTCTGAGAGCCTACTCATCTTGCGCAGATTAATAGTTTGACCCAGTAGTTGGACCGGGAATATTTCTTTATCTGGCATTTGGGCAGAGATCCTTCCGAGGTGAATACTTTTGATCCTTCCAGTTCTGGGGTTGGTCCTTCATGTGGCCCATATTCAGATGGTTTTGCTGGCACAGATCCTCTGTTGTATCAGCCTGATATCCCTACTGGCAGAGATTCAGTGACTCAAGAGGAGTTACATTAGATGGATAGGTTGGATGACGTGGACATCAACACCATTAACTTCTTCTGATGCATTTCTCGCTATATCTTTTGATAGGCCTCTATTAGATATTGGGCGGTTATGCCCCAGTTCTCGTTATATCTTTTGATAGTCCTCTGTTGGATGTTGGGCAGTTGTGCCCCATTTCCCTGTATTTTTTAGTTGTATACAAAGTTGATGTATTTAGATGATGATGTACTTAGGAATGTATGTATACTATTTCTATTCCCTACATCATATTTTCATCTTTCATTTATTATGTATGAATTATGTTATGGATATGTATTTTGATACATGAGTTTAGCATTGACCCCTAGATGGTCTTATGACACGGCTCTACAGATGTCTTCATCCACTATTAGCCGGATTTAGCATACCCCACCTGTATTGGTGTCATCTTTTTTGAGATAGTGGTATTACAGTTTATCTTCCCTAGATCGGGTGACAGTTGATCAGCTATTGCGACACTCTATGACCCTCTTGACATTTTAGGTTCCCCCGGGCTTTATAGAAGGTATGCTTGAGTATTGGGTACCAGATAGACATGTATTCAAATTTGATACCCAGGAGTTGACTCCTACATTGGAGGAGTATGATTGTCTTACATACTTGCCATTGGATTGGCCTTGCGCTCAGATGGCTGTCGGCGACGTAAGTCGGCAGTTTATGACCTTGATAGGGTTGAGGCGCAGAGTTTCCCTGGATGAGATTTCCTCGGGGCATGTGGTGTTCATGAGTTTCTTAATTGACAGATTTGGGTCATTGGACAGCTATCTGCGATACTCTGGGGACTTCACCATTTCTGAGGGTGATTGTCATGTCTCCCGTGTAGACATATTCTTGATGTGCATAGTGGCCTATCTGTACATATCGTTGTACATGGACCACCTGGATATCGGCGTGATCATAGTATTACGTGCTCTCCGAGAGGGTCACACCATCTTACCGATGATTCTAGCGGAGACCTTGAGGTCGGCCACATTTTTCCATTCCCACTCAGTAGGGGTTTTTATAGGTAGTGCGGTCTTGTTGTACGTGTGGTTTATGACCCACTTGAGACTAATTGGCACTTTTAGACGCCATGGGTATTATTTTTCCTATGAGATAGCCATGTCATATTCATTTCAGCCGGCTGAAAGTACAGATGCAGCTTCTTGGTTGGCTTTCTTATCAGGGATCGAGGACCCATTTGATATTCTACCATGTTTAGGGCTCAGTTCTCCCTATATCTTTATCACTCATGCAGATGGCATGGACTATCTTTCCCTGAATGGTTTGAGGGGTGTGACCATATATCATCTACTAGTTTTTATGGCACAGTTTGACCTATTTTAGGATATTCATCCCTTTGACGAGGCAGTGGGTTAGCGATTATCATCTCGGCTTCTGTTAATAGAGGATTTATTCAGGATTTATGCCTATTGGACTCATCGTGAGAGGGCTGACTTTTTAACTAGCCATCCTGGTCGCTCTCCAAAGTATTCTGCATGGTTAGAGGCAGAGATTACATCAGCTAGGGTTGTATCCTCAGAGCCGGGTATTGATTCTGATAGTGGAGAGCTTATGGAGTACCCTGATTCTCCCTTTGAGGATGACTTATTTACTGGTTTGTCAGTACCTCTGGTTGATTCCCCTAGTATTCCTACTATTGTGGCTTTGCATTCTATAGAGTATCTAGAGCAGAGTCTACATCTGATGACGTTTGAGAGGGATCATGCCAGGGCCTTGATGTTGACAGCTCTTTCTAGTAGAGATGTTATTCTGGTTGAGAGAGATGATGCTCTAGCTCATCGGGATACCACTATTATTGAGCGGGATAACGCTCGATCATCTAGTGATGTAGCTATTTTTGAGCGGGATGTGGCTCTAGCTACCCGAGATGCTGCCACTACAAATAGTACCGCATTGAGATCTCATACTGCTGATATTGTTGCATAGACGAGTGTATTTATTAATGAGCATTGTAGCACCATGCTGGTGGTCATAGATCTCTTGGCTCATTGGATACCCTAGGGCAGGAGCTCATAGATTTACCTCCATCTACTAAGAGGGATGCCATGTCAGACTTGATGGCTCGCTTATCCACTGGTTTGTAGATTAGCATTGATTTTCCTGCATAGACTAGGTTAGTCATTTTTTGTCATGTATAGGAAACATTATATATATCAAACAATATTATATGGCAAGGAAATATGTTTTGATTCACTTCCCTTTTAGATATGCCTTGTTATTTGCTTGATAGTTGCATGTTCTCCAGGATTTTATGATCTTGATGTATTTTGAACTCCTCCTTGATGGATGGACATTGAGATGTCTCAGGATCTTTCAGAATGGATCGTCCATCTTTGTGTTCCCCAAATCTTTGGTGTTTTGGGACTGGTTTCTGAATGTGGTTGTGGAGAGGATTTTGTCTTTCCTCTTTGAGGTTGACCGAACCACAGATGGTCGCCAGTTTTTTCTCCCATTTATGCGTGGAGACCAGGTAGTTCCATCCCTGTGGTCTAAGCCAATGAAGTGTGGTTTAACCGCCCCACAGATGGTCGCCAATGTATTCCCGTTTATTAGGGAAATTAGGTATTTCCATCTCTTATGGATTGGTGTTTCTCTTTGAGGATTCAACTGCAGCTTAGATGGTCACCGATTTTTTCTCCCATTTATTCGGGGAGACCAGGTAGTTCCATCCATGTGGTCTAAGTCAATGAAGTGTGGTTTAACTACCCCACAGATGGTCGCCGATGTATTCCCGTGTATTGAGGAGATCAGGTAGTTCCATCTCTTATGGTTTGGTTTGAAATTTGAATGATGATCCCAGTACCGTTGACAGGATTTTATGTTTTTGTAGGGGTGAGACTGCACCGTGAATGGCTGCCTATATACTCCCATTGATGAGGGGGAGATCAGGTCTGCGTAGTTCTAACCTAGCGTAAAAAGGTTGAAAGTTGTATTTAGTGAAGAGGGTTTATTTTTGTTTTTGTAAAGGTTATACTGGACCATAAATGGCTGCCTACGTACTCTCGTGTATTGGGGAGATCAGGTCTATGTAGTTCATCCCTAGTGGGACAAATTGATGTGGTGAAAGGGTGTTGTTTTTATTTTTGTAATGGTTAGACCGGACCATAAATAGCTTCCTGTGTACTCCTATGTATTGGGGAGATCAGGTCTGTGTAGTTCATCCCTGGTGGGACAAACTGATGTGGTTAAAGGTTTTGAAAACCTGAATTGAATGATGGATTTAAAAATCCAGAACCAGGATGCTAGTTTTCAAGTAACTTCAGACATAATACCGTTTAACGGTGTCTAAGTTAATGAGTTGGGGAAATTCCTCACCATCCATTTCTTGCAATTTGAGGGCTCCTCCTGTCAATACATCCTTGACATTAAATGGGCCTTCCTAGTTTGGGGCGAATTTTCCTTTAGATTGATCATGTTTGTCAAGGACTTTCTTCTAGACCAAGTCATTTTCTTTCAACTGCCGTAGCTGGACTTTCTTGTTGCAGTATCGAGCGATCCTCTGTTGCCATAATTAACTATGGAAGATGGTTATGGCTCGCCTTTTATCTATTAGAGATAATTGGTGGTACCGATCTTGTAACCATTAGTCTTCATCCATCTGAGCATCTATCAACACTCTTAGCGATTCCATTTCCACCTCTATGGGGAGCACTGATTCCATGACATAGGTTAATGAGTAGGGGGTTGCCCCAGTGGAAGTGCACATTGACGTTTTGTAGGCTAATAGAGTCAGAGGCAACAGGTCAGGCCATCCTTTGTAATTGGCAGACATCTTTTGCTTGATCTTTTTGATATTCTTATTAGCCGCTTCAACAACACCATTCATCTTTGGAAGATAGATGAAGGAGTTAAGATGCCTGATGTGGAATTTACTACATAATTCCTTCATCATTTGGTTGTTGAGGTTTTTAGCATTGTCTGATAAAATCACCTCTGGTTGTCCGTATCGACAAATGACATTGTTTCTGATGAAACCAATGATCACCTCTTTGGTAACTCTGGGGGAAGAGGCTATTTCTACCCACTTGGTGAAGTAGTCGATTATGGTGAAGATAAACTGATGACCATTGCTGGCTTTGGGCTCGATTGGCCCGATCACATCCATTCCCTACATTAAGAAGGGCCAGGGTGAACTCATATTGTAGATTTCCCATGGAGGGCCATAGATAGCATTTCCATGAATTTGGCATTGATAACACCTCCTGACGTGATCCTCACAGTCAGCTTTGAGAGAGAGCCAGTAATGCCTTGTTCTTAAGATCTTCTTGACAAGTAGAGGGCCGCTCATGTGTGGGCTGCATACTCCATCATGGATTTCATCCATGAGTCTCTGAGCTTGGTCTTTGTCTAGGCATCTTAGAAGGCCTAGTCCCGCATCTCTTTTGTAGAGTGCGTCTCCACTCAAATAAAATTTCATGGCCATTCTATGGATCTGCTTTCTTTCATCTTGACTCGCTCGAGTGGGCGTAGATCCATCTCGCATATACTCCTTGATAGAATGATACCAAGGGTGGTGGATGGGAGGCAGCTCATCCGATACTTCCTCGATGTAATTCCCATAGGCTGGTGCCTTTTGGCTGACAAATTTGATATTTGGAATGCTTCCCCTTTCAGATATATTGATCAAGGAGACCAAAGTTGTTAATGCATCAGCAAAGTCATTAATGTTCCGAGGAATGTGGAGGAAGGATATTTCTTCAAACTCCGAAGCCATCTGGATAACATGCCTATAGTAAGGTAGCAAATGTAATTCTTTAGTGTGATAGACCCCATTGGTTTGTTTTATTACCAACTCAGAATCATCAAAGACAGTTAACCATTTGACGCCCATGGATTGGGCTAATTTTAATCCCATTATACAGCCTTCATACTCAGTTGTGTTGTTGGTGTTGACAAACTGCAATTTGATGGCAATGGGATACTGTTCTTCGAAAATAGACACCAGAACTGCCCCAGCTCCAGCATCTTCCATGTTTACAGCTCCATCAAAATACATCCTCCATGATTCGGTTGTATCTCCTTGATGGTGTTGTTGAATTGTCATTACCCCTTCATCTGGAAAATATGTTTCCAAGGGTTTAAAATCCCCTGATGGTGTTGCAGCCAGTTGATCCGCAATCCCTTGACCCTTGATAGACTTTTGGGTCACGTAGATGATGTCGATTTGTTGGAGGATCAACTGCCATTTGGACAGTCAAAAATTCAACATAGGTTTGCTGAATACGTACTTGAGAGGATCCATGCGGGATATGAGATGGGTTATATGACCATAGAGATAATATTGTAATCTTATGGAAGCCCATGCTAATGCACATCAAGTATTTTCAATCAAGGTATACTTGTGCTCACTGATGCTGAATCTTTTACTAAGTTAATAGATAGATCTTTATTGGCCTCTACCATCTTTTGGTCCCAGCATGCAGCCCATGGCATTGTCATTTATTGACAGTACATAAACAGGGGAACGTCATCCCTAGGAGGTACCAAGACAGGAGCTTTGACTAATTTCTTTTTGATGGAAAGGAAGGCTTTTTGACACTCTTCGTTCCATTTCTTGGAGGAGTTCTTCCTTAACAACTTGAAGATGGGCTCACAAGTTGCTGTGAGTTGGTAGATGAATCGGCTGATGAAGTTGATTTTTCCCCAAAATCTTTGTATTTCCCTCTCTGTTTGGGGTACAGGCATCTCAGTAATGGCTTCAATTTTGGCAAGATCTAGCTCAATGCCTTTGTGGCTCATTAGAAATCCCAGTAACTTGCCCGACTTGACGTCAAAGGCGCACTTAGCTGGATTTAGCTTCAAGTTGTACTTACGCAATCGGTTGAAGAGCTTTTTGAGATGGTCTATGTTGTCTTCTTCCCTTCGGGACTTGACAATGATGCCATCATGGCTTATTGATAGGTAGCTCCGATATTGATAAGGTCAAATGAAAACCGTCTGTAGCAAAAGGTTCCCTAAGGAGTGATGAATGCTATCTTCTCTCGGTCCTCTTCAGCAACGATGATTTGGTGGTACCCAGCAAAGTAATCAGCAAAGGAGTACATGCCGAACAGAGATGTATTATCAATGAGTATGTGGATAAATGGTACCAAGAAGTTGTCTTTGAGATAAGATTTGTTCAAATCCCTGTAATCCACGCATACTCGCACCTTCCCTCCGGGTTTAGGTACGGGAACTATGTTTGATAGCCACTCAGGGTATATTGATACCATGATGATGTCGGCTTAAACAATTTCTTCCTTGACTTTCAAACTCCACTCAGGTTTTAATTGCCTGAGTTTCTGTTTGACTGGCTTGAATCCCTCTTTAATGGGTAGGCGATGAATGACGATGTCAGTGGACAAACTGATCATGTCTTCATGAGACCATGCAAATGAAAGTAGTATGCACACAAGTCAATCATGTTGATGATAAAACATATACTTTGTAACAATCTTATTCGTTTATTAATATTAAAGGCTTTAATTTATCTACATGATGTTGTTTTAATAATATGTGACCCATAATTTTAAGCAATGCTTTTAGAATCATGATGAGATCATATAATGAGATCCAAATTCTTAGATAGCTTAATAACTAAAATTGTTCCCAATCATTAGATTACTAAAAAGGGGATTAGTGAATTCGAATATATTGGTACATACGTTGCTTGCTCATTAGATGAGAATGATTGATCTCATGATCATTTGTGTGGAGACACTAAAGCAAGTATATAGGTACTTATTGGAGAATAAGTTCACTGAACATGACTCGCTAAGGAATACCTAATGGAGTTTTACTTGTCTGTCAATAGAAATTCATGTAGTGATAGTAGTACAAGTGATCCTTGGACTTGAGATCATCATAGTATCTTGTGTATGATAAAATATACTTTGACTATTCTTTAAGACCCTTAGGGTATATCAAAGGGTATGCTTGGGTATAATAATTTGTACATGGAGATAATGTATGATCAATAAAGAATCCACCACTTCTAGTAAAAGAAGAGAAATATCATATGTGATTCGATAAATGACAACTCAGTAGTCCTTGACCAAGGCAAAATGAAATTAGAAAGGAGTATCTAATTTGTATTATTTAGAGTTGTGCATTTAAGAATCAAAATCCATATAATTAAATAAAATAAGACTTGACAGTAATTCCATATCTTATATTTAATTAGGACATTGTATGGTGGAAGGATTGAATTGTACGATAATTATTTACTCAAAGGTTCTTTTATGATTAATGTTGAAATCTATATTATCTGAAAAGTCATTAATCGCTAGGGAGGCTTATCCCTATTGTAGAATAAATATTATTTATTTAAATAAATTAATAGTTTAATTTATTTATTTAAATAAGATTGGAATTGTTTTAATTGATTTATTCACAACCGGTTTAATATGGAGAACCTAAAGAGTCACACCATAAAAGAAAAAATATTTATTTAAGAAGTAAATGGCATAATCGTTATAATAAGTTAAGTATATTTAATTTAATCTATGATGATAGAATAAATTAAATAACTTAATATTTAATATTTAATATTTTAGAAATATTAAATATAAATTAATAAGAGGAGTCTTATTATTATTATTATTATTACTATTATTATTATTTAATTCTTAAAGGAGTTTGAGAATTAATTAATATAAGTACTCTCATTTATTCCTAATAGGATTAGGAGGCAAATTAATTAAAAGAGTTTAATGAATTATCCCTAATAAGATTAGGGAGCCTAATTAATTAAAAGAGTTTAATTAATTAAATAATACTCAATTTTTAATTATATTAAAATAGGTTAACTGATATCTTTATAAGAGGAGTCTTATATCAGATATCAGTGTGGAAAGAATATACGTGATTCCAATTGTTGGAGAGTACGTCCCTTTTTTTCTATAGAGATAGAAAAATTAGGGTTTGAGCCAAACACTCATCTTCTTGTATATTTGTTCTTTCTTGGTTGATCACCTCTAGAGGCCAAACACTTGGGTGGCTAACGTTGATCAAAGGAAGGAATCAAACTTGGTGGATTCAAGTTAAACACGAAAAAGGATTGGAGGTGAATTCATACTTGAGGAAGCTAGTTTCCACAAGGGTATGAATCTGTTTTCCATCTCTTTTCTATTGATTGATAATTATGCACATATTATGATCTTGGTGATGGGTTTGTATGAAAATTTTAAAATCCTATTTTATCGCGCTTCCGCACCTTTTGTGTAATTTGATTGCATGTTTGCGCTATATACAAACCCAACAGCAAACACATCCTGAAATTGGGTCAATAACGCAACCATGTTATTCCTTTGGCTTGGGTTAAGGTCCATACCAATCTGGATTTATTTGGGGTTTTCTGAGGTTCCAAGGTTGAAAGAGGTGGTTTGATCAAGGTTTGGCTTGGGTTTGGCTTTAACCCATTCTTTGATCTCCTCAGGCACATTATAGTCCTCTTGCTCAATTTCCATCAAGTCAGAGTTCAACTTTACATCAAAGTTGTAGTCCTTGTGAGGAATTGGCACTCTATCAGCAAATTTAGATAAATCTAACTCTGGAGTCCTAAAACAAAATGCTTTCACTTAATATATGAAGTTGTTTGATCATACAGAGTGTTAGCATGGCATGACAAACAACTACTAATATTATGCAACAAAAGTAAGCAGTTATTGCTATTTACAGGGAAGAGGGATTTTCTTCCCTTTTTACCCTTTTTCGCAAATGCAAGGAGTGCTGCTCCAATTGTCAAGGGTCAAGTCCTGGTGGACAGCTGCAATGAAGGGGCGGTTATCATCTTCCTCCTCTTGAATAATAACTATGACATCTGAGCAGTCGTCATCTAAGATATCCTTGTTCATAACCTCGGTATGCACCAGGAAGTACATCTTCGATAACTCTCTTTATATCTTGTTTGAGCCTTTGATTCCTTTCCTCAATATCAGGGTCTAGAATTAGGACTTCTTTCCCGTTAGCCAGTCTGGGCTTAGGAAACTTCATACCTGCCACAAAGACAGGAATTTTCCTTAGAGGCTATATAGAATCTGCATCTGTAGGTTTAGGTAATAACATTATAGATGAAAGAACCGGTGTATGCTTGTGTGGGTTCCTGTGACTTGACCTAGAGGAGTAGCCTAGTCTGACCTTCCCTGTCTGGCTGGGAATTTAAATTGGGCATTTGATTCCTTGTTGGTTCTTTCCTAACCCTTGTCCTAGTTGGAAACCCAATGATATCATCTCTTAAATGGCCGACATTACCTCGGCAAAAACTCTGGGTTTCAAAGTTGGAGCCCTGATGGGTTGATAGTGAGTGTTACTTACCTCAGGGGCTTGGAAGTTGACATGCTCAACTTCTTCATTGAAACTGATTAGAGGCATATCACTTTGGACAAGATACTCTAGTTCAACATTGGCAGTGACTAGATTATTATTGATGATATACTTAAATACTATTACAAAAAAATTTGTCACCAAAGAGTTACTTTTTGGAACATTTTTTAATGTCACTAATTGAATGCTTATGGTGACGATACATCTCGTCACAGAAAGAGTTATTAATAGTAACAAAATTAGTTGTTACGACTAAATAAAAAACTAAATATAAAATTATAGATCTAAAAATAAGAAAAAAGATTACACCAAGATGATGACCAATAAATTCCAACCCTGTAAATAAAATCATCGTGTTATTACAACAACACTAGCGTAATCGAGCAACAAACTCAAATTACTTACCAATGTAAGAAAGCAGTTAATTAATACTCAAACACATGACCATGTGCATGAACTATTTTCACAATCAAGTGCTAAGTAATGAGCCAATGACCACCATGTGCATGAACTACTTTCATGTGAACTCCAGACGCACCAAAGTTTCTGATTTCATCCTTCAGCGCCTCTATTTCTACTTTACATCAGGTCGTCCCAAGATCTCTTCATATTTCTTCTGAATTTCTAGCTAAAAGGTCTCCTTGTTCTTTGCGGATACATTCTTGACTTTAACTGAAGTATATTATTCTTGTAAAAGAACCAAGGTGAATGTCCTCACATTCATTGAATCAATAATTACAGCATTTATCTATCTATTGTGAGGTCTAATAGGGATATGCATGTGCACCAACAAGTAGTAACTAAGAAGGATAATATTATAGTATTAAGTAGTCTACTTTACGTATATAAATATATATATATGTAAAGAACTTACTGCATTCGAATTCGAAGGAGATGGCCAACAATGTAGCGATGCACTAGCATGAACTGCATCAACTGAACCTGATGAAGGAAAGCCTGGAAACATCTGCCCTTACAAGAGCAAGATTACTGCATATTATCATTGAAACAAAATTGAGTTAACCATCACATACTGGTTGGTACAAGAATCAAACCCCTAAGGAAAATCAGAAGAATATTGCAACTAGAAATTTAATTGCATAAGTTGACTATATAGCATTTAATTGTATCATCTTTTTTAATGAAATCATAACACTGGCGAAGCATGTTTTCAGAAAAATCAAGTGCAATAACTCCGGAATAGGTCCTGGATTTGGCAAATTTCTGGGAAAAAAAACCACTCCCACAACTAACATCTACAAGAACACCACCTTCTGTTGATTTGAACAATTCTTGAGCCATCATGAACTACAAACTTTTAAATTCATAATTAAGTCATGTAGCAATAAGCATTCATTTATGGAAACTGACCACTTCAGTAACTAGGCATACAGACATGATATGTGTTAAACAAATGTACTAAAACAGGTATATTATCATCTCGCAGAATTTGACCACTTCAGTAATATATTGTCTTCACTTCAAGTACTACCAAATTGACTCCACAAATTTTATCACCTATAGGAATGCATTAAGTCAAACCAGGTCCAGCACCAAAGAAAAGTCGGCGATCATTGTAGATCTGTGTCAAACAAACCATTAAGTCAATATGTCCTCAAATGTACACAACAATAAATATTACCCCCAAAACATAAATTCATTCACCCAGTATTTTACCTTTTTGGGCTTTTGAAACTGAACCATACTCTGTTTCAGATTATTTAGAGGTCCTTCCACTAAATACTCGTGCTCCTGACCAAACAAAGATACAAAATTAGCCTGTTCTTTAGCAGCCTCAACTAAAGAATCCTGCATATCAATCACAAGGTCATCCAAATTTAAAATCTTGTAATATGCTGCCTAACAGAGTATAATAACGCAGAAGAAGCCCTACCTGTGCAGCGATTAATTGTACAACTGTTTTCTTGTTGGATTCTTGAAGCTCACTAGCTATCAAAATCTCATCCAATATATAGTATGCCTGCCAAGTGTTTTGTCGGAAATTTTCAAAGCATAAGCAAATATTAATAGAAATTAATGCCAACACCACATATTGTGAGGTCAAACATCTCAAGACTATGTACAAAGTGAATATTACTAGTTGACTCTAATGAAAAATTAGTTCAACAAATTCAACCGCTACAATTCTTTGATCCTAACACAGAATTTGGACAAATTCTCAATCTAAAACGACAGATTTTCTTCCATGATTTAGCTAGTAGATATAAAGACCCAAGATTCTATCAGAGGAGTCCTTATATAAATACTCACATCTGGACCAAGATTGCCAACATATACAGTAGTATACTGAAGATTATTTTCTGGAGCATCATCATTAATTTTTTCTTGACCATCTTCTGCACAAGAAAGAAAAATGCAACAAATGTAAGGTTAAGATCAAATATTAAAACTAGAAAAGTTAAATTAAAAGACAGTAAAATTACGAGGTTGAAAATACAACCTAAACATACAACCTAAATTAGACATTTAAAATTTTTTAAATGTCTAATTTAAAAATTTTAGGATGCATGCCCAGTTGAATTTAGGATGGGATTTTGGAATAAACTGCATGCCCAGTTGCCCACATTCTATAATTTATTTATGTACTTGTACTTACTCCTCCATTACCATTAGTAGTTGAATTTTGTATTATTTATCTGGTGAAGAGAGAGTAGAGTAGCAGTATAAAGTATCAACCAATCCAACCTTATAGTAAATATTATATATATATATATATATATATATATATATATAAGTATGTCCCATCTATCCCTTCTAGAACAGTGTCTAGTTGCATCCAATTTCTAACAGACACTTGTTCGTCAGCTGCATTTTAGAAGCTGAGACCAAATTTCTCAACTAAACCAGTCAGAAATTTTCACACATACAAAATCAAACTTTATTCATCCCTCCATTACTTTCAACATCGTCTTAGCCTTCCACCCCCCCCCCCCCCCCCCTCCCGTCGCTTCAAATTCAATTTACATCTTGAGCAGGTGCCTCGAGCAATCTAACACTTCGACGAAGCATAAATTCGGCAAATATGGGATAGTGAGAAGATGGATAATACCCATCAATGTTATCACTAACCACTTCAGATGAGACAGGAATCAGAGCTCTGCCTCTGAAAAGAATCCAGTCCACATGCAAGTCCTAAGTTTGGCAATCCCAGCAGAGGCAAAATGCTCTGAAAATTAACTTGAGGAATTCAACAGCTCCTTGTTTGTTACCTGACAGAAGAACCACATACAAACTAAGCCCATACATACTTTCATCAGATTGGGAAGGAGTTCTAGTGTTGCTAAATACCTTTAAACCCATGATAAGTGTGTATGAGAGAAACATTCTTCCTCACCCGAGCATTGGCCCATGCATCTCTCATATCACTTACAACACCATGCTCTCTGTAGGAGGAGTAATGTATATTCAAAGGAACAATCTGCCCTCAACATACAACCTAAATTAGACATTTGAAAATTTTATCAACATTTGTTTATTCAGAATCATACCTGCAATTTTGCTAAACGAGACTGCAATGAGCCAACAAATTGATCATGTTGTTCCATCAAATCTGAAATATCATCCCGCTCACTAGCAGACACCATTTCCTTTTCAGCGGATAAGGAGATTACTCTCTGTTTAGATTTTAAGTATCATTGCATTGAAGATGAGAACATTTGAGATAACATATAATGCTCAATATCATAGAAAGGAAACACTTAAAAAATCTTTGTTAAAAGTGGCATTTGCATACATACAAAAACAAAAAAGAAAAGCAAATGAAGCAATATCTGCTCCTCTTTAGGCAGTACATTATAAGCATATAGTAGCTCCTATATATTTACAGGTCTGTTATTTTACCAAAGAGATTGATTAATGACAATTTTACTGGAACAGACTCCTGTGCTTCAAAACAAGTTTAAATTCTCTTTTTCACATAAAAGAGAACATATGTACATAAATTGATTTAAAAGTTCAGTTAAGAACCAAGAAATATCACCAAAAGAAAAGTTCAAATTGAAATTACCTCAACTCGGTTTTTGAATGAGCAACATCAGTTTGAACTGAGACATGCGGAATCGGAGCCATGGGACCCACACAGACCCACGTCATGCTGGGAGACAGCCACCATGGATGCCGATAATAATCGGAGCAGTAACCCAGCTAATCCCCAACCGGAACTTTCCCAAAGCCGGCAAACACCACCAACAACATCATCAAACCCAGATTTGGAGAACAAGAACAACACCAAATCATGGGTAAAAACCACCCATTAGCCTAATTTAAATAAGCAATAACCCCAGAAAACTGAAAGGGAAGACAAAAAACACAAATCTGATAATGAAGAGGAAAATCATGAGCACGCATTAATCAGATCTGAAGCAAAACCAGCTTCCAAAGACCAGATTTCAACTGTCAAAACCCCTAACGCCAGTAGAATCATCAAGATCCGAGACCTCCAAATCTGAAGCTCCAAGGATTTCAACTGTCAAAACCCCTAAAATCAGCAGAATGAGGATCCTCTCTCTCTAACTTTCCCTACTTGGAACCCTCGAGGATGCACTCCCAGTCACCGAGTCGTGTTTTTTTAAATTATAAGTTTTAGCTTGAGCACGTTTTTTGTTCCGTGTTTTTTAACTAGATAACGTTATCTAGTTAAAACCAAAAAAATGCTCTTTTAAATAGATAACGTTTTTGTATATATATCTATAACAGAGAACTCATTATGTTATCTTTACAAAACAAAAACTGTGGATTTGGCAATTGGCACCTAAATTTAGTCACCATCCATTTGCTTGTGTGTGTTTCGATTGGATTCTCGATTAAACAAGTGCATATAACTAACAGCATAAAGACACTACGAAAAGCCTCCTTCTTAATTTTGAGTAGCATTGCTAATTATCAAAGATAATGACCGAAGATATAGATAATCTACTGAAAGCATCAGAATTAATCTGCTCGTGTAAAGCAAAAATGGACAATTTTGGATTACGGCAAAAGCTCCAAAAGGTTAAATTAATTAACAAAGAGAACACAAAGAAAAAAAAGGGGGGGCGAAATGTCAAAACAGTGAAACATTGGCAGGGCACCTTTTGCTAATAAGGTGCCATGGTATCCAACTGATCCCCTCCAATGCTTTCAATAAATTTGAATGAAAAATAGTACTCCCTCATCTCGAACCAGAAGAGAGAGTATCATTTTCTTAGTAGATTATATTAAAGTCTTCACAATTCCATGGTACTCTTTCTCCCAGCATAGGGGGAACCTATAAACATCGAAAAGCACAGGACAATTAAGACCCAAGCACATCAATTTGTAGAATTTCACATTAGCAAAACAGATATTGAAACTTTTGAATAAAAAGAAAGTTACAAAAAAAATTAATATAACATGTAACTATAAAGTCATTACCCCTACCATTTCTGTCTTCCCCTCATTTAATTTCATGCAATTGGAAGCATCCAAAATAATCAGTGACGGCAAAAATATTAGATAAATGCATTGTAAATATGAGTCAATCACCAACTATATATTTTTCTGGCATCAAAATAAATCTACCACTATAAAATCACAAAAACCATAAAAATTGATAATAACCACATAAACCAGAGAAGCAAGTTCATGAAAATATATCTAAAATCAAAATTAAGTTATTCATACCCGGTCTTCAGGGTGAAAACATGGATGAATAATCGCGTTCATGAAGGTTATCGTAGTCGATGTTATTGGGATTAGGTTTGCTGTTATCCACGGGAATCGAAGTTCTCTCAATTTTTACTGCTCTTTCTTCGATCACATCCACCACCACCATCGGATACTTCTCCGCTAACCATCGGTAAAATGCCAGAATTCTCATCGTGAACCACTCAAACTTCTATACCTCCAGTAAAATCTTTAGCAAATTCAACAAACAATTGATAGATATAGAAAAGATATTCATGCTCAAACAATTACAAACGTAATATACAGATGTAAAATAAAAGTTGGAGGGACGATTACAAAATTTTTTATTCAGAATCTTAACTATCAATTACATGTGAAGAATTAGCTAGGGCTTTGCCCTCTTTGCCAATTTTTTTGGTGGAATTAAGAAATTGAGGGTAGATCACAATCACCTTTCTACAAATCGGCACTGAGATGGTAGATCTGCAGTGGCACAAAGAGGAGAGAGGACCGCCATTGTTGTGAAACGAGGGATTTTAGGACTTGGGCTCGACTGAATGTATTTTGAGCTAGTGATAGGACTCATCTGTTCCAAAAATAAAACTTAGATAACATTTTTTTTAAAAAACAACTCTTTTGTAAGTAATATTGTAAGTTACAATTATTATAAATAAATTTAATACTATAAAAAAATTAATATATTTATATTATAATTTATATTCACTACAATTAATTCTAAAAAATTATTCAGAACAAAACAATGATCAATTTTATCTTACACAAAAAAATCTAAACAATAATATATATTAAGTAATAATTCATTCACTAATATATTTTTCTCTTGCAAAATTTCATCATAAATTGGCGTCAAAAAGTCTTTTATCACTTCAATTTTGCGAGAAAAAAAATATAAATTGTGAAGGATATTTTTTTTGCTATTAACTATATTGTCACTATATTTTTTCCCTTCACTTTTCCTTCGCTAAAAAACTCCTCATGTGAAGGAATATATTTCTTCACAAAATTTCCTTTGTTGTGTCCGTAATTTCTTGTAGTGATTTTTTTAAAAAAATAGATTTATTTTTTTAAAAAAAGATTTTATTTTTAAACAAATATTTTTAAAAAAATAAAAACTTCGACTACCATTGGGAGTAAAAGCTCTCACATCTAATTACTGAACACCATTTGAAATGGCATTACATTTTTAGATTTTTTTTTTGGCTAAAAATCAGAAAGGCAACCAACGCCACTTTAAAAAATTATATTTTTAAAAAAACGAATTTTTAAAAAAATTATCTTAATTTTTTTAAAACGATTTTATTTTTTGAAAAGAATTTTCAAAAAAAAATAATAATGTGATCAAATGCCAAACTAACCAGCATTGTAACTTTTTTTAAATTTTTTTATAAATCAAATTTGTAAATAAAAAAAGAGTAAGATGTAACATCACTTTAACTGATGTTGGAATCTTTTTTTTTTTTTTTAATTTCTTTGATCTCTTATAATTCTTTACAAACATCAATATTTTTTTATGTTTATTCCCAATCATCAGCGTTGGAAATGAAAGAGTATATATGACTTCAACTATAAAAAAATAAAAATAAAAATTCTAACGCCAATTAAAGTGACGTTACGTCTTACTCTTCTATTTTATAAATTCATTTTTTAAAAAAAAAAATTAAATAACTTATTAGGAATGACTTATACTTCATTTTTAAATAACTTTATCCTATTTTAGTTCATAAAACATAATAAAATTTTCTTCATCTTTTATGTTTTCTCTTAGAACTGATAGTATTATAATATATTTCTATAATATATTTGGAAAAAAGGTAAAAGGAGAACTAGGAATAGCTAGGGGTATACCATTACTATTCTTCTTTTTATATTTTATTTTTGGTTGAAAAAATATGTTCATGATTTAAGTTACTCCTTCCGTCTAAGAATAAAAGTTCTTATTATTTTATGTAATCTCAAGTTAAATATTTAGTTATATTAAATAATCTACTTTTTTTTACAATAATTTGTGCGTAATATCCTTAGTATTAAATGTCATATTTTTATTATTTATATAATATCACTAATCATGTATAGAAAATATATACAATTAGATGAAAATTTAAAGATGAGAACATTTTATTATTTGACATTTTTTTAAAATTCGCATAAAATCAATCATCACTTTCATTCTCGGAGTGAGGGAGTACTTGTAAGTATATCCTACTTCTATCTAGAAATAGGATATATTGGGAAGCATTGAAATGGATTTTTTCCTGCCGCTATAGGCTATAACGACATGAGAAATTACTCATTTGCTCATGTGCTACACTATCTACCGCTACAAGTTATGGCGGTAATTTAGTTAACTAATAAATTAGAATGGCTCAATGGTAGCTTAATGGCCCAATAACCCATAGGTCTTAGGTTCAAAACCTAACTGTGATTTTTTTTGCTTCTTATGTTATATTTTTTGTATATTAGATAAATTCTATTACCATCTATATATATATATACTCATCTTAAATATTCACGTTAAACTAAATATATATAAATTAACTATGAATATTTTATATATATATATATATATATATATATATATATATATATATATATGGTAGTAAAATTTATGTAATACATAAAAAATATAGCACATGAAGCATATATGTAAAATAACGAGTTATAGGAAAAATTCATATAAATTATTTTAGAAATTAATTATATTCTTTTTCAAAATTATAAGTGTGCGAATATGATCATTATAAACTACATCCAATTAACTACAAACTTTATTTTTTGTAAATTAGAAAATATATCTATATGTGCTCAATTTTAATTTCAAAAATTATAACTTTTAAAAAAAATAAAATTGGGCATTTATTTTGAGACGGACGGAGTGAAACATTTCACTGTATAAAATTGTATCCAAATAAATAAATAAAATTTAAATGAAAAATGATACGTTTTGGGGGAAACAAAAGAGGCATGCTTATTGGGTTTGTCTTACTTTTGGACAATAATTTACTAGTCGTTGCAAAAAAATACATATTAAATACGCAACGAAAAAAATTTTGTTGCCAATGAATGTGGCCTATATTAGGCAACGAAATATAGCAATAAAAAAGTTTTCGTTGCCGACGATGAGGAAAAGTCTCATCGACAACAAAAAAGAAAATAGGCGATGTGTTTTTTTCCCGCCAATGATTTGGTAATGAATTTTTGCAATGACTTATGAATTTCGTTACGAAAAATGAAAGCCTTTCATAAACTGCAATGAATGACAAATTTCGTTGCCCAAAAAATTGTTGCCAAATGTCTATTTTTTTTGTAGTGTTTGTTTGGGAAATTTTTTGTCTCCATATAAAAATGTGACGTCATTGCATACTTTGTCACTAAATATAAGGATTTATGACGAACCAGTGTTGTCACTTATCCACTCATCTAATTAGTGACGCACTATTATCTCGTCATATAAAATTGGTATTTGTGACAATAAAAATAGTCATAATTTATTAATTTTTCGTCTTTACAAAATTTTCCTCCAAAAGTTCTTAAAAAAAATTTGCCTCCAAATCAAATTGTGACGATATTACGTACTTTGTCACTAAATATAACAATTTGTGATGAAACATTTTTGTCACTTATCCACGTAGCTAATTAGTGACGCACTATTATCTCGTCATATAAAATTGGTATTTATGACAATACAAATTGTCATAAATTAATATTTTTTCGTCTTTAAAAAATTTCCCTCCAAATTTTTTTAGAAAAATTTTGCCTCCAAAAAAATTATGGCGATATTACGTGCTTTGTCACTAAATATAAGAATTTATGATGAACGATTTTGTCACTTATCCACGATTTAATTAGTGACGACTATTATCTCATTATATAAAATTGATATTTATGACAATACAAATTGTCATAAATTATTATTTTTTCGTCATTAAAAAATTCCCTCAAAAATTTGCCTCAAATAAAATTGTGATTTAATTTGTATTTGGCGTCACTAAATGTGAACATTAGTGACGAAAGCACATTGTCACTAAATTTTACAAATAATTAATGACAAAGTATTATGTTGTCATTGAAAGAAATATTTTGTGACAATAAATATTGTCATCAATTATTACAAAATGTCACTAAAAGGTTTCCTTCTAAAATTTTGGTACGAAATTCCACCTCCAAAATAACTTGTGACGAAATTTTGTTAATCGTCATCAAATGTGTAAATTAGTGACGATATAAATGATTAATAGTAACAAAAGTAAAAGTCGTCACAAAAGCAAAAGTTTTAGTGACGATTATGAATTTCGTAATTATTAATTAACAAATTGTGACAAAAATTTGTGCGTGGCAAAATTTTTTGTCATAAAATGTGTGATTTCTTGTAGTGTATAGAGAGAACTAAGCCCTGAACACAGTAAAATATCAAATGGATCCTCAGTCCCTACCAAGAACACCGACCAAGAAGTAGCGTCTTTTCACTCCACCGGCAGAAAGGAGTAAGACTATCTCATGGGAAAAGCAGTACTCATAGCGTCAGAATGTGCCAATCGATCTAAGGTGTGACATGAACCACACATACAGCAAGATCGAACTGCCTAAAAACACCACTGCAGGATGGGTATGGCAATACATAGCCGACCTCAAGGTCTCTACCACAATCATCGGCAAAATGGTATGTCCCTCCCGAAGAGCCTGCACTGCCATAACCACGTTAATATCTAAATGATACATGTACAGTGGAATGCACAAATAAGCCACTACACACATCAGGAGTATATCTACTCTGGCAACACGCAACTCATCCTTAGATGTGGTAAAATCCCCGGAGTGCTGCGCATAATTGTCCATATAGCCAAATCTGTCTATCAGAAAATGCACGAACACTATATGGTTGGATGTGATCTCATCATGAGCTACTCTATGCCTCAAACCAGTGAGGGTCATGAACTTTCGACTCATATCTCTGATAGCTATCTGAGTGCAAGGCCTGTCCAGAGGCAAATCTGTTAGTCGCTCATACTCCTCTAAGGTGGGAGTCAAGTCCTGGGTCTCGAACCGGAATACATGTCTATTTGGTACCCAGTGCTCCAGCATGCCCTCTACAAAACCCACATGAACCTAGAACATCAGGAGGGTTATGGAGTGCCTCAATAGCTGGTCTACAGTAACCCGATCTGGAGCTAACAAACTATCATACCACAATCTCAAACATTAGGCCACTAATACTGGTGGGGTGTGATTAATGCGGCTAACTATCAAGGAAGACATCTGTGTCGGCTATATCATAAGACCATCCAGGGATCAATGTTGAACATCTCTAGACATACATATGTATAACATAATACATGCATGATAAATAATAGATGGTAATATGATGTAGGGAATGGAAAACAGTATATATACATTCCTACGTACATCATCATCTAATACATCATCTTTGTATACAGCTGGAAAATATAGGGAAATGGGGCACAGCTGCCCAACAACTAACAGAAGCCTATCAACAGATATAACGAGAATGGGGCACAGCCACCCAGTATCTAATAGAGGCCTATCAAAAGATATAGGGAGAAAATACATCAGAAGAAGTCGATAGTGTTGATGTCGATATCATCCAACCTATCCACTTGATGTAACTCCTCAGTCACTAGATCTCTGCCAAGAGGGATATCAAGCATATACAATAGAGGATCTACATCGACATAATCATACGAGTTAAATAAAGGGCCAGCCTCTGAGCTGGAAGGATCAAAAGTATCTGCCTCGGAAGGGTCTCTGCCTAAATGTTGGATGAAAAAATGTGCCCGGTCCAACTGCCAGGTCAAGCTATCAATTTGTGTCAAATGAGTGGGTTCTCAGATGTAGAAAATCCAATATGTTATCATCAAGGATCCAGGAACCATATCCCCCATGAACTGAGTGGCGCGGGTTTGGGCTCCGATGGTATGAGGAGACCACCAGCGGTAGAATACCTCATAAGTGAATGGTCCCTCTGACAAATCATTATGTTCAACATAATTAAATACTAACATTTATTATGTTAAATATTTTTTATCAAGTCATATGAGCATGCATATTCACTACAATGTGTTTAGAAGCATTTCATGTGATAACTCATTTTCCAACAGACAAAAATTGGAAAAGAAGACATGCATACGTTACTGGGATAGTGCAGAACACTTGTACGGTGATGGATTTTGCAAAAAGCAACCCAAACTTAGTAGATCTGAAGAAGAACTCTCGAAAATTCTCTATGTGGTGCAAATTGAAAAGGACTTATAAAGCAACGGGATCCTTAAATACACCCATGGATGGCCACAGGTGTACCTGCGGCTGCCTTAGGTGGGCCCCACCCCTTCGGCTCGATCCAATTTTAGTTGCAAAGGAGGTCTCACAAGCTAAAAAGTCAAATCAGGAAAAAAGACGCTACGCGATTAAGCGGAAAAGCCTGAAATCCTAATTTTTAGACCAAATTACGGGTCTACATATCACTCATTGATATTCACACAAACATAGGGTTCACAACACCGATGATCACAGTTGTTGTAAACTACATTTGGAAATACTTCACAATAGTCCGATGCCATCAACTTGGGGTTGTGATTCCAATTACAACCATTCCTCTCATCAAAACCTATCCCCAGCAGGGATTTCATATAACGTAAGCCGTTGGCACATAAATCCGGTGAAGCATCAAAGGAGGTCTAATGATTTCATCCGTTGAAGCGCATTTCAACAAAGGTCAAGCAACCTTGACATTATTCAGCTGTTGGCACGTAAATCCAGCGAAGCATCGGAGGAGGTCTGATGATTTCATCTGTTGAAGCACATTTCAATGAAGGTCAAGCAACCTTGACGTAATCAGCATTTGGCATATAAATCCAATGAAGCATCGATGATGGTCCGATGATTTCATCCGTTGAAGCACATTTCAATGAAGTTCAAGCAACCTTGATGAAATCATCCGTTGGCACGTAAATCCAGCAAAACATCGAATGAGGTTCGATGATTTCATCCATTGAAGCACATTTCAACGAAGGTCAAGCAACCTTGACATAATCAGCCATGGGCACGTAAATCTAGCGAAGCATCAGTGATGGTCTGATGATTTCATCCGTTAAAGCACATTTCAACGAAGGTCAAACAACCTTGATGTTATTCAGTCGTTAGCAAGTAAATCCACTGAAGCATCGGAGGTGGTCTGATAATCTCAGCAGTTGAAGTATATTTCAACAAAGGTCAAGCAGCCTTGACAGTATCAGCCGTTGGTAAATAAATCCAGCAAAGCATCGGAGGTGGTCCAATGACCATAGACATTAAAGGACATTTCAACAAGGGTCAAGCAACCCTAATAACACAAACTGTTGGCAGTAACACTGACAGAACATTGGAAAGACCTGGCGATACAAACCAGGGAAAACCATCCTCATCGGGGAGGACCGATGATGGAATATATTATACAAGTCTTCATCAGACAATGCATAATTCCCCATGAGTCTCTCGTACATGAGAGGTACATCTTCAGTGGGAAGTCTGTACTCAGGATTAAGGACTTTGGTGATAACCCCAATGTCAACATCCTGGAGGTTCCAGTGAACTTTGGAGTAGACATCCAAGCAGTTCATCAGGGTCATCAGTGATAGCTCCATTCCCCAACAAAAGTCGTAGGAGAAGACAATCATCAAATCTGTTTAGAAAATGGTCCAACAAACTACATTTGCATCATGCTGCATTACATTGCATCATGGTTATCTTGTCACATTTCAAGTGTCTAGTATTCTTTATCCTATCCATGCCATTACATTGCATGAATATGATAAAGAGGGGCATCTGTAGACACTCAAAATTTTGTATTCCTATTACTAACCTTGTAGGAGGGCAAAATCGTCTTCCAGAGAGAACCTTGGAAGTCAAATCAGCTCAATCCCGGAGACAACCCCGGGATACTCAGTTTTCAATCTCAGAGACAACCCCGAGATACTCATTTGTAATCCCAAAGACAACCTCGGGAGATTTAGTTCCAACCTCAGAGATAACCCCGAGGGATGCAGTTCAACCCCCAGAAGTCAGTTTCAACCTCGGAGATAACCCTAAGGCTTTCAAATCCAACCCCAGAGATAACCCCGGGAGGTCAAGCACACGTCAAAGATAACCCTGAGGACATTCAGCACCTACAGCAGCTCAATCTCAAAGATAACCCTGAGCCACGATTGCTAAATCAGCCCAGAGCTAGAGATAACCCTGGTAAGGGGCAAAATCATCATTTTGCCACCTCGATACTACATTTGCGCCATCTCAACAATAATTTAACCCACATTCTACACAGAAGTATTCCACAAAAACCATAGCTCAAAATCTCGAGTGACTACTACACAAGACAGCACACCGGATAGAATTTGAAGACTTAGAGATCTGGTCATGGACCCATCTTCCTGGCTTCGTACAACCTCTTATCCTATGTCATTGTGTAGCTCCCAACAACAGCATTTTGGAAAGGTATTACACGCCTAAATCGGATGCCCAAATTGAAAGTTAAAAAAGTTCGAGCGGACAACGTGTTGTATGCGTGCACATACTTCGAGATGGTGGGGCCCGCAAAGCCCGGGGGCACCCCGGGTAGCCGCAGGTGGACCTGCGGCTCCTCATCTATAAATATAGGGCTTAGGGTGGTCATTTTAAGAAGAAAAAAGGCGAGGAAGCCCTGTCCATTTTACTTTGTACACACTTTAAACTGAGTACTTTCTCTTTCCAAACACTTGTGAGCTCGTGTTTTGCTATATTCATCTGGTGGAAATCGAGTATTCATTCATTAAAAGCCATCTGAAGTCTTCTTGGCAGCCCACTGTAAGGCATCTCAGATTTTTAAAGCCCTTTTCTCACTTCCATCCACACATACTTATTCACGTTGAGAGTCGTGTTGTGTGCGTATGCCCGGATCGTTGATCCGTGACTTTTATTGCTTTTTATATATATATATATATATATATATATATATATATATATATACTATTATCGAACTATGCTTCGATTGAGCCCGAATATAATATTTGGAGCGTTTACTGCTTTCATATATATATATATATATAAATACTTATATATATTTCCTATTATTAAACTCTGTTTGATTAAGTCTGGATTTACATCCGGAGCGTTTACTGCTTTTATATATATATATATAAATACTTATATATATATATATATAGTACTATCAAAATTCGAATCGATTGAGCCTGGTGTGATATCCGGTGCGTTTACTGCTTTTATATATAAATATTTATATATATAATATTATTGAAATTCGAATCGAATGAGCATGGGTGTGATATCCGGTGCGTTTATAGCTTTTATATATATATATAATATTTCAGTCAGGCATGGAGATCACTTCATGGCCATTTATTGCTTATACACACACACACACACACACACACACACACACACATATATATATATATATATATATATATTTACATTCCAGTCAGGCCTGGAGATCACTTCATGGCCTTTTACTATTTATATATATATATATATATTTACATTTCACATCATGCCTGTAGTTTACTTCGTGGCAGTTGATTGTTCATTATATATATATTTACAACTTTTATATATATATATATATATATATATATATATAACTGTTTATCAGCCTGCGGGTTAGATTGCCTAAATCTGGCTATTCACACTTTAATCAGTTTATGGTGACTAAACTGGAACCGTTGAGGCTGGAATGCTTAGATTTACCCAAATCTAATTCATTTTCTAGCTTTTGCTACGGTCTAGATATGTTTTGGCCATTTCACAATTTAACCGGTTCATGGTGACTAAACTGGAACCGATGAAGCTGAAATGGTTCAAATTTCTTCAAATCTAGTTCTTGTTTTAGCTTTTGTACATATTTCTCTATTATGTGAGCCTAGGAATCATGTGATCACATATTCAGTTCCTAAATCTAGATTCGGTTTCCGTGATGGACATTTTCAGCTGCAACCAGCTTATAAATTATTCGTGGTGTCTGAATTTCCTTAGATGGCTCTCATGCCCACAAGGAGTTCGACATTGCTACTTATCTTATTTTCTCGAAGATGCTTCACATCTCGAAAATAATAAAAGCAAACAAGCCGAACACATAATAAAATGGAAGTATCAAAGGCCTCAATTATTATTGAGCACAAGGGTTTGAAAAACCTGTTTTACAAAACATCACTATCATATCTCGTTAAAATTGAACTTTTATACAAAAGTCAAACCCTTTGTATATAGGTGCAAATGAGGCATAACACTACTTCCAAACAACTGCACGTAGACCTACACACACACACACATTTAGGTAAAAGTTTAAATTGAAAAGTGGCGGTAACCATGTTATCACGGATGTCGGGGGGTGCCTGATGAGTGGAATTTATACTCGCAAATTGGATCCTTTATTACTTAAATAGTTGCTTGATCTTCGTTGATTATATATAGCTTTTATATTATTTTAGTATTATTTTGCTTAACCTATGCATTGTAGGGCTTTTGTGGTCTTTTTCCACATTGTAGGGGAAAAGCTATTAAATTTTCAACATTGGCTAGTGTGCAGTCAGCCGCTTATGCGAAGTTTAAACTGGGCGCCGCAAAGGTCTCTCTAACCAGTCAATGATGACATCGACATGGTCAGCAGTCACTTCAATCACTTTATAATTTAGCACTGCAGCACGAGCTCCGGTCTCCTTATGTCGACTCAGTACAATAAATACCGATCCATGCCTTAATATCAAGGGCTCAGAAGACTCACCTCCTCGTGCCTGTGCAAAGAAGGGTTGGTTTCACCTAGCTACTAGAAAAGGACTAGGATACAAAATGGGGAGTTATCCTACTTAACTGAGATCGAATCCCACTCTAGGATAGAGCTTTCTCCTTCTCATTTGTAAATTCTTTTCCATTTTCTCTTAGGTTATGCTTGTAAACATAGTAGCATAGATTAGGGAGATGTTTGGGAATTCTTGGAGCTCAAGAGCAAATTAGCAACATGGATTGGAAATCTTGAATGATATGGAATTCTTGGAGACTGAAGAGCTTTGACAGAGTTTATTCTTATCCATTTGTTTCCTTTGGTTTTGTAACCCATAAATGTTTTCTTTATTGCTACTTATATTTTTTTCAAGAACCATGAACTAATTATTGGCTCTAAGGTTATAATGGACCTCTTTGTTATTTGAATTGAATGTCTTATCTCTTTGGTTGGCACCATATAGTTTGGTTTAATATATTCATGCTTAATGATTCTTGCTAAGGTATTAGTAATGATTTTGGTAATCTATATGATGTTGAAAGAGGGATTGTAGATTTACACCTAAATATATTGGCATGTGATTATGAGTTATCGACTTGTTTCGACTGCATAAGTTGTGTGTAGAATAGACATATATCTGTGCACCATGTGTGACCTAATTGAGAACTTAAGCTTTAAATCCTTGTTATGGTTAATTCATATAGACATGTGTAGGATTATCACCTAGCTTGGATGTTCTTTTCTATTCTATTCCCTATCGGGTGGATCTAGAGAGGATATGTTTGTACATACCTCGGAAGAGGTGTATGAGCACTTATGTGTTCTCGGTCGACAAACTATCATGACCGCTAAGACCAAAGAGAGAAGGGTAGGAAGTTTGATGAAGCATAGCACACCAGGTGTTTGACCAAATGCCAGTGTGGGGTGAAGTTATGACCTTAGCTTATAGCACCTTCGATACCCTTCGTTATCCATTTACTTTCTTTAATAATTAGATATAACTAGATTAGCTACAAATCTATATTTTTGCTGTTCGAATAAGACTTAAGCGATACAAAGTCAGTATTTGGTAAATATTAGTGATAGTTCCTCGTGGGTATGACACTTTCCGTATCACTGTATTACTTGTTAGACCGCGTATACTTGCGCACGTTTAGTGATCAGTTTTTTAACCAACAAGTTTTTGGTGTCGTTGCCAGGGATCTATTATTCTAATATTGTCCAATATTGATTTCAATCAAGTTAGTCTTAATTTGAACGTATATATATTTCTTTTATTTATTTGATCTTTCTTTTTATTTTTCTTTTAAGCTTACAGGTTATGGACGATCATTGTTATCAATGGCCTTTTGAGAGAACGACACAACCAAGACCGGAAGGACTTGAGCGATTGCAAAATCAAATTTCAAATCTCTTGAGGTTTTCTGACAATCTTGAGTGTCAGTCCACTCAGACTGCCTATTGTCAGGAACGAGCTAACATTGAACCGATTTATTATCATCCAAATTATCAGGGTTATCCAAACTCCTGGGACTACAGTCAAGAGCAGTATCATGATCCAAATTATTCCTATTCGAATCGATTCGAATATCAGTCTCCACCGCAACACCAGGTGACATCTCAACCCAGTGAGAGCTTTTATGTGTACTCAACACGAGAAGAAGAGAAAAGGCTTGAAGAGCTCCTCACCAACTTTATAGAGAGAAATGAGGTTCGAATGACGAACATAGATGCCTCATTGCAGAGCCTTGAAAGTAAATTGAGATAACTCATCAATGCCATCACAAATCCATTGTAAGGCAATCTACCAGTCATAATTAGTCTCAATGATGAAGAAGTAGAGCATTACACGGTGGATACGCAAGGAGAAGGCGATGAGTCTCACAAAGTTGTTGAGGGAGATGTCATAGTACCAATTGACTAACCTGTGGAGTCTGAAGAAGAAGAAGAGAGGATAAAGAGTGGTTGTATTGTCAAGACTATTGAAAAGTTAGAAACCACGCTCACGATTGTGGAAACCCTAGAGGGCCCACTAGCGCACAAAGAACAATTTCAGATTGATGAAAAAGGCGAATTAGTGGATAATTCCAGTGGTGAAAGATTCTTCGTGATGATGGGTGAAGAAAAGGGGGATGACCAATCATCCATGTCTGCCATAAATTTAAAGGAGTTGACAAATAGGCGGCATGAAATGGTCATTTTCGCATATGAGCCGGATTGAACGGCAATGGTATAGTCAAGCTGACGACTTTAAAACAAGCGCTTGGTGGGGAGGCAACCCCATCTCAGCATCAATTTCTCTATTTTTCTTTACTTATGTCTAGTTTACATTGTGTCTTTTCTCTTTAGTTGTTAACATAGCTTCCAGTATGATTATTACTGAATGTTTTATCTCATATACATGTTTTTGTGGCTAGAGTATGCAGGAAGCACGTGTATCTTGTATGTTGTATTGTATATATGAGTTAAAATAGTTATTTTGTAGTTTTTAATAATGAAAGTTGACTTTGTATTGTATTATCTTGTCCTTGACTTGGCATGTGCAGAAAACCAGGGAGAAAACACTTATGCAAGGCTGGCGCTGCAGTGCCAGATTCTCTACTAAAGGTCGCGCCGAAGCGCCAGGGTCATTATTAAGATTCAATTTCTTGCATCGAAGTGCCAAGAAACAAGGAACATGTCACGTTGCAGCGCCACCATATAGCCCAACCTACTGCATTCTTGCGCTGCAGCGCACCTCAACAAAGTAAAACTCATGCCGCAGTCTCAGGGGTGTGTTTTTACTTTTTAAAATAGATTGAAGCCAGCAGTTTACACCATTCCCCCCTACTCTCTCGACAGTAGCCAACCCAAGCAACCCAACCATCGCCTCACTCCCAAAAGCCCTAGCCATGATCAATTGGCACATATCAAACCACAATCATAAATCGAGAGTCTTCAACTGCTTGTCAGAGCTCAAGCTAACACGTTTCTCACCTAGGATTCCTAGAGGACTGCTACTGTTCTCCATTAAGGTTTTTGGGGCTTTTCTTTCAATCATCAATGGTTTGATTATTTGGTTGTGCACATTTCTCTGTTGATTTGGAGTGATTTCCACTGACGGAAATCTGGATAGATAGCTAGCAAGCAAAGGGCTGTCTAGTTGGGTTTTCAGAGTGCACGCCAAGTGCTTGATAAGTTTCTTGAGAGAAGAATTAGATGGTTTGGGCTAAAAATTCTATGGATTTCATTGAGGATTCTTTGACCATTGATTTAGGGGTTTTTTCTGCATAGATTGACATTGTTGTGGCAGATTGGGTTTGGAGTGATCCTTGCTTAAATCGGCAACCACATGCTTCTTATTTCTGCTCACCAACTGTGAATTCTAAAATGGCTTCAAAGAGGCAACGACTAAGTGTCGGCGGCTCCTCATCCGAAGCACCATAGAGTTGGGACAATGCCAAATTCGTTAGCGAAGAAGCATGGAAATGGTACAAGCACTCTTTTTCCAAACGCAACTTGGTTTCTGAACGGGGTTTGTGGCCTGATCAAACAAAGGATGGCGAGTTGGCAGCCTTGATCCTTGGATGCAAGTGGGTGCACTTCACAAAACCACTTGACTCAACTATTGTATCCGTGGTTCACAAGTTCTATGCAAATTTGCACCCCCAAATCTAGGTACTTCATTCCCACAAGACTTGGTGCTCACTATCTATTCATGCATACTATCTACCCAAATATAATAAAATTAAATCATAAATCCTCCCTTTAAAAAATGTTACATCATTAAATCCAAAAACATCCCAGGTTGTCTAACCTTAACATCAATCATGTGCGGAAATTACATTACATTATTAAATAAAAAGTCTATCATCCATGACAGTAAATAAAATTACAAGTCTTCATCACTTGTACATTTTTCCCTTTCCTTTGCTAGTTGTAGGTTCGTCGACCTTCTCAACTTTAGCTGCAATGAGTGTATATATATGCAAGAGTGAGCAAAACAAATGCTCTCTAGATATATCAATGAATCAAACAAGAATATAATAACTGCCAATGAATAGGCTCATCAAAACCGAATAGTACTCTATCAATGATAACCAAAGACTGGAATCAAAATATGGAATATATATCTGAGGGTCATAAGACCACGAACTATGTCCACAGTTGTAAGTAATCTTTCAACTTCAACTTTAACAGTCATAAGACTATAAGGACTCCTCATACTTAGGGGATCAACCCCTTCGTACAATGTATTGTGCACAAACATTTCAACGCTAAGCGTAAATTATCCCCTAATAATAGGGTTGTTCATCTCAGTATTTAAAGTATAAGTCCGCACCAAAGTAAGTTTGGTTTGGATACATTTCAAGGGTAAGTTAGAATTCAACGGTCATCAACTCAGGATTAGTTGAATAAAATATTGATAACGTCATGCTATGGAATAATCATAACTGAATTGATACTGTAAATTAAGATCATGCTTTAGGAATAAACTAATAGCATAAACATCGAATAATCATAACGTACCTTGCTTGAACAATATTAAGCCAAGGTTATTTAGAATTGAGTACTAAGCATGCATAACCAAAAGTAATTTAAACGATAAAACTTATTTAACATGAGTATATCAGAATATGTAAACTTGCATGCTAGATAACAAGTTAAAGACAAAAAATAACTTGTTCAATATTAGAATAAGATTTAGAAATCATAAACAAACTAGATACAAGAACTTGCTCAATCGTAAGAATAAACTTGCACAATGTAATAAATGAACTAGCTCAACGAAAGTGTAGAGTTAGAAAACTTACTCAATTGTAAAAGTAGAATTAGAGAACTTGCTCAATGTAAAAAAGATAAGTTTAGAAACTTGCCTCGAGCATAAGCTATAATATTAAACTCACGTTCACCTACACAGGTTTAGAACCACAATATCTTTTAGACATACTAAAATACCATAACATATGCATTTCTAGTTAGACTTGTTATTTCAGCACAAGTCTTATGCTACTATACAAATATCAGAAATTTTAAGCGTTAACCTTCACAACAATTGTTTACTATTCATCATGCTTAATAAATCACAACATGTCATTTTCATAGTATACTAACTTCTTATAACATTTGAATTACTAACCACATTTCACTATATTGTTTTAACCTTGTCATTACACATTTGACATGCTAACATAACCTTAAACCATGTTATGTTGTTATCCCAGGTCTGCAGTAACAACAGAACTCACTATCTCAGGACAGGGTATGGCACAACTGCGCCATACACAAAGTTCGATCTACAAGTAATGCCAGCTTTTTAGCTTAGCATCAGTAAGCATTGCTTAGCTAATGCATGCAGAGCAGAGAGACATCAATGAACAGTAGCCGACTTTAGCCCAACAAACACAAATTTCACCCACCAAACAGTAATATTAACACGTACAAATGGTATAGAACTATCACAAACATGTTTGCTAACATATTCCTCAACATAGAACAATTTAACAACAATTATACTAGTTTAATTTCCTCAAATTCCATATTTTCATATAAAACTTCATTTTTGAGTTCCTTAGATAAAAATCATCACTGTAATCTCAATTCTTCACCAAATCACTTCGTTCAAACTACATTATCTTCGTTTCTTAACGAACTAGCATGGACAAGACTCAATTTACAGTTTAGCATACTAATTGACCATCATAATTGGTACTTTTACAAGACATGTGAGAAAACATGTACTGTCATTATTTTTTTCTACTTTTTGAACAAAATTAGCATACAATCACAGTCTAAACACTAGTTCTACATTCACAACATATATAACTACCATAATTCAGTTACATCACAACAATTTGGAAGAAATAGAATTCACAGATCATATAAATTTGTACAGTAAACTCATATATGTATATATATATATATATATATATATAATACTAAGGTTTAGATAAAATACCTTCAAATGGTCGAACAATCCTTGCTAAACTCCACTGAAATTGCTAGAAATTGCTTAAGTTCTCTCTCAATTCTCTCAACTCTTTCTGTATTTCTCTTAGGCTTAGCAACTAGAATGTGTAAAAAAAACTGATAGCTATAATACGTAAAACTCAACTGATAGCCATAATAATACGCACACTAACTGGAATATCAGTTACACCCTAACGTATATGTTATAATTATATTTTATTTATTATTTTAATTTATTTTATTTATAATTCAAAATTCAAAAATTAATAATCCAAAAGCCATAAGGCTTTGTTTGGCAAAACCCTTTAAAATTTAAAGACTTAATATTTTAAGCCTTGTTTGGCAAAAACTAAATTAAAATCCTTTAATTTATTTTTTATAAACAATTTAGTTTATAATTTATAATCACATATTATTTATTTGGATTTCCATATCCAATATTAATCAAATAAATTAATTATACACACTATTTTTAATTAAATATACCATTTAAACAAATAACACAAAATTATAATTTCATTATAATTTTATTTAACAATTTAGCATACCATTATTAATCAACAACATAACACCTCATGTCATATTACAACTCTCTAAATTATAAATTAATTTAATTTAGAATATTATCTAATAAATTTAAATTCATAAATTTTTACTAACAACCATCACATCTACAAAATATTTATTCAATAATAAACACCTCAAATAAATATTTATAATTCAATAAATAATTAAAATTACAACATGAAATTCCGGATTGTTACATTCTTCCCTCCTTACAAGGATTCTGTCCCCAGAATCACAACTCAAATAATCAAGTCGTCACATTTTTCCCTTCTTACAAAGATTCTGTCCCCAGAATCGAAGACACAGACTAAATAAATAACTCAGGGTAATTCTTCATCATTTCCGCTTGGAGTTCCCATGTAGCCTCTTCGACACAGTGGTTCCTCCATATCACCTTTACAGAAGGTATCACTTTATTCATGAGCACTTGTTCTTTCATGTCGACTATCTGGATATGAATCTCTTTAAATGACAAATCTTTACTGAACTGCAATGGATCATACTCGATCACATGTTTGTAATCAGGTTTATACGGTCACAACACCGACACATGAAAAATCTTGTGAACGTGTTCTGATTCTAGAGGTAAAGCTACCTCATAAGCCACTTCTCCCACTCTGCGTAGTATCTCGAAAGGTTCAATAAACCTTGGGCTTAGCTTTCCTTTCTTGTCGAAATGAATTTTCCCCTTCCAAGGAGAAACTTTTAGGAACACAAAATTTCCTGCTTCAAACTCGCGATTCGCATTGTGTTGATCAAAGATACTTCTTCTTCATCAATCTTGAGGCGACTACCGGCCTGCTTCTCGATGAGTTTGATAATTTCAATGATCTCATTGTACCGATTTCGGTCCTAGCAGTTGACGCTCACCAACTTCATCCCAAAGATAGCGGAGTTCTCAGATTTTTGCCGTATAATGCCTCGTATGGCGGCATGCCAATGCTTGCATGGTAACTGTTGTTGTATGCAAATTCCACAAACGGTGGATGATCATCCCAGTTTCCTTTGAAATCCATGATACATGCTCTGAGCATATCTTCTAGCGTCTGAATTGTTCGTTCGCTTTGCCCATCGGTTTGTGGATGATATGCTGTACTCATCTTCAGTTGCGTTCCCATACATTCTTGTAATCTTTTCCAGAAATTTGATGTGAACCTTGGATCTCTGTCTGATACAATTAACACTAGAACTCCATGTCTTGAGATGATCTCGTTGACATATAGTTTCGCCAACCGATCAAGATTAAATCTAATCTTTATTGGCAAAAAGTGTGCAGATTTAGTCAGTTTGTCCATTATCACCCATATCGCATCGTATCCTTTCTGAGTCATTGGAAGATCTACCACAAAATCCATTGTGATATGTTCCCACTTCCATTTCAGTATCTCCAACGGTTGAAGTAATCCGCTTGGTCTTTGATGTTCTGCCTTCACTCTTTGACATGTTAAGCACTTTGCAACGCATTCTACAACGTCTCTTTTCATATTTGGCCACCAAAAATGTCGCCACAAATCTTGATACATTTTTTGTACTTCCCAGATGAATCGAATATCTTGAGCTATGAGCTTCTATCAAGATTTCTTCTTTAATAACATGTACTGCTGGAACCCAAATTCGTCCCTCGAATCTTAGCATTCCTTCAGTATAAACCTTGTACTTCACTTCTTTACCCTCGGCCACACTTTCCTTTATTCTTCTGCATTCTTCATCTTGTAGTTGTGCGCTCTTCACCTTGTCCACCAAAGTTAGACTTGCTTCCATCTGGTACAATCTTTCATCAGCTTCTTTTGGAAATTTGATTTCCAACTCTAGCCTTGCCATTGCTGAAATGAGCTCCTTTTTATAGGTTAACAACATTAACTTTTCTCGACCTTTCCTACTCAAGGCATCTACAACCACGTTTGCTTTGCCTGGATGATAAAAGATCTCACAATTGTAATCTTTTATCAATTCCATCCATCTCTTTTAACGCATGTTCAGGTCCTTCTCTATGAAAATATACTTCAGACTCTTATGGTCTGTATATATCTCATATTTTTCTCCATAGAGATAATGTCTCCATATTTTCAGCGCAAACACCACTGCCGCCAACTCTAAATCATGAGTCAGACACCCTTTTTCGTAGTCTTTCAATTGCCTTGATGCATATGTAATGACCTTACCGTTTTGAATAACGACACAACCCAATCCTTTGTGTGACACATCACTATACACCACAAAATTTCTTGTATTATCTGGTAACGACAACACAGGTGCCACACTGAGCCTCTTCTTCAATTCTTTAAAACTCTCTTCACACTTCTCCGTCCAAACAAATTTTTTTAGATTTTCTCGTCAAATTTGTCAACGGAGTAGCAATCTTGGAAAAATCCTGGATAAACCATCTGTAATATCCTGCTAATCCCAAGAAACTTCTCACTTCTGATGGAGTTCTTGGTTGTTCCCAATTTATCACAGCTTTGACTTTTGATGGATCCACTGAAATTCCATCCTTATCGATTACATGCCCTAGGAATTTTACACGTTCTAGCCAAAACTCATACTTAGAGAATTTTGCGTACTACTTTTCTTTTCTTAGCGTCTCCAGCGTCAGACGTAAGTGTTCCACGTGTTCTTCTTGAGATTTAGAGTACACCAGAATATCATCGATAAATACCACAACAAACTTGTCCAAAAATGGTTTAAACACCATGTTCATCAAATCTATGAACGTTGCAGGGGCGTTTGTTAAACCAAAAGACATCACCAAAAATTCATAATGTCCATACCGAGTTCGGAATGCCGTCTTCGGTACATCCTCCTTCCTTACTTTCAGTTGGTGATACCCACTTCTCAAATCTATTATCGAGAAATATCTAGCACCCTTCAATTGATCAAACAAGTCATCTATTCTTGGAAATGGACATTTGTTTTTAATAATGACTTTGTTTAATTCCCTATAATCAATTCAAAGACGCATTAACTTCTTCACGAATAACATCGGCGCTTCCCACGGTGACACACTCGGCTGAATGTACTTCTTATCTAACAGTTCTTATAACTGCACCATCAGTTCTTTCATCTCTATTGGAGCCATTCTGTACGGGGCCTTCGATATTGGAGCGGTTCCTAGCGCTAAGTTGATCACGAATTCAATCTCTCGATCAGGCGGAAGTCCTGGAAAATCTTCCGAATACACATCCACGAATTCCCTAACCACTGGTATTTCCTCCAATTTTAAATCTTCCTTCTTTTTAGTATCGACTATGTAAGTTAAATACCCTACACAGCCCTGACTCAACAACTTCTTGGTGTTGAATTATGTCACACTCTATGTTTTGATGATGACCATATTATTTCACTAATTCTATTATATACCATTTCAGGAAAGTAATGACATCTCAAAGAGGAAGGCTCAAACGTCAAGATGCCAATGCAAAGCAAATTTGAGTCCTAGGAATATATGTAAGATCTTAGCGATTATTACTTTCCAAAATAAGGCTCTAGGACATTTGCATTATAATCATACTTGCACTCTCATACGTGAGCTACCTGCTAAACTCACTAGTTCAAATATTCATGACCGGTGTTACTTAGCATGACACATGAAATCAAACCTTGAATATTCAATACATATATGGTAGATCTGAAGTAAATGATCGATTGCAGTCAATACCATAAATCTATCCATTGTCATCTCTTTGATTCACGTAAGCACATATCATAAATCATGATGCATAGATTGCGTCATAAATCAAGGGTCTTAATTCTAGGAAATTAATTAACGTAACTAGTTGATTGCATATATTACCATATGTTGCACATTCATAGCAAAAATCATGTGTCATAATCTCGTCTCACGATTTGAGCAACTTAATTGGATAATTCTAACGGACTAATGCATGTTAAGATATATGGAAACATGCCAGCACATGTGTATGGGAATATAAGATAATAACTGTCGACTGTGTAATTGGGATTGTAAGAAATATGCATCAAGCCTTTCTCTCATGCAATGGAAATCAATTATACCTTAAATACTGATGGCGTGATATCTCAAAAAATAGAATCTTTGTGATTAAAATAAAGCTGAGAATATCATGATCAATATAGAACGACAAGATTTGTGCAAAGCGTTTTAATTAGCATATCGCAGCAGCAAACCTTTGCAACGGTAATATTCTGGAAGTGGTCTATATAAACTGAGTTCTTTAATACATTCATACACGAAAAACATACACAACAAGTTATATCATACAAGCTACAAAATTGTTTTTCACTGAGACAGACATTGATTGCATTAAGAACAGAGTTGCAGCTACGAAGAACATATAGAATATATTCTGGTAATATTCTTCTTGCATATCATTTCATTCCATACTAGAGCCTTGAGTTGGTGAGTAATATATTGCTTGATCATTAGACCTCTAGTGTTTATTTTATTTTTTCCTATCTCAATCAATATTACATGTAATCCTGTTTTGAATTGGTAACTTATTACAGTCAAGTTTAAGGGAAGCATAGGTGCTTAAGAGTGCATAGGTGCACATGGAACAAAGGTGTTCGAATTGCTAGAACTTGTATTGTAATTGGAAGAAGTTAATAAAAGTGAGTCTCCAATACTAGTTGGTATTGGACGTGGACTAGGCTACTATTCTAGAGGGTAGTAGTTGAACCACGTAAAAATCCTGGTGTTTATGTGACTACATTCTGTTCATTAACATTCTGCTATCTATCCAGCTGCCTGCATTCTTTATATTCAGTAAATCGATTGAATCAAAATCCTGATTTTATAATCCAGCTTGCTGTATTCAAAGGAATTTTTATTAATCAAAAAAGTTGAAAATAGTTTGTACCTATACTTATTCAACATCCCCCCCACCCTTCTAAGTGTACCTACTTAAATTTCATTTGGTATCAAAGCTTGACTCTACTTATCTTGGTCTTAAAGGTGACTTGTAGGGAAAGATTCTGACATGGCACAACTTGGACACGCTCACCACGAAGGTCAATCAACAAACCGACCTCCTCTACTCTTCGAAACAGAAAACTATAATTTCTGGAAATTTCGGATGCGGATATATCTCAAGCGAGACCCATGGGAATGGTGGGTGGTAGAGAATGGATCGGTAATCCCAAGGAAAGATGATGGCACTCCAAAAACTCTACTTGAGATGGACTCAACCGAAACATACATGGTGTCATACGATTCAAAAGCAATGAACACTCTTCTCAGCGGCATGGTGCAATCCGAAATAGATAAAGTTTCTTCATGCAACACATCAAAGAAGATATGGGATACTTTAGTGGTAAGTCACGAAGGAACTTCCAAAGTAAGAGAAGTTAAGCTAAGTATGCTCATGCATGACTACGAGATGTTCAAACTGGAAAGAGATGAAACAATCAAAATGGCTCAAGCACGATTTTTGGTACTTGTAAACTCCTTAAAGTTGTTCGACAAGTCAATACCACAAAGCGAAATCAATCGTAAGCTACTTCGGGCTATGCCCAAAAGGTTTGCATCCAAAATTACAACTCTTCAAGATTCTATAAATATTTCCTCTATGGATACATTAACTCTCTTTGGTGAACTAGAAGAGTATGAGCATCAATTGAAAAGATATGATGACGAGGAAGAAATTCCTCGAAAGAAAGTACTAGCTCTAAGTGCAGGAATTGAAGAAGAACTTGAAAACAATTCGGATGATGAAATAGCCATGATGTCGAGAAAACTTAAGGGACTACTTCAAAGAAAGAATCAAAGGAAAAATACATTCAACTCCAACAAACACAAAGGCAAGTAAACCGAAGAAACCTGCTTCGAGTGCGGACGACCAGGTCACTTCAAAAAGGACTACTTCCAACTCAAGAACAAAGGAAAGCAAGGAAATAAGGAGTTCAAAAAGCATAAAGCATTTCTGACGTGGAGTGATGATGAAGAATCTGAAGTGGAAATAGATGCAAACGATGAACTGGCTCAAATATGATTTATGGGACTTGAAGGTGAATCCAGTGAGGTACCTCTTTCTAATATTATGCTAAAACAGGAAAATGAGAAACTAAAAGAAAAAAATATGTACTTAAAAGATCTAGTAAATAGACTAATGGGCGAAGTAGAAGCATTGATAGATGAAAAGAAAGAATTAGAAAGAATAACACATACCAATGAAGAAAAAACATTAGCAGTGAAAAACGACTACTTAGATAATTACAATAAAATATTGTTCAACAAGGTAAAACAACTAAATGATGAAGTTGAAAAATTAAACAAGGAGATAAAAATGAGAGACGTGTGCATTGATGCATTTGGTGATGAACCGATTAATAAAACCCCTCTAACTGATGAACTGCAAAAGGAAATAGAGTCATTAAAAACCTCTTTAGCTAAATTTGTTCATGGAGAAGAAAATCTAAATGTCATGTTAGGAAAACAACGACCCAATTATGATAAATAAGGCATAGGGTATAACCCAACACATAGAAAAGAAATTGAAATGCTCAAATCTAAATCAACATTTAAATTAAATTATTGCACACCTTTTACTACTTGCAAAAATTGTGGCGTTAAAGGACACCTAGAAATAAACTGCTCAAGAAAGAAAAAGAACAATCGAAGCAAAGCTATATGGGTAAAGAAAAGTGATATGATTTCAACTAACACAAGTGGACCCAAAAAGATATGGGTACCAAAAAAATAAATTGTATTTCTCTCATACAGGTATGTCTCAAAGCCAAAGTAGCCTCTCAAAAATGGATCCTTGATAGCGGATGTTCACGTCACATGACGGGTGACAAATCAAAGTTTGTGAAATTAAATGTCAAAAAAAAAACATGGAACTGTCACATTCGGTGATAATCGTTCATGCGAAATAATCGGGAAAGGTAAAATCGGAAATGGTAAGGTTAATATTAATGATGTTCATCTTGTTAACAGTCTAGAGTTCAATCTTATCAGTGTTAGTCAATTAATGGATAATGGACATCAAGTAAATTTTGAGAAAGATAAATGTACAATTTCACATGGTGCTAACAATGCTGCCCTAGTTGCTCGAAGAGAAGGAAATATATATACTCTTGGTTTTGAGTAACAAGAGGAAGAATTGTGTCTTGCAACCATCCAAGATGAAGTAAATCTATGGCATAGAAGGATGGGACATGTTCATATGGACCTCATCAAAAAGTTGTCATGAAAGAACTTGGTAAGAGGGCTACCCAAAATGAATTTCAAGAAGAAAGGTATATGTGAACTGTGTTAACTTGGAAAACAAGTAAGAACATCATTCACAGCCAAAAACATGGTATCAACTTCCTCTCCCTTACAACTGCTCCATCTTGATTTGTTTGGTCCTAAAAGGCATGCTAGCTTAAATGGTAAATTCTATGCTTTTGTGATAGTTGATGACTTCTCTAGATATATGTGGGTACTTTTTCTTAGAACAAAAGATGAAACATTTAAAGAGTTTGAAAAGCTGATAAAAAATTTAGAGACTAAATATGGTCTTAAGCTTATAAAAATCAGAAGTGATCATGGTACTAAATTTCAAAAGGATTTTATCATATTCTGTAATCAAAAAGGAGTCACTCGTGAATTTTCAGCACCTAGAACTCCACAACAAAATGGAGTGGTAGAAAGGAAAAATCGAACATTACAAGAAACGGCTAGAACTCTAATTCAAGAAAGTAAACTTCCTAAGAAATTTTGGGCCGAAGCTGTAAACACAGCATGTTATGTGCTAAATAGAGTATTGATTCATCCAATCACTTTGAGAACACCATATGAACTGTTAAATAATCGTCTTCCTAATATAAGCTATTTTAAAGTTTTTGGATCTAAATGTTTTATTCTTAACACTAACAAAAATCTGGGTAAGTTTGATGCTAGATCATATGAAGGAATATTTATTGGCTACTCTCAAAAATAGTAGAGCATATCGCATTTACAATGTGCAAAAGATGAGTATCGAAGAATCTATACATGTCAAATTTAACGAATCTAACCATAATATTCCAAAAGAAAGAGAAGATGATGCAGGAAATTTAGAGACGGCTGTAAATCCAGGCTACCAGATAAAGCAAAACGGTAAGATCATTGAATCCATCCAGCAGGATGAATTAGAGGAACAGCAGGACCAAGACTCTATCCAGCAAGCTAAAAACGAAAATCAGGAACATATCCAGCAAGCTGAAATGGACGAACAACAAGACCAAAATTTAGAAGCTACTAAAGAAGCTATACATGATATTCAACTTCCAAAATTAGCAAGATACATCAAAAACCATCCTCCTAAGAACATCATTGGGAACATAAATGACAGAGTTATTACTAGAAGAAAAGCACAAAATATATGTGCTTTCTCAGCATTCCTATCCCAAATGAACCAAAAAATGCCAAAGAAGCCATCCTTGATGAAAATTGGCTTCTAGAAATGCAGGAGGAACTACAACAATTTGAAAGATGTCAAGTATGGGAATTGGTACCTCCTCCAAAAGATGTATCCATTATTGGAACAAAATGGGTATTCAAAAATAAGCTTGACGAGTACGGAACAATTACACAAAACAAAGCTAGACTAGTAGCTCAAGGGTACAACCAGCAAGAAGGAATAGACTATGAAGAAACGTTTGTCCCAGTAGCTCGCTTGGAATCCATTCATATATTACTAGCATTTGCCTATTTCAGAAAGTTCAAGCTACACCAAATGGACGTCAAGAGCGCCTTTCTCAACGGCTACATAAATGAAGAAGTCTATGTCAAACAGCCTCCTGGATTCGAGCATGACAAGTTCCCTCAACATGTATACAAGCTAAAGAAGGCACTTTATGGACTTAAACAAGCCCCAAGGGTTTAGTATGAAAGATTAAGTAAGTACCTCCTATCAAATGGGTTCATACGAGGTAAAATCGACTCTACATTATTTATTAAACGTCAAAATAAAGATATTATTATTATACAAATATATGTAGACGATATTATATTTGGTGCTACTAATAATTTTCTCTATGAATGGTTTTCCAAATGCATGCACAAGGAGTTTGACATGAGCTTGATGGGAGAACTCAATTACTTTCTGGGCCTACAAATTAAACAAAATCATGAAGGTATATTCATTCATCAAACCAAATATACAAAAGAGCTACTCAAGAGATTCGGTTTTGACAATTCAAATTCAAAGACCACACCAATGAGTACATCAATAAAACTCACAGCAGACGAAAAAGGTATGGACGTAGAGGTAACAAAATACAGAGGTATGATTGGATCCCTCCTATATTTAATTGCTTCTAGACCTGATATAATGTACATCGTGTGTCTATGTGCTCGATTTTAGGCTAATCCAAAAGAATCCCACTTACAGGCCATTAAACGAATATTTAAATATTTGAGTGGTACTACAAACTTAGGACTATTTTACCCAGCATGTGATAATTTTGATCTAATGGGGTATTCAGATGCTGACTATGCAGGTTGCCAAATAGATAGAAAAAGCACAAGCGGGGCTTGTACATTTTTGGGACAAAATCTCATCTCATGGTATAGCAAGAAACAAACTTCAGTTGCCCTATCCACTACTGAAGGAGAATATTTAGCAGTAAGAAGTTGCTGCTCTCAAATATTATGGATGCGTCAAACATTGTGCGATTTTGATGTTATTTGTAACAATGTGCCTATATACTGTGATAATACGAGCACCATCAATATTTCTAAAAATCCAGTCCTACACTCTCGCACAAAACACATTGAATTCCGACACCATTTTCTTAGAGACAATGTATCCAAAGGACTAATAAGATTGATATTCATCCCCACTGAGCATCAATTAGCAGATATCTTTACAAAACCTTTAGGGGAAGACCGGTTCTGTACCTTAAGAAGAGAACTCAGGATATGTCTGATATAAATATGATCTGCATGCTTTAAGGAAAGTAGACAGTCACGACATTTCTAGGTGCCATAATAACACTCATTGTATCTGCTCAAGATCTTCATTCCCAAACACAGCGACACGTCTTTCTAAATCTCAGTAACACGCAGCCTTTAAAAGATAGACTCTACTTTACTAATCCAAGCTCTCTCTCTGTGTCTTCTTCATATCTCAACCCTCTCTACGCCTCTACACATCTCTCAAACCCCAACCGTGAAGATGAAAACACGGTGATCCAAACAAATATGTGACGAATCGGACGACGAGATGTCACTACCATCACCACCTCCGCATCCTATTACTACCCGACGCCTGAAACGGAAGCAGCCCTCGGTCCAAACCATCTCCGGCGATTCCTCTCCGGTCGAATCTAAAGCTAGCTTACCCTCTCCTCCACCGATTGGGACGTCAACGATCACTAAACGAAGAGCAGTCAAGGAATCTTCACTCAGTTCCCCTCATATAACGGTAAACCCTCTCTCTGTTTCCATGCATGATGTTCCTGATGACTTCTTTAGAGGTCACAACTTCGAACTTCGCTTTAATTCATCTATATGTCACAAAACCTTTGTCTATGAAAAATCAATAGACATGTTTTACTACCAAAACTCTCATCTTCATCATCTTTTTGAGTCATGTGGTCTGTCTTCCTTAAGTACTCCTCCCTTGGTAGCTTACCCAAAATTAGTTCAGCTGTTTTATACCAATCTTGAGAATAATGGCGACTGCTACACCTCTTTTGTTAAAGGTAAATCTTTGTTCTTCACAGCTATGGATTTAGGGAGTATACTGTCAATCCCATACACCGGTGACTGCCCCTTCATTCTCAATGGGCCTATCTCTACTCCTCTGTCTGTGATAACCCAAGATTTTGAATAATCCAAATTTCAAGAATAATTTATATATATATATATATATATATATATATATATATATATTGACATTGAATGTTAATATGTACTGTGTATCTGTGATATGAGTATCAAGAAATAGTCAATTTGTGTATTGACTGAGAAATTAGAGTAGAATTGTGCTTAACGGAGAATAGAAACCCTAACCCTAAGTTCGGATAGGGATTCGATTGAAAATATAATGGAAATAATTATACTGACGAGTACGTGTTTGTACTGTATAGAATGTTGATCAATGATTGGTCGGGTAGGGTACAATATTGGTAAACCCTAATAAGGGATTGGAAACTCTAATCTCAAGATTTAAAACCCTAACACGTAGTTAGGAACCCTAATCGAAAGCTGGGAAACCCTAATTTTTAATTCGGGAATCCTAAACCCTAATTAGAAACCCCTAATCCTAATTAGTAAGCTCTAAAGTGATTAATATACTTTAATGAAATTAGTTACCTTTAATGTAATTAGGGAACACTAATTATATTTTTGAAAATCTTAATTTTCTATTTTAAAGATCCTAATTTAGAAAATCCTAGAAGTTAAAGTTGTAAAACTTTAGGGTTAGAGCCTTAGGGTTAAACCCTAAAGGTTTGGTAAATTCCTTGTATGCCATTAAAATTTCATGTACAAAGTCCAAAGTACCCCTTTACTTAGATATTTAGTTAGAAGATTTGCAAGATCTAGTGAGTCATCACTTGAGATTATCCCATGTGCTTAAATTCTATATCAAATCTTATGCATATCTTGCCAACTTGCACACTTAGATTCATTGTATCTAAAGGATATAAGAGATCTAGAGAGAGAAAGTTCATAAAACTTGCTCATTTTCAACTTTGCTCTCACCAACTCTTATTCTCTCTCATACCTCCAAAATTCTAAGGTAGACCAGTCCTAAATATAGCCCCTAGATCAACCAATAATAGATTGGAAAGTATAGATCAAGGATTGGAAAGCTAGAAGGTATAAGCCCAAATTGATTTTTGATCTTTGTTGCTAAGAAAAATTTTATGTTTAAGTATTTATATTTGTGTTATATGGTGTTTTTAGTTGATCTATGTTGATCCATGATGGATCCATAGCATCAAAGTGGGTAAAGGTTGAGTTTTTTCAAAATCTGTTCTTGAGCTCTAAAGGTGTCTGACAAGCAAATGTCAGTTGCCTTAGATCTTCATGTATTCATGTTATGAGTTGTTTTAAAGCTTTAATATGTAGCCTGGTATGTTGTCTATCATCTGCAAGTGGTATCACAGTTATTGATTGGTTAGATTTCGTTTTATTCACGGTCAAAGTAGGTTGACCGACGTTGACTGGGCTAAAATCTGGGCAGCCCAGAACGTATGAAATAGCCTCTGACAATGTTTTTCAAGGATCAGATCTGACAAGTTTTCATGTTGTTTGATGTTGTTGTCCTAACCATGTGGTAGTATGTAATATGGGCTTTAGATCCATGTATTTAGATCCTCCAAAACATCCTTAGATCGAGCTCAGTGGACGGTCAAAAGAGGCCACCTGGCCACGGTTTGTGTTTCTGGGAAAAAACCCAGAAACGGATGAACACATGTTCTGCCAGGATATTGACCGAAGCATATCCTGTGAATATTTTGTTGTAGACTCAGATTTCGTTATGTTGTTATTCTTTGCATGTGTACTACGATTATGAACCAAGAAACAACTAAAATAGTTAACATAACACGTAGATAATTGAGCTTGAAAGTGACTGCTCGAGTTTCTGGGTTTCTGGGAAAACCCAGAAACCATCTGACAATAAGTTTGAAGGCACAGATCAGGTTGTTATGATGTTGTATGACTTTAATGTTGATTGTTAATGGTATTGTTATATGAGTACTACATGATTAAACTTTAAGGTTGCCCAGAAACGATTTTAAACCAAGATTAAAAGCTGGTTAAACGTGCACCCTCGAAACCTGTCTGACAGTGTTCTTAAAGCTCAAGAACACCTAAGACGATAGATAAGTGTCGCTATAGGCTTTAGCGATGGTTGCTTTTTATTTTATTTTCTGATTTTTCGGAAAATAATTAAAAATAGAAAATAAATTATAGAAATTACCAAAAATGGTTTTAAAAATTATTTTAAATTATGAAAAATACTTTTTGACTATTTGAGATATTTTTCATTAATATTTATAATTATTTAAATATTAAAGGCATTTAATTTATTTAATTAGTGTATTAAATAAATTAGAGAAAATGATTTAATATTATGAAAAATTATTTTAAATAAGAATAATGTGTAAGAAAATATTTTGAATTAATAAATATAATTTTTAATAATTTTAGAGAATTTTCATTAATAATTTAATATTAATGATATTAGATTTATTTAATTATTATATTAAATAAATGAATTAAAATGATTTTATTGATTTAAAAATCATTTAAAAATGAGAAAAATTATTTAAAAATATTTGAAGTTATAATTAATGACTTTTAATATTTTAATGATAATTTCATTAATATTTGATTATTAATGGTGATGATTTAAAAATGATTTTAATTACTTTAAAAATCATTTAAGTAGAATATTGATGATTTAAAAATATTTTAAGTTATTAAAAATAATAGTCCTACTCCATGCGAAGCTGCAGGACTTTGAAACTTATCCTGGACATAATATATATGTATACTACCACGTGGAACAACATCTGGAAACAAAAGATTCACCTAGTTTTCCTTTGATAACAATATTATATATATATAACTAAAGTTAACAAGCATATTAACTGCCCCGTGATCTGCACAAGTATATATATCATATTAATGGTTAAACAAGTTGCATGGACTCAAGTCACTCAACTTTTGAAGAAAAAAAATCAGCCACGGACTGCATAAAAAAAATAGTTTTTCCGAAAACAGTTTTCAGAAAAAAATTATTATTTTTTTCTTTCATAAAATAATAATTTTATACAACAAATTATGCCCAATAAATTATTCAAAATACATACCCATACATATATGGAATCAAAATAATTAATAATTCGCATAAAGTTTGGCTCATGATACCACTGTTAGGTTTTGTGAAAATCAAAGCAGCAATCAAATTGCAAAAATTAGCGAAAACGTAATAAAATCAGATTTTAAAATTTTTCACAAACCAGTTACCCGGATCAATCTTTATGCATATTATTAATTAAACGAAGAATAAGAAATTATGAAATCATACCCTTGTAGAAACGAGCTTCCTCAGGTACGAGTTCACCTCCTACTTCTCTGCGATCTTCTTGAATCTCCTGGTAGATTCCTTCCTTTGATCAATGTAAGCCACCCAAGTGTATGGCCTCTAGAGGTGATCCACCAAGAAAGAAGAATTTTCAAGAAGAAGGGTGTATTGACTCAAACCCTAATTTTTCCTATCTCTATAGAAAAAGGGGCGTACTCTCCAACTCTTGGAATTACGTATGTTTGATATCTGATATAAGACTCCTCTGATAAAGATATCATGTAACCCTATTTTAATTAAAATAAGGTATTATTTATTTAATTAAACTCTTTTAATTAAATGGGCTCCCTAATCCTATTGGGGAAATTAATTAAATTTCTTTATCTAATTTTCCCTCCTAATCCAATTAGGAATAAATGAGAGTACTTATATTAAATTAATTTCTAAACTCTTTTAGAAATTAAAATAATAATAATTGTAATAATATTAATAAGACTCCTCTTATTAATTTATATTTAATATTTCTAAAATATTAAATAATAAATATTAAGCTACTTAATTTATTCTATCACCATAGATTAAATTAAATATACTTAATATATTATTACGATTATGCCATTAACTTCTTAAATAATTATTCTTCCTTTTATGGTGTGACCCTTTAGGTTCTCCATATTAAACCGGTTGTGAATAAATCAATTAAAATAATTCTAATCTTATTTAAATAAATAAATTAAACGAATAATTTATTTAAATAAATAATATTTATTCTACAATAGAGATAAGCCTCCCTAGCGATCAACGACTTTCCAGATAATATAGATTTCAACAATTAATCATAAAAGAACCTTTGAGTAAATAGTTACCGTACAATTCAATCCTTCCACCATACAATGTCCCAATTAAATATAATACATGGAATTACTGTCAAGTCTTATTGTATTTAATTATATGTATTTCGATTCCTAAATGCACAATTCCTAATGAATGCAAATTAGAAACTACTTTCTAATTTCATTCCACCTTGGCCAAGGATTCCTGGGTTGTCATTTATCGAATCACATAGGGCATTTCTCTTCTTTTACTAGAAGTGGTAGATTCTTTATTGATCATTTATTATCTTCATATATAACTTATTACACCCAAGCATACCCTTTGATATACTCTAAGAGTCTTAAGGAATAAGTCAAAGTGTAATTCATTATATATAAGATACTAAGATGATCTCAAGTCTAAGGATCATTTGTACTACTATCACTACAGGAATTCCTATTGACAGGGAAGTAAAACTCCATTAGGTATTCCTTAGTGAGTCACGTTCAGTGAACTTATTCTCTAATAAGCACCTACATACTTGCTTTAGTGTCTCCACACAAATGATCATGAGATCAATCATCCTCATCTAATGAGCAAGCAACGTACGTACCAATCTATCCAGATTCACTAATCCCCTTTTTAGTAATCCATTGATTGGGAACATTTTAGTTTTAAGCTATATAAGAATTTAGATCTCATTAGCATGATCTCATCATGATTCTAAAAGCATTCCTTAAAACTATGGGTTTATCACATATTATTAAAATAGCACCATGTAGATAATAAATGCCTTTAATAAATAATTCTTTTATTAATAAATAAATAAGATTGATTACACAATATATGCTTTATCATCATATATGATTGGCTTGTATGCATAATACTTTCAATCTCCCACTTGCACTAAAGCTAATCACCGTGGTATCTCATACCCATCTTCTCTAAGTGATGATTAAACTGTTGTTGTGTTAGTGCTTTAGTAAATGGATCTGCAATATTGTCTTGAGAGTTCACACGCTCCAGGGTGACGTCTCCTCTTTCAATGATCTCTCTGATTAAATGAAATCGCTGCAACACGTGTTTGGATTTCTGATGAGACCTGGGTTCCTTAGCCTACGCAACAGATCCAGTGTTGTCATAGAATAAAGGCACTGATCATGTAATGCTAGGAGCCACACCAAGTTCGGTAATGAACTTCTTCATCCAAACAGCTTCCTTTGCAGCTTCACTTGTAGCTATGTACTCTACCTCACATCGAATCAAAGAATCGCTTGTTGTTTGGAACTCTTCCAACTCACTGCGCCACCGTTTAAGGTAAACACATACCCCAAAACGGATTTACTGTCATCTTGGTCCGTTTGAAAACTTGAGTCTGTGAAGCCCTCTTGTTTCAATTCAGACCCACCGTAGACAAGAAATACATCCTTAGTTCTTCTTAAGTACTTTAGGATATTTTTCACTGCCTTCCAATGCTCTTCTCTTGGATTTGACTGATATCTGCTTGTTACACTAAGTGCATGAGCGACATCTGGTCTAATACATATCATATCGTACATGATAGATCCTATTGCTGAAGCATAAGGAATCTTACTCATACGATCTCTCTCCTCAGGTGTCTTTGGGGCCTGTTTCTTGGAGAGATGTATTCCATGGCTCATCGGCATGAGACCTCTTTTGGAATCTTCCATGCTAAACCTCTTTAGCATCGAGTTAATGTACGTTCCTTGGGATAAGCCAAGCATCCTTTTAGATCTATCTCTATAGATCTTTATCCCCAAAATATAGGATGCTTCTCCCAAGTCCTTCATGGAGAAGTGTTTAGATAACCAGATTTTAATAGATTGTAGCATAGGAATATCATTTCCTATCAGTAATATATCATCAACATATAATACGAGGAATGAAACAACGCTCCCACTAACCTTCTTGTACACACATGGTTCATCCTCATTTTTGATAAAATCAAACTCTTTGATTGTCTCATCAAAACGGATGTTCCACCCACGAGAAGCTTGCTTCAATCCATAAATGGATCGTCAGAAGCTTATGACTTTATTTGTTCCAACCTTTGAAACAAATCCTCTCGGATATGTCATATATACACATCTTCCTCAAGTTTCCCATTGAGGAAGGCCGTTTTCACAAATCCATTTGCCGATTTCGTAGTCATGGTAAGTCGTAATCGCAAGCAAAATCCGAATGGACTTAAGCATTACTTATTGGTGAGAAGGTTTCGTCATAGTCAACTCCTTGTCTTTGTTTGAAACCTTTTATGCACCAACCGGGCCTTATATAGTCTCTACCTTGCAAAATCCGCTTCTAGTCTTTCTTTTAAAGACCCATTTACACCCAATAGGCTTAATGCCTTCAGGTGGTGAAACCAAAGTCCATACTTGGTTCTCATACATGGAGTCCATCTCAGATCTTATGGCTTCTTGCCACTTCTCTGAGTCTTTATTACTCATAGCATGTTCGTAATTCAATGGATCATCATCATCATCTATGATGCATACCTCATCGTCATCCTCTGTGACAAGTCCATACCTCTCAGGTATCTTTGGTACTCTTCCAGATTTACGAATAGGGTGTGGTACAGAAAGAATCTCTACTTGGTTAGGTACCTCACTTTGATCTGTAGTGGTTTGTGGTTCTTGAATTTCTTCAAGATCTATTTTCCTCCTCGACCCCTTCAAGGATAAACTCCTTTTCCAAGAAGGCAAAGATGTTTGGCAACAAACACCTTTTGTTCAGTAGGATTGTAGAAATAATATCCTAAATTTTCTTTAGGATATCCCACAAAAGTACATTTATCAGATCTTGTCCCAAGCTTATTATTTTGAAACCTTTTCACATAAGCTGGACATCCCCAAATCTTAACACGCTTAAGACTAGGCTTCCTCCCTGTCCACATCTCATATGGAGTCTTAGGGACGGATTTCGAGGGAACCTTATTTAGTAGATATATAGCCGCTTCTAGGGCATATCCCCAGAATGACACCGGAAGATCGGTAAAACTCATCATGGAACGAACCATGTCCAACAGTGTTCGATTTCAACTTTCAGACACACCATTCAGCTGTGGCGTCCCTGGTGGAGTCCATTGTGTGATTATACCATTTTCTTTGAGACAATCGAGAAACTCATTACTTAAGTATTCACCACCTCGATCTGATCGAAGAATCTTAATACTTTTGCCCGTTTGTTTCTCTACTTCACTTCTAAACTCTTTCAACTTTTCAAATGATTCAGATTTGTATTTCATTAAATACACATATCCAAATCTTGAGTGATCATCACTGAATGTAATAAAATAAGAATACCCTCCTCGTGCATTCGTTGTCATAGGTCCACATACATCCGTGTGTACCAACGCTAACAACTCTGTAACTTTTTCTCCTTTTCCACTAAAAGGAGATTTAGTCATTTTTCCCATGAGACAAGATTCACAAGTTGGATATGATTCATAATCTGATAGCTCTAGGAGCCCATCTGTATACAACTTAGATAATCTTGTTTCATTAATATGACCAAGTCTACAGTGCCACATATAGGTATAATTAACATCATCTCTTTTTCTTTTCTTAGTTTGTTCAATTTGAAGTATATTTTCATGCAAGTCAAGAATGTAAAGTCCATTTCGTAAATTACCAACACCATATAAAACATTATTATTATAAATAGAACAACTATTGTTCTTTATTATAATGTCAAAACCATCCATATCCAATCTGAGATATTGAAATAATGTTTCTAATAAGTGACGGAACAAAATAACAATTATTTAAACTAATGGACTTCCCGTAGAAAAGTGTTAAACAATAAGTCCCTACAGCCTAATGCAAAGAACCTTTGCTCCATTTCCCACTCGTAGACGACCTCATCCTTGCTCAACTTTCTACTTGACGACGGTCCTTGTATATTATTACATATGTGAGAACCACAACAGATCCAATACCCAAGTAGAAGATTGACTTTCGTAAAAATTAATTTCAATCATAAACAAACCTTGATTAGGATTCAAGCTTCTCCAAGCTTCTTACGCTTGTTACGCAAGATAATCCTTGCAGTTCCTCTTCCAAATGACCCTTGCATTGTTGCAATGGAAGCAAATTCCTTTGCTATTTGGATCAGTTTCTTTTGATCCTTCACTTTCGCCTTTCCCTTAGCCTTCTTGGATTTACATTGATCGATTTCACAATCAATGAATACGCAAGTATACACTATCAACCAAAGAATAAAGTGAAAGTAGAGTATCGTTCCACAAGGAATTATTTAATAAAATTACCAAGTACTAACTCTTAACCAAATCAATTTTATTTAAACAACCAATAATTGTGATTTTTCTAATTAAGAAAACTAAATTAAAACAATTAAAAGAGATTATTCTAAAAGAAAGCAAATAAACAACTAAAATTTGAATGAATTCAAATAAATAAGGATTAAGACTCCAATATCCCCAATTATGAATTATAAATCAATTATTCAACTATTCCAATTATTATGTCTCTTTGAATTGTTAATGTGAATTCTCAAATGCCAAAAGCCCTCTCTCGAAGTGATCAATTGCCTTCTATTTAACTCCTGATTAATTTTGCTATATCTCTATGCAAAATAATTGAATTAAACTCGCTACAATCCCAATTCCTTATGTGTTATATGCAGCAAATAGATATTCTCATTCTATTCACAAACCTAATTATTCACTGTGCAAATAACTAAGTCACATGTCACCATTCACAGTTCTAACCTTAGAATTCCTTTATCAATTCCTTCTAGAGTAACAAGGTAATTACTGATCAGATAATTAATCAATAAGCACAAAGCAAGATGAACAATTCACTTCAACATAAATAATTAGAATAAATCAAATAATCAATTCATAATCATAAAAAGTTCAATTGTAATGAAAGAGTTAGTTCATAATTAATGAATTAAAATCAAGAATCCACAATTGAATAGACATTAAAAGATAAAAGTGAGAGAAGAGAAGAGAATATAATCTATTGTCAGTAGCCTTGAGACTCCTCTTTCGCTCCTGCTTTGAATCTTCAATGGTCTCCAAGTTGCTTCAATCTCCAATGACTAATTAAGAACTAGGGTTTAGATTCTAATCTAATGGAGTGTTTAATCTAGTCTACTCTATGTAATCTCCCCTTATTTTATGCCTTACATCATGTATTTATAGGTTACAAGTCTAATTTTTAGTTTTGGAACAAACTCAATCCAATTTGGAGTCAAAAAGGTGTCAAAATTCGCCCAAAACGCGAGAATCGCTCCCCCAGCGCCCCATTGCCACGCAATTAAACCTAAAATGGGCGCTTGCTACGCCACTTTTTCTCGACATTTTCGCTCAAGACGTCCTTTGGGAAAATAGCCATAACTTCTTCGTACGAACTCCGATTTAGATGATTCAAGATGTTACAGAAAGAGGAGAAGTAGATCTACAACTTTCATTCATTGAGGTTTTCGAAATAAGGTCTGTAGAAATATTCAAATTGGCTCAAGTGATCTTTGTAAATGGCAAGTCAAAAAACGCGAATCTAGCCACCAATTTTAACGCCGATCCATGTAAATTTTGTCCCAATTCCTACAAAACAACATAAAACATGCTTGAATAGACATAAACACTTAAAAACGAATCTAAAAGACTTGAGAACAACAATAAATTAAGCCCGGATGTATTCAATTCATGTGTATAAAACTCACTCATCAATTTCTTCTTTTTAGAAGATACCTTGGGCCTCTTCCTTTTCTTGGAAGAATCATCCACCAGTAAGACATGGTTCTTCTTGGATGGGAAGTGACCTTCAGCAGTTTTCAACATGTTAAGTAATTCAGGCATGCTGACATCCAACTTATTCATGTGAAAATTCACAACAAATTGTGAGAAGGTGTCTGGGAGTGACTGCAAGACTAAATCTTCACTCAACTCCCCATCCATGATGAACCCAAGTCGCCCAAGACGCTCAATCGATTGATCATCTTTAAGACATGAGTCTCAGCAGTAGTGCCCCCGGTCATCCGAGATCGGAAGAGCTCCTTAGATATCTTATATCTAGCAATTCCTACTTTTCTCACCATACAACTCTTGAAGGTGCAAGTGATCATAGTAGGAGCATCCTGTTTTTACGCCGACGCCAAGCTCGTTACTCATGGATGCGAGCATGATGCATTGAGCCATCGATGCATCATTTTGCCCTTTGCTTAAAAGTAGCAATCTCTTCCTGAGGTCATTTTCGCAACTTTTTGCAGTGTACAGCAAATTCGTGACATAAGAAATCTTTACAACAAAGGAGAACAATTCTCGATTCCTTAACCAAATTGTGTAATTTGGTCCTGGTCACTTTGTTAAGATCAAGTATGCTACGCAAATGAAATTAGTGAATGTGACATTTTCAAAATTCTGCATGTAAAAAGACAATATTTTAGCAAACATTCATTTAATTAATTACCAAAATAAATTAGGTCTTATTTTATATTGGTATCTCCCACTATTTTCTTCAAACTATATTACCCTCATGAATATAGTTCGGAAATATCTAATTAAAGATTTGCTAGCGAGAATAAGGATCCCATTTCAAATGTATATAGCCTTGTGTGTGCACAACAAACTATATATAAATAAATAGGTAGACAACTTTTGTCAATTACATCATCATGTAACTACTTATATTTTGCCTCTTAAATCATAATGGTCAAGTGTGTGCACATCCGAACTAAAATGATTTAAGTTAAGTCATACCCAACATTTCCATATAAGTGAAGAGAAAACTACAGCCCTTGTGTGTGCACAACAAAGCGGTAATGTTCAATTCCTTATAAACATCAAATGTAATAAAAACAACATCTCAAATATTTAATACTCGCCTTGTGTGTGCACAACAAACTCATATTAAATATTCAATGCTCTATTGTTTTTATCATGCTAGAAAGTGACGTTCGATATTCCAAATATCTTTGAACGTTACAACTTAATATAATTTCATTGAGGGGTTTGTTATTATTAGTCTCATCTTGTTTAGCGCGCATGCAAATATATATATAAAATACGCGTCATATTGTTAACATGCGAAGCATGTTTGCATAATATATAATATATATAATACTAGCATGCACATATAGAATACTATATTCTACCCGGATTGATTATGGACTTTTATTCTAGTTTGGTTCACTAGAGCCACCAAGTGAACCAAAAGGTCAAACCCTAGGGTGCAAGAATAAACATTTAAATATAACTATTACATTTAAACCCGGGCTCCATTACAAACGGGTCTTCGAGCGCTCCTTGCTCCTTGATCTCCGGTTCTTCAAAAAATTCTAACTAATCCTATACAATTAAACTATTTAATTTAAATAGAAACCTTGATCGGCAGTCAACGGGAAGTACATAAGAGAGAGAGATAGAATTTACATCAAGAAGAAAACCAGAAAAGACGAGGTACGCAGACCCCATTTAATAAAACCCATTCATTCAAACATCCAACTAAAATAAATTCAATCACATTGGTCAATAATCCATATTCAATCCCATTTATTATCATACATATCATCATATGTATCAATAAATAAAATCATTTCATATATATATGAATATCATTTAATGGGCAATTTTATGTTGCATGAAATCCAATTTTAAGATTAAAATAAACTCTTTATTTTAATTATAAAATTATTTAGAATAATATATATATATATATATATATATATATAACAATTATATATATATATATATAATAGTCCTACTCCATGCGAAGCTGCAGGACCTTGAAAACTTATCCTGGACATAATATATATGTATACTACCACCTGGAACAACATCTGGAAACAAAAGATTCACCTAGTTTTCCTTTGATAACAATATTATATATATATAACTAAAGTTAACAAGCATATTAATTGCCCCGTGATCCGCACAAGTATATATATATATATATATATATATATATATCATATTAATGGTTAAACAAGTTGCACGGACTCGAGTCACTCAACTTTTGAAGAAAAAAATCACCACTTGACCGCATAAAAAATAGTTTTTTCGAAAACAGCTTTTAAGTAAAAATTAATTTTTTTTTTCTTTCATAAAATAATAATTTTATACAACAAATTATGCCCAATAAATTATTCAAAATACATACCCATACATATATGGAATCAAAATAATTAATAATTCGCATAAAGTTTGGCTCATGATACCACTGTTAGGTTTTGTGATAATCAAAGCAGCAATCAAATTGCAAAAATTAGAGAAAACGTAATAAAATCAGATTTTAAAATTTTTCACAAACCAGTTACCCGGATCAATCTTTATGCATATTATTAATTAAACGAAGAATAAGAAATTATGAAATCATACCCTTGTAGAAACGAGCTTCCTCAGTTACGAGTTCACCTCCTACTTCTCCGCGATCTTCTTGAATCTCCGGGTAGATTCCTTCCTTTGATCAATGTAAGCCATCCAAGTGTATGGCCTCTAGAAGTGATCCGCCAAGGAAGAAGAATTTTCAAGAAGAAGGGTGTATTGGCTCAAACCCTAGTTTTTCCTATCTCTATAGAAAAAGGGGCGTACTCTCCAACTCTTGGAATTACGTATGTTTGATATCTGATATAAGACTCCTCTTATAAAGATATCATGTAACCCTATTTTAATTAAAATAATGTATTATTTATTTAATTAAACTCTTTTAATTAAATGAGCTACCTAATCCTATTAGGGATAATTAATTAAACTCCTTTAACTAATTTTCCCTCTTAATCCAATTAGGAATAAATGAGAGTACTTATATTAAATTAATTCCTAAACTCTTTTAGAAATTAAAATAATAATAATTGTAATAATATTAATAAGACTCCTCTTATTAATTTATATTTAATATTTCTAAAATATTAAATAATAAATATTAAGCTACTTAATTTATTCTATCACCATAGATTAAATTAAATATACTTAATATATTATTACGATTATGCCATTAACTTCTTAAATAATTATTCTTCCTTTTATGGTGTGACCCTTTAGGTTCTCCATATTAAAGGTTGCCAGAATAAATCAATTAGAACAATTCTAATCTTATTTAAATAAATAAATTAAACTAATAATTTATTTAAATAAATAATATTTATTCTACAATAGGGATAAGCCTCCCTAGCGATCAACGACTTTCCAGATAATATAGATTTCAACAATTAATCATAAAAGAACTTTTGAGTAAATAGTTACCGTACAATTTAATCCTTCCACCATACAATTTTCCAATTAAATATAAGACATGGAATTACTGTCAAGTCTTATTGTATTTAATTATATGTATTTCGATTCCTAAATGCACAACTCCTAATGAATGCAAATTAGAAACTACTTTCTAATTTCATTCCACCTCGCCAAGGATTCTCGGGTTGTCATTTATCGAATCACATAGGCAGTTTTTCTTCTTTTTACTAGAAGTGGTAGATTCTTTATTGATCATTTATTATCTTCATATATAACTTATTACACCCAAGCATACCCTTGGATATACTCTAAGAGTCTTAAGGAATAAGTCAAAGTGTAATTCATTATATATAAGATACTATGATGATCTCAAGTCTAAGGATCATTTGTACTACTATCACTACTGTGAATTCCTATTGAACAGCAAGTAAAACTCCATTAGGTATTCCTTAGCGAGTCACGCTCAAATGAACTTATTCTCTAATAAGCACTTACATACTTGCTTTAGTGTCTCCACACAAATGATCATGAGATCAATCATCCTCATCTAATGAGCAAACAACGTACGTACCAATCTATCCGGATTCACTAATCCCCTTTTTAGTAATCCATTGATTGGGAATATTTTAGTTTTAAGCTATATAAGAATTTAGATCTCATTAGCATGATCTCATCATGATTCTAAAAGCATTGCTTAAAACTATGGGTTTATCACATATTATTAAAATAGTACCATGTAGATAATAAATGCCTTTAATAAATAATTTTTTTATTAATAAATAAATAAGATTAATTACACAGTATATGCTTTATCATCATACATGATTGGCTTGTATGCATAATACTTTCTGCAGAAGGTGCTGCTAAGAAGAACAAAGGAAAAGGAATAGTTATAAATTAGTTATGATGAACAATATTATTATTATGTCAGATTGTATTATAAACCCTTTTTGTATATCTAAAGGGTATGTCTCGTAATGTTAAGGTTAGTAGACTGGGACTTATGTATTAACAATCTATGTTAATGAGTTATGTATTCCTATTTATATTAAAATGGGTAGTTAGATGGTATTATATTGTGGATCGTGAACACCAAATTGGGGTCAGGGTAACCCGGATTTGGGGGGTGTCATGAGTTGGTATCAAAGTCAGAGGTTATAAATCTTAGGTGGGGTGGGGAAAACCCTAGGATTATTACCCTGAGCGAGATAGAGAATACTCATTTAGAGTATTAAGTGAGGGATTGCAGAAGCGTATCGATAGTGAGATAAGTAGACACATAGTGTGAAGAGTGTGTACTGATGAAGTACTAATCAAGTTGTTTAAACCGATTGTAGGATGTCTGGAGAAGATAAGATGAGTACGAAGATGCGGACCTTTGTCGTGACCAATGCTGCAAGAATCGAGGTGCCAAAGGCAGAGCGAGGCAGTGGAAGAAGTGGAGAAAGATGAACCAATGATCAATCTCGGGAGTGATCATGATTATTTTCCCGAGATGTATCTAAGTGGTGATGAGGAGGCTCAGTCTAAATAAGCTGAGGTGGAGTTGAAGAATAAGATCAAAATTGGAGAACAAGATCAGCTAACTGGAGATGTCCAGGAACTCTGGAGTAAGGTATTTCTCTTGGAGGAGTTGTGGAAGACAGAGTGGGCGTTACACAAAATGAATGAAGAATGGAACGAGCTGAAGGCGCAGGTAGAGAGGATGAAGACTGAAGATGGTGGATCATCTGAAGGAACTAGCAAGAAAGACAAGAAGAAGAGAAAGAGGGACAACAACATCGACAACTCTAAAAAGTCAAACCCGAAAAAGAGGCAAGCCTGTAGCAAGTGTGGGAAGACTCATGTGGGAGAATGTATGATGTGGAAGAACGTATGCTTCAATTGTAAGCAGGAAGGACATATTTCTTTGCATTGTCCTAAGCCGAATATGAGGAAGTGTTTCTCATGTGGAAGAAAGGGGGTCACTAATTTAACAAGTGTCCCAACAAGAAGAAGACTGGTGAAGGGAGTGGTCGGTAGACAACTTAGATATATATATAATAGTATCTTTTGGTAGAAGCTTATGATAGTAAGTGTTATAATATCGAGAATGATGTTTAAGCATATGTATATATATATATATGTTTGAATGAATGAAATCTTTATTTTCTATATGAATATAAGATTAAGATTAAGTTATGTGTTCTTAATACTCATGCTTATGGTAAGTTCATGACTCATGATTATATGAAATATTTTGAACCCCTCAGCAAATGGACGCCAAAGGTCTGACTAGGATAAGTTCATACACTCATATAATTATGGCAAGTTAATGAACTCCTAAGTGTTGTAAGTTTGATTAACGGGGATTAGATATGTGAATTTGGTACATGGCAACTTTTTGTGTAAAGTTGGAGAATTGTAGCTTCCTATGTAAAGTTGAGTACGTTAATCCTAGAATTATTTTAAAAGGGATAGTAATGTGTTAAGTACTATATGTACTATATGCTATTTGAATAAATATGCGATTACATGAGAACTATGTGTTGAATTCTTATTGTGTTAAGAATTTGTATAGAAAAAGAAAATTAATATAAGATTTTTATTAGAGCATGCCGCCTAGACGATAGAATTGAAACCAACGAGAAGAGCAGTCGGTGAATAACGAAGGAGGTCAAGCTGACCCAATGCAAAACTTTGCAAATATGATAGCTGAAGCTATGGAGATTAGAGCTTCTTCTGCAAGAGGAAGAGCGAGGAATCAGCCAGCTGACAGATTGGCTAACTTCAAGGACTTTAAGGCGGTAGGACCTCCTGAATTCAAGGGAACCATAGATCCGATTGAAGCCCAAACTTGGGTAAAGGAGATGGAGAAAGCGTCATTATCATCACATGAGTGGCGTAAGAGCAAAAGACGGCTTTTGCAACATACTTAATGAAGGGAGAAGCTAACTACTAGTGGGAGACTAATCGTGCAAGAGTCGGCACAAATGGTGGTGGAAGCGTGGACAAGATTTAAGGAGTTGTTCTTTGAGAATTACTTCTCACCGAGTATGCAAGTTTCGGATGGAAGCTAAGTTCTTGGAACTTAAGCAGGAGAACATGTCAGTATCAGAATATGCTACCAAATTCAACGAATTAGCAAGATTTTCACCTCATCGTGTGGACATGTAAGCAAGGAAAGCGAGAAGATTTGAGAATGGACCAAGCCGGGATATTCAATAAGGTAAGCAGATTGCAGATCAACACGTTCGCGGCTTTGTTGGAGAAAGCATTAATTGCTGAAGGAGGAAGTGAAGCTGCATCTCAATTTCATCGAGAAGAAGAAGAAGACCAATGATGGTGGAAGCAAGTGGTGGTAGTAATCATAATAAGAGGAAGTGGAGTGAGAATACCCAATCGGGTAAAGCAAGACCAAGAGAATGGGAAAGGAAGGGAACCATGCGCGACCTGCAGAAAGAACCATTCTGGAGTCTATTTAAAGAAGAAAGGAGTCTGTTACAATTGCGGGCAGGAGGGGCACATGTCACCCAATTGTCCCAGTCCGAAGAAAATTCAAGGTTGTTTTGCCTGTGGATCTACTGATCATATAGTAAGGAACTATCCGAAAAGAAATGCGGAGAAGGAAAGTGTCAACAACGGACCCGGTGGTGGAACCTTGGCGATTCGAGGACCTGCATAACTGTGGAAGACCAATCGCCTGCATTTTCATGACGACGCAAGATGTAGTGACTACTAAGGAGGTGTAAGGTGTAACGATTTCGTTTAGAAATTTAATTACGCGAGTAATCTTGGTTAGTTATTACTGTGAATTGTTTTCTTTTATAGATTCAAGTCACAAGTTAGAATTTGAAACACAAATTAATATTGTGTTGTTAAAAATGAATTGATGATACAACTTTAAAAGATTGTAGAGAATAAGAAAGCGGTGATTCCGAGGATGGAATCCTTTTAAGGAGGGGTGGATGTGATAACCCGAGATTTTGAATAATCCAAATTTCACGAATAATTTATATATATATACATATATATTGACTGTTAATATTGTACTGTGTATCTATGATATGAGTATCGAGAAGTAGTCAATTTGTGTATTGACTGAGAAATTAGAGTAGAGTTGTGCTTAATGGAGAATAGAAACCCTAACCCTAAGTCCGGATAGGGATTCGATTGAAAATATAATGGAAATAATTATACTGATGAGTACGTGTTTGTACTGTATAGAATGTTGATCAATGATTGGTCGGGTAGGGTTCAATATTGGTAAACCCTAATAAGGGATTGAAAACTCTAATCTCCAGATTTAAAACCCTAATACATAGTTAGGAACCCTAATCGAAAGCCGGGAAACCCTAATTTTTAATTCGGGAATCCTAAACCCTAATTAAGAAACCCTAATCCTAATTAGTAAGCTCTAAAGTGATTAGTATACTTTAATGAGATTAGTTACCTTTAATGTAATTAGGGAACACTAATTATATTTTTAAAAATCTTAATTTTCTATTTTGAAAGATCCTAATTTAGAAAATCCTAGAAGCTAAAGTTGTAAAACTTTAGGGTTAGAGTCTTAGGGTTAAACCCTAAGGGTTTGGTAAATTCCTTGTATGCCATTAAAATTTCATGTACAAAGTCCAAAGTACCTCTTTACTTAGATATTTAGTTAGAAGATTTGCAAGATCTAGTGAGTCATCACTTGAGATTATCTCATGTGCTTAAATTCTATATCAAATCTTATCCATATCTTGCCAACTTGCACACTTGGATTCATTGCATCTAAAGGATATAAGAGATCTAGAGAGAGAAAGTTCATAAAACTTGCTCATTTTTAACTTTGCTCTCACCAACTCTTATTCTCTCTCATACCTCCAAAATTCTAAGGTAGACCAGTCCTAAATATAGCCCCTAGATCAACCAATAACAGATTGGAAAGTATAGATCAAGGATTGGAAAGCTAGAAGGTATAAGCCCAAATTAATTTTTGATCTTTGTTGCTAAGAAAAATTTTATGTTTAAGTGATAATATTTGTGTTATATGGTGTTTTTAGTTGATCTATGTTGATCCATGATGGATCCATAGCATCAAAGTGGGTAAAGGTTGAGTTTTTTCAAAATCTATTCTTGAGCTCTAAAGGTGTCTGACAAGCAAATGTCAGTTGCCTTAGATCTTCATGTATTCATGTTATGAGTTGTTTTAAAGCTTTAATATGTAGCCTGGTATGTTGTCTATCATCTGCAAGTGGTATCACAGTTATTGATTGGTTAGATTTCGTTTTATTCACGGTCAAAGTCGGTTGACCGACGTTGACTGGGCTAAAATCTGGGCAGCCCAGAACGTATGAAACAGCCTCTGACAATGTTTTTCAAGGACCGGATCTGACAAGTTTTGATGTTGTGTGATGTTGTTGTTGTAACCATATGGTAGTATGTAATATGGGCTTTAGATCTATGTATTTAGATCCTCCAAAATATCCTTAGATCGAGCTCAGTGGACGTTCAAAAGAGGTCACCTGGCCACAGTTTGTGTTTCTGGGAAAAAACCCAGAAACGGATGAACACATGTTCTGACAGGGTATTGACCGAAGCATATCCTGTGAATATTTTGTTGTTAGACTCAGATTTCGTTATGTTGTTATTCTTTGTCATGTGTACTACGATTATGAACCAAGAAACAACTAAAATAGTTAACAGAACACGTTGATAATTGAGCTTGAAAGTGACTGCTTGAGTTTCTGGGTTTTTGGGAAAACCCAGAAACCGTCTGACAATAAGTTTGAAGGCACTGATCAGGTTGTTATGATGTTGTATGACTTTAATGTTGATTGTTAAGGGTATTGTTACATGAGTACTACATGATTGAACTTTAAGGTTGCCTAGAAACGATTTTAAACAAAGATTAAAAGTTGGTCAGAAGTGCACCCTCGAAACCTGTCTGACAGTGTTCTTGAAGCTAAAGAACACCTAAGATGACAGATAAGTGTCGCTATAGGCTTTAGCGACGGTTGCTTTTTATTTTATTTTCTGATTTTCCGGAAAATAATTAAAAATAGAAAATAAATTTTAGAAATTACTAAAAATGGTTTTAAAAATTATTTTAAATTATTAAAAATACTTTTTGACTATTTGAGATATTTTTCATTAATATTTATAATTATTTAAATATTAAAAGTATTTAATTTATTTAATTAGTGTATTAAATAAATTAGAAAAAATGATTTAATATTATGAAAATCATTTTAAATAAGAATAATGTGTTAGAAAATATTTTGAATTAATAAATATAATTTTTAATATTTTGAGAGAATTTTCATTAATAATTTAATATTAATGATATTAGATTTATTTAATTATTATATTAAATAAATAAATTAAAATGATTTTATTGATTTAAAAATCCTTTAAAAATGAGAAAAATAATTTAAAAATATTTTAAGTTATAATTAATGACATTTAATATTTTAATGATAATTTCATTAATATTTGATTATTAATGGTGATGATTTAAAAATGATTTTAATTACTTTAAAATCATTTAAGTAGAATATTGATGATTTAAAATATTTTAAGTTATTAAAATAACTTTAATATTTTGACAAGTATGTTGTTAATAACTTTATATTATTAATTATTAATAATGATGAGATTATTTGATAATTAAATCATTTAAAAATGATTCCGATGTTTGAAAAATTATTATAATAATTGCTTATAAATTTTTAAAAGCTTCCGAAAAATATTATAAATGATATTAGACTTATCTAAAATAATATTGAAGCTTAGAAACCGAGTTTAATTGACAATAGCTGTGTTAATTGTCGGATAGGGTGACCAGATCACCAAGAATGGACCGAAGTCCAACCAGACCAAAATAGTTAGACTTGATAAGTGTTTATCTAGGTTATAAACACTGATGTGGCTATGTCGTAATGTGCCTAGGAGAAGTTTGACTGTGAGTTACAATGTTAAGTGTTATAAATTATTGTGCTAATTGTGAGACCGATATTATTGGTTATAGGTCTTACGAACGCATATAAGTTTATTGTGTAGCTGTAATCAACGGAAGAGGCAAGTTCCTTAACTCAACCTTGAGTTAATATTGTTTAATTATTATTGGTGATTAATTATTGCTAATTAGACCACGTTCAGGGATTTATTGTTGATTATTCGTAGTTAGTGCATGCTTAATAATTCAAATTGAATTACTGATACAATAATATATATATATATATATATATATATATATATATATATATATATATATATATATACATTCGTAGAATAACTATTGTTGGATATACATATCCGTAGAAGCTAGAATTGACAGTACAGATAATTCCTATTTATTGTCGAATTATGTTGAGAAATGTCTTAGCCAATTACTCTGGTTAGATGAACATTTGTTAGAACTTGATAGGTTCGAGAAGAGAATTAAATTATTATCGATGATCGATGCCAATTATTTCATTAGATTGAGAAGTAAATAGAATTTGAAATCACAGTATTTCGTTGTAAAATCAAAATCTTGATTCTAAGACTGAGAAGAACAACCTTTTATATAAAGGGAATATTTTATCGATCGAGTATTTGGCCTTTGCGCGCGATTAAGTATTATGCATAATATAGGGTATACTAAAGCTGATCACTTTATATACTTGCAGAGGGGTATGATTTAATCTTTATGGTTATCTGATACACCTGGGTATATCAAAGTATATCTTTGATAGTTACTCAAGAAAAGAAGTTTAAGATCCAATGGATCGCTCAGCATAAATCTGGAAAACATTCCACTTTACTATTTCGTAGAATTAATTCTTGATTATTCATTTGAATATCGTAGAAAACCTTGAAAGCGTTGTACTCTTTCATTATCGAATTATTGTTGCATAGAATGTGAGAAGGTTTGATATTGATTTCTATATCTTTATTGTATCTCTTAATTTGCGGAGTAAACTTGTTGCTCACCCTTGCTATAAATAAAACTTTTCAGCTAGGGACAAAGTTGCAGAAGGTGCTGCGAAGAAGAACAAAGGAAAAGGACTAGTTATAAATTAGTTATGATGAACAATATTATTATTATGTTGTATTGTATTGTAAACCCTTTTTGTATATCTAAAGGGGCATGTCTGTAATGTTAAGGTTAGTAGACCTGGGACTTATGTATTAACAATCTATGTTAATGAGTTATGTATTCCTATTTATATTAAAATGGGTAGTTAGATGGTATTATATTGTGGATCGTGAACACCAAATTTGAGGGCCAGGTAACCTGGATTTGGGGGTGTCACACTGTCTCCCCTAGTACAGCTTCGTATTGTTTTGGATGACCCAACAGTGTCCTCCGTCACCCTTCCTAAAACCACCGAAGTGTCTCCTCTTGCAATTGTTCTTCACAAACTGTTATTGCAGACAATCTCCTCCGTCTCGCCTTTGGTGGAGCTGATTTCACGTATCAGGATTTGGTCTTAGTGGCTTTAATAATGATCGGCCAACCTTTTAATTTTTCACTCATGATGCTAAAACACATGATTCACTATGTTAAACATTCCAAAAAGTGTCTTCCCTACAGCTGCTTCCTCACCAAATTGTTTACTCACTTCCAAATCCCACTCGACGATGAAAGCTCTATCAAATTAACTGACTCCATCGATTCCAATTACCTCAAAGGGGCTCATATCATACTACTTAAAGGAAAGTTCATACGTGTGGTTCCCGAGATTTCCAAACCCATGCCTCCCACTTCACTGCCTCCTTCCCCAGAAATTCTCACTCTCTTTCACTCCATAGCAAACAATCAAGCCCAAATCACTTCTGATGTCAAAGATATTCAACTCCATCTCTCCGTACTTGAAAAAGGCAAACTTCTCATTCGTCATGATGATCTTACTGCTATGTTTCGTAATGTGGAAGATGAGTTCATAGACCTTCAAGCTGGATTCGAGTTGCATACTCAGGCGATGGTCGAAGCCCTACAACGGAAGATGAACCGCAATGCCTGCTAATTAAGTATTGAGCTTAAGTTCATCAGCCATCAAGTTGGAACTCTTGGACATTTTACCGAGCGCCGCATGAATGACCTGAGTGAGGAGCTACAAGCCGATCAAGTCCAGTAGCGCATCCCTGAATGGCCCCAATGCAATTGGATGGCAGAATATCAAGGTGACTTTATGGACCTGCCTCTCCCACCTCCTACCTTCATTGCTCGTCCTCCTAGATTTGCCAACACAATGTCCCTTGAAGAGATCGAACACCACAGGCTTCACCGACCCTATTTCACAGCCCGCGAAGCCAATCACGTTAATATGGAGGAGGAGGATGACTAGCTGCCCTGCCCCCTTTTGGCCTTCTGCGTACACCTTTTTGATAGATGCCAAAGGGGGAGAAGAATTATGCCTGCTACTTTCTGCTTTTCCTATTCCTATTTGACTATCTTTTAAATTTTCATGCATGGTAACCTGTGTTGTTAAGACGATGGTTTAATTTTTTTGATGGATGATGGTTTAAATAGTTTACTATAATTTCTGCTTCTGCTTAACATGTTGTGGACTAACCAGAAAATGCAGGGTTACTGTTAAACTTTTCATAAATTGCAAAATGCAGGGTTACTCAAACACTGCATATATGCAATCAAAAGTATGCATGAACTAAGGGGGAGCTGTAACTCTACACTGCATATATGCAGTCAAAAGTATACATGAACTGAGGGGGAGCTATAACTCTCTTGAAATGCATAGTTTTAGGGGGAGCCATAATTATCTTGTTGTCATCATCAAAAAGGGGGAGAATGTTGACTTATGTCACACTCTATGTTTTGATGATGACCATATTATTTCACTAATTCTATTATATACCATTTCAGGAAAGCAATGACATCTCAAAGAGGAAGGCTCAAACGTCAAGATGCCAATGCAAAGCAAATTTGAGTCCTAGGAATATATGTAAGATCTTAGCGATTATTACTTTCCAAAATAAGGCTCTAGGACATGTGCATTACAATCATACTTGCACTCTCATACGTGAGCTACCTGCTAAACTCACTAGTTCAAATATGCATGAATGTGTTGTTACTTAGCATGACACATGAAATCAAACCTTGAATATTCAATACATATATGGTAGATTTGAAGTAAATGATCGATTGCAGTCAATACCATAAATCTATCGATTGTCATCTCCTTGATTCACGTAAGCACATATCATAAATCATGTTGCATAGATTGCGTCATAAATCAAGGGTCTTAATTCTAGGAAATTAATTAAGGTAACTAGTTGATTGCATATATTACCATATGTTGCACATTCATAGCAGAAATCATATGTCATAATCTCGTCTCACGATTTGAGCAACTTAATTGGATAATTCTAACGGACCAATGCATGTTAAGATATATGGAAACATGTCAGCACATGTGTATGGGCATATAAGATAATAACTGTCGACTGTGTAATTGGGACTGTAAGAAATCTGTATCAAGCCTTTCTCCCATGCAATGGAAATTAATTATGCCTTAAATACTGATGGCATGATATCTCAGAAAATAGAATCTCTGTGATTAAAATCAAGCTGAGAATATCATGATCAATATAGAATGGCAAGATTTGTGTAAAGCGTTTTAATTAGCATATCACAAATGACAAAACCTTGCAACGGTAATAATATTCTGGAAGTGATCTATATAAACTGAGCTCTTTAATACATTCATACACGAAAAACATACACAGCAAGTTATATCATACAAGCTACGAAATTATTTTTCACTGACATAGACATTGATTGTATTAAGAACAGAGTTGCAGCTACGAAGAACATATAGAATATATTCTGGTAATATTCTTCTTGCATATCATTTCATTCCATACTAGAGCCTTGAGTTGGTGAGTAATATATTTCTTGATCATTAGACCTCTAGTGTGTATTTTATTTTTTCCTATCTCAATCAATATTACATGTAATCCTGTTTTGAATTGGTAACTTATTATAGTCAAGTTTAAGGGAAACATAGGTGCTTAAGAGTGCATAGGTGCACATGGAACAAAGGTGTTCGAATGGCTAGAACTTGTATTATAATTAGAAGAAGTTAATAAAAGTGAGTCTCCAATACTAGTTGGTATTGGACGTGAACTAGGCTACTATTCTAGAGGGTAGTAGTTGAACCACATAAAAATCCTGGTGTTTATGTGACTACATTCTGTTCATTAACATTCTGCTATCTATCCAGCGGCCTGCATTCTTTATATTCAGTAAATCAATTGAATCAAAATCCTGATTTTATAATCCAGCTTGCTGCATTCAAAGGAATTTTTATTAATCAAAAAAGTTGGACATAGTTTGTGCCTACACTAATTCAACCCCCCCTTCTAAGTGTACCTACTTAAATTTCACTTGGCCTGCATAACCATCAGACACCTCATTTGTCTAGGCGATTTGCTACCATGAAAAACTACCTTTGACGGAGTCATAAGGTTTACACACTTCTTTTGGCAATCAATTATCGCTCCATAATTTAATAACCAATCCATCCCCAATATCACGTCAAATTCTCCAAGTTTTATCGGGGTTAAATCTACTTTTATAACATTTCCCTTAATGTTCACCCTACAGTTCTTGTATACGAATCTAACAAGAATTACCTCCCTATTCGCAATTTCTATGTTTAAAGGGAAATTCAACTCTTCATTAGGTATTTCTAACTTCTTAGCAAATTCATCAGATATAAATGAGCAAGTAGCACCTGAATCAAATAATACATATACATTTATATCATTGATTGGGATAATACCTGACACGACATCTTTTGATTGCACCGCATCCTGCACCGTTATATTGAAGGTTCTTGTTGTGGGCTTATTTGTTGATGTTGATCCAGCAATAGTTAGTGTACCTCCACTAGCATTTCCCTTGCTTCCATTTGTCTCACCAGATTTCTTCTTTTTGGACACTCGCGAGTAAAATGATCCTTCGACCCACAGGTGTAGCAAACATTCTTCTTAGGTTGAGTGCAATTTGGGGCAATGTGACCCTCCTGGCCATAGTTAAAGCATGTCTTCTTCCCCCTTAAGCACATACCCGTGTGAAACTTCTCGTCTGTAGTACATGCGTCAATCTTCTTCTTCTGCTGGTTACCTTGCTGATTTCCAGCTCCCACATTTGCATTCCACTTTCTCTTCAAATTGTTGTTGCCATTTCCACCGTTACTACCTCCACCAATTTTATCTTCACCTTCATTCTTCTTCTTCTTCCTCTGCTCTTGGTTGTGTTTTGTTACAGCTTCGCCTCCACTCTCAGCGAGAATTTCCTTCTCAAGCACTACTACAAACGTCTTTAGCTGGAACAAAGAGACTCTGTTGTACAACCATGGCTTCAGTCCCTGCTCGAATCTTCTTGCCTTGCGCTCATCCGTATTCACTTGATATGGCGCAAACCTCGCTAACTCGTTGAACCTTGCTGCATATTCTGACACTGTCATGGTGCCTAGCTTCAGCTCTAGAAACTGTACTTCTATCTGATTCTTTGAACTTTCTGGGAAATAGTTCTCAAAGAATATTTCCTTGAACCTTTCCCAAGATATTACCCCTTGACCTCCTCGAGTTTTATTGGCTTGCCACCAATAACTAGCCTCTTCTTTTAACATGAATGTTGCAAAAGCAGTCTTCTCATTCTCCCCTACCCTAGCAACATCGAAAACCTTCTCTATTTCCATGATCCAGGTCTGTGCCTTAACCGGATTCATGGACCCATGGAATTCTGGTGGCCCAACCACCTTGAAATCCTTAAAAGTCGCAGCTTGATTCTGTGGCTGATTCTGTAATGCTCTCGTCAGTAGCATTACGAATTGCTGAACTTGATTATCCTCAACATTATTGTTATTCTCAGGGTTCTTTTGTCATGGTTGACGTCTTGGAGGCATTTTCTGTTAAAATACATCCATTAGATTCTATTCAACCTTTTAAGTATTACGTATTCAACTTGCACATCGCAAAAATTACCACATAACACACAATATCTTGAATGAATAGTAACTTTAATTTATTCATAATATTTTAAAACATAATAATGATAGCATTCATACTATCTACATCACTTTCCTGAACTACAAAAGTTGCAAGATTACTTCATCAACATCACATCCCATTGATTATATCATACCCGGGATTTACATATTATTTACTCACTAATCACATAATAATTACATTTATGACGTTCTATTAAAATGCTGCATAGCCTTACGACGCTCCTCTTCCATAATTCGAAACATTTTTCGGCGATCTAATATGTACGATGGCAACGTCTCGAACTGAATAGGATAACACATGACCCGATCTTGAGCTCGATCGATCACGGTGTTGAATACAGTATGCATCTCTTCCATCTTCATCCTCTTTGTTAGTGCGTCTCTCTCTGCTATTCTGGCTCGTTGATAAGCTTCCTCGTACGCGTCTTTGGCTCTTTCCCTCTTAGTAGATTCCTCTTTCAACTTGTTCTTCAGCTCTGCAATCTCTGCTATCATTCGCTCGTTCTCTCCTTCAGTGTGAACCAGCTTCTCTTCAACATTATTCAGACGTTCCTCTCGATCCTAGATCTCATCGTCCTTTTGTGCCATCGAGGTCTGTTGTTCAGCTACTATCTCTTGCAACTCCTCGATGATATCTTAAAGTTCCACATTACGGTCATACACCTCGTCGTACATACGGGCAGCTATTAAGTTAAGTGGAAGTTCTTCCTCATCATCCTCCTCATCCGACTGTGGCAGCTCAAAAGGGTCCTCCTCGTCCGTCTCTATCTCATCATCCTCATCAGGTATTCTCTCCTGCTCAACAACTGTGACAAGTAGAGTTGCTTCCCGTGGCAGTAGTTCTTCCCACACCACCTAAATATCTCGAGACTCCTCCTCTCTAGGCATCTAGGATCCTTCCTCCCTAGTCTGATTGGATCCTCCTACATTAGCTATCCTGTCAACCAAATTTTTAAGTTTTAATTACTAACCATCACTACTCGACACTCACGAGCACATAAGTTATAATCACATAAGCACATAAGTGTTTTATTACTTTTTTTCCTTAAAACTCGATAAGAGTTTATCATCACTATCTTTTCAAAGGTTACTTCCTAAGGCTTTTTCCCACCTAAGGTTAATAACCTAAAGCTCTGATACCAACCTGTGACACCCCAAAGATAACCAAAGACTGGAATCAAAATATAGAATATATATTTAAGGGTCATAAGACCACAAACTATGTCCACAGTTGTAAGTAATCTTTTAACTTCAACTTTAACAGTCATAAGACTATAAGGACTCCTCATACTTAGGGGGATCAGCCCTTCATACAATGTATTATGCACAAACATTTCAACGCTAAGCGTAAATTATACCCTAATAATAGGGTTGTTCATCTCAGTATTTAGAGTACAAGTCCGCACCAAAGTAAATTTGGTTTGGATACATTTCAAGGGTAATTAAAAATTCAACGGTCATCAATTAAGGATTAGTTGAATACAATAATGATAACATCATGCTATGAAATAATCATAACTGAATCGACATTGTAAATTAAGATCATGCTTTAGGAATAAACTAATAGCATAAACATCGAATAATCATAACGTACCTTGCTTGAACAATATTAAGCCAAGGTTATTTAGAATTGAGTACTAAGCATCCATAACCAATAGTAATTTAAACGATAAAACTTGTTTAACATGAGTTTATCAGAATATGTAAACTTGCATGCCAGATAACAAGTGAAAGACAAAAATAACTTGTTCAATATTAGAATAAGATTTAGAAATCATAAACAAACTAGATACAAGAACTTGCTCACGTAAGAATAAACTTGCACAATGTAATAAATGAACTAACTCAACGAAAGTGTAGAGTTAGAAAACTTGCTCAATTGTAAAAGTAGAATTAGAGAACTTGCTCAATGTAAAAAGATAAGTTTAGAAACTTGCCTCGAGCGTAAGCTATAATATTAAACTCACGTTCACCTACACATAGGTTTAGAACCACAATATCTTTTAGACATACTAAAATATCATAGCATATGCATTTCTAGTTAGACTTGTTATTTCAGCACAAGACTTATGCTACTATACAAATATCAAAAATTTCAAGCGTTAACCTTCACAACACCTATTTACTATTCATCATGCTTAATAAATCACAACATGTCATTTTCATAGTTTACTAACTTCTTATAACATTCGAATTACTAAACACATTTCACTATATTGTTTTAACCTTGTCATTACACATTTGACATGCTAACATAACCTTAAACCATGTTATGTTTCTATCCCAAGTCTGTAGTAACAATAGAACTCACTGTCTCGGAGATTAGGTATATGCGCAGCCTACGCCATACACAAGACCCAAGGCAATTCACAGTAGTTTTTAGCTCTTGGCACTCAAACAGTAATGCTTAGTGCATGCATGCAGGTAGAGACAACAATGAACAGTAGCCGACTTTAGCCCAACAAACACGAATTTCACCCATCAAACAGTAATATTAACACGTAAATGGTATAGAACTATCACAAACATGTTTCCTAACATATTCCTCAACATAGAACAATTTAACAACAATTATACTAGTTTAATTTCCTCAAATTCCATATTTTTATATAAAACTTCATTTTTGAGTTCCTTAGATAAAAATCATCACTGTAATCTCAATTCTTCACTAAATCACTTCGTTCAAACTACATTATCTTCGTTTCTTAACGAACTAGCATGAACAGGACTCAATTTATAGTTTATCATACTAATTGACCATCATAATTGGTACTTTTACAAGACATATGAGAAAACATATACTGTCATTATTTTTTTCTACTTTTTGAATGAAATTAGCATACAATCACAGTCTAAACACTAGTTCTAGCATCACAACACATATAACTACCATAATTCAGTTACATCACAACAATTTGGAAGAAATAGAATTCACAGACCATATAAATTTGTACAGTAAACTCATATATGTATATAAATATATACATATATATATATAATACTAAGGTTTAGATAAAATACCTTCAAATGGTCGAACAATCCTTGCTAAACTCCACTGAAATTGCTGGAAATTGCTTAAGTTCTCTCTCAATTCTCTCAACTCTCTTTGTATTTCTCTTAGGCTTAGCAACTTGAATGCGTTAAAAAAACAAACTGATAGCTATAATACGTAAAACTCAACTGATAGTCATAATAATACGCACACTAATTGGAATATCAGTTACACCCTAATGTATATGTTATAATTATATTTTATTTATTATTTTAATTTATTTTATTTATAATTCAAAATTCAAAAATTAATAATCCAAAATCCATAAGGCTTTATTTGGCAAAACCCTTTAAAATTTAAAGACTTAATATTTTAAGCCTTGTTTGGCAAAAAATAAAATTAAACTCATTTAATTTATTTTTTTATAAACAATTTAGTTTATAATTTATAATCACATATTATTTATTTGGATTTCTAAACCAACATTAATCAAATAAATTAATTATACACACTATTTTTAATTAAATATACCATTTAAACAAATAACACAAAATTATAATTTTATTATAATTTTATTTAACAATTTAACATACCATTATTAATCAACAACATAAAACCTCATGTCATATTACAACGCTCTAAATTATAAATTAACTTGATTTAGAATATTATCTAATAAATTTAAATTCATAAATTTTTACTAACAACCATCACATCTACAAAACATTTATTCGACAATAAACACCTCAAATAAATATTTATAATTCAATAAATATTTAAAATTATAACATGAAATTTCGGATTATTATAGCAAATGTCAATGCCGACGGTCCTGCTATTGTTCAAGTTAAGGGTCGATCAGTGGCGTATGGTAGTCAAACCATCAATGCACTTTTTGCGACACCTAAATATGATGACAAGGACTATATGGAGCCGGGGCTTCGCAACTATGACTTGGACGAAATTGTTAGGAGACTCTGCAAGCCTGGGACAGTATGGAAAACTAATGACACAGCGGGTGAGAAGACCAGCTTCCTACATCATGCACTCAGTCACTATGGGAAGGCGTGGTACAGTTTTGTCTGTGCCAACATGCTCCCTACTCGTCACCTTAGCGACGTGACTAAGGATAGAACGATCCTATTATTCGCTATAGTCACAGGTTTGGACATAGATATAGGAGTTCTGATTCATTATTCCGTCCTGAAGGCGATCAAGAGTAACACTTCTGGGGGACTTCCACATCCATCCTTGATCACTCGATTGTGCAAGAAGGCGGGTATTCATTAGGGACCAGAAGAGATAGCTTTGTCGCCCATGTTAGTCATTAACCATCAAGTCATCTCACGCTTCAGTGTATGGGATGGGGCAGCCTCACATGTCAGAGGTGAGGGGTACAGGCCACCTATTAAGCCACCTCCCACGTCAGAGGCCGAGCACTCGCAACAACCAGAGTCAGGCTCAGCTACACAAGGACTATTGGCAGAGATTATGGTATCCCTCACCCTACTACATTAGAACCAGAACACAATTGCTTAGAGGCAGTAGAGGCACATTGCAGCGGTGGCCCAGAGGCAGGACATAGCGATGCAGTATCAAGCTAAACTGGTCAACACTATGTAGAGCATCTACACAGCCTATCGTGGTGAAGACGCTGATTTCATGCCATTCCAGTTCTCAGAGCCTCCTGTTTTACCACCCTACCCTCCGCCATCGCCACCTGCAGAAGATAATGAGGATGAGGCTGATGTTGATGTCGAGTAACCAGACGCCAGGGAAGCCCTCTTGTATTAATTTATATATGTGTAGCAATGAGGGCATTGCTCATCTTAAGTTTGGGGGTATTATGGGTTATCTGTTTTGTTTCGTCTAATGCCATGATAGGTTGCCATGTCTTATTATTTTGTTTATGTTTTATCAGTATTGTAGTGCAGTCATTGTTTGAACTGCAGTTTTGACATCCTTTTGGGCTTGATTAGCCTTTAATTTATTATATTCTTATATTATTATGGATGGATGCCATAAACAGTTTTTTGTTTTTATTTATTGATGCTTTGATTATTATCAGCATGTTTGCTTGGGTTATAGCTTATACAGATTTTTACGCTTGTGTCATTTTAATGGCCTTATTACCCTATTTTGAGTTGTTATTATGCAAAGGTTTTATATTATTTATTAATTTTTGATTGTGGCTAATGATAAGTGCCAGGTGATTATGTCTATTTCTTAAAGTTTGTGTCAAGCATGTATGGATGAGGGGTTAGTTTAGTTGATAAGTTGATATTGTTATTGATCCGTCCTTTTTAGCAAGCACCGACCAACTGTTTAACTAGTTATATTTTGGATTTAATTTACGTGTTTATTGCTTTGAGAATATGTTCACTCTGTTAAAACTTTCATGAATACAAGGTAATAAAAGACTTAGACGCTTATACAGTTTTGGATCTTAGATTCTGGCATGTGTACACATATATAAAATATATATATATATGTATATATATAATGATAATAATAATAAATATATATCAAAAGTAGTGTGGTGGGTCGAGATGGAGCATGAAACACACTCACCCATAAACGCAGACCGATGTTGAGATAGAGCATAAAATGCACTCACCTAATAATCTTCAGATTTCGTAAAGTCTAATTTGGCTTAAGTTGATTACGTGGCCTTTTCTGCTCGAGTTATTAGATTCATAAGGGTGTTCTACACCTAGTGCCCTAAAGTCATCTGGTTTGGGAGTCATTGATCAAAATCTCATTAATGGGTAGCTCTGAATAGCCTAAGGTAATTAAGCATTGTCCGAGTCAGATTTTATTATCTTTATGCTAGAGCTTTTTGATCCTTTCTTGCATTTGCGTCTTGTTCTTAATGCTTGTTGATTATTCGAGTTGTAGAGTGAGCATATTGGTATTCACAATTGACTGTGTGAACTTAATTTGAGTTATGATTAGTTAGGATGGTTGGTTTTCATACACACACATAGAATGGATCGAATACATTCTTATGCTTAATATTGATTGAACCCTTATTCATATCTGTATTTGTCCTATTCTCTGGGAGTAGCTATGATTGATCTTAGAAGCCATGATGCTAGTATATAGTTTTATACTTCATTCACGTGTTATTTTACTGTTGTTAATTCTATTTTAGATAGTTTACTTGAGGACAAGCAAAGACTTAAGTTTAGGGGTATTTGATAAGTGGAATTTATACCCGCGAATCGGATCCTTTATTGCTTAAATAGATGTTTGATCTTCGTTGATTATATATAGCTTTTATATTATTTTAGTATTATTTTTCTTAACCTATGCGTTATAGGGCTTTTATGGTCTTTTCCAGCTTGCAGGGGCAAAACGGTTAATTTTCCAATATTGGTTCTGCAGCGCCTATGCCAGGCGTAAACCTGGCGCTGCAGCACCCCAACCAGGTCAATGATGACATCAGCATGCCACTGCAGCGCTCCAATCCCTTTATAATTCAACGCGAGCTCCGGTCTCCTTATGCTGACTTAGCACTGCAACGCCGGTCCAAGCCTTTAATTCTTGGCCATAAATATCACCTTCTAAGTGTCCAGTGAGAAGAAATTTGGTTTTGACCTAGCTAATGGAAAAGGATTGGGATATAAAAGGGGGAGTTAGCCTCCTTAACTGAGATCAAATCCCACTATGGGGTAGAGCTTTCTCCTTCTTTTTTGTAATTTTTTTCCCATTTTCTCTTAGGTTATGCTTGTAAATATAGTAGCATAGATTAGGGAGATGCTTGGGAATTCTTGGAGCTCAAGAGCAAATTAGCAACATGGATTGGAAAGCTTGAATGAAATGGAATTCTTGGAGATTGAAGAGCTTTGACAAAGTTTATTCTTATCCATTTGTTTCCTTTGGTTTTGTAACCCATAAATGTTGTCTTTATTGCTACTTATATTTTGTTCAAGAACCATGAACTAATTATTGGCTCTAAGGTTATAATGGACCCCTTTGTTATTTAAATTAAATGTCTTATCTCTTTGGTTGGCACCATATACTTTGGTTTAATATATTCTTGCTTAATGATTCTTGTTAAGATATTAGTGATGATTTTGGTAATCTATATGATGTTGGAAGAGGGATTATAGATTTACACCCAAATATATTAGCATGTGATTATGAGTTATCGACTTGTTTCGACTGCATAAGCTGTGTGTAGAATAGACATATATATGTGCACCACGTGTGACCAAATTGAGAACTTAAGCTTTAAATCCTTGTTATGGTTAATTCACATAGACATGTGTAGCATTATCACCTAGCTTGGATGTTCTTTTCTATTCTATTCCCTATCGGGTGGATCTAGAGATGATATGTTTGTACATACCTCATAAGAGGTGTATGAGCACTTGTGTGTTCTCGGTTGACAAACTGTTGTGACCGCTAAGACCAAAGAGAGAACGGTAAGAAGTTTGATGAAGCATAGCACACCAGGTGTTTGACAAAATGCCAGTGTGGGGTAAAGTTATGACCTTTTCTTGTAGCACCTTCGATACCCTTCATTATCCATTTACTTGCTTTGATAATTATATATAACTAGAATAGAAACAAATCTGTATTTCTACTATTCGAATAAGACTTAAGCGATACAAAGTCGGTATTTGGTAAATATTAGTGATAGTTCCTCGTGGGTATGACACTTTCCTTATCACTGTATTACTTGTTAGACCGCTTATACTTGCGCGTGTTTAGTGATCAATTTTCTGACCAACAGTGCCTAACACCTTCCCTCCGCATAATCAATCCCCCGGACCTAATGAATCTCGGTTTTGTAGACCAGTTATACAGTGTCACATCACTAGGTCTATGTGAAAACCATTTCTCGATTGAGTTGGTGCAACCATTTAAAAATACCAACTGGTGACTCTTACAGTCAAATCGTCGACATATACATGTCGGACCTTTTCAAACTTGTTTTTTCAAACAAATCTCACCTAACATGAGAACACCAAAAGACAAGAACAAAAAGGGACAACTAAAAATCCCAACGTCGACACACATCCTCCTCAAGTTTTCCATTGAGGAAGGCCGTTTTCACGTCCATCTGTGACACCCCCAAATCTAGGTACTTCATTCCCACAAGATTTGGTGCTCACTATTCAAACATTTATACTTTCTACCCAAATAAATATTATTTAAACCATAAAATCCTCCCTTTAAATAGGGTTACATAATTAAACTCAAAACATCCCAGGTTATCTAACCTTTAAACGTCATTCAAATGCGGAATTAAATTATTACATAATGTCATTAAAATTAAGTCTAAGATCGTCATAATAAAAGTACAAATCAACATCACTTGTACAATTTTCCCTTTCCTTTGCTAGTTGAAGGTTCATCTACCCTCTCCATTTTAGCTGCAATGAGTTTATAAATATGCAAGAGTGAGCAAAACAATTGCCCACTGGATATAATAATAAATCAACAGTAGAATAACAATAATATCTGCCAACGAATAGGCTCATCAAAAATTGGATAGTACACTAACAATGATAATAAGGAACTGAAATCCAAAATATAGAATATACATAACTGAGGGTCATAAGACCATGAACTATGTCCACAGTTGTAAGTAATCTTTCAACTCTAACTTTAACAGTCATAAGACTATAAGGACTCCTTGTACTTAGGGGGATCAGCCCTTCGTACCATGTATTGTTCACAAACATTTAACGTTACGCGTAAGTTATCCCCTAATAATAATAGGGTTGTTTATCTCAGTATTTAGAGTACAAATCTGCACCAAAGAGAGTTTGGTTTGGATAAGCTTTCAAGGGTAATTTGAAGTTCAACGAACATCAACTAGAGGACTAGTTGAATTAATAGTGTTTGAGAATCATAACAGATGTTTAATAACATCATAACATAGAACAATTTAGAATCATAAATGAACTGACTATACATGTTAAACTCATGCTTGAAATAACTATAGAGAATAAGTATTTAACAAAATGAAGAAAATAGTAAACCTTTGCTTGAACAATAAATAAGCTAAGGTTAGAGTCTTATAACATTTAGAAATGAAATTACAGATTGTACCATAACCAATAGTAAGCTGAAACTAAAACTTGCCCAACAAGGTATTAAATTCATGCAAGGGTTAAAATAGTTCAATAATAGAGACGAGAGTTCAAACTGTGTTCATTATACAAGAATATAACTTAAGAAACTTGCTTAACCATAAACAAGTTAGAGTAAATCAACAAAATGAGAATTCAAATACCATTAGAATTAAAATTTGCTCGAATGAGCTCTAGGGACAATTGTCTTATTCAATCAACAGTTGAAATAGGAAGCTTGCTCAAACAAAGAATAAAGCTACATAATGTAATAACGGAACTAGCTCAACGAAAGTAAAGAATTAGGAAAATTTCTCAATGTAAAATATAGAGTTTAGAAACTTGCCTTGAACGTAAGCTATAAAATTAAGCTCACGATCACCTACATATAATTTTAGAACCACAATACCTATTAGATATGCTAATATACCATAACATGTTCATTTCTAGCTAAACTTATCATTTAAGCACAAGTCTTTCATTACCACTTACATTTTCGAAATTCCAAGTGTTATACTTCGCAACACTTAACTAACGTTCATTATGTATACTAAATTATCACATAACGCGTTCTTGATTTACTAATCGCATTTGCAACTTTGAACTTACTAACCACAATTCACTATGTTATGTTAACCATAACATTACCCATTTAACATGCTAAGAGCATTCACAACAGTTTCCCCAATAGACTCTCTATCCCCACATTTAAAGAATATATCAATAAATTAGTATCCAACAGTTTTCTTATCCTTATATAATTCTCTATTTTAATCCCTATATATGATTTGACTCCTCAGGATGAGGGAATCAAAAGAGTGTTCCCTATTTATGTAAAATGACATTTCACACCCTATTTATTGCAATTTTATGTTGGTTAAAAGATCTTATCTCACTTAATTGCTGATTTGGGTATGCCTATCAAATTCACTCATTTTTATTTTTTAAACAAAGGAATTAAAGAAGAAAGAGAACTATAAAAAAATTAAAAATCAGTCAAATTTTGATTTTGATCATTTTTTGTAAAAAATATTACTAATAATTATAAATTTATTGTTTTATAATTAAAATAAAGTTCTCATAAACACATAATGATCGTTGCACATTTTGATTTCTAGCAATATCTATTTTTAAATTAAAATAATTGCAATTTTTAAATTCAAACAACAATTACTTTTAAATAAAAAATAGTTACAACGTTCAAAACATGATTTGACTGTTAGAACTTTCAAATTTTAATTTTAAAATTTTAAAATTTAAAATTTAAGGAATCAATATAAGGAACCTGTTGGGTATATAGTGAAAAAATTGAATCCCTATCCTACAGAATGACCCAATAGCACTGCAAAGTAGAGATAAAGATAAGGAAACTGTTGTGAATGCTCTAACACAATTTTAGACCACGTTATGTTGATATCCCAAGTGTACAGTAACAGCAGAAAGCAGAATCTCAAACTAGGGTATGGCGCAATTCAAGCTCAAGGCCTGCATTGCTTTTTTTTTTTTTAGCACACAGTAAGCTGCTTGGGGTGTTCAGACAGACGCAGAGAGGCTAATGAACAGTAGCCGACTTTAGCCCAACAAACATAAATTTCACCCACCAAACAGCGAAATTAACACGCCAAATAAATATACAACTATCATAAACATGATTGCTAACCTATTCAATCACTTAGCACAATTTAACAACAACTAAAGCTATTTTAATTTTTCAATTTTCATGTTTTTCATAAAAACTCAATTTTCTTGATATTCATTCTAGAAATCATCACTGTGAATTCATTATTTGGCCAATTAACTCCATTTCAATTACGTTATATTCGTATCTCAATGAACTAACATATACAAGCTTCAATGTATAATTTCACACACTAATTGACCACTAAAATTGATACTTTTCATGAACATATGAAAAAAAAATACATAAAAACATACACTGTCGAAATTTTCTTCTACTGTAAACCGAGATTAGCATGCAATTATTGTTTAAACACGACATATAATCATCATATACGCATGTACTCATCATAACTAAGTTACCTCACAGCAATTCGGAAAAAACATCATTCACAGAGTATAACAAACTTTACCGAGATACTCATAAATAATATCAAAATAGTAGAACATACCTTTTGTTTGCTTGATGTAAATTCTTGCTAAACACAATCGAATTTCTTTGTGAAAATCCTAAGCTTTCTCTCAATTTCTCTCAACTCTCAATTCTCTCTATTTACAAAGCACAACTAGAATGAAACTACGATAGCTAGAATGCGTAACATAAAAAAACACAAACTGATAAAAACACAAACTGATATGGCCTTAATAGCCATCATCAGTTATCAAAATAACGTCTATAACATAAATACCTTATATTTATTATTTATTTTATTTTATTTATATTATTTATTTTAAATTTCAAAAGTAAAAATATCAAAGGCCCTAAGGCTTGTTTGGCAAACCAATTAAATTTTAAAGAATTAAAATACTTAAGCCTTGTTTGACAAAAACTAATTTAAACCCTTTTTTAATTTATTTTAATAAACACTTTAGTTTATAATTATAATCACATACTATATTTTAATTAAATATAGCCTTTTAGCAAAATCACAAAATTATAATTTTTATTATAACTTTATTTAATAATTTAATATACCATCTCAATTATTAAATCAACAATATAACATCTCATGTTAATTTACAAACTTCTAAATTATAAATTAATTTAATTTAGAAAATTTCTAATAAATTTAGATTCATCAATTCAACAATCGACACACCAAATAAATATTTATATTATTCAATTAATATTTAATATTACACTTTTGAATTTTTCGGATCATTACATCCTTCCCTCTTACAAGGATTCTCATTCCCCGTAATCACAATTCAAACAATCAAATCGTCACATTCTCCCTACTTACAAAGATTTTGTCCCCGTAATCGAAGACACAGACTAAACAAATAACTCGTGATAATTCTTCATCATATCGACGAGTTCCCACGTAGCCTCTTCGACGTTGTGGTTCCTCCATATCACCTTCATGTAGGTATCACTTTATTCCCGAGCACTTGTTCTTTCATATCGACTATCTGGATAGAAAACTCTTCGTAAGACAAATCTTTGGTGAACTGCAACGGTTCATACTTGATCACATGCTTGTAATCGAGTTTATAAGGTCGTAACACCGAAACATGAAAAACATGTGCACATGCTCTAATTTTGGAGGTAAAGCTATTTCGTAAGCCACCTCTCCCACTCTTCGCAAAATTTTGAAAGGTCCAATAAACCTTGGGCTGAGCTTTCCTTTCTTCCCGAAACGAATCTTCCCCTTCCAAGGAGAAACTTTCAGAAACACGAAATTTCCTGCTTCAAATTTATAATTCTGCTTGTGTTGATCAGCGTACTTTTTCTGTCGATCTTGAGCAGCTACCAATCTTGCCCTGATGAGTTTGACAACTTGATCTCTTTCGAACCACCTCGGCCTAACAATTGTCGTTTTCTAACTTCATCCCAAAGATAGCGGAGTTCGAAATTTCGTCAGATAACGCCTCGTATGGTAAGATACCAATGCTTGCGTGGTAACTGTTGTTATATGCAAATTCCACCAAAGGTAGATGATCATCCCAATTTCCTTTGAAATCCATGATGCACGCTCTAAGTATATCTTCAAGTGTTTGGATCATTCTTTCACTTTGCCCATCGATTTGCGGATGATACGCTGTGCTCATCTTCAATTGCGTTCCCATGCATTCTTGTAGTCTCTTCCAGAAATTTGATGTGAACCTCGAATCTCTATCTGATACAATTGATACTGGAACTCCATGTCTTGAGACGATCTCTTTAACGTATAATTTCGCCAGCTGGTCAAGATTAAATCTAATCTTTATTGGCAAAAAGTGTGCAGATTTTGTCAATCTATCTACTATTACCCATATCACATCATATCCTTTCTGAGTCATTGGAAGACCTACCACAAAATCCATTGTGATATGCTCCCACTTCCATTCTGGTATCTCCAATGGTTGAAGTAATCCGCGTGGTCGTTGATGCTCGGCCTTCACTTTCTGACATGTCAAGCACTTTGCAACGCACTCTGTAACATCTCTTTTCATGTTTGGCCACCAAAAATGACGCCGCAAATCTTGATACATTTTCGTACTTCCTGGATGAATTGAATATCTTGAGCTATGAGCTTCCGTCAATATGTCTTCTTTAATTTCCTGTACTGCTGGAACCCAAATTCGTCCCTCGAATCTTAGCATTCCCGCAGTATCGACCTGGTCTTTCGCTTCTTTACCCTCGCCCACGTTTTCCTTTATTTTCTTGCACTCTTCATCCTGTAGCTGAGCGTTTTTCACTTTGTCCACCAAAGTTTAACTAGTTTCTATCTGGAATAATTTTTCATCGGACTCTTCTGGAAATTTGATTTCCAGCTCTAACCTTGCCATTGTTGTAATAAGCTCCTCCTTATTTGTTAACAACATCAACTTTTCTCTGCCTTTCCTACTCAAGGCATCTGCAACCATGTTTGCTTTGCCTGGACGATAAAAGATCTCACAATCGTAATCCTTTATCAATTCCATCCATCTTCTTTGCCGCATGTTCAGGTCTTTCTGTGTGAAAATATACTTCAGACTTTTATGGTCTGTGTAGATCTCACATTTTTCTCCGTAGAGATAGTGTCTTCATATCTTCAGTGTGAACATAACCGCTGCCAACTCTAAGTCATGAGTTGGATATCCTTTTTCGTAGTCCTTCAGTTGCCTTGATGCATACGCAAAAACCTTGCTGTTCTGCATAAGGACACAACCCAATCCTTTGTGTGAAGCATCACTATACACCACAAAGTTTCCTATATTATTCGGTAATGACAACACAGGTGCCACACTGAGCTTCTTCTTTAATTCTTGAAAACTTTCTTCACATTTCTCCGTCCAAACAAACTTTACAGATTTTCTTGTCAAATTTGTCAATGGAGTGGCAATCTTGGAAAAATCTTGAATAAACCGTCTGTAATAGCCTACCAAACCTAAGAAACTTCTTACTTCAGATGGAGTTCTTGGTTGTTCCCAATTTATCGCAGCTTCAACTTTTGATGGATCCACGGAAATCCCATCCTTATCAATTACGTGTCCAAGAAATTGTACACGTTCCAACCAAAATTCAAATTTAGAGAATTTCGCGTACAACTTTTCTTTTCTTAACATCTCCAATGTCAGACGTAAGTGTTCCATGTGTTCCTCTTGAGTTTTAGATTACACTAGAATATCATCGATAAACACCACCACAAACTTGTCCAAAAATGGTAAACACGCTGTTCATCAAATCCATGAACGCTGCAGGGGCGTTTGTCAAAAAAAATGACATTACTAAAAATTCATAATGTCCATACCGAGTTCGGAATGCCGTCTTCGGTACATCCTCTTTCCTCACTTTCAATTGGTGATATTCACTTCTCAAGTCTATTTTCGAGAAATATCTAGCACCCTTCAATTGATCAAACAAGTCATCTATTCTTGGCAATGGATATTTGTTTTTAATAGTAACTTTGTTTAATTCTCTATAATCAATGCAAAGTCGCATTGACCCATCTTTCTTCTTCACGAATAACATCGGTGCTCCCCACGGTGACACATTTGGTTGAATGTACTTTTTATCTAGCAGCTCTTGCAGTTGCACCATTAGTTCCTTCATTTCCATCGGGGCCATTCTGTACTGGGCCTTCGATATCGGAGCGGTTCCTGGCGCTAAGTCGATCACGAACTCGATTTCTCGATCAGGCGGAAGTCCTGGCAAATCCTCCGAAAACACGTCCATGAACTCCCTAACTACCGCTATTTCCTCCAATTTTATACCCTTCTCCTTTTGAGTATCGACTATGTAAGCTAAATACCCCCACACAGCCCTGACTCAATAACTTTTTGGCCTACATCATCGTCAAACATTTCATTTGTCTAGGTGATTTGCTACCATGAAAAACTACCTTTGATGGAGTCATAAGGTTTACACACTTCTTTTGGCAGTCAATTATCGCTCCATAATTGAATAGCCAATCCATTCCCAATATCACATCGAACTCTTCGAGTTTTATCGGGATTAAGTCTACTTTCATAACATTCCCTTTTATATTCACCCTACAGTTCTTGTATACGAACCTAACAAGAATCACTTCCCTATTCGCAATTTCTATGTTTAAAGGGAATTTCAACTCTTCACAAGGTATTTCTAACTTCTTAGCAAAATCATCAGATATAAACGAGTAAGTAGCAACCGAATCAAATAATACATATGCATCTATATCATTGATTGGGATTATACCTGACACAACATCCTTTGATCGTACCGCATCCTGCACCGTCATGTTGAAGGTTCTGGCTGTGAGCTTATTTGTTGATGTTGGTCCTGCAATAGCCAACGCACCTCCACTAGCATTTCCCTTGCTCCAATTTATCTCACCAGATCTCTTCTTAGGGCATTCACGAGCAAAGTGATCCTTGGACCCATACGTGAAACACACATTCTTCTTAGCTTGAGTGCAATTTGGGGCGATGTGACCCTTCTGGCCATAATTAAAGCATACTCGTTTCCCCAGCAAACACACTCCCTTGTGAAACTTTCCGCACGTAGCACATGCTTCGAACTTCTTATTTTACTGGTTTCTCTGCTGATTTCCGGCTCCTCCATTCGTGATTCCACTTCCTCTTCAAGTTGTTGTTGCCATTTCCACCGCTACCACCACCACCATTTTAGCCTCACCTTCACTTTTTTCTTCTTCTCTGTTCTTGGTTATGTTTTTTGTTTGCCTCGCTTCCACTTTCGCCGAGAATCGCCTTCTCCATCATCGCCGCAAATGTCTTCAACTAGAATAGGAAACCTCATCGTATAAACTGTGGTTTCCCTCGTCGAACCTCTTCTCCTTGCGCTCGTCTATACTGACTTGATATGGCGCAAACCTCGCCAACTCGTTGAATTTTGTGGCATACTCAGACATCGACATCGTTCCCTACTTAAGTTCCAAAAATTGAACCTCTAGCTGGCTCTTCGAATTCTCTGAAAAATAGGTCTCAAAGAATATCTCTTTGAACCTTTCCCAAGTCATCACTCCTGGTCCTTCCCGAGTTTTGTTAGCCTGCCACCAATAGCTTGCCTCCTCTTTCAACATAAACGTTGCAAAAGCAGTCTTCTGGTTATCCTCTACCCTAGCAACATCAAAAACCTTCTCGATTTCCATAATCCAAGTCTGTGCTTCAACTGGATTCATGGACCCTCAGAATTCTGGTGGTCCAACCGCCTTGAAGTCCTTAAACGTGGTACCTTGATTCTGAGGTTGATTCTGCAAAGCACCCATCAGTAATGTCACTAGCTATTGAACCGGGTTTCCTTCCACATTGTTGTTGTTATTTTCCTCAGTGGTTCTCCATCTTGGTGGTTGACGTCTTGAAGCCATTTTCTGTTAAAATACACCCATTAGCTTTTATTCAACCTTTTTAAGTATTATATACTTAGGTTGCACATCAAAAAAGTTATCATGTAACACATAACACTTTGAATAAAATAATAACTTTTATTCATTCATCATCTTTTAAAAACATCAAAACAATAGCATCACTGCTATTTAAATTACTTTCCTGAACTATAACAGTTGCAGGACAACATCATCATCATCTATCCCATTGGTTATATCATGCCCGGGATTTACATTTCGTTTATTATCAAACCACCTATCAATTACATTTTGTACAATGTTCTACTAAGATACTGCGTAGCCTTTCGATGCTCTTCTTCCATGATTCGGAACATTGTTCGGCGATCCAATATGTATGATGGTAGCGTCTCAAACTTAATCGGATAACCCATGACTCGATCTTGAGCTCGATTGATCACGGTGTTGAATACGTTGTTCATTTCTTCCATCTTCCTCCTCTTTGCTTGTGTGTCTCTCTCTGCCATTCTAGCGCATTGATAAGCTTCATTGTACGCATCTTCAACCCTTGCCCTCTTAGTAGATTCCTCTTTCAGCTTATTCTCCAGTTCTGCAATCTTCTCCATCAGTTGCTCATTTTCCCCTTCTGTGTGGATCAGCTTCTCTTCAACGTTGTTCAGTCATTCTTCTCGATCTTGGATCTCGTTGTCTTTCTGTGCCATCAAGGTCTATTGTTCAGCTACTATCTCTTGTAACTCGTCGACGATATCTTGAAGTTCCACATTACGGTCATACACCTCATCGTACATACGGGCAGCTATTGAATTAAGTGGAAGCTCTTCCTCCTCGTCCTCCTCATCCCCCGACTGTGGCAGCTCCACGGGATCCTCCTCGTCCGTCTCTATCTCATCATCCTCATCAGGTACCCTCTCCTGCTCAACTACTGTGACCGACGGAATTGTTTCCCGTGGCAGTAGTTGTTCCCAAATCACCTGAATATCCCGAGGTTCCTCCTCTCTAGCCTGACTAGATCCTCCTATAATAGTCATCCTGTCAATCAAAGTTTAAGTTTTAATTACTAGCTATTACTACTCGACACTCACGAGCACATAAGTGTTTTATTACTTTCCTAAAACTCGATAAGAGTTCATCATCACTATCTTTTCAAAGGTTACTTCCTAAGGCTTTTCCCCCACCTAAGGTTCATAACCTAAGGCTTTGATACCAACCTGTGACACCCCCAAATCTAGGTACTTCATTCCCACAAGATTTGGTGCTCACTATTCAAACATTAATACTTTCTACCCAAATAAATATTATTTAAACCATAAAATCCTCCCTTTAAATAGGGTTACATAATTAAACTCAAAACATCCCAGGTTATCTAACCTTTAAACGTCATTCAAATGCGGAATTAAATTATTACATAATGTCATTAAAATTAAGTCTAAGATCATCATAATAAAAGTACAAATTAGCATTACTTGTACAATTTTCCCTTTCCTTTGCTAGTTGAAGGTTCATCTACCTTCACCACTTTAGCTGCAATGAGTTTATAAATATGCAAGAGTGAGCAAAATAATTGCCCACTGGATATAATAATGAATCAACAATAGAATAACAATAATATCTGCCAACGAATAGGCTCATCAAAAATTGGATAGTACTCTAACAATGATAATAAGGAACTGAAATCCAAAATATAGAATATACATAACTGAGGGTCATAAGACCATGAACTATGTCCACAGTTGTAAGTAATCTTTCAACTCTAACTTTAACAGTCATAAGACTATAAGGACTCCTTGTACTTAGGGGGATCAGCCCTTCGTACCATGTATTGTGCACAAACATTTAACGCTACGCGTAAGTTATCCCCTAATAATAATAGGGTTGTTCATCTCAAAGATTTAGAGTACAAGTCCGCACCTAAAGAGAGTTTGGTTTGGATAAGCTTTCAAGGGTAATTTGAAGTTCAATCTAACATCAACTAGAGGACTAGTTGAATTAATAGTGTTTGAGAATCATAACAGATGTTTAATAACAACATAACATAGAACAATTTATAATCATAAATGAACTGACTATACATGTTAAACTCATGCTTGAAAAAACTATAGAGCATAAGTATTTAACAAAATGAAGAAAATAGTAAACCTTTGCTTGAACAATAAATAAGCTAAGGTTAGAGTCTTATAACATTTAGAAATGAAATTACAGATTGTACCATAACCAATAGCAAGCTGAAACTAAAAACTTGCCCAACGAGGTATTAAATTCATGCAAGGGTTAAAACAGTTCAATAATAGAGATGAGAGTTCAAACTGTGTTCATTATACAAGAATATAACTCAAGAAACTTGCTTAACCACAAACAAGTTAGAGTAAATCAACAAAATGAGAATTCAAATAGCATTAGAATTAAAATTTTCTCGAATGAGCTCTAGGGACAATTGTCTTATTCAATCAACAGTTGAAATAGGATGCTTGCTCAAACAAAGAATAAAGCTACATAATGTAATAATGGAACTAGCTCAACGAAAGTAAAGAATTAGGAAACTTTCTCAATGTAAAAGATAGAGTTTAGAAACTTGCCTTGAACGTAAGCTATAAAATTAAACTCACGATCACCTACATATAATTTTAGAACCACAATACCTATTAGATATGCTAACATACCATAACATGTTCATTTCTAGCTAAACTTATCATTTAAGCACAAGTCATTCATTACCACTTACAATTCAAAAATTCCAAGTGTTATACTTCGCAACACTTAGCTAACGTTCATTATGTATACTAAATTATCACATAACACGTTCTCGATTTACTAATCATGTTTTCAATTTTGAACTTACTAACCATAATTCACTATGTTATGTTAACCTGCCCATTTAACATGCTAACACAATTTCAGACCACGTTATGTTGCTATCCCAAGTCTGCAGTGATGCTTGAAAACGTAATCTCAAACTGTGGTATGGGCGCTATACGCCATACAAAGGCTTTGGGACCCACAAGCAAATTGCACCATTTTTTACCTTGGTGCCGCCATGTATTATACTGGTGTTGAGATAGAAGCGAGAGAGGCTAATGAGCGATGGCAAGCGTTAGCCCAACAAACACAAATTTCACCCACCAAACAGTGAAATCAACACGCCAAATAAATATTGTGACGCCCCCAAATCCAGGTTCTCTAACCTCAGATTCAGTGCTCACGATCCTATCATCATCATAAGCATTCTATAACTATTTCGAAATAATAAACATACATTGTTCATTATACAAAAGTCTCAAAACATGGTCCCAAGGTCTCTCTAACCTTAACTTTAAATACACCATTTATAATACAAACAGTTTACTCAAGAAATTCCATTAGATAATAACTAATTTAACATTCATTCTAAAATTACTCCCGGATCTTGCCCTTGCCCTTGTCCTTCAGATTAGATCCTTCTGCTTAATCGAAAAAATAGAGGTCATGATATAGCAAGAGTAAGCAACTAATTTGCTTCACAAGTTTATAAAGACAAAGGAGATATATCATGACGTAGAAAAAATATTGCCTTCAATGTTCAACAATAATATAAGATTGTGAAGGAACATGAATTAATAATCAACAATTGAATATTCGATAATTGAATAACATGAATCGAGTGGTTTTGAATAACCATGAACATTTGCCAAGGTGCTCAGTGATTTAAACTGGACCTTTTAATAAGTTTTGGTATTCAAGGGAATCAGCCTTTCATACCCCGTGATTTATGCATAAACACTTAATAATCCGACATTGATATCATGCCTTAATCAAATTTGTTCATTTCTCGACCAAGAGTTCTTACCATATCAATTAATAAGAACAGCTTATTTAAAATCCATTTGATTTAACAAATTTAGACATGCTTGATCTAGTCGATACAATTAGCATAGATCTATCCCATAAACAGTTCATAAATGAAGAACTTTAATTTAATTCACAGTTCAATGGCAAAGAGAATGTAATTCAATTGCATAAAGTGCGTAATTTCAATAATCGATAAAGACGTGAATAATCATCAATAATTATTCACTAATATGCTTTGAAAATAATAACTCAAGTTGAGTTAGGAAACTTGCCTCGATCGTAGGTTACGCATTACATAAATAAATTTCTATCCACTATGTAGTTAAATTATCTTCCTTTGAGAGACCTATAATTAGTCTTTCAATTAGTCAATGCATAACATCGATTATGTAATCACATAGATATCATACATTACAATAAGTTCTTATAAACATTATCATGCCTAGATAGTGTTATTATTAATTAACGACTACCTTTAATTCACATAATATTATTAACTTAGATAATATTAATTCACCTTCTAGTATTATTGGTTCACTAATAATACTTTAAATTATTTACCAACATTTTATTCACTTACTAATATTATTAATCATTTAATAATATTTTATCCCTTTACTAATATTATTAATCATTTAATAATATTTTATTCACTTACTAATATTATTAATCATTTAATAATATTTTATTTAATCTCGAATATTATTATTTAATAATAATACTCTAATCTAATATTTTTATTTACATAACAACATCATATTATAATATTATTAGTATTATAATAATATTCCAATGATTTATTAAATTAATAAACAATTTATTCTAATTGTTCATCCTTTAATAACCTCTTATTTAATATCCATAAAAGGTCATAAGTAATATTTATTATTATAAATTACCAAAATGCCCTAAGATAGTCATGATATAATATATTATGAGCATTCAAGCATAAAATCATATTTTTCTCATTAAAGGCATCATTTAACTATTTATTTCCTTTTATTTATAACCTAATCATTTTTAGGAAAAATAGCAAACTGATTCCAAAAATTTTCAGCTTCTGGATTTTAACAGAATATGAACCAACAATGATCCTCTAATGTTTCTAGAATTTTAGAAAATGATTTACTATTTTTAGAGTGTCCAAAACACTCGGATCTTGCTCTATTTTTCATAAATTAAGTTTTACTCAGAAAAATCTGAAATTTTCAGGGTATGCTCTCTTAACATATATGAAGCTACTGTAAAAATTTTAGAATTTTCCAGTGTATACACAGTGAGATATTCGTAGGATAATATTTATGGAGTCCTTTACGGAAATAGTCATTACGCACAATATATAACTCGAAACGTGTCCGTTCTTTTTCCTACGCCAGAGATAACTTCATAAGGTACCTCTGTAATATTTTTCCAGATATTTACAAGACAAGGAACTAGCTGAAACAGCCTCATGAAAAACAAGTCAGTAGCTGATTTAGGATTTCAAAGCTTTAGCATATAAAGTGGACTGTTTTGGGAAAAATAATCTTAAAGGTTCCAAAACACGCTAGATTTGTGATCTACCACTTGGGTTTACTAGATAACTCATGTATCTAGCACCCCTTCGACGGATCATAATTCCAAGTTGTAGAACTTGAGTTACACAAGATTTAGTGGAAGAAAAACAAGAGTTTTCACCCTTGGAGAACATATGCTCATTTTCTTCCTCTAAGTCTTTGATCTAACACTCAAGATACTTAGTTCCATGCATGATGGTATGTATAACTAGTGTATCTTGAGTAGTTGTACATAACCCCATCAAAATTCAAGCTATCAAAACAAGGTAAGAGAAGAAGATGAAGGTACATTATACCTTGACTTAGTGGCTACCTTCCTTGATTTTCCAAAGTAACTAATAAACTTAGGGGCATAAACAACTAGCACTCCTATATTTTTTTTCTTTCTATTGACTGAAATTTCTCTTTCTTTTCTCTCTTTGAAGTTGGCTAGCTTGGGAGCAAGAGATAGAAGAAGAAGATGAAGAAGATGGAGAAAATGAAATGTTGGAAGAATGAGATGTTGGAAGAATGAATTGTGTTTACAAAATGAAATGGCCAATTCATTAATAATTCTCCCACAATTATTTTGTTGCCCATTAGGTAAAAAACTTTGTATTATTACTTACCTTAGGTTAAACATGATTAAATGTGCATAATGGAGTGGCAACCAATGGGAGCCTTACCACATTGTCCTTATGTTTATTCATGTATACTAATGGACAAGCTAGATTAATTATTCCACTTAGGATCCTCATAATATCCACCATTTAGCTTTTATTTTAAATGCCCAATTTTGATTAATCAAATGTCTAGAATACCCCCAATCAAGTGGGCTAAGTATTGGATTACAATTTATTTTCCTTGGGCTTCTCTTTTAATTGATTTGGGCTAGATAAAAATATAGTCCAACAATTTTAATAATGTTACCCAATTTGATAATTTAGGGCTTTCATCTCCAATCATATGAAGTTTAATTACTTATACATATGATTTTATCTCATAACCTAATTAGATTTACAAGAATTAGGTTTAAAATTATTAGTCACTTGAAATACTAAGTTTACCCACTTAAGTTAGTATACGATAAAATACTAACTTTTTCGTGTTACCATAACCCTTAGGTTATTTAATATCCTTACCTAATGTATAATTAGGTCACAAGGCTTTCATTTTAATGAAATCCATAAATGTATGTATCCATATATAATACAAAGTTTAAAAAAAATGTACATACATACATGGTGACTTAAGATTCACGGTTATTACATCCTCCCCCCTTATAAGAATTCCGTCCCTAATTACATATAAGGTTACTCAAAAGGTGTGGGTAATTTTCTCTTATCCTTTATTCAAGTTCCCACGTAGCTTCTCAAAGATTGTGGTTCCTCCAAAGAACTTTTTACGTAATGTATAACCTTATTTCGCAATTTCGCTCCTTTCTATCTAAAACTTCGATGGAATTTCCTCGACGATAAATCTTTTTCGACACGAATTGGCTCAAAGACGATATCACATGCTTGTAATCGAGGCTTATATGGTCGCAGAAGTAGCGACACATGAAACACATTATGAATATGTTCGATTCGGGAGGTAGAGCTACCTCGTCGCCACTTCGCCTATCTTCTTCAAGATCTCAAAAGGTCCAATAAATCTAGGACTCAAACTTACCTTTCTTTCCAAACCTTATCTTTCCTTTCCAAGGAGATACTTTCAAAAATGCATGGCTTCCCACCTCAAAATCTCGCTTACAGCGATGTAAGTCTGCATACTTCTTACAGCGATCTTGAGCTGCTACGGTCGGAGCTCTAATCACCTTAATGGTCTCTACTGATTCTGCTTTGCACGATTGTTTGGTCCCAACAGTTGACGTTCACCCACTTCATCCCAAAGATACTCAGGCGTTTCTACATTTCCTCCCATACGATTAACCCGTGCGGCGGCATTCGATCTTTGGCGTGGTAGCTATTGTTGTATGCGAACTCTACCAATGGAAGATGATCCTCCCAACTACCCTTGAAGTCCATCACACAAGCTCGAGCATGTCTTCAAGTGTTTGAATCGTTCTCTCACTTTGCCCATTGATTCTGCATGGATGATACGCGGTGCTCATCCGTAGCTGCGTCCCCATTCTTTCTTGAAGACTCTTCCGGAAGTTTGACGTGAAACGCGGATCCCTATCCGAGCACAATAGATCTTGATACGCCATGTCTCGATATAATTTCTTTGATGTATAGTTTGGCTAATTTGGTCCGGGACTATACGATCTTGATCGGCAAAAAGTGAGCCGACTTCGTAAAGGCGATCTATGATCACCCATATGGCATCGTGTCCCTTTTGCGTTCTTTGGAAGTCCCACCACAAAATCCATCGTGATGTGCTCCCATTTCCACTCTGGAATCTCTAAAGGTCGTAATAGTCCACTCGATTCGTTGATGTTACGCCTTGACTCTCGACAAGTTAGACATTTCTCGACACATTACGCAACATCTCTCTTCATGTTTGGCCACCAAAAGTGTTGACGTAAGTCTTGATACATTTTTGTGCTTCACAGGTGTATCGAGTACCTCAGATTATGTGCTTTTGCGAGAATCTCTTCTCTTAGTTACGGTATTAATTGCACCCAAATTCGTCCTTCAAATCTTAGCGATCCGGTGCCATCAATCTTGTATTTCAATTCATCCCCTTCACTTAACCGGCTTCTTGATCTTTGTCATGATCTTCGTCCTTCTCTTGAGCCTCTTTAACCTTATCTAATAAAGTAGGGCTCGCTGCCACATTAAATAATTTCTCATTGACCTCCGTCGGGTACTTAACCTCTAAGTCAAGTCGTTCGAAATCCTTCACCAATTCCTCTTGAATGGTTAACTTCAATAACTTCTCTCTGCCTTTTCTGCTCAAGGCATCAGCCACTACATTTGCTTTGCCTGGATGGTACAGAATCTCACAATCATAATCCTTGATCAATTCTAGCCCGCCGGCTATTTGCCTCATATTTAGCTCCTTACGGGTGAAGATATACTTTAGACTCTTATGATCCAGTATATATCTCACACTTCTCTCCATACAAATAGTGCCTCCAAATTTTCAAGGCAAAAACTCTCATTGCTAACTCCGGTCATGAGTGGGATAACCCTTCTCATAGTCCTTTAGGCGGCGTGAAGCGTCTGCAATGACCTTGCCATCTTTGCATCGAGACACAACCAAGACCCTTGTGTGACGCATCACTATACACTACAAATCCTCCGTGTTGTCCGGTAGAAAGCCAACACGGTGTGCTTCGATCGAGCCTCTTCTTCAATTCCATGAAACTCGTTTCACATTTTTCCGTCCAAACGAACTTCACCGCCTTTCTAGTAAGGTTGGTCAATGGCGATGCTACCTTTGAAAAATCTTGGATGAATCTTCGATAGTATCCTCGCTAATCCCAAGAAACTCCTAATTTACAGCGCTTGTCTTTTGTTTGTTTCCGATTGATAACCGCTTCTACTTTTCTTTGGATCTACCAAACACCATCTTTGTCGATAACGTGACCCAAAAATTGCACTCTCCGCAACCAAAATTCACACTTGGAGAACTTTGCATACAACTTCTCCTCCTTAACGTCTCCAACACTTTTCTTAGATGTTCAAAGATGATCTTCCTCTGTCTCTCGAATATACCGTAATGTCGTCGATGAACACGACAACAAACTTATCCAAATCATCGCTTAAACACTCTGTTCATCAAATCCATGAATGCTTAGGTGCATTAGTTAACCCAAAAGACATTACCGTAAACTCAAAGTGTCCATACCTAGTTACGAATGCCGTCTTTGGAATATCCTCATGTCTCACCTTGATTGGTGATAACCAGGTCCTCAAGTCAATTTTTGAAAAGTATTTTGCCCCCTTCAACCGATCAAACAAATCGTCGATCCTGGGAAACGGGTATTTATTATTAATGGTGACCTTGTTTAACTCTCGGTAGTCGATCTAAAGTCTTAATGACCCATCCTTCTTTTCTGAATAAGGTGGTGCTCCCCATGGTGATACGCTTGGTGAATGTATCCCTTATCTAACAACTCTTGTAGTTGAACCATCAGTTCCTTCATTTCTACCGGGAGCCATGCGATACTGGCGCTTTGATATCTGGGTGATGTCCACAGTGCCAAATCGATAACAAACTCTATCTCTATCTGGTGGCAATCCCGAATTTCATCTAGGAAAAGCGTCAACGAATTCCCTTACAATAGGTATTTGACCCAGTTCACCCTCGATTACGTGGGTATCCACAACGTGAGCCAAATAACCTATACAACCCTTCCTAAGCAACTTCCTTGCTTGCATCATCGTCGAGACAACAAGATTGTCTTGGCGATTTATCGCCATAAAATACCACCTTTGACTTATTCGGAGTCTTTGGGTGTACGCACTTTTTCTTACAAATCAATGACCGCTCCATGACTTGATAACCAATCCATCCCAAGGATTACATCAAACTCTCCAAGGCGAATCCGGTATCAAATCCACGTTAAGCTTAAAACCTCTTACATTAGACAAATGGTTCCTATAGATGTAGTCTACATGGATAATTTCTTTGTTTGCTACTTCTACATTCATTGGGTGTTCTAATAGTTCATGAGGTAAACTTAATCTTTGAGCAAATTCATCGATATAAAAAGAACATGAAGCTCCGAATCGAATAACACATAGGCATTTATATCATTGATCGGAATTATACGACACCACCTCCTCCGGATGCCACAAAGATCTTACCTTTGTCATATTGAATGTCCGTCTTTGTTGGCTTGTTTAATTTGAAATTTGGTCCTCCTTTGGTTGTCTTTGTGTTATTGCCCTCGCCGCCATTTCCGCCATCCATGCTTTTCTTCTTCGGGCAATCCTTGATCCGATGTCCCACTTCACCACAATTAAAGCAACCTCCTTTCTTCACCTTAGTACAATTGGGTGAGGTATGCCCTTCTTACCCACATGTATAACATATCATTTTTCCTTTCCAAAGACTCCCGAAAGTGACCCTTTCCACAGTTCCCACAATGCGACTTCTTTTGTTGTTGCACGCTCTTTGCGCATCTCGATTACTTACCCCCCATCTGCTCCATTTCCGCTTCTTATTGTTACTCTGCCGCCTTCACGACATTTTGATTCCCACCTTCTGATTTCTTCTTATTCTTCTCCCGATTGTATCTTGAGACCGCTTCGCTTCCTCCTTCCGCTATAAGAGCTTTTTCCAACAGAGTTGAGAATGATGCGATTTGTAAAACCGCTACCTTACTATAAATCCACGGCTTTAGTCCATTCTCAAACCTTCTCGCTTTCCTTGCCTCTGTGTCCACCTGATGTGGAGCGAATCTAGCCAATTCATTGAATTTCGCAAAGATACTACGACATCGACATATTCTCTTGTTTGGGTTCAAGAACTTGATCTCCATTCTTGCTTGAACACTCTCAGGGAAGTAGTTCTCGAAGAACAACTTCTTGAATGCTTCCCAAGTCACGATTCCAGTTCCGGCTTTGTTCTGGTTGGCATCCCACCAATAGCTAGCCTCCCCCTTCATTAAGTAGGTAGCAAAATGGTCTTCTGTTCTTCTGCTACTCTAGCAATAACGAAGGCCTTCTCAATCTCCTTTACCCACATTTGGGCTTCTATCGGGTCTGTTGTTCCTCTGAACTCTGGCGGTCCCTCGCCTTGAAGTCCTTAAAGTTTACTATTTGGGTGCTGCTTCGATTTCCTGCAGAGTTGAGCTTGATTCTCATGGCTTCAACCATCATGTTAATAAAATCTTGCATTGGGTTTTGTTGAGATCCCATTTGCATTATTAACTCGACTCTTCAATATCTTGGTTCACGAGTCGCGCTGCTCGCGCCATTTATCTAGTGAAACAAAAATTCTAACACGTTACTTGGATTTATTATCATATGATTACTTAGTATGTAATACGCTATTTATTTAAACAATCAGATGATCATTATGTGAGAGTTTTAAGTTACCGAGATTTGGAAGTCTTTCTCCCTGCTTAGTGGGTTAAGTTTGTTTTTAAAGAACATTTTCCAAATCAGTCTACTGGATTCACATAACATTAAATAGAAAATTTACTATTTAAAATTTTCTAACACATATCATAATAATACTGCATTTATATTCATACACCAATTTTCAGTGACTTACACGATTAATACAGGTATATTTTATAAATGCTACTATCCCATTTTAACACAAAAGATGGGATTAACTCATAATGATACCTCCCTACAAACACAATTAAGGAAAGTACATAACCATTTACTACCTCACACCTCTTTGAGGTTTACATTAACATAAATCCTTATTACACAACAAGAAAAGTACTAATGCATCTATCTACAACTGGGCCATCACATCATCACCCTTTGGTGGCCTGCCAGTCACTCCCACAGGCTCTGAGGAAGCAACTCTTTGGAGGGACTCTCGTCGAACGGATCGACTAGACTCTCCTATCTCGAGTGGACCCTCCTAGCCCCTCTGCTTGGGCCTCTCATCTGTTGCATCAAGGGCCATCCTAAAGTTTCTACTCGACCTTTACTACTGCAGATTCGATCTTTAATTGGCCCACCTGACTCATCCGACTCATGGAGTGCCTCTTCCATTCGCATCTTATCGGCAATTTCTCGTCAAACTCACCTGCATCTCCAGATGCTTCATGCTCGACTCTCCAAACTTTGCCTTTTCATTCTCTAGCTTTGTACCATCAAGATCCCAACTTGCAATGGGACTCATCAAATTTTTCCTTCATTCGACTTTTTCTCCATCCCAGGCTTGATGAGCCTCATCCTTGTATTGTTCTTGAAGAAATTGGAGGTGTGGTTTCTACTTCTAATTCTTCCTCTGCCTTCTAATTGGTGATTCTCCTCAACAAGTCCCCTCACCGGAGGGACCATGAGGGACATCTTGGGTGGCCTCATGCTCGATGGGTTCTGCTCAACTGAGTAACTACCTTGGCGCCGTCAGGACATCCTACAAACACCATAAAGTCGGCGTCGCATTACCACAATAAAATATATTCATTGATGAAATGAAATAATATTTTATTAAGTACAACACAAACTTGATGAATTTCCATAATCCATCTCCTAACATACTCCATAAGAGTTTTCTACTAAGGTTATAACCTAGGTTTAGCATTCCTAAAGTTTATAACCTCATGACTTTGATACCAACCCGTGACGCCCCCAAATCCGGGTTCTCTAAACTCGATTCGGTGCTCACGATCCTATCATCATCATAAGCATTCTATAACTATTTGAAATAATAAACATACATTGTTCATTATACAAAAGTCTCAAAACATGGTCCCAAGGTCTCTAACCTTAACTTTAAATACACCATTTATAATACAAGCAGTTTACTCAAGAAATTCCATTAGATAATAACTAATTTAACATTCATTCTAAAATTACTCCCGGATCTTGCCCTTGCCCTTGTCCATCGCATTAGATCCTTGGGCTTAATCGAAAATAGAGGTCATGATATAGCAAGAGTAAGCAACTAATTTGCTTCACAAGTTTATAAAGACAAAGGAGATATATCATGGCGTAGAAAGAAATATTGCCTTCAATGTTCAACAATAATATAAGATTGTGAAGGAACATGAATTAATAATCAACAATTGAATATTCGATAATTGAATAACATGAATCGAGTGGTTTTGAATAACCATGAACATTTGCCAAGGTGCTCGGTGATTTAAAGCTGGACCTTTTAATAAGTTTTGGTATTCAAGGGATCACCTTTCATACCCCCGTGATTTATGCATAAACACTTAATAATCCGACATTGATATCATGCCTTAATCAAATTTGTTCATTTCTCGACCAAGAGTTCTTACCATATCAATTAATAAGAACAGGTTATTTAAAATCCGTTTGATTTAACAAATTTAGACATGCTTGATCTAGGTGATTCAATTAGCATAGATCTATCCCATAAACAAAGGCATAAATGAAGAACTTTAATTTAATTCACGATTCAATGGCAAGAGCGTAATTCAATTGCACAAAGTCAGTAATTTCAATAATCAATAAAGGCGTGAATAATCATCAATAATTATTCACTAATATGCTTTGAAAATAATAACTCAAGTTGAGTTAGGAAACTTGCCTCGATCGTGAGTTACGACTCTGAAATAAATTTCTATCCACTATGTAGTTAAATTATCTTCCTTTGAGAGACCTATAATTAGTCTTTCAATTAGTCAATGCATAACATCAGATTATGTAATCACATAGATATCATACATTACAATAAGTTCTTATAAACATTATCATGCCTAGATAGTGTTATTATTAATTAACGACTACCTTTAATTCACATAATATTATTAACATAGATAATATTAATTCACCTTCTAGTATTATTGGTTCACTAATAATAATACTTTAAATCATTTACCAACATTTTATTCACTTACTAATATTATTAATCATTTAATAATATTTTATCCCTTTACTAATATTATTAATCATTTAATAATATTTTATTCACTTACTAATATTATTAATCATTTAATAATATTTTATTTAATCTCGAATATTATTATTTAATAATAATACTCTAATCTAATATTTTTATTTACATAACAACATCATATTATAATATTATTAGTATTATAATAATATTCCAATGATTTATTAAATTAATAAACAATTTATTCTAATTGTTCATCCTTTAATAACCTCTTATTTAATATCCATAAAAGGTCATAAGTAATATTTATTATTATAAATTACCAAAATGCCCTAAGATAGTCATGATATAATATATTATGAGCATTCAAGCATAAAAATCATATTTTTCTCATTAAAGGCATCATTTAACTATTTATTTCCTTTTATTTATAACCTAATCATTTTTAGGAAAAATAGCAAACTGATTCCAAAAATTTTCAGCTTCTGGATTTTAACAGAATATGAACCAACAATGATCCTCTAATGTTTCTAGAATTTTAGAAAATGATTTACTATTTTTAGAGTGTCCAAAACACTCGGATCTTGCTCTATTTTTCATAAATTAAGTTTTACTCAGAAAAATCTGAAATTTTCAGGGTATGCTCTCTTAACATATATGAAGCTACTGTAAAAATTTTGGAATTTTCCAGTGTATACACAGTGAGATATTCGTAGGATAATATTTATGGAGTCCTTTACGGAAATAGTCATTACGCACAATATATAACTCGAAACGTGTCCGTTCTTTTTCCTACGCGTAGATAACTTCATAAGGTACCTCTGTAATATTTTTCCAGATATTTACAAGACAAGGAACTAGCCGAAACAGCCTCATGAAAAACAAGTCAGTAGCTGATTTAGGATTTCAAAGCTTTAGCATATAAAGTGGACTGTTTTGGGAAAAATAATCTTAAAGGTTCCAAAACACGCTAGATTTGTGATCTACCACTTGGGTTTACTAGATAACTCATGTATCTAGCACCCCCCTTCGACGGATCATAATTCCAAGTTGTAGAACTTGAGTTACACAAGATTTAGTGGAAGAAAAACAAGAGTTTTCACCCTTGGAGAACATATGCTCATTTTCTTCCTCTAAGTCTTTGATCTAACACTCAAGATACTTAGTTCCATGCATGATGGTATGTATAACTAGTGTATCTTGAGTAGTTGTACATAACCCCATCAAAATTCAAGCTATCAAAACAAGGTAAGAGAAGAAGATGAAGGTACATTATACCTTGACTTAGTGGCTACCTTCCTTGATTTTCCAAAGTAACTAATAAACTTAGGGGCATAAACAACTAGCACTCCTATATTTTTTTCTTTCTATTGACTGAAATTCTCTCTTTCTTTTCTCTCTTTGAAGTTGGCTAGCTTGGGAGCAAGAGATAGAAGAAGAAGATGAAGAAGATGGAGAGAAAATGAAATGTTGGAAGAATGAGATGTTGGAAGAATGAATTGTGTTTACAAAATGAAATGGCCAATTCATTAATAATTCTCCCACAATTATTTTGTTGCCCATTAGGTAAAAACTTTGTATTATTACTTACCTTAGGTTAAACATGATTAAATGTGCATAATGGAGTGGCAACCAATGGGAGCCTTACCACATTGTCCTTATGTTTATTCATGTCTACTAATGGACAAGCTAGATTAATTATTCCACTTAGGATCCTCATAATATCCACCATTTAGCTTTTATTTTAAATGCCCAATTTTGATTAATCAAATGTCTAGAATACCCCCAATCAAGTGGGCTAAGTATTGGATTAAAATTTATTTTCCTTGGGCTTCTCTTTTAATTGATTTGGGCTAGATAAAAACATAGTCCAACAATTTTAATAATGTTACCCAATTTGATAATTTAGGGCTTTCATCTCCAATCATATGAAGTTTAATTACTTATACATATGATTTTATCTCATAACCTAATTAGATTTACAAGAATTAGGTTTAAAATTATTAGTCACTTGAAATACTAAGTTTACCCACTTAAGTTAGTATACGTATAAAATATTAACTTTTTCGTGTTACCATAACCCTTAGGTTATTTAATATCCTTACCTAATGTATAATTAGGTCACAATGCTTTCATTTTTAATGAAATCCATAAATGTATGTATCCATATATAATACAAAGTTTAAAAAAATGTACATACATACATGGTGACTTAAGATTCACGGTTATTACAAATATACAACTATCATAAACATGATTGCTAACCTATTCAATCACTTAGCACAATTTAACAACAACTAGAGCTATTTTAATTTCTCAATTTTCATGTTTTTCATAAAAACTCAATTTTCTTGATATTCATTCTAGAAATCATCACTGTGAATTCATTATTTGGCCAATTCACTCCAATTCAATTACGTTATGTTCGTATCTCAATGAACTAACATATACAAGCTTCAATTTATAATTTCACACACTAATTGACCACTAAAATTGATACTTTTCATGAACATATGAAAAAAAATACATAAAAACATACACTGTCGAAATTTTCTTCTACTGTAAACCGAGATTAGCATGCAATTATTGTTTAAACACGACATATAATCATCATATACGCATGTACTCATCATAACTAAGTTACCTCACAGCAATTCGGAAAAAACATCATTCGCAGAGTATAGCAAACTTTACCGAGATACTCATAAATAATATCAAAATAGTAGAACATACCTTTTGTTGCTTGACAGAAATTCTTGCTAAACACACTGAATTTGCTGTGAAAATCCTAAGTTTTCTCTCAATTTCTCTCAACTCTCAATTCTCTCTATTGCCTAGCACAACTAGAATGAAACTCTGATAGCTAGAATGCGTAACATAAAAAAAACACAAACTGATAAAAACACAAACTGATATGGCCTTAATAGCCATCATCAGTTATCAAAATAACGTCTATAACATAAATACCTTATATTTATTATTTATTTTATTTTATTTATATTATTTATTTTAAATTTCAAAAAGTAGAAATATCAAAGGCCCTAAGGCTTGTTTGGCAAACCAATTAAATTTTAAAGAATTAAAATACTTAAGCCTTGTTTGACAAAAACTAATTTAAACCATTTTTTAATTTATTTTAATAAACACTTTATTTTATAATTATAATCATATACTATATTTTAATTAAATATAGCCTTTTAGCAAAATCACAAAATTATAATTTTCATTATAACTTTATTTAATAATTTAATATACCATCTCAATTATTAAATCAACAATATAACATCTCTCATTATTTTTACTCTCTAAATTATAAATTAATTTAATTTAGAAAATTCTCTAATAAATTTAGATTCATCAATTCAACAATAGACACACCAAATAAATATTTATATTATTCAATAAATATTTAATATTACACTTTGAAATTTCAGATCGTTATACCATCTGCTAGATTTCATAGTCATGGTAAGCTGCAATCGCAAGCAAAATTCAAATGGACTTGAGCATTGCTACTGGTGAGAAGGTTTTGTCATAGTCAACTCCTTGTCTTTGTTTGAAACCTTTTGCGACCAGTCGGGCCTTATAGGTCTCTACCTTTCCGACTGCTCCAGCCTTTCTTTTAAAGACCCATATACACCCAATAGGCTTAATGTCTTCAGGTGGTGAAACCAAAGTCCATACTTGGTTTTCATACATGGAGTCCATCTTGGATTTTATGGTTTCTTTCCATTTCTCTGAGTCTTTACTGCTCATAGCATGTTCGTAATTTAATGGATCATCATCATTTATGATGCATACCTCATCATCATCCTCTATGACGAATTCATACCTTTCAGGTAACTTCGTTATTCTTCCAGATTTATGAATAGGGTGTGTTACAATAGATTCTTCCACTTGATTAGGTACCTGACTTTGATCCATAGTATTTTGTAGTTCTTGAACTTCTTCAAGATATATCTTACTTCTACTGACCCCTTCAAGGATAAATTCTTTTTGCAAGAAGGCAGCATATTTCGCAATAAACACCTTTTGATCAGTTGGATGATAGAAATAATACACTGATGTTTTTTTAGGGTATCCCACAAATCTACACTTGTCGGATCTACTCTGCAGCTTATCATTTTCAAACTTTTTAACATAAGTTGGACAACCCCAAGTCTTAACATGCTTAAAATTTGGTTTCCTTCCTATCCATAATTCATATGGGGTCTTAGGGACGGATTTGGTAGGTACCTTGTTAAGTAGGTACGCAACCGATTCTAGGGCATATCCCTAGAAGGAAACTAGAAGGTCGATAAAGCTAATCATGGATCGAACCATGTCCAACAATGTTCAATTTCTCCTTTCAGATACACCATTCATCTGTGGCGTCCCTGGTGGAGTCCATTGTGAGATTATACCATTTTCTTTGAGACAATTGAGAAACACACCGCTTAAGTATTCACCACCACGATCTGATCGAAGAATCTTAATACTTTTGTCAGTTTGTTTCTCTACTTCACTTCTGAACTCTTTGAACTTTTCAAATGATTCAGCTTTATATTTCATTAAATACACATATCCAAATCTTGAGTGATCATCAGTGAAAGTTATAAAATAAGAATGCCATCCTCTTATATTCGTTGTCATTGGTCCACATACATTTGTGTGTACCAACGCTAATGTAACGACCCAAAATTCATACAATTTAATTCTCGACTTCGGTCATTAATAATACATTCAACCTCTAATTTTACATCATTAAACAATAATATAACCATTGAAATTTGCGGAATAATTAAAATTTTCTATTACAATTAAAATTTTCTATCACAAACTATTCTCGTTCCCAGAACTTTCAACCTTTACATCTAAATATCTCAAAATCATTTTAATACTACAAGAGTTTACATCGCAAAATGATATTACAATTCAACATTAATACATTATTCGGAACCTTAAACATGGTTCAAATAATAATAACACAACCAAAGTGTATAAATCTTCAAGTATCACATCTGATTCATGTTTTTCAAGTAACACATAACTTTACGTTGAATCTTCAACCTACAAAAGTGGTTATTTGCAAGGTTGAGCTCGACAGCCCAACAAAATCTAACAGTTTTCATGCATCACATAGCACATAATAACATGCTCAACATATAACATACATGCTACATTTCATATAACAGGTATAAAGATTGAGTCCTTACTCAATCAGCATGCTTTAATTAATCAACATAGTCATAAATTGACTTTAACATTTCATACTTTCATCATATATATAACACATCATGCTCTTTGCAATAAAGATTTAAAACAGTTAATCATCAAGTTCACATAGCAAATAGGAACTGAAAGACTTGCCTGGCTCGTAGATTACCAATTACCGAAAAAATAGCTTAAATGCTTTGTGTACATCCTACAACAGTTCAAAGGTTCCTAATCACATGCATTAGTTACACATATAATGAAACCACAATGACTCTTATTCATAATCCTTTTATAACTTGCATCTCTTTGAAACTTAACACATATCTTCAGGTGTTTACTCCTCTTCGTATAACGCATATCATTACATAATCCTATTTTGTGTTTCTTTAAACTTCCTTCATAATCGACACTTAACGTTCATTAAAGTCGTCATAGATTTCGTTACCTCATATTAGATGTATTACACTTGTTAACAACAACTAAGTAATATAACCTCCGCCTCATATCTCGTTACGCTTCTCTTACAATTGACAGTTAAGTCTTCTAACGCGTATTTACATCCTTTTAAACATATGTTAGGTTAATTAATCAAGTTAACATTCAAATTGTTCTTTCAACTTTATCTCAAGCTTTCCAAAATATTTACTCAATTGGTACTTATCCTGTAGATAAATCCCTTATATTGTCTCTACATCATTTTGGATATATATTAGGTTAATTTAAATTAAGTTAACCTTTAAATCATGCGTCCAACTTTTTTCTTTAATTGATAGTTAATAATAATTGAAGTATTTAAAGTCTTCTAACATGTGCCCGTTAAGTGCTTAATGGACTCTAGAATCGATTATATAACATTCCTCTTTACTATACATTAAAGCTCTCCTCACTGTCTTTGTCCAGCACATGGTGGCCGCTCGATTTTTACTTTGGGTTGCGTGCTACCTTGTATAAAGGGTTGTGTGGTAGTATTACGCATCAGATTTAGTTTTTGCATAACGTGATTCGACACAATTTTTAGGCCAACTAACACGAATTTCACCCACCAAACAGTAATATTATCACAAAAAATTGATACAAAACCATTACAACATGTTTCCTCACATATATATAAATATAGAACAATTTTAACAACAATTATACTACCTTAATTTCTCAAATTTCTCATTTTCATACATAAACTCATTTTTTTGATACTCATCCCAAAAATCATCACTGTGATTTCAATACTTGACCAAATCACTTCATTCAAATTACGTTATTCTCGTTTCTTAATGAACTAACATATACAAGCTTTAATTTATAGTTTTACATACAATTTGTCCACTAAATATTGTACTTACCTAAGCCATATGAAGAACACATATACTGTCAAAATTTTCTACTACTATCAAACGAAATTAGCATGAATTTCTCGTTTTAAACATAACTCTAATCACCATAAACACATATACTCACAATTACCCAATTATCTAGCAATAATTCGAAGAGATGAAATTCACAGAACATTTAGTTTTTTTGTCGTAAAACCCATATATATATATATATATATATATATATATATTAATATATATAATACTAAGGTTGTGAACATACCTTCAATTTGCTAAGATAATTCTTGCTAAACTCACTGGAATTGTCGTGAAATCCTTAATCTTCTTCTCAATCTCTCTCAATTCTCTCTGTCAAGCTCTATCAAACTCTCTCTAAACTCTCAGACTTAGCCAATATAGACTAATAATGCGTAAAAGAAAAACTGATACTTTAATACGCATACTAATTATAATAACAGTTACAACATAAACGTATATATTATAAATGTATTATATTTATTATTTTATTTATTTTATTTATTTTATTTATTTTATTTATTTTATTTATTTTATTTAAATTCAAAATTTAGAAATTCAAAAGCCATAAGGCTTTGTTTGGAAAAAAACCTTTTAAATTTAAAGACTTAATATCTTAAACCTTGTTTGGCAAAAACTAAATTAAACCCTTTTTAATTTATTTTAATAAATAATTTAGTTTATAATTTATAATCACATATTATTTATTTGGATCTCCATATCCAACATTAATCAAATAAATCAATCGCATACTATATTTTAAATAAATATTCCACTTTAACAAATATCACAAATTATAATTTCATTATAATTTTATTTAATAATTTAATATACCACCTTAAATTATTAAATTAAAACAACAATATAACATCTCATGTTATATTACAACTCTCTAAATTATAAATTAATTTAATTTAGAATATTATCTAGTGAATTTAGATTCATAAATATTTACTAGCAACCATTACATCAATAAAATATTTATCTCATCAATTTCAATAATAAACACATCAAATAAATATTTATATTTTAATAAATATTTAATATTATAATTTGAAATTCCGGATCGTTACATCCTTCCCTTCTTACAAGGATTTTGTCCCCAGAATCACAACTCAAACAATCAAATCATCACATTCTTCACTCTTTTATCTTAATTAAGTTAATTTCTATAACTCATGGATTATTTACTTACTAATAAATAATCCAACAAATATCTACTAAACAACAAACACATCAATTGAAAATATTTATTTAATTCAATAAATATTTGAAATTATAAATAAAATTCTGGATTGTTACATTCTTCCCACCTTATAAGGATTCCGTCCTCGGAATCACCGAAACCTTACCTTCCTCAGGTTTCTTACCAAATCTCTTCGTTGAATAACTTCAACACATTACCTTAATATAGGTTTTATATTTCCTACTCCCACCATTCTTCATAACAAATTCTTGTAAGTTTTATTTCATAACCTTCCCCTGAACTCAATTATATTTTGAGTATTACATATTCTTTGACCCGTTCATTATCTGTCTCTAAGGATCATTATCATACACTATATTTTCAAACTCTCGGGACATTACATTCACCCCTTCTTCTAAGAATTTTGTCCTCGAAATTTTATCTATTAATCTTTATTCATTCACTCTATCAAAACAGATTTTACATTAATACTTTATTCATTCATTGGGTTCTATAACCACTTCTTTCCACAAAGATCGTTTTACAATTAATAAACTTTTCTATTAAAAGTTTTACATTATTCTTTGATAACTCATCTCCTTCTCATTTCAAAAAAAATTTCTCACTTATTCAATATATTCATCATTCAATGTCGCATTCTACGACTTACTTCTTTCTAAGGAATATCATCCTTATCACATTCACCTTTTAGAATAACAAGAATCTTCCACAATTGCTCAATAATTGGGAAGCGATATGAATAACAGAAATTTAAAAGCTTTCCAAATCATGCTGAGGGTCATAAGACCTTGAACTATGTCTATGGTTATAAGTACTCTTTCAACTTAAACCTTAACCGTCATTAGACTATAGGGACTCCCGTACTTAGGGTGTTAAGCTTTTCGTACTATGTATTATGCACAAACATTTAAACGCTATGCGTATGTCCATTGTTATAAGTAATCTTTCAACTTAAACTTTAACAGTCATAAGACTATAGGGACTCCTCGTACTTAGGGTGATCAGCCCTTCGTATAATGTATTGTGCATAAACATCTAAACGCCTCCGCGTAATCTCCTATAAAAGGGTTGTTCATCTCAGATTTTTAACATCCGAATTCGCACAAAAAAAAATTGGTTTGGCATAATTTGACAAAGAACGTTTGAATTTCATGAACATCTTTCAATATTCGTCTAACTAAATCAAATAGCATAGGATTCTACAATAATTCGGACATCAATCGAAATATATATACATATATATATATATATATATATATATATATTCTCATATCTCAAAGAAATCTCAAAAATCCTTTTTATGACGTCATGATATCGCTTTGTATTTCTAAAATCCGTTTGAGATTCCGTCATTTGATGATTTTATCATACTACATCATACCATAGTGGTGGCGATCCTTAGATCACATCCAACACTAAGTAATCTTGCATTGATGACTCCATCATTTTTATCATCTCGCTTTTGGTTCCATGATGCATTGATGATATAAAAAAAATACATTTGATATATTTCAAATCATTTTTTGTCTAGTGAAACAATTAGCATGAACATACAAATAATATGTATTATTTTTAAAACTCATTGGTTTCATCATTTGATCCAATGTTTTTTCAAGAAAATAGAAGTGCAAACATCAACACGAAGTCAATAAATTTCAAAAGTCTAGCATAGCTAGTAGATTTAGAATATCCAGGTATCCCTCAACTTCAATCATTACTCCATTACTTCATTATTTCATTACTTAACCATTCTATCAATCTTCAACTTCATCAATGTTCTCTATACTATAACCATTTTCTACCCAATATAGTTCATCAAACTTACCGCACATTGGAAGTTCAGGAACTTGTCACAATAATATGAGTTTAAGAACTTATCCTAGTTAGACCATAGGCGTCCATTCATTGAGGGGTTCCAAACATACCATATTATTATGAGTCACGAACATACCATATGCATTAGTTTTAAGAACCGCACCTGATCCTAATAATATCTGACTAATCTTAATAGTTTCTAACTATCAAACCTACACATGAGAAAAGAATCACTTTTTCGCCACATAAACATTGATAGCGCGACACCAACATTCCAATGATTATCAATGTGATAAACTGAGTGCAAACACAAAACCCTCACCCATACAAAGATTTGTACAACTCAGCCATCACATGAGTCCTCAATTGAAATCCCACCTAACTCTGTCTTACTTATAACTTGCTCTTTGCTTGATACGAATTCCTCGTATCACATTATCTATAACTCCTCGCGAGTTTATCTCGTACTATTTCATAGTACACTATGTTCATAGCATCAAGCTGTAATTATTCAAACATTATAGACCATCTTTCTTTTATAACTTAAACAGATCACGTCGTGATCTTATTCTATAACCATCTCGCTTAAAATTCTTTTCATAACTCGTGATCGTTTTGTTTTACGATCCTCTTTCTTTCCCTTTTTCATCATTTATGATTTAATTTATGCTTTTAATCTTACAGACTTTGTCTATTCATCATTATTCGTTATCTTAGCTATTGGAGTTAGGTAACTCTCATTTCTTATCTTTATATCACCTCAAAATTCTCCTTTAAATTTTCTTGTTTATATAACAATTCTTCCTTTAAGAATTTCTAACTTCATTTATATTTCTCCACATTTCATTCGAGTTCCACATTTTTATCATACGTATCCATTTTCTATACTTGGTACACATCGAGTCTCTAATAGTTTCAATATAGTACGCTGAGTGGTATCCCACAAACAACTAACAAACTAGGTCCGAGTTGCTAGTTCGTATATACCTCCGCTCTATGAAGGAATCGTTTAGCCCAAATACCATACATCAACTATTAAAGAGTACGATTGTACCATACTTAAATATAACCTTTTATTCTTAACTTTACATCCTTATTATGGGAGTTGGGTAACCCCACATTCATATTTCTTATAACTCTACGAGATTCTTCTTTGAATCCTCTCACGCATGTTTTAATCCCTTCTTTATAAATTTCTTAAATTACTTCTTATTAGTCAAACTCTACTTGAGCTTATTCTTTCATTATCTTCACCTTCCTTCTCTAAGGTTATAGCCTACGGTACTCCTACCTAAGGTTTATAACATACAGCTTTGATACGACCTATAACAACCCCAAAATTCATACAATTTAATTCTTGACTTTTGTCGTTAATAATACATTCAACCTCTAATTTTACATCATTAAACGATAATACAACCATTGAAATTTACAGAATAATTAAAATTTTCTATTACAATTAAAATTTTCTATCACAAACTATTCTCGTTCCTAGAACTTTCAATCTTTACATCTAAATATCTCAGAATCATTTTAATACTACAAGAGTTTACATCGTAAAATGATAATACAATTCAACATCAATACATTATTCGGAACCTTAAACATGGTTCAAATAATAATAACACAACCAAAGTGTATAAATCTTTAAGTATCACATCTGATTCATGTCTTTCAAGTAACACATAACTTTACCTTGAATCTTGAACCTGCAAAAGTGGTTATTTGCAAGGTTGAGCTCCACAGCCCAGCAAAATCTAACAGTTTTCATGCATCACATAACACATAATAGCATGCTCAACATATAACATACATGCTATAGTTCATATAACAGGTATAAAGATTGAGTCATTACTCAATCAACATGCTTTAATCAATCAACATAGTCATAAATTGACTTTAACGTTTCATACTTTTAACATATATATAACACATCATGCTCTTTGCAATAAAGATTTAAAACAGTTAATCATCAAGTTCACATAGCAAATAGGAACTGAAAGACTTGCCTGGCTCGTAGATTACCAATTACCGAAAAACAGCTTAAATGCTTTGCGTACATCCTACAACAGTTCAAAGGTTCATAATCACATGCATTAGTTACACATATAATGAAACTACAATGACTCTTATTCTTAATCTTTTTATAACTTGCGTCTCTTTGAAACTTAACACATATCTTCAGGTGTTTACTCCTCTTCGTATAACACATATCATTACATAATCCTATTTTGTGTTTCTTTAAACTTCCTTCGTAACCGACATTTAACGTTCATTAAAGTCGTCATAGATTCCGTTACCTCATATTAGATGTATTACACTTGTTAACAACAACTAAGTTATCTAACCTCCGCTTCATATCTCGTTACGTTTCTCTTACAATTGACAGTTAAGTCTACTAAAGTGTATTTACATCCTTTTAAACATATGTTAGGTTAATTAATCAAGTTAACATTCAAATTGTTCTTTGAACTTTATCTCATGCTTTCCAAAATATTTATTCAATTGGTACTTATCCTGTAGATAAATCCCTTTATTGTTTCTACATCATTTTGGATATATATTAGGTTAATTTAAATTAAGTTAACCTTTAAATCATGCTTCCAACTTTTTCCTTTAATTGATAGTTAATAATAATTTAAGTATTTAAAGTCTTCTAACATGTGCCCGTTAAGTGCTTAATGGACGTTAGAATCAATTATACAACATTCCTCTTTACTATACATTAAAGCTCTCCTCCTTTGTCTTTGTCAAAGATACATATGGCATTGCCATACCGCTAAGGCTTATATATTACTTAGATTAGGATTTTTGCAAAACGTGACTTAACACAGTTTTTAGGCCAACTAACACGAATTTCACCCACCAAACAGTAATATTATCACAAAAAATTGATACAAAACCATTACAACATGTTTCCTCACATATATATAAATATAGAACAATTTTAACAACAATTATACTACCTTAATTTCTCAAATTTCTCATTTTCATACATAAACTCATTTTTTTGATACTCATCCCAAAAATCATCACTGTGATTTCAATACTTGACCAAATCACTTCATTCAAATTACGTTATTCTCGTTTCTTAATGAACTAACATATACAAGCTTTAATTATAGTTTTACATACAATTTGTCCACTAAATATTGTACTTACCTAAGCCATATGAAGAACACATATACTGTCAAAATTTTCTACTACTATCAAACGAAATTAGCATGAATTTCTCGTTTTAAACATAACTCTAATCACCATAAACACATATACTCACAATTACCCAATTATCTAGTAATAATTCGAAGAGATGAAATTCACAGAACATTTAGTTTTTTTTGTCGTAAAACCCATATATATATATATATATATATATATATATATATTAATATATATAATACTAAGGTTGTGAACATACCTTCAATTTGCTAAGATAATTCTTGCTAAACTCACTGGAATTGTCGTGAAATCCTTAAGCTTCCTCTCAATCTCTCTCAATTCTCTCACCTTAATACATTAATACGCATACTAATTATAATAACAGTTACAACATAAACGTATATATTATAAATGTATTATATTTATTATTTTATTTATTTTATTTATTTTATTTAAATTCAAAATTTAGAAATTCAAAAGCCATAAGGCTTTGTTTGGAAAAACCTTTTAAATTTAAAGACTTAATATCTTAAACCTTGTTTGGCAAAAACTAAATTAAACCTTTTTAATTTATTTAAATAAACAATTTAGTTTATAATTTATAATCATATATTATTTATTTGGATCTCCATATCCTATATTAATCAAATAAATCAATTGCATACTATATTTTAAATAAATATTCCACTTTAACAAATATCACAAATTATAATTTCATTATAATTTTATTTAATAATTTAATATACCACCTTAAATTATTAAATTAAAACAACAATATAACATCTCATGTTATATTACAACTCTCTAAATTATAAATTAATTTAATTTAGAATATTATCTAATGAATTTAGATTCATAAATATTTACTAGCAACCATTACATCAATAAAATATTTATCTCAACATTTTCAACAATAAACACATCAAATAAATATTTATATTTTAATAAATATTTAATATTACAATTTAAAATTCCGGATCGTTACAGCTAACAACTCTGTAACTCTTTCTCCTTTTCCACTAAAAGGAGATTTAGTCAATTTTCCCATGAGACAAGATTCACAAGTTGCATATGATTGATAATCAGATAGTTATAAGAACCCATTCTTATGCAACTTGGATAATCTTGTTTCATTAATATGACCGAGTCTACAGTGCCACATATAGGTTGTCGACGTCGGGATTTTTAGTGTCCCTTTTTGTTACTTGTTCTTTGGTGTTCTCATGTTAATGTGATATTTGTTTGAAAAAAACAAGTGAAAAAGGTCCAACATGTATAATGTCGACGATTTGACTTTAAGAGTCGCCAGTTGGTGTATTTAACTGGTTGCACCAACGCAACCGAAAAGGTTTGCACATTAACCCAGTGATATGACACTACTAAACGGGTTTGTGAAACCGAGATTCATTTGGGTTCGGGAGCTTGATTATGCGGAGGGAAGGTGTTAGGCACCCTCCGACATCCGTGTTGCCACGGTGACCGCCACTTTTCAAAGAAACTGTTATATGAATGTGTGTGTGTGTGTGTGTGGATCAATGTGCAATTATTTGGAAGTAGTGTTACGCCTCGTTCGCACCTATATACAAAGTGTTTGAATTTATAGAAAAATTCAGTTTTAAACAAGGTATAGCAATGAAGTTTTATAAAAAGTGGTTTTTCAAACCCTGTGCTCAATAGTAATTGAGGCCTCTGATACTTCCATTTTATTATTAAGTGTTCGGCTTGTTTGCTTTTATTTTCGAGATGCGAAGCATCTTGAGAAAAATAATATCTGTTGATCTTAGAACTCCTCATGGGCATAATGACCATCCAAGGAAATTCGAGATAATTGTAAAATAATTTACAAATTGCTTTCACGGTGAAAAAGGTCCATCATGGGAACTGAATCTAGATTCAATAAACTGAATCTGTGATCACATGATTTCTAGGCTAACATAATACTGTAGTTTGTATGGAAAGCAGTAAGCAGTTATATATATAAAAGCTGTAACTATATATATATATATATATATATATATATCAGACTTGATCAACCACCACGAAGCGACTCCATAGGGGATCAGAAATGTAAATATATAAAAGCGGTAAATATATAAATATATATGGACATGATCAACCACCACGAAGTAAACTCCAGGTGGGACGAAATGTAAATAAAGCTGTAAAAGCAATTAACTGCCACGAAGTAAACTCCAGGCAGGACGGAATGTAAATAAAGCTGTAAAAGCAATCAACTGCCACGAAGTAAACTCCAGGCAGGATGAAATGTAAATAAAGCTATAAAAGGCCATGAAGTAAACTCCAGGCCTGACAGGAATGTAAATATATATATATAAGCAGGTAAATGCACCGGATGTAAAATTCAGGCTCATCAGATATGTCTGACAACAATTATATATATATAAGAATATATATATATATATATATATAAGCAAGTAAATGCTCCAGACATAAGTCTAGGCTCAATCGAATCATAACTCAATAAGGTTAGTCCATATATAAAATATATACATATATAAGCATATATATACAGACAGAAATGAAAACCACAGACCGAAGTCTGGGCAAACGCACACAACACGACTCTCAATATGTATAACAGTGTGCTAATATGAGAAGAAGTCTTTATAGAATGTGAGAAGGCTTATAGTGGGCTGCCAAAGTAGACTTCTATGACTTTATATGGATAAACACTCAGCTCCAGCCGAATAAAAAGATAGCTATATGTGAGCTACCAAATGTTTGAGAAGAGGAAACACTCAATATGGGTGTGTACAGAGTAAATTAGACAGGGCTTCCTCGCCTTTTTCTCTCCTTCTCCTTTTTCAAATGGCTGACCCCAAGGTCTATATTTATAGGATCGATGGCCCAGTAGTGTACTGCAGCAGCCATGTATGATTACACACACACTCGCAATCGTGGTGGTCGAGGTGTCCCCGAAGCCGTGGGTCCGTCGTTTTGAAATCACGTGCACTTTCGCACTGTAATGTCCGTTTGAACTTGCAGAACTTCAATCCGAGCATCCGAATGAGGTATATGTGACCTTTTATGGACAACTTGTGTTGAGAGTTACGCAATGACATGGATTAGAGGTTATACGAAGTTAGGAAGAGGGGTCCATGCCCATGGTCTTCAAGCTTCAAATTCTATCCAAAGTACTGCCACGCGTAATAGTCACTCAGGATTGTAACTCCTCGGTTCTTGTGGAACATCGTTGTATGTATGTATGTATGTATGTATGAAGGGTTGAGATGACGCGCAGGTGTTGAAGGGGCAAGATGACATTTGACTCTTTGCCGGGGTTATCGCCGGTTTGAGTTGAAAGCAGACGTTGCTCAGGGTTACATCTCAGATTGGACCACTTGTTTGTATGCCACAATGTCATCTTGAGAAAGTGCCTGTATGCCCGGTGTTAGCTCTGGGTCTGAGGTATGAGTACCTCGACAGAAGGTCTGAGCTTGAAGCTGATAGCATGTATTGGAAACAAGCATTTCTGGAGTTATCGCCGAAACTGCAACAACATTCCTTGGGGTTATCGCCAAGGACGAAACTCGGGGTTATCTCCGAAGTTGGAAATGATCCTTCCGGTGTATGTTCCGGGGTTTGAAATGACGTTCCCGAGGTGTGTTTCGGGTTGGAAATGATGTTCCTGGTGTGTGTCCCGGGTTATGGGATTGACTTCCGGCAGTATCCGAAATGGATGTAAGCTGTCTTCCAGGCTTATCTCTGAAAGGCGAATCTGCCCTCCTGCAATGTTAGTAACAGGCATGCAGAAAATTTCGAGTGTCTCCAGATGCCCCTCTTTATCATATTCATGCAATGCAAGGCATGGATAGGATAAAGAATCCTAGACACTTGAAATGTAAGTAAGGTAAACATGATGTTATGTGCAGCAACATGATACAAATGTATGATGCATGATGGAAATGATTATCGATTCCCTGATAATTCTGTCGGGATGACAATCAGTGATGGCTTGGACATGCGATCCAAGTCTTCAAGGATGTTGACGTTGGGGCTATCACCAAAGTCTTGAATCCTAGACACTGGCTTATATTCCATAGAGGTGCCTCTTGTGTATAAGAGATCTATGGGGATAAAGCTTTGTCTGTTTAAGGATGTGTATAACATATTCCCTCATTCTGTCGGAGTTATTACCAACAGTCTGTTGCCGTCAGGGTTGCCCGACCTTCGTTGATGTGTGTATCATCGGATAGATCCCTGTTGGGTGCATTGTCAAGGTTTCTTGACCTTCATTGATGTATGTGTCAATGGTCACATTGCGTTGTAACCCCCCGCCAGGGATACTTAGATAAGTTGCTTCGATGGGTTTACTTGCCATCAGCTGACATGACGTCAAGGCTACTTGACCTTCATTGATGTGTGTATCAATGGCTGAGAATGCGCTGTAACCCCCACTGGGGATACTTGGATGCTTGAAGGATGTGCGTTGTGACCCCCACTGAGGATACTTTATCAGTTTATAACTTTGGCATTGTAACCCCTGCCGGGGAGGTTTAGCATTTTGTGGCTTTGACGTTGTAATCCTCACCGAGGAGGCTTAGCATTTCGTGGCTTTGGCGTTGTAACCCCCGTCTTGGAGGCTTAGGGTTGTGACCAAGGCATGGTTAGGATTCTATCCGTTTCTGCTGGTGAGTGTTTCTCTTGTCTTTTCCTATGTATAGGTTAAGAGTGTTGACTGACAGCAGATGTTACCTTTGTGTTGGCAATTTTGGGCCTATGAGAGGCTTCCATATTTGCATCCTGTGAGCGTGCTAGGTTTAGACACCTATCCACGAGGACGAAGATGGCATCATTCCATACTGGAGGAGGTCCTTGTTGTTGAGGATTTCACTCATTGTCGCCTACAGCTGGAGTTATTGACAGCGGATGTCATCACATGGGTTCCCTACTCTGGGGAGCATTTGGGAGTTGGATTTGAGGATGGGTACCCGACTGGAGTAGAGTATGTCATTTCCACCCGCAGGATTCCTCTCTTTACAGATGGAGGATGGGAGCTCTATTTAGGAGAAGCGTCTTTATCAGGAGCACTCTGAGAGAGATCAGATGCCGATCTTGCCTCCTCGCTGACGTTATTAGTGCATTTACGTAGTCACCCGTCATTGACATCCCATTGTTGGGGATTGACGGTTTTACATTGTCAGAGGGCCCCTGGTCTTAGGAGATGTTCCAGCATGGGTGGACCCGCGTACTATTGGAGCTCAGACCCGCGCCACACAGTTTATAGGGGATATGGGTCCAGGATCCGTGATGATGACGGATTGGCTAGCCTGTGTCAGAGATCCGACTCATGTGACACAGATTGATAGATTGACCCGACAGCTGGACCGGACACATCTTTTCATTCAACATTTGGGCAGAGATCCTTCAGAGGTAGATACCTTTGATCCTTCCAGCTCTGGCGCTGGCCCCTCAGGTGACCCATATGGCTTTGCCGGTGCAGATCCTCCCTTGTATAGGCCTGACATCCCTGTAGATAGAGATCCAGTGACTCAAGAGGAGTTACATTAGGTGGACAGGATAGATGGTGTAGACATCGACACTATTGACGTTTTCTGATGTATTCTCTTATTATCTCTTTTGATAGGCCTGTGTTAGCTGCTGGGTAGCTTCGCCCCATGCTCGCTATATCTTTTGATAGGCCTCTGTTAGATGTTGGGTAGCTTCGTCCCATTTCCCTGTATTTTAGTTGTACAGAGATGTATTAGATGATGATATACTTAGGAATGTATGTACAGTTTTTCATTCCCTATATCATATTTCCATCTATTGTATCATGCATGTTATTATGTTATGCATGTGTGTATGTATGTTCGAGAGATATTCAAAGATTGACCCTGGATGGTCTTATGACACGGCCAAGACAGATGTCTTCTTGACGGTTTGTCAGATTGATCATACCCCACCATTTTTGGTGGTATCTGTATCGCGCTCATGGTATGATAGTATATCACCATCGACACCGGTGATCGTAGATGATTTTTGTCAAAGACACTATGACCCTATTGATGTTTCAGGTTCCCATAGGATTTGTAGAGGGTATGCTATTGCACTGGGTATCGGAGAGGCAGGTTTTCGGATTTGGGACCCAGGAGTTGACTCCTACTTTGGAGGAGTATGTACGGTTGATGATGCTGCCACTGGATAGACCTTGCGTGCATATGGCTATCAGAGACATGAGCAGACAGTTCATGACCCTCACCGAATTGAGGCGTAGAGTGGTACAGGACGAGATTACATCCGGCCACGTGATATCCCAGCGTTTTCTGTTTGACAGATTTGGCTCTAAGGATAGTTATGCATGGTATTCGGGATTTCACCACACGGAGGATCATTGGCGTTCACCCGAGTGGATGTATTCTTGTTGTCGTGATTGTCACACGCCTACATGCCACGATATATGGATGAAATTTGGATATCGGCGTCATTATAGCGATGAGAGCTCTCGGGGAGGGTCATACCATTGTCTGGATGATCATTGTAGAGACTCGAGGTCACTACATCTTCTTGCACTTATCCGGTAGGAGTGTTCACAAGTAGCTTCTCATCTTTGTATGTGTGGTTTATGTCACACTTGAGACCGATTGGCACACTTAGACGGCAGGGATTTTGTTTCACCCATGATATAGCCATGTCATACTCCTTTCAGCCTGCGGAGTGTACAGATGTTGCATCATGGTCAGCTTTCTTGGTAGGGATTAGAGATCCATTTGCTATATTGTCGTGTTCAGGGCTTAGCTCACCCTACAGCTTCATTACTCATGCTCTGGGCATGGATTATCTCCCTTTGGCTGGATTGAGGGGCATGATTAATTACCACCCACTGGCTGTGATGTGTCAGTTTGACCAGTTTCAGGATTTTCATCCTTTTGAGGGAGCAGTGAGTCAGCGCTTCGCTTCACACCATTTATTAACGGAGGACAGATCCAGGTTGTATGCCTGTTGGGATCAGCGAGAGCTGGCATGATTTTCTGTCAGTCATACGGGTTGTTCTACAAAGTATTTCGCATGGATGGAGACAGAGACTGCATCGGCTGCGGTAGTATCTCTGATGTGCAGAGATCTGATTACGGCGATGAGGAGCCTATAGAGGAGGCCGATATTCCCATCGATGACTGGATCATTGGGTTGCCAAAGATTTGTGATGGATTCTCCCACCCGAGTGCCCTTTGTTACCCAAAGATTCGACACAAACATTTGGAGCAGAGCTTACATCTGATGACCTATGATAGAGATCAGGCTAGGGCCGCGATGTTGATAGCTCTTGATGGGAGAGACGTCGCTCTGTTAGAGAGGGATGAGGCTAAATCAGCCAGGTATGCATTGATTGCGGAGTGGGATGCCGCCTTATCTGATTGATGAGCATTATGCCACCATGTAGTTAGCCTCTGATCTGCTAGCTCGTGTAGATACCCTTGGGCAGGAGCTTGCAGTGCTACCTCCGCCTTCAGAGAGGGATGCCATGTTAGATCTGATAGTCCGCATATATACAGATCTGTAGATAGCTTTGTATTTTCCTGCACAAACTAGCTTAGCCATTTTGTCATTTTCAAAGACATATGTATATATCAAACAAAGATTATTATGTATGGCGAGAAATATATTTTGATTCACTTCCCTTTTAGTTATGCCTTGATACTTGCTTGATATTTGCCTGTTTCTCCAGGGCCTTGTGATCTTGATGCATTCTGAACTTATCCTTGATAGGTGGACATTGAGACATCGCAAGATCTCTCAGAATGAATCATTGATTTCTGTATATCCCTACCATCATTGGTGTCTTGGGACTGGTATCTGTACGGAAAAGTGGAAATGAGGGTGGTTTTTCCTCTCTGAGATTGACCACACCACAGATGGTCGCCAGTACTTCTATTTGTGAGAAGCCTAGTTAATTCCATCTCTTATGGATTGGTATTGCTCTTTGAGGCACGATCATAACTTAGATGGTCACCGAATCTTCTATTTGTGAGAAGAGGTTGGGTAACCGGGTGTTAATTGATAACATGCATGCACATATAATCTTCATATTTTCCATTACATAAAGATGAGCATGGAATAAAATTATAAGTAAATGATTTTACAAGTAATTGAAAATGGAAAGCATGAAGAGACTTTCCTTCGCATTTGGTTTATCAGAGGTTGACCTATCTTAGGGTTTCTCTGGCGGCTTTTTGGCATGAAGGTTCCCAGATCATCGTAATCTACTAGATGGGAAATTAATCCGGTCTTTCAACTGGAGCGAATCTGGGTGGTACCTTTCCTAAGACCCGTTAGAATTATTCTTCCTATGAGTCCAGTAATCAAATACCAACAGGATAGCCTCCTGATGGAGGAACCACACAACATACATTCATATACAACGTGTCTCACCGTTTATGAAATTGATGACATGTGCGAAGCACTAATATCACAGATAGATATAGTACAGTGCAGTAAGTAAGATGCATTCGTACACATTCATCATAAATGTAAATGCAACATTCACACAAATATATAACAGTTTTGAAAAGCTTGTAATAGCGGCTTAAGCCCTCTTACTGGAGTCCCCAGCAGAGTCGCCACCTATCGACGTCGGGATTTTTAGTGTCCCTTTTCGTTACTTGTTCTTTGGTGTTCTCATGTTAATATGAGATTTGTTTGAAAAAACAAGTGAAAAAGGTCCGACATGTATAATGTCGACGATTTGACTTTAAGAGTCGCCAGTTGGTGTATTTAACTAGTTGTACCAACGCAACCGAAAAGGTAACAGAGATTCATTTGGGTTCGGGGGCTTGATTATGTGGAGGTAAGGTGTCAGGCACCCCCTGACATCCGTGTTGCCACTTTTCAAAGAAACTGTTATATGAATATGTGTGTGTGTGTGTGTGGATCAATGTGAAATTATTTGGAAGTAGTGCTACGCCTCGTTCGCACCTATATACAAAGGGTTTGAATTTATAGAAAATTCAGTTTTAAACAAGGTATAGCAATGAAGTTTTATAAAAAGTGGTTTTTCAAACCCTTTGCTCAATAGTAATTGAGGCCTTTGATACTTCCATTGTATTATTAAGTGTTCGGCTTGTTTGCTTTTATTTTCGAGATACGAAGCATCTTCGAGAAATAATATCTGCAGCGTTAGAACTCCTCATGGGCATAATGACCATCCAAGGAAATTCAAACTTTGTAAAATAATGTACAAGTCATTTCACACGGTGAAAAAGGTCCATCATGGAATCTGAATCTAGATTGATGAACTGAATCTGTGATCACATGATTCCTAGGCTCACATGATCTGCAGGTTTGTATGGAAACCGAAGAATTATATATATATATGTAGTAAATATATATATATAGACTTGATCAACCACCACGAAGCGACTCCATGGGGATCGGAAATATAAATATATAAAAGTGGTAAATATATATATATATATATATATATATATATATATATATATGGACATGATCAACCACCACGAAGTAAACTCCAGGTGGGACGAAATGTAAATAAAGTTGTAAAAGCAATCAACTGCCACGAAGTAAACTCAGGCGAGACGGAATGTAAATAAAGTGTAAAAAGCAATCAACTACCACGTAAGTAAACTCGTGTAGGATTTAATCTGTAAATAAAAGTAAAAGGCCACGAAGTAAACTCCGTGCACCGACAGAATGTAATATATATATATATATATATATATATATATATATATATATATATAAGCAATAAACGCATTTAGGATGTAAATCCAGGCTCATCGGATATGTCTGACAACAATTATATATACAAGTATATATATATATATATATAACCAGGTAAACGCACCGGATGTAAAATTTAGGCTCATCTGATATGTCTGACAACAATTATATATATAAGTATATATATATATAAAAGCAAGTAAACACTCCAGACATAAGTCTAGGCTCAATCGAAGCATAACTCGATAATGTTAGTCCATATATAAAATATATACATATGTAAGTATATATATACAGACAGAAATGAAAACCACGGACCGAAGTCCGGGAAAACGCACACAACACGACTCTCAATGTGTATAACAGTGTGTGCTAATATGAGAAGAAGTCTTTATAGAATGTGAGAAGGCTTACAGTGGGCTACCAAAGTAGACTTCTATGACTTTATATGAATAAACACTCAGCTCCCGCCGGATAAAAAGATAGCTATATGTGAGCTAACAAATGTTTAGAGAAGAGGAAACACTCAATATGGGTGTGTAAAGAGTAAATTGGACAGGGCTTCCTCGCCTTTTTCTTTCATTCTCCTTTTTCAAATGGCTGACCCCAAGGTCTATATTTATAGACTGATGGCCGCAGGTATACCTACGGCAGCCGCAGTTACACCTGCACCTACGGCTGGTCGAGGTGTCCCCGGGCTTCACGGGTCCCGTCGTCTCAAAGTACGTGCACTCGTGCACTTTAATGTCCCCTCGAACTTGCAGAACTTCAATCCGAGCATCCGAACGAGGTATATGTGACCTTCTTTGGACCACTTGTGTCGAGAGTTACGCAATGACATGGATTAGAGGTTGTACGAAGTCAGGAAAAGGGGTCCATGCCCATGGTCTTCAAGCTTCAAATTCTATCCAAAGTACTACCACGCGTAATAGTCACTCGGGATTGTAACTCCTCGGTTCTTGTGGAACATCATTGTATGTATGTATGTATGAAAGTTTGAGACGACGTGCAGGTGTTGAAGGGACAAGATGACATTTGACTCTTCACCGGGGTTATCGCCGGTTTGAGTTGAAAGCAGACGTTGCTCAGGGTTACATCTCAGATTGGACCACTTGTTTGTATACCGCAATGTCATCTTAAGAGAGTGCCTGTCTGCCTAGTGTTAGCTCCGGGTCTGAGGTATGAGTGACTCGGCAGGAGGTCTGAGCTTGAAGCTGATAGCATGTATTGGAAACAAGCATTTCCGGAGTTATCGCCGGAACTGCAATAGCATTCCTTGGGGTTATCGCCAAGGACGAAACTCGGGGTTATCTCCGAGGTTGGAAATGATCCTTCCAGTGTGTGTTCTGGGGTTAGAAATGACGTTCTCGGGGTGTGTTCTGGGTTGGAAATAATGTTCCCGGTGTGTGTCCCGGGTTGTGGGATTGACTTCCAGCAGTATCCGGAATGGATCTAAGCTGTCTTCCAGGGTTATCTCCGAAAGATGAATTTGCCCTCCTGCAATGTTAGTAACAGGCGTGCAGAAAATATCGAGTGTCTACATAGGTATAATTAACATCATCTCTTTTCTTTTTATTAGTTTGTTCAATTTGAAGTATATTTTCATGCAAGTCAAGTATATAAAGTCCTTTCTGCAAATTACCAACACCATATAAACCATTATTATTATAAATAGAACAACTGTTATTCTTTATTATAATGTCAAAACCATCCATATCCAATACAGAAATTGAAATAATGTTTTTAATGATATTCGGAACAAAAATAACAATTATTTAAATAAATGAACTTGCCCGTAGGCAATGCTAAACAATAAGTCCCTACAGCTAATGCAGCAACCTTTTCTCCATTTTCCACTCGTATGACGACCTCATCCTTGCTCAGCTTTCTACTTCTAACTAGTCCCTGCATATTATTATATATGTGAGAACCACAGCCGGTATCCAATACCCAAGTAGAAGATTGACTTTTAAAAAAATTAATTTCAATCATAAACAAACCTTGATTGGGATTCGAAGCTTCCCCAAGATTCTTCTTCTTTTGCTACGCAAGATAATTCTTACAGTTCCTCTTCCAGTGACCCGGCTTGTTGCAATGGAAGCAAATTCCTTTGCCAGCTGGATCAGGTTTCTTTTGATCCTTCACTTTCGCCTTACCCTTAACCTTCTTGGATTTCTTCTTTTGAGAAGATACCTTGGGCCTCTTCCTTTTCTTGGAAGAATCATCTGTAACGCCCCCAAAATAGGTATACATCACCTATTCTGAGTCGCCAAATACATGGTACAGAATACAAATACAATCTTTAATATACAACAAGAGAGTTGTGAGTTTTAATACAAATATTGTCTTCTAGACAATATCCACTCTCAGAATAAGTTCTCATTACATTTATTATCACACTATTTAACAGAATAGTGAGGACTACTAATGCTATCATATGGACCGTCACTCCGTTCCCCGACTCATCCCAGCTATATTCTCATTTCCTGAAGAGAGTAGTGAAGGAAAGGGTGAGCTCAACTAGCCCAGTAAGAAATATTATGACTAAGATAATGCAAAATAAATTATCATTAGTCTTCAACAATGTTAAACTGATAAAATACAATAGACATCAAGTTTAATCACGCATGAACAAGCAATCCATTAAAAAGAGTCAAGTAGGGAATAAAATCTACTATCTTTTATGATTTAAAAGTTTTTCATCACTTTTATCATTTGAGACTCAAACAATAAATAATCCACATCATCAAATCATCCCTGCACTACAGGCCAAGGATATTATTTAGTATCACGACCACGAATTATCCATGCACTACGGGCCAAAGATAATTGTGTTTTCATCAACGATCATGATCATGCCATAAAATAATTCATCTTTGCTCCTTGGCCGAAGAGAATCCATAGCCATAATCATACCAAAAAGCGTCCATCAATGCACCACGGGTCAATGAGGACTTTTTCCACATCATTTGTAACATTACGGCCATGATTATCTGCAAGAATAATCCTGGTCATAATCATACCAAGTCCATCTATGCACCTACTGAGCCACGAGATGACTTTCAACATAATATAAACATGAGGATGATGACAATGACATAATAATTCAATAAAACAAGTTCAAGAATTAATTTATCCAGAACTAATAACGTCCAAATTGTCAACATTATACTTCTTCAGAGAGTAAAATTCAAGAATGCTCGAGGAAGAATTTTTCCATGAAAAGATTTGGATGAAGCGCAAATATCAAGGATATTCCACTAATTTCATGGAGTATAGAAGTCAAAACTTTAACCAACCTGAATATAATAAAGAATATATGAAAGCGCAAATGGATTTTTCACCGCCATGCAGTAATCCCCCGATATCTGAGATCATTTCCACAATTTAATAAGGAATGAATACAAAGGATCATTCACCATGCATGTGGTAATCCACATGAGCGAGTTATTCCAACAGAATAATAAAGAATGGAATAATGTAAGGATTCACCATGCATGCGATAGATCACATGCATGAGTTATTCCCAATGTAATAATAAAGACCCGGTCGGCGTCAAAAGCCAGAAAACGCATGCACGAGGATATTCCAATGAGAATAATAAAAGGCGGAATCGGTCCAGCGTAAACGCTTGCAGACGTGATATTCCAATAGAATAATAAAGCGGAACTAGGTAAAGGCGTAAGCCTTATGATGAGGATATTCCAATGTAATAATAAAGAATGGAATAACAAGAAGAATTTCACCAAATATAGGGTAGAGCCAGTATACAAAAGTTATTCCAACGTAATAATAAATAATGGAATAATGTAAGTTCTCTTCATGAATACTGAAAGAAATAATACCCCTTCTTACCGTAAAAGCTGGATATCAAGTAGTGAAGTAATGAGAATACTCTTCTTCTTCTCTCTATAATTTCTCTCTCTAGAGTTTGGTGAATTAAGTAAGAAATAATGAAGGAATCACTTCTATTTATAGGAGAATGGATTGAATAGTAACTAATTCATGAACGGTCCAGATTGATTTACTTTTTAAGCAGACGGTCCATATTAAAACTTAAAGCAACGGCCCATACCGATTCACTATTAAAACTTTAAACCAAATGATCCATATTGATTTACTATTAAAACTTTAAAACCAATGATCCATATTGATTTACTATTATAAATTCAACCAACGGATTCGAAAAATTAGCACATCTCCTAATAGAATAATATTGTACCCAAAAATAATTTGGACTGAAAAGAAATATATTGTTCGGGTGAATAGTACCCCGTGAATAGTAACTCATGAATAGTAACTCGTGAATAGTAACTCATGAATAGTAATTCATGAATAGTAACTCGTGAATAGTAACTCATAAATAGTAACTCGTGAATAGTACTTTGATACGAAAAGTGTCCTGAATACCCGATTGAACAATATAACCTCCAAACATCAATTATCATCGGCATAAATGTCGATTTCTACTAACACAAATAATCCCAACACCATGAAACTATCAAATTCATCTTTAATCAACACGAACTTATTCATCGTTAATATTATAACTCACAATATTTAACAACCAGGTTGTTCCCAGGAAAGAGGGGGCTTTCCAATAAGGATTTTTCCCTATTGGCGCGCAATTAGGTGACCAAACCTCTCCTTGACAGAACTTCTAGACATTGTAAATATTGAAATTTAATAATATGAATAACTTTGTCATCTCAATTATTGATTTAATAATATAACATATAATGCAGATGATACTGACAATAATCGAATCAATAATATGAGAGATATGATGCAGCAATTATTGTAGCAATAATTGAGTATAACTGAGTGATTTCTCACGTAAGCATTAATAATCAATACCGTGTGCTATTATGCAACCACGCATATTATTGTACTTTTACTACCGAGTAGTTCAACAGTATTAACGGTAAAACTTCCGTCGTTATTTTCATAAAAATATTTTTGTCGTTTTCTCAATTCGACAATAATTCCGTTGTGGGATCCACCAATGATTGCGCCGTTGTATGAATATTCTCTGCTAAAATGAATATTCCCCGACCAATCGAATACAATATAACAACTTGCATACTTTACAAAATTTATAAATACTACCCACAACTATAACATTATCTCAAATCCACACCATAATATTTTAAAAAAAATCAAGAAAATTAAATCTTTATTCATAAAATTTGGGATCTCACATCATCCACCATTAAGACATGGCTCTTCTTGGATGGGAAGTGACCTTCAGCAGTTTTTAACATTTTAAGTAATTCAGACAAGCTGACATCTAACTTATTCATGTGAAAATTCACAACAAATTGTGAGAAGGTGTCCGGGAGTGATTGCAAGACTAAATCTTGACTCAACTCCCCATCCATGATGAACCCAAACTATCCAATACGTTCAATCAAATTGATCATCTTTAAGACATGAGTCTCAACGATAGTACCATCGGTCATCCGAGATCGGAAGAGCTCCTTAGATATTTCATATCTAGCAGTCATACTTTACTCACCATACAGCTCTTGCAGGTGCAGTAGCATAGTAGGAGCATCCATGGTTTTATGCTGACGCTAAAGCTCGTTACTCATAGATGCGAACATGATGAATTGAGCCACAGATGCATTATCTTCCACTTTTTAAAAGTAGCAATCTCTTCCTCAGCGGCTGTCTTTGGAATATTTGCAGGTACAGGCAAATTTAGGACATAAGAAATCTTTAATTTAAGTTTAAAAATTAGTTATTAATAATAAATGAATTTTTTATTAATATTATTATGTGCTATGTGTTTATTAATCATTAGTTATAACCTAGAATGATTATTAATCGGGAGGATTTACGGCTGAGCAAATGATAAATTGAGCAGTAAAATTTTCAAGGCGAAAATAAAATTTTTTTTAAGGAACAAAAAATATTTACGGGGGAAAAAGGCGAAATAGGCACTATTCATCCATTTTACTTTCGGAGATTTATTTTGAATTTAGAAAGCGTAATGATAGAATTACGAGGCGAGATGGAATATTCAATAATATTTCGAGTTATGGCAAAAATGAAGTTTTAGCTGCGGACTTGGAAAACCTAAGGGTTAGGAAAAGTGAGTTTAGAGAATTTTATGATTTCGTATAATAATTAGAGTTATTATGCGTGAGAAATCTGAGTATAATACTAGTTATTATCTGAGTATAGTCTGAAGATTAATCTGACGTATAATCTGAATATCGTATGAACGATATCTGAAGAGAATACGAGAATACGAGAATGGAATCGTAGAATCGATTAGTCTAAATGGACTTTGAGTTCATGGACTTTGAAGAATCAATTGGACTTGGATTATATCAAGCCCAATGGAATGTGTAATCAAGCCTAGGGTAGGCCGGTAAAATTAATGTAAGGCCCGGTGTTAGATTTAATTAAAGCGATCGAGAAAATAAGCAGCGGATCGAGCAGATGGGTCCTTAGGATGGGTAAAACCCATGGGGCAACCCATGGGGAAGACCCATGGGCATAAAGGGGTGACCACTTGGCCACCAAGTAAGGGTGGTGGCCAAGTAAACTTGGTGGCTAAGCCATGAATAGTAAGGAGGTGGGGTGAAATGACTAATTTGCCCCTAAGCCTTGGTTTTCTATAAATAGAAAGCTTAAGTTCATTATTTTGAGCTTTTGAAAATCCTACACTAGAGAGATAGAGAGAGAGAGAGTTCGGATGGGGAGAGAGAGAGGAGGAATGAGAAAAGCTAGCTCGAGTGCACGCTTTGTCCAAATGGAAGGAGATTAAAGAAGAGCGGTAATCTGAAACCTAGTTTCTTCTAATTTTCTTTAAGTTTAATATGTTCAAAAAACATAACTTAATGAAGATAAGAAGTAGATGAAGTTAAGAATGATTTCATATGGTTGAAATCATGAGAAAACAAAGAAATAAAAATTAGGAATTTAGTTTATAAATTTCTTAAGGAAGTATAAGATTTCGTAAGGATTTTGAAGCGATCGAATGAATCTTATGAATGAGTAGAGTCAAATAAGTAAGGAATGATGTTCTATAACATCAAATTCAAGAAAAAGTAAAATCGTAATCAAAATATCGATTAAAAATGAAGAAAAAAAAAAGAAAGAAACGACGACGAAGCGAAGAGCGTTGTTGATGGACAAATTTAAAACCATCGTAGGATAATTGTTGTTGATGGACAAGTTTAAAACCATCGGCGTATAAGTTAGTTGCTTATTTCTTGGTTAGGAGCGTTAGAAAGCGTTCATGATGAAGAGCGGATTAAAAATGAAAGCTATCTTGAAGTTATGGCGAAAATTTTGTAAAAGAAGAAGCGAGAATTAGAAAGTTAGTAAATGAACCCGAAGCGTGTAGGGTTTCATAAGAATGTAAGAGAGCGTATAAAATGTGAGTCGTGGACTCAAGAGCGAAATGAGTTCGAGTTTGGATGGCCAAATTACAGACGAGCGAGCGAAGAAGCGTTAATAGCGTAAAATGAAGCGAAGAAGCGAAGATTAAGCCAATTGAATGGCATGTTAGCAGATTGAGAATGAAGTTACTGTCGAGGGTAATCGAAGTACGTAAGATAAGGAAGAAAATGGCTTTGGAGCGACCTCGTTTAGAGTTATATGAATAAGATATGAGATTTCAAAATCGACGTCTCAAGCTTGTAAAGACTTAGAAAATTTTTCTAGGTTTTCATGCTTGGCCTGTATGAGAGTCGTGCCTTGGGGGGGCGGATGACTTGTAGCTTGAGCTCGGGCCATTAGCTCTTGCTGCTAAGTGGTGCATGACGTGAAAAGAAAGGGAAGAACATGTGTGCATGACTCTGCGGTGTGAGGCAATGCCGAAGAAAGATTTTTTTACTTGCTCGATTCTTTGGGGATGTGCAAGAAAGAAATATGAACATGTAGTTCAACTAATGTAACACTTAATTAAGTGTATTAAACCTTTGATGAAGGTTGAGCGAAAAGATTAAATGAGATTAAAAGATAAAGAATGTGAGACGCGGGTTCTGGAACCAATGTCAGGGGAAGTAGTAGTGATGATAAGCGAGCGTGAGGATTGCTATGATTGTGATTCCTTAGGCGTTGATTGACTAGAGTAATGAATAACATTTTGATGTTATGTCATGGTAATGAGAGATGAATGTAAAAGCGTTTAGAGCTTTGTGAGCATTAGCGTTATTTGCGATGAGCGATCGGTCTTAGCATACAATGAAGCCGTATGGCTTTGACATTAGGAAAGAATAATGAACATGGGGTTCGGTGTGAGTAATGAATGAAAGTAATTAAAACCTTGGATGAAGGTTGAATAGAATTAAGAGGCAAAATAGCGTAAATATTGAATAAATAAATGATCCTCGTGAAATCGTATTCACGTCGAGTGAACGTTCTAAGTATACATTGGTTGTATGACTTGAGGCGTTGTGAAGGTAGTAGTAAGTAAGATATGAATTATCAAAAAGCCGTAGCGAACGGTATAAGATTAATGAAAGCCGAATGTGAGTCGGATGAGAATGTTAGAATGAAATGTAAGCGTTGAACACTTTAACCAAGCGTGAAGGTTAAAAGTATCGCGAATATTAAGCGGGTAGAACCTACACCCGTGTATGGTTTGGTAGTAAGGTAATGAAGATCAATGATTAAACTTGTGAGCGGTAAAAAAGCTGAATTAAAGACAAATCGTATATAGCGTAAAAAAGCCAGAGTTAATGTTTATAACTTGGATGGCGTTCGAGTCGAATGAATCGGACGTTGTAAGATAAGAATAAGGTAATGTAAAATGCTTAGCGCTATAAATCGTAGAATGAATATTGAATGATGATTACGAGTATACAAAAGATTGTATGACTTAGGCGATAAAGAATGAATCTGAGGTATGGCATTTAGTTGCGAGAAAGCCATAAGGAATAAGAAATTGACTTAACGAACATTATAGTTTAATAGTTCGGATAAGTTAAGATGAATTTAGGTTCTAGTACAATCGTAACCTTTGATGGTTGACATATGGGGGATTTGGGCTAAACAATTCCTTGAGAGAAGCGAAGGTATATACAAAAGCGGCAGCCGATCTAACTCCTTTGTTATGGGCGGTGTAGATGAGGCGGGAACTTGTTTGTTGGTTGTTTGTGGGAAACCACTCGAGTACCATATGGACTACTAGCGAGAGACACGATGTGTCTTGAGTCTAGGAGAGTTATAAGAAGAAGATAAGAATGTAAATCATCAAAGATGATGAGCGTATTAAGTAAGACATCTCAAGTATGTCATGAAATAGATTCTTAGGTAAAGGAAGTTGGTCAGCGTAAACTTAGTTTATAAGAAGCGTGAACCCTAAGAAGTAAAGTTAAGTAAACCGATGCGTAAGTCAAGTATATGACTAATTGGTGTATGTGTTATTTCCTTATGTGCTACATAGGAATTGGAATGAAAGCGATTCAGGCGTAAACTATATAATTTTGTAGGTATGCGTAAAAGCAAGTTTCTAACTTCATTCATATTTTAAATGAATGCTAGTTTCTAAACTTCTCGGATGTTGAACTTGAGAAGTTTGTCTATAATCTTGAATGTGTGATATTTGTACAAGGTGTTAGAAATATGAGGCCTTGTGCCTGATAATGTGAACACTGCCGGTGTTTTCTATGATATGAAGCTATTACGTGATTTGGCTATTCAATATGAGCATATTACATTTATACATGAACAGATTATTATTAAGTCTGTGCTTTATTGATTCTAGCAGAATGAGAATGTATATGAAAGAGAGTAGAGAATGAAAGTATTTCAAAGTGAATGTAACTAATGTTTTTTAAAATGATAGGAATCGAGATTATTCCTATTATTCAAAAATTTGCTTCATAACCTTTGTTCGGTTATTGAAGTCTTAAAAGAATGTTTGAATTCTTAAAGTTGTTTGTTCATTTTGCTTATGACTTTTTGAGCAATTGAATGCTCACACTTGCTTTAAATAAAAACATTTTTGATGATGACGATGTTAGAAAGAACTTAAGGATCCGTAAAGATCAAGTTGATCGGTATCGGAAGAAGTGCCATTCATTATATGAATGGCGTGAAGATCAGCGAAGACTTGTAATATAGAATGATAGAATTAAACTATAGAATAGTTTAATGAGCGATTATGTATCCTTGGTGGCGGATAAAAGTCACTTATGCAAGATGTAAAGAATAATGTAATTATCATTATTTGGAATGAAAAGAGGTTTTAAGGTTTTAGAACACAGGATTTGAGGATGTATGTTGTTATATTTAGCTATATAATGATGTATGTTTGGAAGAAGATGGGATCGTGGCGTCTGGAATCCGGATGTGAAAATAGATTAGGATTTTTGGGGCGTTCTGAGGTTGGTATCAAAGGCGATAGGTTATAAATCTTAGGTATGAGTACCTAAGACTATAATCGTAGAGAGAAGGAGGAAGAAGATCACTGCGTGATCATAGTAAATCGTAATAGATGATTTATTAAGCGATGAATGATTTATAGCTAATGCTATGAATGAATGGTACTCTGAAGTAATGCGGGAAGAAGAACTTCAGATTGAGTTGTAAAGGATAGTATCTGAATTAAAGAAAATTCAGTATTAAGTAAAAAGAAAGTTAGAAGTTGTAAGATTTCAATTGAGGACTCATGTGATTCATTTGAGTTGTATGAATCTTTGTATAAATGAGAGGTTTGTGCTTGGTGTAACAACCACTCGGTTTTATTACGGTGATAATCATTGAAATTGGTGTATATTATCAAGATGTATATATGATGAGAAGGTGAATCTTTTCTCATGTATATACTTGATAGGTAGAGAACGATAAGGTAGGTGTGAGTTCTTGAAACTCATACTTATGGTAAGTTAAGTGACTCATAATTATATGGTATGTTTTGAACTTCTCGGTGAATGGGCGCCTATAGTGCATGCAGGATAGTTCTTAAACTTATATTATTGTGGAAAGTTCTGAACTCATAATGTGTGGTAAGTTGATGGATTTATACTTAAGGTATAGGAATGTTTAGGCTGAAAATGAGTTATTTTCGATAGACTTAGCATTGAAGGTGCTAGAGAAGATTAAGTATTATCACATGTAAGTAAGACAATGAAGGAAGATGGAGAATAAGATATTCCAAGTCATCTAGCTATGCTAGATTTGAAGTTTCTTGAAATCGTCTTTGAAGTCGCATTTTTTGAAAATGAAAGAATTGGTTCAATTTTTGGAACCAATGGATTTTAAAGAACTATTCTTGATATATCTATGCTAGTTGATTGGCTAGAGCAGAAATTGATTTAAAATATCAAAATGAATTTTATATCATCGGTGCATTTGATGCAAAGATGGTAAAAGGATGGAGTTATTAATGTAATTGAACCTAGTGTTGAAGTGATCTTAGGATCAACAACCCGCTATGGTATGATGTATAATGATGAAGTCATAAAGCGACGAAGTCCTCAACGTCTTGTGAAAAGTGCGGTATCATGGCGTCATGAAAGCGTTTTGATGTATTGCAAAAGAATTTAAAGAATTAGTCGATGTCAAGTGAGTTGACTAGGCGCAGATGTTTCAAGTTGATGTCAATTTATTGGTATGGTCTAAGCTACTTGATTTGGCTAAGGCGAATGGTATGTGTCATGATTAAAAGAAAATCGAGCTTTCTTTGAAGAGCTATCTTAGAACCAAATTGTTTTGGTGCGGAATCTAATGATTAAGTCTGAGGTGAACATACCACGAAATGGGGTTATCGATAGGTTGATCACCTACACGTATGGAAGAGGTGGTTTACCTTCTTTGTGATTGTAAACTTACAGTGTAAGAAGGTTTTCTGGTGAAATCTTTGTTAAACCTAGTAAGAGTTCATGGTCGATTTGACCCCTCGGCAAAAGAATGAAATGTTTTAAAGGAATCTTTATATTCTAGTTATTCCTTTCACTTCATGATTCTTGATAAGTTATGAAGGGTAGGGAATGTATGAAAGATAAGAACTTCTTTGAAGAGAAGTTGAGGAGAAAGGTTAAGCTAAAATTTTGAGGACGAAATTCTTTGAAGAAGGGAGAATGTGAGGACACGGGTAAGGGTTTGGTTTTAAGAAATTCGAGGATGGAATTTTTATAAGGAGGAAGAATGTGACAACTTAGAAAAATCGGATTGTCGAATTTAAGTTTAAAAATTAGTTATTAATAAAATGAATTTTTATTAATACTATTACATGCTTATGTGTTTATTAATCGTTCTATAACCTAGAATGATTATTAATCGGGAGGATTACAGCTACGAGCTAGGCTGAGCAGTAAAAATTTTCAAGGCGAAAATAAAATTTTAAAGGAAAAAAATATTTTCGGGGGAAAAAGGCGAAATAGGCACTATTCATCCATTTTACGCTAGGAGATTTATTTTGAATTTCGAGAAGCAGCGTAATGATAGAATTACGAGGCGAGATGGAATATTCAATAATATTTGAGTTATGGCAAAAATGAAGTTTTTTAGCTGCGGACTTAAAACCTAAGGGTTAGGAAAAGTGAGTTAGAGAATTTTATGATTTTCAGTATAATAATTAGAGTTATTATGCGTGAGAAATCTGAGTATAATACTAGTTATTATATGAGTATAGTCTGAAAATTAGTCTGACGTATAATCTGAATATAAATACGAACGATATCTGAAGAGAATCGAGAATACGAGAATGGAATCGTAGAATACGATTAGTCTAAATGGACTTTGAGTTCATGGACTTTGAAGAATCAATTGGACTTGGATTATATCAAGCCCAATGGAATGTGTAATCAAGCCTAGGGTAGGCCCGGTAAAATTAATGTAAGGCCCGGTGTTAGATTTAATTAAGCCGATCGAGAAAATAAATAGCGGATCGAGCAGGTGGGTCACCGGATGGGTAAAACCCATGGGGAAACCCATAGGGAAGACCCATGGGCATGTGGGGTGACCACTTGGCCACCAAGTAAGAGGTGGTGGCCAAGTAAACTTGGTGGCTAAGCCATGAATAGTAAGGAGGTGGGGTGAAATGACCAAATTTGCCCTAAGCCTTGGTTTTCTATAAATAGAAAGCTTAAGTTCATTATTTTGAGCTTTTGAAAATCTACTACACTTGAGAGAGAGAGAGAGAGAGTTGGATGGGAGAGAGAGAGGAGAGAATGAGGAAAAGCTAGCTCGAATGCTGCGCTTTATCGACGGAAGGAGATTAAAGAAGAAAGGTAATCAGAACCTAGTTTCTTCTAATTTTCTTTAAGTTTAATATGTTCAAAAAAAACATAACTTAATGAAGATAAAAGTAGATGAAGTTAAGAATGATTTCATATGGTTGAAATCATGAGAAAAAAAAGAAATAAAATTAGGAATTTAGTTTATAAATTTCTTAAGGAAGTATAAGATTAAGTAAGGATTTTGAAGCGATCAGAATGAATCTTATGAATGAATAGAGTCAAATAAGTAAGGAATGATGTTCTATAACATCAAATTCAAGAAAAAGTAAAATCGTAATCAAAATATCGATTAAAAATGAAGAGCGAGCGAAAACGTGAAGAAGAACGCGAAGAACACGCGAAGAAGCGTTGTTGATGGACAAATTTAAAACCATCGTAGGATAATTGTTGTTGATGGACAAGTTTAAAACCATAGCGTATAAGTTAGTTGCTTATTTCTTGGTTAGGAGCGTTAGAAAGCGTTCATGAAGAGCGGATTAAAAATTGAAAGCTATAACGAAGTTATGGAAAAATTTTAAGTAAAAAAAAGCGAGAATTAGAAAGTTAGTAAATGAACCCGAACATGTAGGGTTTCATAAGAATGTAAGAGAACGTATAAAAGCGTGAGTCGTGGACTCAAGAACAAATGAATTTAGAGTTTGGATGGACAAGAATTACAGACGAGCGAGCGAAGAAGCGTTAATAGCGTAAAAATGAGCGAAGAAGCGAAGATTAAGCCCGATTGAATGGCATGTTAATGGATTTAGAATGAAGTTCTATCCAAGGGTAATCGAAGTATGTAAGATAAGGAAGAAAATGGCTTTGGAACGACCTCGTTCAGAGTTATAACGAATAAGATATGAGATTTCAAAATCAGCGTCTCAAGCTTGTAAAAGACTTAGAAAATTTTTCTAGGTTTCATGCTTGCTTGGCTGTGTAGCCATTGTGTCGTGCCTTGCCTTAAGCCGTTGCCATGACATGAGCTCGGGCCATTAGCTCTTACTAAGTGGGGTACATGACGTGAAGAAAAGAAAGGAAGACATGGTGCAGTGGTCTGGCGGTGCGAGCAATGCCAGAAATGAGATTTTATTACTCGATTCTCTGGGGATGTGCAAGAAAGAAATATGAACATGTAATTCAACTAATGTAACACTTAATTAAGTGTATTAAACCTTTGATGAAGGTTGAGCGAAAAGATTAAATGAGATTAAAAGATAAAGAATGTAAGCGCGGGTTCTGGAACCAATGTCAAGGGAGATAGTAGTCGCGATAAGCGAGCGTGAGGATTGCTATGATTGTGATTCCTTAAGCGTTGATTGACTAGGGTAATGAATAACATTTTGATGTTATGTCATGGTAATGAGAGATGAATGTAAAGCGTTTAGGGCTTTGTGAGCATAATGTTGTTGCGATGAGCGATCGGTCTTAGCATACAATGAACCAAGTATGGCTTTGACATTAGGAAAGAATAATGAACATGGGGTTGGTGATGAGTAATGAATGAAAGTAATTAAAACCTTGGATGAAGGTTGAATAGAATTAAGAAGGCAAATAGCGTAAATGTTGAATCGTAAGCGATCCTCGTGAATCGTATTCACGTCGAAGCGAACGTTCTAAGTATACATTGGTTGTATGACTTAGGCGTTGATGAAGGTAGTAGTAAGTAAGATATGTTTGGTATCAAAAAAGCCGTGAGAGAGCGGTAAGAAGATTAATGGAAGCCGAATGTGAGTTGGATGAGAATGTTAGAATGAAATGTAAGCGTTGAACACTTTAAGCAAGCGTGAAGGTTGAGTGTCTGTGAATATTAAGCGGGTAGAACCTACACCCGTGTATGGTTTGGTAGTAGGATAATGAAGATCGATGATTAAACTTTGTGAATGGTGAAAGAAAGCTGAATTAAAGACAAATCGTATAGCGTAAAAAGCCAGAGTTAATGTTTATAACTTGGATAACGTTAAAGTCGAATGAATCGGACGTTGTAAGATAAGAATAAGGTAATGTAAAATGCTTACGCTATAAATGCGTAGAATGAATATTGAATGATCGTTACGAGTATACAAAAGATTGTATGACTTAGGCGATAAAGAATAAATCACGAGGTATGGCATTTAGTTGCGAGAAAGCCATAAGGAATAAGAAATTGACTTAACGAACATTATAGTTTAATAGTTTCGGATAAGTTAAGATAATTTAGGTTGTAGTACAATCGTAACCTTTGATGGTTGACATATGGGATTTGGGCTAAACAATTCCTTGAGGAAGCGAAGGTATATACAAAAGCGTGGCAATCTAACTCTTCGGCTGTTATGGGGCGGTGTAGATGAGGCAGGGAACTTGTTTGTTGGTTGTTTGTGGGAAACCACTTTCGAGAGTACCATATGGACTACTAGAGAGAGACACGATGTGTCTTTGAGTCTAGGAGAGTTATAAGAAGAAGATAAGAATGTAAATCATCAAAGATGATGAATGTATTAAGTAAGACATCTCAGTATGTCATGAAGCCGATAAGTAGGTAAAGGAAGTTGGTCAGCGTAAACTTAGTTTATAAGAATGTGAACCCTAAGAAGTAAAGTAAAGTAAACCAATGCGTAAAAGTCAAGTATATGACTAATTGGTGTATGTGTTATTTCCTTATGTGCTACATAGGAATTGGAATGAAGCGATTCAGCGTAAACTATAAGTTGTAGTACATGCGTAAGGCAAGTTTCCTAACTTCATTCATATTTTAAATGAATGCTAGTTTCTAAACTTCTCGGATGTTGAACTTGAGAAGTTACATCATGTGCAAATGTGTGATATTTGTACAAGGTGTTAAAATATATGAGGCCTTGTGCCACAATGTGAACACTTGGTGTTTCTATGATATGAGCTGTTTTGTGATTGAGGCTATTTCAATATGAGCATGTTATGTTTATACATGAACCATTATTATTAAGTATGTCTTTATTGATTCTAGCAGACGAGAATGTGTATGAAAAGAGTAGAGAATGAAAGTATTTAAAAGGGAATGTAACTAATGTTTTAAAATGATAGGAATCGAGATTATTCCTATTATTCATAAATTTGCTTCATAACCTTTGTTAGGTTATTGAAGTCTTAAAAGAATGTTTAAATTCTTAAAGTTGTTTGTTCAATTTATTATGACTTCATTTTGAGCAATTGAATGCTCACACTTGCTTTAAATAAAAACATTTTTCATTGACGATGTTAGAAAGAACTTAAGGATCCGTAAAGATCAAATTTGATCGGTATCTAGCCAGGAAGAAGTGCCATTCATTATATGAATATGCGTGAAGATCAGCGAAGACTTGTAATATAGAATGATAGAATTAAACTATAGAATAGTTTAATGAGCGATTATGTATCCTTGGTGGCGGATAAAAAAGTCAACTTAAAATGCAAGATGTAAAGAATAATGTAATTATCATTGCATCATAGAATACTATGCTATATGGATTTATTATTATTATAATATATATATATATATATATATATATATATATAAGTTCCTAAATGAACGATCAATGATCAAGGGGGAAAATAGGATCAACCTTTCCCCATTTAAAAAATAAATCAATCAAAATAAAAACATGTCGATATCGATTCAACCCCATTTATTATCAGGAAATAGCGGTTTTTTGAATTAAAGCAGGTTTCATGAATCAATTTTTTTCATAAAATAATAGTTTTATACAATAAATTATATTAATAAATTATTCTAAATACATATTCATACATATATGGAATATTAAAAAATTAATAATTATATATATAAGTTTGGCTCGATATCGACCTTTCGGAAAAATAAATTAGGTTTTTATGAATATCAAAGACGTAATCAAATTGCAAAATTAGCGGAAGAAAAGTAAAATTAGATTTTAAAATGGAATCAAAAAAATTTTTCACAAACTTTGTTAGGTTTTATGAATTGCGAATCATCCTTTTTGCATATTATTAATTAAAACGAAGAACAAGAAGTTATAGAATCATACCCTTATAGATACGAGCTTCCACAGGTACGAGTTCAACTCCTACTTCTCCGTGATCTCCTTGAATCTCCGGATTAGATTCCTTTCCTTTGATTAATGTTAGCCACCCAAGTGTATGGCCTCTACAGGTGATACACTAAGGAAGAAGAATATTCAAGAAGAAGGGTGTATTGGCTAAAACCCTAGTTTTTCCTATCTCTGTAGAAAAGGGGGCGTACTCTCCAATAATTAGAATCACGTATATTTGATATCTGATATAAGACTTATTTTATAAAGATATCAGGTAACCCTATTTAATTAAAATAAGGTATTATTTATTTAATTAAACTTCTTTAATTAAATAGACTCCCTAATCTTATTAGGGATAATTAATTAAACTCATTTAATTAATTAGGCTCCCTAATCTGATTAGAAATAATTAATTAAACTCATTTAATTAATTTTGCTTCCTAATCCTATTAGAAATAAATGAGAGTACTTATATTAAAATTAATTCCTAAACTCTTTTAGAAATTAAAATAATAATAATTGTAATAATATTAATAAGACTCCTCTTATTAATTTATATTTAATATTTCCTAAATATTAAGTAATAAATATTAAGCTATTTAATTTATTCTATCACCATAGATTAAATTAAATATACTTACTATATTATTATGATTATGTCATTAACTTCTTAAATAATTATTCTTCCTTTTATAAGTGTGACCTTTTAGGTTCTCCATATTAAACCAGGTTGTGAATAAATCAATTAAAAAAATTCTAATATTATTTAAATAAATAAATTAAACTATTAATTTATTTAAATAAATAATATTTATTCTATAATAGGGATAAGCCTCCCTAGTGATCAACAACTTTCCAGATAATATAGATTTCAATATTAATCATAAAAGAACCTTTGAGTAAATAGTTACCGTACAATTCAATCCTTCCACTATACAATGTCTCAATTAAATATAAGACATAGAATTACTGTCAAGTCTTATTTTATTTAATTACATGTATTTCGATTCCCAAATGCATAACTCTGAATAAATACAAATTAGAAACTATTTTTTAATTTCATTTCACCTTGGCCAAGGATTCTTGGGTTGTCATTTATCGAATCTCATAGGACATTTCTCTTCTTTTACTAGAAGTGGTAGATTCTATATTGATTATTTATTATCTCCATATATAACTTATTACACCCAAGCATACCCTTTGATATACCCTAAGAGTCTTAAGGAATAAGTCAAAATGTAATTCATTATACATAAGACACTATGATGATCTCAAGTCTAAGGATCATTTGTACTACTATCACTACAGGAATTCTTATTGACAGACAAGTAAAACTTCATTAGGTATTCCTTAGCGAGTCACGTTCAGTGAACTTATTCTATTATAAGCACCTACATACTTGCTTTAGTGTCTCCACACAAATGATCATGAGATCAATCATTCTCATCCAATGAGCAAGCAACGTATGTATTAATATATCCGGATTTACTAATCCCCTTTTTAGTAATCCATTGATTGAGAACATTTTAGTTTTAAGCTATCTAAGAATTTAGATCTCATTAGCATGATCTCATCATGATGCTAAAAGCATTGCTTAAAACTATGGGTTTATCACATATTATTAAAATAACACCATGTAGATAATTAAATGCCTTTAATAAATAATTTTTTTTATTAATAAATAAATAAGATTGATTACAAAGTATATGCTTTATCATCATACATGATTGGCTTGTATGTATACTACTTTCATTTTAGAGAGAAAAAATGTGTTATCTAGGTAGAGAAATAAAGAGTAAGAGAAAACCCTCTCTTAATCCAATCTAAATTTAGTTTTTTTTCATCAAATCTCCCACCAATCTATAATTATTCCATCCATACAAAGATTAAGGACGAAGAAACTCCTACTCCCAATGCCATCCCTCATATTTACATTAGATTTAGCTTGGATCTAGCTTTTTTTTAATTATTGTGCTTGAGTTTTGTTTGTTTATGGTTATTTCTTTATTTAAGTCTCTCCTAGCATCCTAAATCATATCTAAAGGTGTTTGGATCCTATTTTGAGTCATGGGTAGTTAGAGAGGGTTTCTCACTATAGAAATTCCTCCTAACCAATTTATTATGTCATTTTAACGGTGATTCGAAATAGATCTAGCTCATTTTCCCAATTGTTGTGCTTGAACTTTGTTTATGGTTATTTCTTCATTTAAGGCTCTCCTAGCATCCTAGATCATATCTAGAGGTGTTTGGATCCTATTTTATGGATTATGGATGGTTATAAAGAATTTCTCATGGATGGAATCTTCTCCTAACTAACCGAGACTATCATTTTAGTAGTTTATCGATTTTGACTTTCATTTAACTCCTTTTACCGATTATTTTTGCTTGGGAGATGTTTTCTATATATTGATTTTTAGGTCACCCAAATATCATAAATTAATATATAGTGGTAAGGGGATCCTACTTTTTAGCCAGCGAGGAATTCTCATAAATAGAATTTCCTTATAGCCAATCTAGGATGATGATCACAAGGAGAGGTGAGGATGATGACGGGGGGGTGATGGCGATAATTTTCAAACAATGAAGCATCATTGTCGACCCCTGCCTGATGATAGTGATAGATAGTTGTTGCTAGCTATACTTAATTATATTGTCAATTGTAATTAGCCTTATTTATGTTGTACATCATTGTTGATTATGCTTTTAGTTTATCTTATATTTGTTATACATCATAATTTAGTTAATATTTATTTTCTTTCTTAGCTTAGCTACTGTTAAAGTTGAAACAACTATTTATGTGTTATTTATAGGATTAGTCATGTATGAGGTGTAAAAGGTAGTTACATTTATATGTATGTGTTATTATTAAAAATTGTTTGGAGGATTAGCCATTTTGACGTGTATGTTGGTCATTGTGATTTTATTTGTTGTTGGGAAAAACTGGTTAAAAACAATTATAGGTATAGGTACAGGTACAGGTACAGGTACAAACTTGGGTTTAAAAACTTGAAAATTGTAAAAATAAAAAAAAAATATTTAAAAAAAATATTTTCGATGGAATAAACTAATTTCGACGGAATTTTCGTCGAAAATAATATTTTCAAAATCAATTTAAAACCAACACGTGGCAAGATATTTCTGACTAAAAATTTCGTTGAACTTATATTTCATCGAAACTACCTTAATGTCGATAGAAATTTCATCGGACCTTATTCTGTGGGAATAATGCTATTTTCAAAGGAATTCTCGACAGGCTTATCCCCGACCGACTTATATTTGACTGAATTTTTGACTGAATATTCCTTTTACAACATAATATTTTGTTGGAAATAAATTTTTTTCTTGTAATGTATGTAAATAAAAAAATGTTCTACAAAAAACAACAGTACAAAATAACATATTTTTTTAAACTTTGTCATCATAATTTAATTATCATATCGTCGCTTTAAAACTTACAAATTACTAATTTATAGGTAAATATAAAATAAAGAAATTTCTTTAACCTTTGGAAATTTTATAAATGGGATTAATTTTATAGAACGGAAGTACTAATATATAACTTAAACTTGAGCCATCTTCTACACGTTGACCGCATAGGGTAGTGAATTAGCGCATTTGACTTTGGATCAAAAGGTCTTGGATTTGACTCTCACTGTCATTGACCTTAATATTTTTTGTTTTATTTTTTTGGTGGCTAATTGGTAAATGGTTTTACTAAGAAAGCTTATTTTCCTATTTTTTTGTGGCTACTGAGAAAGCGTGTTAGGTGTTTAAATCAATGCCTGAACAAAATGTAAAAGAATATAATTCCCCCTTGCTCTCATTGATTGACAAAGGTACATAATATACATGAATTACCAACGGTACAATCGTGATAGTAGGCTAATAATCAGGAAACTAATAATACCTAATAAATACAAATAACTACTTTTTAAATATATATACATATTCTATCACACCCCCGCAGTTGAAGCGGGAGGTTGTCGTACACTGAGACTGTCCCTGAAATCTTGAAATAACACCAAAGGAAGACCTTTTGTGAAAATATCGGCAATCTGATAACGCGAGGGGACATGTAGAACGCATACTTGTTCACGGGAAACCCTTTCGTGAACAAAGTGAATATCCGTCTCGATGTGTTTAGTGCGTTGATGTTGAACTAGATTTTCGGCAAGATATATCGCACTAACATTATCACAGTAGACCAATGTAGCTTTATGGATAGGACAGTGTAACTCCAGAAGAAGATTGCATAACCAACATGACTCAGAAACCACATTGGCAACATCTCAGTATTCGGCCTCAGCACTTGAGCGAGATAGTGTGGATTGGCGTTTAGAAGACCGGGAGAGCAAGTTGTTGCCAAGAAACACATAATAACCAGAAGTAGATTTCCTGGTATCTGGACAACCACCCCAATTGGCATCTGTATAAGAAATCAGAGAAATAATCGATGAAGGATAAAGATACAATCCATAATGAAGTGTACCCTGAACATATCGCAGGATGCGCATGAGAGCATGCATATGATCATCCATCGGATTATGCATAAATAAACAGATCTGTTTTACTTCATAAGAGATGTCAGGTCTCTTGAATGTGAGATATTGGAGAGCTCCTGCAAGGCTGAGATAGTGAGATGGATCGTCATATGGAGTGTTGGTTTTAGCGCTAAGTTTCGATTTAGTATCAACCGGAGTTGGACAATGCTTACAAGATGACATACCAGCACGTTCAATAATTTCGTGGGCATACTTTTTCTGAGATAAAAATAGACCACCAGCATGTTGAGTGACTACGATACCCAAAAAATAACTCAGTGGACATAGCAAATTCAGAGCTGAGAAGTGACATGATAGACTTGCGAAGAGCAACAGAAGAAGTAGTGAGGATGATATCATCCACATAAAGAAGAATGTAAGCAAACTCCGTACTTTTCTGGTAAATGAAGAGAGAGTTGTCAGACTTGCTCTGAGAAAACCCAATTGAAGAAACATAGTCGAAAAATCGTTTGTACTAGGCTCTAGGAGCTTGTTTGAGCCCATATAATGATTTTCGTAGAAGACAAACATGATTAGGATGATCTGGATCCTTAAAACCCAAGGGCTGATGCATGTACACTGTTTCTTTTAGTTGACCATGTAAAAAGGCATTTTTAACATCCAACCGATGAATGTACCAAGCCTTAGAGAGAGCAAGACTGAGCATTGTTCGAATAGTCGCCGGTTTAACTATCGGGCTAAAAGTTTCGCCACAATCCACGCCAACCTGTTGACCTGCACCATCACCTATAAGTCGGGCTTTATACCGCTCAAAAGAACTGTCAGATTTATTTTATGTCTGAAAATCCACATTGGCCTAATAACATTAACATCAGGTGGACAGGGCACTAAATCCCACGTCTTATTTTTAATGAGAGCAGTATATTCATCTTCCATAGCCATTTTCCAATTCGGGTCTTGGAGTGCAGACACGGGGTTACAAGGGAGAGGAGACTTTGAGACATGAGTAAGTAAGTCATGTTGATATTTTTTTACTTGGTTTAAAAATACCATGTTGGCTCGAATCTTGGGTTTGTTTTCCCGAACTTCGAAGTCAATTTGGTCAAAAATGGGAGGAAGAGGGAGATGTTGTGTTTGGTCTAAATGTGGGCTGAGATCTGACTGGCCCAAAGTGGAAGGTGATGGTGCTGGGTTGGTAGAGGTGGATTGGGCCGGCTGTGGGGGTGAGGAAGCTAATTGGGCCGATTGTGGAGAAGAGGGAGTTGACTGATTAGGAGAGTTAAATTTTCATGAAAAATTTGGTGGGGCCAGAGAAGGGGAAGGAGAAGGTTGTGTCTGCACTTGAATTTGAGGAGTAGTGGATTGATGTTGGAAATGGTTTATCACGTAAGGAGATAATCCATTGTCAAGAAAATCATAGGATGAGGAATTAGGAGTATGCAGCTTGGAGAAGGGAAATTCATTTTCCTTAAATAATACATGGCGACAAACAATAACTTTATTTGATGATAAGTCATAGCATTTGTAACCACGATGATTTGAAGGATAACCCAAAAAGACACAAGGTGTGGAACGAGATTGAAGCTTATTTATCGTAGAAGGGAATAGAGGATAACATAAGCAACCAAAAACTCGTAAGTGAGAGTATGATGGCTCTTTTTGATATAGAATTTGTAGTGACGATTGATAATTGAGAGTTTTACTTGGTAAAATGTTTAGAAGATACGTTGCCATTTGTAATGCATGGTGCCAAAAAGACGGAGGTAGTAAAGCATGAGCTAATAAAGTTCGAATGATATTATTAATGGAACGAATTTTTCGTTCGGCTTTTCCATTTTGGGATGAAGTGTGAGGACAAGAAAAATAAAAAGAAATTCCATTAGCTTCACAAAGACTCAGAAAAGGACCATTATCATATTCTCTACCGTTGTCACAGTGGATATTTTTTAATTCCCATTCAAATTGAGTGTTGATGTAGGCTCTAAGTTTGAGAAAGGTTGAATAGACTTGAGATTTTTTGGAGATAGGGAAAGTCCACAAAAATTCGAATAGTCATCCAAAAAGAGCACATAATATTTGTGACCTAAGGAACTCAAAACAGGAGATGTCCACAAATCACTATGCAAAATATCAAAAGGCATATAAGTAGAATTAAGAGAATCAACAAATGACAATTTAACATGTTTACCAAGCGGACAAGAATGACAAAAACTCAAGTCTCTAGTTTTAGTACATTCAATCAATTTATTGTGCCTAAGGGAGTCTAAAACAGGTGGTCCCGGGTGACCTAAACGGTCATGCCAAAGAGAAGAAGACAAAGCTGCAAAAGTGGGTGGAGAAATGGCTAGAGTATTTGTGGTGGTGGTGGTGATGGGATACAGGTCGCCCTGACTATCACATCTCATTAGTGTCATCCCCGTCTGAAAGTCCTTCACAGAAAAACCAAATGGATCAAATTCAACAGAAACTTGGTTATCAGTGGTGAATTTGCGAACCGAAACTAAGTTTTTAATTAAATTTGGGGCATGGAGGACATTTTTTAACACTAATGGAGGGTGGGGATGAGGTAAATTAGCACTACCAAAACCACAAATAGGAATAGAATGACCACTTCCAACAATGATACCATGATTTTTGCTCAAATTATAATAAGACGAGAGATTACCTTCCGCGGATGTCATGTGAGATGTCGCTCCTGTATCCATGTACCATGATGGATCAAGTTGAGCAAGGCTGAGAGTATGAAGAGCTGCTTCAATATCGGTTGGGCTGGGTGCATTTGCATTGTAAGTTGCCTGCCGAGGCTTTGGTACAAAAAGATCAGGCTGTTGTGGTCTAGGACTGAAAGTGGGCTTGGCCCAATTGGTGTAGGAAGGATATGGAGAAGGAGGGAAAGTCCACGGAGTCCACTGCATCCAAGACCTAAGGCCGCCATTCTGGCTGTGGCCGCCCACGTCCTCCACCTTAATCGGACCCAAGTGTGAGCCATGGGGAGTTTGACCACCCCTTGGGAGTTTCGACCACCAGAATTCTTGTTGTTTTTTCTATTATTACCATTTTTCCACGGTAATTATTATTATGATGACGATTAGTAGGATTATGATTACCTTGAGAAGAATTTCGGTGATTCATATCATCATTTGAATTCTGGGAATGTGCAACAAGGGCGGATTCTTGTTTTGCTCGCTCCAAAATGGTGGTCTCCTCCAAGGCGAGTTTGGAACGGGCCGTAGCAAAACTAGGTAGGCTTTTCTTGTTTTGCATTACAGTGACAAAATTAGAATATTGTTCTGGCAATCCTTGTAGCATTTTCAAAACCATACCTTGATCATTGACGGGAGCCCCAACATTGGCTAGTTGATCGGCAAGACTTTTGAGACAATTGCAATATGCATTTGTCGTCAAAAAATCAGCAAGACTTGTGTTGGTGAATTCCTTATTAAAATACAGGGCCCTGGAGTTTTTATTATCATAAAAAAGATCCGCAACACTGTGCCAAGCATGTTCAACCGAGTCATCGTCAATGAGAATGGAGGTGTGGATGTCGGATGAGACCGTGGCATAAATCCACTGCAAGACTATCGCATCGAGCTGTTTCCATAGAGGGAGATCATTGGCTTTGGCCTTGTCATACAGCTTTCTCCTTTGCATCCGTAGGTGGGATGATATGTTCAAGCACGTCATGAACCTTTGCTTGAACCTTGAATAACGCCGCCCATGAATGGTATTGTCCTGATTCCAAGTCCAATGTGATGGGGATGAGAGTTTTCACATTGGTGATAGCTAAGGCAGGATGAAATTTGGTGATGGGGATGAGAGTTTTCACATTGGTGATAGCCAAGGCAGGATGAAATTTGGGAGTTTCGGCCATGATGGACGACAACGCAGTGAAAAGGAAGGAGGATGATGGGGAAGGTAATGAAGGTTGCGGAAGCGAGAGAGAAAGAAATCTTAGGCTTTGATACCATAAAAGAATATAATTCCCTCTTGCTTTCATTGATTGACAAAGGTGTAGGCTAATAATCAAGAAACTAATAAATACAAATAACTACTTTTAAAATATATACATATTCTATCAAAATGTGATCTTCAAAATCTGTGGTGACTAATAGTTAATGCTCGGCATCTGTTTGATGGAATGCCTGAGAGCAATAATGCATTTTAGAATTCGTTTATTTTTAGGTATTGTGTGAGCTTCTTGATTGAATGAAAGGTGGAATTATGTTTCTTGCATGGTTACGCTTTTGGTTATTTGCAAAATTAAGAATACGGAGAAAGTATGGAGTTTGTTTTCTAGAGATTTGAAGGGCTGAGTTGAGGCCAAGCTTGTCACTGCTTTGTCAGCAATTTCAAGGTTTGTGCAATTTTGTTTTTATTGAAAAATATGTTTCCTCTCTACTACACATTTCAATCATTTTCACCAGGACTGATCATTCGGTTATAACCGAACCGAATAGGCTATTCGATTATAACCGAATATCGAAATAATCGTAATTTCAATATTCGAAAAATTAACCGAATTTTAGAAATAACCGAATTACCGAATCTCGAATTACCAAATTGAAAATTCGGTAATTCGGTTAATAACCGAACCAGCCAAAATTAAAACTGATTGAAAGCAAAATCACCAAATCAGCCGAATAAACATCAATAACATCAATAAAATCTTGCCCAATTCAAACTTACAATCAAAAACAGCAAACCCAAATGAGTAGAACATGAACCCAGATTCACCACCCATCACAGTGAATCATGACATCACGAAACCTCTGTACAATAAGTGTGCCCATGACCTGGAATTTGAACTGGAAAACAGATCTGAAATCAAAGCTGCTGCTAGATGTGCTCATTGGATCTGGAATCAAAGCTGCTGCTAGGTGTGCCCATGATCTGGAATCCGGACTGGAAACGGAAACAGCGATGGCCGATGGGATGGGGATTGTAGTTGAATCCTTTTAAGGAGAACAAGTTACTTACAAACCCCAAATGGCCAAATGGGTAACAAGAGTACAAGACTTCGTGGTATTCCGTTCGGTAACAAGAGTACTGTTGCTATTCCGTTCGTGGTATTCCGTTCGGTAACAAGAGTACTGTTGCTATTCCGTTCGTGGTATTCCGTTCGGTAACGTCTTCGTGGTCATCAAGTTGTTTTGCTCTGGCCTCTGTGTGTCTATCTGAAATATTTGGAAGAGCTGTTGCCTGTTGGTATTCCGTTCGGTAACAAGAGTACCAAGATTTCGTGGAAGAGTTGTGGACCAGTCCAGTAGTCTTCTATCTAGACTCTAGTTCTAGATGATTCTATATATATAGTTTGGTAATATAAAAATGGCAACATATCATTACTTTTTTATGGTACACAACAGGTCTATATATATATATATATATATATATATATATATGAATGTTCGGTAATTCGGATATCCGAACAACTTAATTTTTAAAACCGAATCCGAATCCAAAACCGAATAACTTAATTTTTTCAATCTCAAATTGGATATAACCGAAATTAGAGAAAAAACCGAAAAATCGAAATAATTCGGTTAAAAAATTTCGATTGTGTTCGGTAATTCAGTTTTATTCGTTTTTTGCTCAACCCTAATTTTCACGCAATAATAATTGACAAGAGCCAAATTTTAACCGTGGGTATAGGGGTCCCCCCCAGCCGCTGAGAAAGAAAGAGGTTCTGTCAAATTTTCATTGTGAGAGTAGTAAAAATCAGTACATTCCATTTCGAAATCTCTCTTCTTCTATAATAGGGAATGTGTATTCTAGAGTTCAAAAAATTTATGAAAGTGAGATGAAACACCAGCAAGACGTTGCAGTTGGCACAGAGGTAGTTTTCTGGGTCTTTGGGCCACATATATTGCACAACTTTAGGAGACGGGATGGAAAGACTTGTTAGAAGAGATGATAGACTTGATACAGATACAGCTACTTATCACCCACCTTAGAATAGATTTGATTTGAAGGAGGGTGAAGAATGATTGAACATTCATGGGCTACTATGAACGTAACCTTTTTGCAGTGTTGTAGATTGGATAAAGCAATTTTGTTGTAAAATCTTATTCCTGAACTGAACATGCATTGGAACTGTTAACAAGCTTCACAGATGAGGAGCCAGTCCAAGCCATTCCAGTTTCACTTTTGCCCCGTGACAATGTTGGGGCTATTGAGACTTGGCAGATACACTACCCCTTTTTTTTTTAATCTTACTGCATATGATAATAAATTTATGTCAATAACAAATATCAAAATTGGATATATGGGTTATGAGAGAATTAAAAAAAATTAGCATTAATTGCAATCCAACTTCGTTAGGAAATCAATCAACATATAAATCATTTTCCCCCTCTTTTATAACGCCCTTACTTTGGAGCAATACTATAGTGCAAATGAATATCTAATTAAAATATCAATTATATAATCAATAAGTCAAGCCTCGCAATAAAGAGACAACAAAAATCTTAAAAAGCTTGCTACTGACCATCCATAAGCCAAAACTTAAACTCTCCACTATAGTACAATAAAAATGTGAACATTTGAGGTCAGATCATAGATATAAATAAGTGACATTGAATGGGGATCCAAACTACAGGGAACTATTGATTATGCGGGCACATAAAACTTGACCGTACAAGGTGAAGCTAGAACCCTTTCATTCTTCAATAAAGCTATTATACTTTTGTTTCCCCTCTTTCTGTGCCGAAAATCAACCAATCTGTCATTAATATTTTAAGCAGCCTACCGATGTGCATACAAAAACAACAATACAGAGTAAGCGGCAACTGAAAGCATATTTGGCCCTCACAAAGCCTTGCTATTCAGCAAATCTAATCTTCTTCGGAGCAGGTTGATTGCTACCCACCTACATACAATAAATAAGATTTTAGGTACAGAACCCAAGTAAGCAAAAATCAGACTATCAATTAACATAATAAACTAATCTTCCATCTGTTTTCCCAGGAGAGAAAAAAGAAAGGGGTTGGTACAAAAACTACTTACAAAAAGATGTGTCAGAAAAAAGTTGAACAGAAGAACGTTTAAACACTGAAACAACTCGATAAAACTAGCATTAGCAACTAATAAATTTTAACATATTACAATAAAGAAAACGAGATGCTAGTCACATACAGGCTCAACTTCCCCAAAAGTTGCTAATTAGCCTTCAAATTTCACAATGGTAAGATGATATTTCTAGTATCCATTTTACTGTTACAGCTATGCTCCACTCATCCAATATTCCGAAAGTAGTTCTCATGCCTTATTGTGTACATTGCAAGTCGAGCAAGAATTAAAGGAGAGGTAAATATAGCAAAAATATAGAGGAAGGAATAGATTCTTACAACTTCGGGGCACTCATAATCAATACCAGCAGCCTCAATCCTCTTTCGCCTTCTCTCGTCCCTTCTCATGATTCCTTCCACCAATTTCCTGTGCTCTTCAAATGTTCTTTCCTGAATAATTGTTGCGGTGAGGTTGCATTATTATGTTAAATTAAACAGCAGATATCTTAGCTTACCGAAGACGTGTCACTTTTTTCTTTTGAAATTTTCTTGCCTAAGCATCGATATAAGAATCTGACTGAGTATTAACTATCCACCATAATCATACCTTGTTATGCTGTTTCCTTTCAATTTGAACCCAGTCCAGAGGTTTGTACCAGTGGCTAACACCTTTCCACCTGAAAATAAGAGTACAATTTTATATGATACAATAACAAACATAAAAGGTGTGAGGAGAGTCATGATAACAATATGTTAATTGTTAAATACATGCAACCGGTAAAGTAGCACCAAGTAACCATAGGTAAAAACTTTCCAAACAAGGGAACATCAGAGGGCTACTTTCTTTGTTTCTAAACACGAATTAAACATTCCGTACCAAGGTCCATAGCCTTCGCAATAAAAAGGCGATCTCTGAGAGCAGATTCAGATGGTTAGTTGGTTACTCCTATTCTCAGACTCAATATATTGTTTGGTGACTCATCCGATGTTTTTCAAATCTCACTTCCAGAAAGAGCTATGGTTTCCGATCTCTAGAAATTGCAGCATACTGCACGAAGTTATGTGCACATATTTTTCTAATTTTCCAACTAATGTTCTTTGGTTCTATTTATTCTAATTTTAAAACTTGGCAGTTATGATGATTATTTTGAAGAATAGCTCAAAATTTAAAGAAATGCAAAAAATAAAAAATAAAAAAATAAATGAAAAGAGCAACACTAGCATTTCATCTCGCCTAACTAATACTACCTCCGTCCCACAAAAAGAGTTTTATTATGACCTTTTAAAGTGAATTTGCGGAGTCATAAATTCAAAATTGACATGAATTTATTTGATTTTAGTTGATACAATCATAATTATCATAAACTAGGTAAAAAAAGTATTAATAGTATACAAAATACATTACTTTCAAAGTTGCATGAACCAACATCAATTATGTACTGTAGGATTTAGCAATTGACTTCAAAAGGTCAAAATGGAACTCATTTTGTGGAATGTAAGAAGTAGTATAGATGTCACACAAATCAATATTTTGTGGAAGAACGGAGAAAGTATTCAATCAGTATTTTAGCGTATAGCATATAAGTTTCACTTTAAAGTGGAAACAACTTAAGGAAATGTACTTCTAAATCAACACCGTGAAACTTAGAATGAATAGCTTGATCCGAGGGATCTGTTTGGCCAGATTAGCAGTATTCTACTTCCATTAAATATGACTGTGGTGCCAATTTCCAACCAGATCAAGGATTTCATTTCCCTTCCCTCTATGCATACATGTCTTTGTGCATACATGCATGAATATATATACATACACACATGCATGTATATACACAAACAAACACTTAACCGCCTTCTTGCTCACGATCATCACCATTACCCATATACCAGAGGTTAAGTGGCTATTTACCTGTTCCAAACAGCATACTATTCCTTTTTTTTTTCTTTTTTTCAATTTCCCCCTAATACTTTCTTTCCTGGTCACTCCTTCCCCTACTTTACATGCCACTGTATTCATATCATTTGCTATTTGGGTTACAACATCAACACTTGGTAGATTATTTTTGGACTGAATTACTTATCGTCCTACCCTACCACTTGTATTGCACTCGGCCTCCTAAAACAGATCTTTCCTTGTATCATTTTTTTTGCTATGAGTTTATCGATCTTGCAACCAGACTATATCTCCCCACCCCTAACAAGCCGAAACCTGCGGTCTATGACCCCTATACTTTTTTCAGTGGGAGTCGGGTTTACGGTTGATCCCATGCTTTCCCTAAAACCACTGAGCCAAACGGCGGAGTTCTTTCCTCGTACCATTCTTTATTCCTATTATCTACTTCTTACTAATAATATGGAGTTTAAGATTAACATTAAAGGCACCTGACAATAAAAATGACATCCAAAAAAATCCTATCAATCTATAAAATGTTTCCATAAGCTGTTGAGGAACCTAAATAAAATGCACATTTTCAACTTAGAAGGTTTTAGACTGCAGCTGAATTTACTATATTTTAATAGTGGGATTTTCAGAATATGAAGACTTTAAGACAAACTTTTACACATATTTTCTAAAAGAAATCCTGGAAAAGGATAACTCGACATGAAGTGACTATCAAATCATATAATAAGCGAATATACTTACAGTTTTGGATGAACTCGCTCAGGGGGAATAAGGCAAACTTGCAGCAAGTGCTCAAATAAGAGGTAGTTGTGCATAGTATCAGCTACGATTTTTGCCACCTGCACTCACCAATAAGTCACAGTAGGAAAATATATTTCAGTGAGAAGTGCTTAGACATTAAAATACTAGGACAAGGACAACCTCTGACGATTCGAACTCAATGAAACCAAAATGCTTGGATTTCCCCGTCTGTGAAAGATAAGTCAAACAAGCATATAAAATTAGTTAAGGATTGATAAAATAAAATAAGTAGATGTCATTACGAGATATTTATTGAAACCTCAATAACATTTAATATTAGTTGTGAGAATACAATGCAGAATTCATGGTTTGCTGGATGATTTTATTGCTCCAAGGTTAATGCTAAGAAACATTATGCAGCCATTTCCAGTATCTAGGACCCACTCCACCACACTATGACCTTGGGAATATAAACATAAGAGAAAACTCCAGCATTTTTAAACGCTTTTCCCATTACAATTGAAACATTCAAAGTGAATTGAGTTTACGTGGTGGACAATACACAAACTCCTTTGTCCTTTTATATTCCCCGATCAGTTTATCTTGTATATATATATATATTAATTTTGACCCCAAGTGTAGGGGATGGAACCGGCTACATTCTTGTTCCTACCCCAGTATCCAACACAACTGAATGAGGATTAATACCCATAAAGATACCGTAACAAGAAAAAAAATATAATACCTTCTTGTTCCTTGCAATTCTAAGCCTTTTGATTGTACCAAATTGTTTAAAGAAACCTATGAGAACATAAACAGAAATTAAAAATACATTATAACTTTTCTGAACAATCATACATACACATGCATACTTATGAAGATGAATACACACACAGATATACATACTTATGAATACATACACACACAGTTAATTAATTGTGTATATATATATATACACACACACAAACGTAAAATATAATTAATTGTAAAAGAACAAAAAATAAAGATAAAAATTGCACCTTCCATTTCATTCTCATAAAACCCATGTGGAATTCGACCAATATACAATACAGTAGCTTTGTTTTCCATCTGCTTTTCGCTGACCTGAATCTTCCGAGCCGGACCACCTTCTAACGGCTTTATTTAGCACATAAAATCACAATAATCAGAAGATGAAGTTATGAAGTTATGAACCATTACCATGATGAATGCTAAAAACTAAACACTGTTAATGCTAATTAATAGTACCAAAAAATCAGCAGCAGCTTCGGCTTTGCGTGTTGAAGCCGTTAACTGAGAAGAAGTATCGTTCTTCTTCAGTTTCTTAATCATTCCTTTCTTTGCTTTTGCCCCCATCTAATTGAACTTTTACCACACAAATTTAACTGATAATGGTTAGATTCAGTTCTTCAAAATCTGCTTAAAAACTCAAAAAGTAAGAAAAGAATATGCTTTTATGGCTGAAATTTCGGGGTTTTAGTAAATATGAAAAGACATATAAAGATTTGTTGAGAGATATAACAAGGTTAAGCGTTCTAGTCTTACCGGGTGAGTGTTAGCCGGAATCGGTTCACCCACTTTTTGGCTGAGTTTCTGCGTGCGTTAACGGCTGACACTGAACGATGGTCAAATTGCGAACCCTAAGTTATTTATTTGGCTCCTTCCATTTTTTTTTTTTTTTTTTATCATCGTTAAAACCATAATACTTTTATTATGAAAATAATATTTTTATTATAAATTTAATAATTTCTTATTTTTTACCCTTCAAATTTCCTTTTTTTTCGCCCTCGTTTTTGGAGTAAATAAAACTATTAATTATTTATGTTTGTAGTATATTTTTTATTTAATTTTGGTTACTAGCGTTTGGTGTACTTGGAGTGTTTAAAAGTTTAAACACAATTAAAAATTTTGTTCGTCTAATTATTTTAAATACAACTTATTTAATTTAGAGACGCAACGTATAAGCTTCACCACGCAACACACCAATTTTGTTGTCTTGCGTTTGGAGGTTCAAACGTTACTGTCGCAATCCTTACTACTCGATTCTTAAAATTGCTTGAATCAATCAATTAAATGCGTTCGAGTGTTTTTCTCATGATCCCGCATCTGAATACTGCAATTTCTTTTTAATAAATTAATGTATGTTTTTATATTATAATATAATAATAATATATTAATTATAACAATAATATATTGATATTGTGTACAATAATTTTTATAAAAAAATTTATGTCTTCTAAAATGTATTATTTGACTCAAATAATAATGTATAACTAATTATTACTAAAAAAATTAATTTAGAAATCTACAATAATAGTTCATCATTTTATAATATAAATAATAGTATTCATCTTTAAATTATTTATTTGTTTGTTTATATATTCATATATTCATCTATTTATGTAGTTGGTAAAATCTTATTTAAAATCAAATAGTTATACTTATATAATTTAGCAATAAAAATTATTATACAATTAAATATTATTGTTATATATCAAGAATACAAATTTTAAAGAACACTAATTAAATTAAAAAATAAGTGGAAATAAGTGATAGTGGTAATTAGATAATTAAGATAGTGAGAATGTAAATGTAAAGATTTTGAAATCAAATAATATGTTAAGAATTGCATGTTTTAATTTGATGATGAGATGATATTAATGTATATTTGTTCAGTAATTTTTGTAAAGTCCTTAATAAGAATATGATGTACAAGAACTTAGACTAGAAAGATCAAACTTGTTATGTGAGACCCCAAATTTTATGAATAAAGATTTAAATTTCTCGAAATATTTTTTTTAATATTATGGTGTGGATTTGATATAATGTTATAGTTGTGGGTAGTATTTATAAATTTTGCAAAGTATGCGAGGAATCTTTCATTGCGATTCGTGATAACTCGAAATGCTTGTTTCAAATGTGTGATGAAACTTCAATCTCAGACTTCCTACCGAGGCACTTTCATACCAAAGACCCGGAGCTAACCCGGGAAGACAGTACACTTACGAGATGACCTTGCGAATTCAAACACTTGCAAGCAATCAATCTTAGATATAACCTGACGATATGTCCTTTATCACCCAAACCGGAGATAACCCCGGTGAGGGGTCAAACTGTCATCTTGCCACCTCAATCCCAACGCGCTGTCTCAACACTTCATACATACAACAATGTCCCACAAGAGCCAAGAAGTTCCAATCCCGAGTGACTATTACGCATGGCAGCACACCGGATAGAATTTGAAGCTTGAAGACCATGGGCATGGTCCCCTCTTCCTGACTTCGTACAACCTCTAATCCCATGTCATTGCGTAACTCTCGACAAAAGCGATCCGAAGAAGGTCTTGTACACCTCGTTCGGATGCTTGGATTGAAGTTTTGCAAGTTCGAGCGGACATCACAGTGCACAAGTGCACGCGTCTTGAGACGATGGGACCATGGAACACAGCTCCTGGCGGCCCAAGGCAGCAGCAGTGCATCTATCTGTACTTAGTAAGTACACTGACTCCCCCTCTATAAATAGAGGGCTTGGGATGGCCATTTTGAAAAAAGAAAAAGCGAGAAAGCCCTGTCCAATTTGCTCTGTACACACCCTATATTGAGTGTTTCCTCATTTTAAACACTTGTTAACTCACATATAGCTACATTTTTACTGGCGGGAGCTGAGTGTTTATCCATCTAGAGTCATAGAAGCCTGCTTTGGCATCCCACTGTAAGCCTTCTCACACTCTATAAAGCCTTTCTCTTCATCTTTGCACACACTATTCTACACATTGAGAGTCGTGTTGCGTGCATTTGCCCGGACTTCGGTCCGTGGTTTTCATTTATGTTTGTATATATATACTTATATATGTATATATTTTATATATGGACTAACATTATCGAGTTATGCCTCGATTGAGCCTAGACTTATGTCCGAGGCGTTTACTTATATATATATATATATATATATATATATATATATATATATATATATATATATATATAAACTATTGTTAAACTCATTCGATGAGCCTAAATTTTACATTCAAACTGTTTATTACTCATATATATATATATATATATATTTATATTTCTGTCGGGCACAGAGTTTACTTCAAGGCCTTTTCTTCGCTTTTATTTACATTTAGTCCCGCTTGGAGTTTACTTTGTGGCGGTTGACGCATTATTGCTTTATTTAGTTTTTTGATCCCCCATGGAGGTGCTTCGTGGTGGTTGATCATGTCCATATATATATTTACCGCTTTTATATATTTACATTTTCGATCCCCCATAGAGGTGCTTCGTGGTGGTTGATCAAATATGTATATATATATATATATATATATATATATATATATATATATATATATATATATATATATATATATATATATATATATATGACTTTTATATATATATCTGCCATCGCTTTCTATATAAAGCTATGCGGTATCATGTGAGCCTAGGAATCATGCGATCACTGATTCATTTCTTTGAATCTAGATATTCCGTGATGGACATTTTTCATTGTAAGCGACTTGTACATTATTTACGGTGTATCAATTTCCTTGGATGGTCATTATGTTTGCCCATGAGGAGTTTAAGATTGCTATATATTATTTTCTCGAAGATGCCTCGCATCTCGAAAATAAAAGCAAACAAGCCGAACATTTAATAATAAAATGGAAGTATGATAAGGTCTCAATTCCTATTGAGCACAGAGTTTGAAAAACCTCTTTTATAAAACATCATTGCTATATCTTACTTAAAACTGAATTTTTCTATATATTCAAACCCTTTGTATATAGGTGCGAACTAGGCCTAGCACTACTTTTAAATAATTGCACATTGATCCACACACACACACACATTCATATAACAGTTTCTTGAAAAGTGGCGGTTACCGTGGCAACACGGATGTCGGGGGGTGCCTAACACCTTCCATCCGCATAATCAAGCCCCCAAACACAAATGAATCTCAGTTTCACCGACCCGTTTAGTAGTGTTACATCACTGGGTCAATGTGCAAACCTTTTTAGGTTGCGTTGGTGCAACCAGTTAAAAACACCAACTGGCGACTCTTAAAGTCAAATCGTAGACATTACACATGTCGGACCTTTTTCACTTGTTTTTTCAAACAAATCTCACCTAACATGAGAACACCAAAGAACAAGTAACAAAAAGGGACAAATAAAAATCCACGTCGACAGGTGGCGACTCTATTGGGGACACCAGTAAGAGGGGTTAAGCCGTTGTTACAAGCTTTTTAAAACTGTTATATGCTTACGTGTGAATGTTGTATTTACATTTATGATGAATGTGTACGAATGCATTTTAATTATTGCACTGCAAAATATCTATCTGTGATATTAGTGCTTCACACATGTCATCATTTTCATTAACGGTGAGACATGTTGTATGTGAATGTATGTTGTGTGGTTCCTCCACCAGGAGGCTATCCTGTCGGTGTTTGATTACTGGACTCGTAGGGAGACTAATTCCAACGAGGCTCAGGAAAGGCACCACCCAGATTCGCTCCAGTTGAAAGATCGGATTAACTTCCCGTCAAGTAAATTGCGATGATCTAGGGACCTTCATGCCAAAAAGTCGCGAGAGTAACCCTAAGATAGGTCAACCTCTGATAAACCAAATGCAGAGGAAAGTCTCTTATTCTTTCCATTTTCAATTACTTGTAAAAGCATTTACTTATAATTTTATTTCATGGCCATTTTTGTAATGGAAAATATGAAGAATATTTGTGCATACATGACATGTTATCAAATAACACCCATTTTTGCAGGACAATATTCCTAAAATGGGCACATTATAATAGCATTTACATTATCCCTAAGACTAAACTACATAAGTCTTTTGTAGGGAAACAATTGGGTCATTACAGCTTCCAAAATCCAAAAAAAAGGCCACGAGCCTACATCCAATCATGTCTTCTTGACGACGATCCCTAATGTCGTTTTTGAGAAGAATTTGACGGATTGAGTAAACAAATTACAGATTTGGTTGTTCTACTAAAAGAATTACATCAATCTACTCAGGGTACGAAGATACCTACACATGCAGAAACCTCTACACAAGGAGGGACACAAGGATTGGATAAAACAAATCCAGAATCTCAGTTGGATACAACCAACAAAGACCCTGAAAGCACCCATCTCAAAGGAGATCCAGACACCGGTGATATCAGGAAGAACGTCCTTCAAATGAAGGAAACTATCCGTACTCTCAAAGGGATTGGAACACATGGAAGTGTTTCATATGCGGACCTTTGTGTATTCCCTAATGTTCATTATCCAGAAAAATTTAATACCCCTGACTTTGAAAAGTATGATGGATTAGGGGATCCCTATACACATTTAAAAGTGTTCATTGGAGAACTTTGATCTTATGCGAAAAATGAGAAGCTCAGAATGCAGCTATTCCAGAAGAGTCTGACTGGAGAAGCCCGTTCATGGTATACCAGATTAGATAACTCCAAGATCCATAGCTAGGAAGAGCTAGCTCACGCCTTCCTCACTCAATATAGTTTTCAATCTCAGATGGCTCCTGACCGGTACCAGATTACCAAGGTCAAGAAATAGTCTAATGAGTCTTTTAGAGAGTATGCTCAAAGGTGGGGCGCCTTCTTTGCTCAAGTTATTCCTTCCATGATGATTTGAAATGGTCGTGACTTTCGTAGACGTCTGAAGCTCCTTTCTATGAGAGAGTCTTATTTGGTATTGGCAAACCATTCTCCGAAATGATTAAGCACGGAGAGATGGTGAGATGGGATTGAAGTGCGGTAAGATTCAAGACCTAGCCGCTCTTAAAGCGATTCTTGAGCACATCTAGTCCAGATCTTATGGAAACAACCCTCGGAGGTCCATAAAAAGAAAGAGGAGGATGTTTCCACGATACTACAAGGTCAAAAAAAAGCGATCGAGCATTGCCTATCTGAGGAGGAGAAATTACTCCCTTTTCCAAGCACGGTCTTCAAACCCTCCATTGCCTAAAGGTAGAGATCAAAGCGACTTTCGAACGTTCACACCCTTAGGATTCGCTCGAGAATATTCTTGCTCTTCTTCCGACCACTCGGAAGAAAAATCACATCTTCTTTCACCACCAACCCTAATGGGAGGGGTTTCAATGCTACTTTCGGAAGTGTGCTTATCATCCGGAGCACTGGACATAATACTCAAGATTGTTGGGCCTTGAAACACAAGATCCAAGATTTGATGAACAACGGTGAGATCGTGGTTACCAAACCGGATCAACATCATATGTGAAGATAATCCTCTTCCTCAACATAAAGAAGAAGAGGTCAACATGATTAGTTGGAGCCTTTGGAAAGAGTTCCGACTTTAACGATGAATCATCCCGGACCATCAAAGGCGGTGTTGTTGACAGAGATGGGATTACGTGAAAGTTCAATTTGCTATGGAACGTAAGATGAAAGCTCTTTGCAAACAAATTAAATAATTGGCAGAACTGGTGACTCATCAGCATCAAGTCACATGCCAATTAGTCACCCATGAGCATGCCTATCTCCTTCCTTTTGTTATGAATGCTCCACCATCACCCTTAAAAAGCGAAACTATGGAGGATAAGGTTGCAAAGAGAGCAAATGCTAAAGCCCGTCGGGATTTTGCCAATCAAAGGGAATTTACATATATGGGCCAACCTATGGAGGAGATATTTCAGATGCTAATCAACGAAGGAAGAATTACCTCCCTTCTACCTCCAATCAACCCCCGTTCAAGACAGGTCAACTCTGATGGAGTATGTTAATATCATTCACATTCTCGCGGTCACAGCACAGAAGAATGATGGGCACTCCGCCACCTTATTCAGAATCTAATTAATAGCGGTGTCCTGCAATTGATAGACGATGACATTGTGCTACTTGAGAGTGGAAATACATGTCCTACGAAATGGAAGGGATTAATAGCAGTCATATCCGTCGAGGCTGATGATACTGTCAAAACATTTCCCATACAAGCAATTCAACTCAAAGGAGCTGACAATCCTTTGAAAGTAGCTGCACCAGAGCCCATTTCTTTACCCTTCAAACCACAGTATCTTGTTGTCATCTTACACAAAGTCCCATGGAATTATGGGGAAGCTGAAGGATCCACATCTCATACTAGTGCTACAGTGTCGAAGGAAAATCAACTGTATCTTCCTCAGTGGGTTATGAAGCCCACCTTCAAAGCAAAGGGGAAGATTCCCATGGAGAAGATTGAAATATTCCTCTGCACTATGTGTGAGGACCCCAAAATAGGTATACATCACCCATTTTGAGTCGTCAATAACACGGTACAGAAACAACTACAACTTTATTAATACAACATGAAAACTATGAGTTTAAATACAAATATTGTCGTCTAGACAATATTCACACCCAAATAAGTCCTCATTACAATTATTGGTACATTATTTTACAAAAATGGTGAGGACTACTAAAACAACTTTCTAGAACCATCATTCTATACTCCGACTAGAACTCGCTACATTCTCGCCTCCTAAGAAGAAAAAAATGGAACAAAAAGGAAAAGGGTGAGCTCAACTAGCCCAGTAAAGAATATTATGACTAAGATAATATAGAACAAATTATCGTTAGTCTTCAACAGGGAAAAATCTGATAAAATACAATAGACAACAAGTTTCAGATCAATATTCATACTGAAATAATAATTCATAGAAGAGTTACGTAGAGAATGAAATCTACTATAATCTATGAATTTAAAAGTCCATCATCAATATTTTATCCCTGTAACATCAATCAATATTCATCTTGAATCAAATATTCATCTTTGCACTACAGGCCAAAGATATTCATCAGTCGGTCATGTTCATCTCAACACATGTACATCTTTGCACTATGGGCCAAAGATATTCATAAGAAAAATTAACCATCTTTGCACTACAGGCCAAAGATATTCAATAATACCATCATTTAGGACTGAGGATGATGAAAAATATTTTAAAGAAAACGAATCCAGTGAAACAAAAGAACAAGTATTATGGATTAGTACTTTAAACAATCAGGAAGTTCAAAATACTTCATAAATAATCATAGTGAAGTAAAATTCAAGAATGATCAAAACATGGATACAATCAAAGCTAGTATCCTGATAGATATTTTGACAAAAATGAAAATTTAATTTTTTACGTGAATAGTGTCAGATATCGTGAATAGTGCTGATATCGTGAATAGTAACTTTCCAAACACTAAAAGACAAGAATTTCACAAGAAAAATCTTACCAATATTCGGCATAATGATATTAGAAGAAATAATATTATTTAAAAAAAAATATCCTTACCTTGAAAAGATCGTGTACTTAAATTGGAATACGGATATAGTCTTTGAAGGAACTTACACCAGTATAGTAACACTCAAAGTCTCAAAATACTCACAAGAATATGCTCGATAATATAGAGAGAGAAAATTTCAGTTTCTGGTGTGATTTTCAATTCTAACATAAGCACCCTATTTATAGGAAAATGCTTAGAACACCAAAGTAGAAAATTTAATAAAATAATAATTTATTTATTTTATTTTCCTACGCATACCTTGCCATCTGATTTCAGCCACTGACACATGTCCCACAAATGCAAAAAATGTTTTTTGTAAAAAAAATATTTAAAACTTTAAAAATTAATTATTTTGGAACTTCAGAACTTCAATAATTCATAATAAATAGCCCTTTTATCAGAAAAATTTGAACTTTATGTCCTTTCCATAGGAAATTTCATTCTCTACAACTTTGCGAAGAAAGTATTTCCAAATTCTAAGCGAAATTCAAAGAAATTCACAAAGCAGACGATTTTCTGAGGTTATAATCAAATTTCAGTCAAGAAATGGGGTCCACCGACATGTTTAACATGTTTTAAACATTAATTGTAATAAAAATACTCCTCCTCCTCCTCATATACTCATATATCACATATTCATTATAAAAATATCACCATTATTATATTATTAAAATATAATAATATATTTAAATGAATTATTTATCAGAAAAGATAAAATAATAATTTTTCAACAATTGTCACATTAAAAATTTTCTCCATCTATATCCACATAAAATGAATATTTTCCTTATCATATAAATCAATAATTAATTATTCACAAATAATATTACGAGAATCACAAATCGACAATGACCCGAGCGGTTCAGGAAAGAGGGGCTTTCAATAAGGATTTCTCTTCTTCATGGCGCAATTAGGGACCAAACCTCTCCTTAGAGCAGAACTTTCTAGACATTGCCAATAATGTTATCTAATAATATTATTCAAATAATATGAATTATTGATCTGATAATGAAAATACTGTGTAGTGACAATTATTAAAACAACAATAATATAAAATATCAACGTAGCAATTATTGAATCAATAAAATATTGAACAATAACTACTGTAACAATTATTGAGTAATGCCTTCCTACGTAAGAATCAATAATTGGTGCAATACAGTGTGCTACTGTGTTTTAACCACCGGGTATTCCAATAGTATTAACGGTAACAACTACGTCGTTATTTATAAACAACTTATACTTGTCGTTTTTTCTTCATCCAATCGCTTTTTGTTATGGGGCCCGCACAAGGTTGCGCCGTCGTACGAATATTCTCCGACAGTTAGAATATTCCACGATTAAACGAATATTCTCAGATAAAAATGAATATTTTATAACCACTTGCATATTTGAAATATTTGCGCATTTTACCCATAACTAACCACATTAATCAAATCAACCCTTACTATTTCAAAATAATAAATAGAGGAAATTTAATTTTATTTATAATAAGTTGGGGTCTTACACTATGGGCCATAATGAAGCCAAGGTGGTTCTAAGCTTAAGAGAAGCTCCACATTAGATCTTAATACTGGACTTGGTTTTCTCTTCCGAAGATCACAGGAAGATTTTATTAAAGGTTTTGGAAGAAGCCTACTTGCCAAAATCAGTGGATGCAGAAAAATTTCAACATCTGGTTGATCACATTTTCAACAACAATGTGATATCCTTCACTGATGACGACATAATGCCCGAAGGGATCGGTTATTGCAAGCCATTGCACATCGCAGTTTTATCCTCCGAATATATGTTAACTAGAATTTTGATAGATGGAGGTTCGTCTCTGAATATCTGTCCTTATGCCACCTTGGTGAAGATGAACGTCAATCTCAAACGAATCCGAAGTAGCCATACGGTTATCAAAGCATTTGATGGATCCCGACGAAATTCTGTCGGAGAGATTGAGCTGCCAATTGAGATTGGTCCAAACATATTCAATATATCCTTCCACGTCCTCAAGATAGATTCAGGATACAACCTGCTATTGGGGAGACCATGGATCCACATGGCTGGAGCCGTTCCTTCTACATTACATCAACAACTCAAATACATTGTCAACAATAACCTAGTCACTGTCAAGGCTGAGCCGGAATGTCCTGAACAAAGAAATCTACCAATCATCAGCTTCAATTCAGAAGTTGAGTCGGCCAGTTTTCCTACTTTGGAAGTGAGTAACACGCAATACCATCCTATTGGAGTGCCACTTTCCGTACTCAAGATTTCTGCCGAGGTTATGTCGGCCACTCAAGTAATGATGTCATTGGGTCATCAGCTTGGACAAGGGCTTGGTAAAGATAAGCAGGGTATTAAGCACCCTATTCAAGTGTCTAGTCAAAATGGGACATCCGGACTAGGCTATTCTGCCAGTTCCAGTCACAGGAATCCTTATAAGCACAAACAGGTTCCTCAAGCTTCCTCCATACATAGATTTTCTCCATCTGCACCTCATGGCGGATCGATCTCGATAAAGGTGCGTGCCACCCATGTTATGGCTATCTCTTTGTTTCCCAAACCAGTACCATTCAAAGCAAAAGAGGTCCTGATTCCTGATCTCAAAGTGGAAGAAAGGGAGCGAAAACGTAAACATGACATCGCCCTGAGTCCATGATGAACATACAAACAGATATACCCCAGACGATGATTGCCCAGATGTTATGGTCATCATTCGGGAGAAGGAGGACGATGACAACCCCTCCATCACTATAGTTCATCAGGACTTTACCCTCGACAATTGGAGCAGCACTCCATGTATTGGTCGACGAGGGTAAACCGGGCAGAAAATCCCTCTACCATGTAGATAACTTTAATTGCTTACTTTTCTATACAGTATTAGCAGTTATTTTATCGGTACATGCTAACGCTTGTGTATGATTAAACAGTTTCATATATTAAGTGAAAGTATATTTTGTTTCTGAACTCTGAATTTAGATGTGCACTGTACTTTGCGATGAGGTGCCTTTTCTCCACAAGGACTGTAACTTTAATGCAAAGTTGGACTCAGACTTGATGGAAATACAAGAGGACATTGAGACACCTCAAGAGATTAAGGAATGGGTCGCAGACAAACCTAAACCCAACCTTGACCAAACCACTTCTTTCAATCTTGGAACCTTAGAAAGCCCTAAGTTAATCCAAATTGGTTCAGACCTCACCCTAAACCAGCGCTACTAACCCAATTCCAGGATGTGTTTGCATGGTCTCACGAAGACATGGTGGGTTTGTCCACTGACATTGTTGTTCATTGCCTTCCCATTAAAGAGGGATTTAAGCTAGTTAGGCAGAAACTCAGGCGATTGAAACCTGAGTGGAGTTTAAAGGTTAAAGAAGAAATTGTGAAACAATTTCAAGCTAGCATTATAATGGTGTCTACATATCTGGAGTGGATATCCAACATTGTTCCTGTGCCTAAACCAGGAGGAAAGGTGCGAGTTTGTGTGGATTATCGGGATCTGAACAAAGCTTTCCTTAAAGATAGCTTTCTCGTACCCTTTATCCACATTCTTATTGACAATACTGCTCAATACGACATGTACTCCTTTGCTGATTGCTTTGCGGGGTACCATCAAATTATGGTTATTTGAGGAGGATCGTGAGAAAACTTCTTTCATCACGCCTTGGGGAACATTTTGCTCTGAGACGATTGTCATTCGGCCTCATCAATGCTGGGGCAACCTACCAATGAGCTATGATGGCTCTTTTCCATGATTTAATGCATAAAGAGATAGAGATATATGTGGATGGTATCATTGTCAAGTCCCGAAGGGAGGAAAACCACTTAGACCATCTCAGAAAGCTATTCAACAGGTTGCGTAAATACAACTTGAAATTGAATCCAGCCAAGTGCGCCTTTGGTGTCAAATCAGACAAGTTGCTAGGTTTTCTAGTCAGCCACAAAAGGGATTGAGCTGGATCCCACCAAAATCCAGGCCATCAAGGAAATGTCCATTCCTCAGACAGAGAAGGAAATACGTGGATTTTTGGGAAGAATCAACTTTATTAGCAGGTTTATTTCTCATCTCACAGCAACCTGTGAGCCCATCTTCAAATTGTTAAGGAAGAACTCCTCTATGAAATGGAACGATGAGTGTCAGAAAGCCTTCCTTACAATCAAAAAGCGGTAGTTAACGCTCTATTTTGGTACCACCGAGGATGATGTTCCCTATTCATGTACCTATCCATTAATGACAATGCCATGGGTCGTATATCTTTCAGCAAAAAAGGCGATAGAGGCTAAGAACGAGCTATTTATTACCTCAGTAAAAAGTTTAGCAGCAGTGAACACAAGTACACTTTGATTGAGAAGACTTGTTGTGCTTTAGCATGGGCTTCCATGAGGTTACAACATTACCTACATAGTCACACAACCCATCTCATATCCCGCATGGATCCTCTCAAGTACGTGTTCAGTAAGCCCATACTAAATTGTCGGTTGTCCAGATAGTAGTTGATCCTGCAGCAATTTGACATCGTCTACGTGACGCAAAAGTCTATCAAAGGTCAAGGAATTGCGAATCAATTGGTCACCGCACCTGCAGGGGATTACAAACCCTTGGAAACATATTTCACCGATGAAGGGGTAATGATAGTTCAGCAACACCATTAGTACGATGCATGCCACACATAGAAAATGTATTTTGATGGAGCTATTAACACAGAAGGCTCTGGAGCTGGAGCAGTTCTAGTGTCCGAGTGACGGGAGGCGATATCCGTCGTGAATTAAATTGCGTTTATCGGCACCAACAACACAACTGAGTATGAAGGCTGTATCATGGGGCTAAAACTTGCCCGTTGAATGGGCATCAGGTGGTTAACTGTCTTTGGGGATTCTGAATTGGTAATCAAACAATCCACAGGAATCTATCAAACCAACGAACTATATTTGCTGCCTTACCATCGGCAAGTTTTACAGATGGCTTTGGAGTTCGAAGAAATCTCCTTCCTACACATGATTTTGCGAATGCACTAGCAACGTTGGCCTCCTTGATTCACATACCTAACAAGGAAAACATACCAAACATCACATTTACCCTACAAAAGGCCCGAACTTATGGGAACTATGTTGGAGAAGTATCAGATGAGCTACCTCCCATCCAAAACCCTTGGTATCAACATATCAAGGAGTATCTGCGAGATGGATCTACACCCGCTGAGGCGAGCCTAACTGAAAAGAGGCAGATCCATCGACTTGCTATGAATTTTTACCTTAGCGGAGATGCACTCTACAAAAGAGATGCAGGACTAGGTCTCCTCAGATGTCTGGACAAAGACCAAGCTCAAAGGCTTATGGATGAGATCCATGGTGGAGTATGTGGCCCACACATGAGCGGACCCCTACTTGTCGAGAAGATCCTCAGAACAGGGCATTATTGGCTTACGCTCAAAGCTAACTGTAATGATCACGTCAAGAGGTGATATCAATGCCAAATTTATGGGAATGCTATCCACGCCCCTCCCAGGAAACTCCATAATATGAGTTCGCCATGGCCCTTCTCAATGTGGGGAATGGACGTGATCGGGCCTATCGAGCCCAAAGCCAGTAATAGACATCGATTCATATTCACCATGATCGACTACTTCACCAAATGGGTAGAAGCTGCCTCCTTCCCCAGGGTTACCAAAGAAGTCATCATTGCTTTCATCTGAAACAATGTCGTCTGTCGATATGGACAACCAGAGGTCATTATGTGAAACAATGCTAAGAACCTCAACAACAAAATGATGGAGGAGTTATGTAGTAAATTCCACATCAAACACCTTAACTCCGTCATCTACCGTCCAAAGATGAATGGTGTTGTTGAAGCAGCTAATAAAAACATCAAGAAGATCATGCAAAAAATGTCCGCCAATCATAAAGGATGGCCTGACCTCTTGCGTCTGACTTTATTAGCCTACAGAACTTTAATGCGTACTTCCACTGGGGCAACCCCCTACTCATTAGCCTATGGGATGGAAGTAGGTTTCCCCATAGAGGTGGAAATGGAATCCCTCAGAGTGTTGATGGATGCTCAATTGGATGAAGACCAATGGGTACAAGACAGGTATCACCAATTATCTCTAATAGACGAAAGGCGAACCGCGGCTATCTTCCATGGTCAGTTATATCAGCAAAGGATCGCACGATCCTATAATAGAAAAGTTCAGCTACGACATTTCAAACAACATGACTTGGTTTTAAAGAAGATCATTGACAACAAAGATCAATCCAAGGGAAAATTCTCTCCTAACTGGGAAGGCCCGTTTGTTGTCAAAGTGGTATTGACAGGAGGCACTCTCAGATTACAGGAAATGGATGGCGATGAATTTCCACAGCTTATCAACTCGGACACCGTGAAACGGTATTATGTCTGAAGTTACCATCAAGAAAACATCCTGGGTTTTGGATCATCAAATCACCAGTCATTCCGATTTTTAACCCTTTCTACATACTCTTCTGCCCCTCAGGGAAATATACACTTCAAACCAGCAGCCTGGTTTCACCTCATTCAAACCTTCCATACAATTTGGTTATCACGAAGCGGAATTGAACCTTTCACACTGAAGTTTATCACCAAGGCGGATTAAACTTTTCTCACGCCATGATTTGTCTGAAGGCGGGATCAAACTTTTTCCACACTTCTTGAGTTTGTCCCCATCATGGGATCAAACTTTCTTCTCCCCATGAGTATAGCTTGCATATGGGATTCACACTTCTCTTCACCTGTGTGTATGCGAACTATCAGATCTAACATAGCATCCCTCTCTGAAGAAGGAGGTAATGCTACAAGCTCCTGCCCAATTGTATCTATATGAGCTAGCATATCCGAGGCTAATTGCATGGTGGCATGATCCTCATCAATATATGCACTCATATCGGCAAGGATGCCAGTCGTATGGGATCTCACTGAAGTACTGTCTGCGACGGCCACATCCCGAGCAGATAGGGCAGCATCCCGCTCCATAATCAATGCATCTCTGGCTGATCTAGACTCGTCTCTCTCTAATAAAGCTGCGTCTCTCCTGTCAAGAGCTGTCAACATCGAGGCCCTAGCCTGATCTCTCTCATAGGTTATCAGATGTAGACTCTGCTCCAAATATTGTGCGGAATGCTGAATCACAATAACACTCGTAGTGGGAGAATCCATCACAAATGCTGGCAACCCAGCAGTCAAATCCTCCTTGATGGGAATATCAGCCTCCTCCATAGGCTCCTCATCGTGGGAATCAGTCCCCTTCACTGTGGATACTACCACAGCCAATGCAGTCGCTGTCTCCATCCATGCGGAATACTCTGCAGAACAACCTGGATGGCTGATAGAAAATTCAGATAGCTCTCGCTGATCCCAATATGCATAAAACACGGATCGTCCTCTTTGTCGATAAATCTTGAAAAAGCGAAGCCGACTCGATGCCCCCTCAAAAGGATGGAAGTCCTGGAACTAGTCAAACTGACACATCACGACTAGTGGGTGGTAAGTAATCATGCCTCTCAAACCAGCTAGAGGAAGATAATCCATGCCCGGAGCATTAGTAATGAAGGCAGAGGGTGGTGAGAATACATACACGACAATATAGCGTAACGGATCTCCATCCTTCTTGCTAGGAGAAGCGGACCAAGATCAACATCTGTAGACACTGAAATTTGAAAGGAGTACTGACATGGCTATATCATGGGTGAAACAATATCCATGCCGTCTAAAAGTGCCAATCGGTCTCAAGTGTGACATAAACCACACATACAACATGACTGAGCTTCCTGTAAACACTCTTGTCGGATAAGTGCAGCAATATGTAGCTAACCTCAGAGTCTCTGCGATGATCATCGGTATGATGGTGTGACCCTCCCTGAGAGCTGTCACTGCCATAATGACGCCAATGTCCAACTCATTCATGTATCGTGGCATGTAGACATACGACAGTATGCACAATAGCAATACATCCACTCTGAACGAATGCCAATGATCCTCCGGTGTGGTGAAATCCCCAGAATGCCATGCATAACTATCCTCAGAGCCAAATCTGTCAAACAGAAAATGATGGGATATAACGTGGCCAGATGTGATCTCATCCTGCACCACTCTACGCCTCAAGCCGGTGAGGGTCATGAACTGCCTACTCATGTCTCCAATAGCCATATATACGCAAGGTCTGTCCAGTGGTAGCATCGTCAAACGTGCATACTCCTCCAAAGTAGGACTCAACTCCTGGGTCCCAAATCAGAAAACATGCCTCTTCGATACCAAGTGCTCCAGCATGCCCTCCACAAATCCTGTGGGAACCTGAAACATCAACAGGGTCATAATATGCTGCAACAAATGATCTACAGTCACCCTGTCTGATGGTGACATGCTATCATTCCACGATCACATACCCGATACCACCAAAGATGGTGGGGTATGATCAATCTGACTAATCGTCGAAGAAGACATCATGCTGGTAGTGTCATATAAGACCATTCAAGGTCAATCTTTGAATATATCTGGACATACATACATATTCATACCATAATAACATGCATGATACAATAGATGACAATATGATATAGGGAATGGAAAACTGTACATACATTCCTAAATATATAATCATCTAATACATCTCTGTACAGCTAAAATACAGGGGAATGGGGAAAAACTACCCTATAACTAACAGAGGCCTATCAAAAAATATAGCGAGAATGGGGCGAAGCTACCCAATGTCTAAACAGAGGCCTATCAAAAGAGATAACAAGAATATACATCAGAAGAAGTCAATGGTATCTATGTCTACATCATCAATCCTGTCCACCTGATGTAACTCCTCCTGAATCACTGGATCTCTATCTACAGGGATGTCAGGCCTATACAAGGGAGGATCTGCCCCGGCAAATCCATATGGGTCACCTGAGGGGACAGCGCCAGAGCTGGAAGGATCAAAAGTGTCTGCCTTTGAAGGATCTGTGACGTCCCCAAATCCGGGTACTTTTTACCTCAGATCTGGTACATCATTTCTACAACTATTACAGAAGATATAAACATAAATTGTTTATACAATAAACCTTTACACATAATTCCCAAGGTCTTCAACCTTAATTTAATACATACCTTCAATATCTTAGAAGATTTACAATGCTATTTTCGTCAAAAATTTTAATAGATCTAACTACAACATAAATTAATCTTGCACTTTGACTTTGCTTCTGTCTTTCTTAGAGCTTTCATCTAAATCTAAAAATTTTATCCTGATATAGCAAGGGTGAGCAACAAATTTGCCCAACAAGTTTTAAATACAATGAATATATATCATGATTGAAAAGAATGAATAAGCTTTCAAGTTTTCAACAATATAATAATTGTGAAATAACATGAATCAAGTTTCAATAATTGCATGACTGAATAAATAATGTTTGAAGGTCAATAATGACCATAAACAATTTAACTGAACCTTATGGTAATGAAGGTGATCAGCCTTTCATACCTGATGAACATATGCAACATGCACTAAGTGCGAATCAATAATTAGTATAGACGTGAATAATCAACAACAATTATTCACTAACATGCTTTAAACATACAACTCAAGTTTGAGTTAAGGAAACTTGCCTGATTCATTGACTACTGCTACGTAATTTAAATTAACTTCTTTGGTAAGACCTATCATTAATAAGATTGGTCTTTTAATCAACATATAATACTTTGTATCATAATACAATTACTTTATCAATCAATTATCTAACACTTAATCGCATAATTAAATATTAGATAAAACCTTACAACATTAGCATTATTATCATCCTTGGATAATTCTTCAATTACTGTATCATATACATTATGATTTATCACTCGCTTTTGCATTTCATAAGTTATTCTTTAACATCTAATAAGTTAAATACTAATCCAAATTACGAATTCTAAATCCAACAATTATTTGCGCAATCCCATTAATTGGATTCCAAATCTAACAACTAGATTGCAATCCGTGACACGGATTCACCGATCCATCAATCCGAGAAGTTTGGATTCTAAATCCTTCAATTTAGTAAGCTTCTTTTCAATCCAGCAAGCTGGATTCCATATCTCCTTAACGAAAAATACCAAATCAACTTATTACCTTTCTATCTTTTGGCCATGCTTATATACATGTATTCCATACACAAAAAGAATTTTTCAAAAATTTTCAATACTCTTTTGTATTTTTAAAAAACATTTTTAGTTAATTCCTTAAGAAATTAGCTACCTCACGTTTAACTCCAGAAATTCTCAACTCTTGGCAGGATCTTACACATATTAACATGAGCCTCCAGTTTAAATTTTGTGGCCATCGGAGTTATAGAACTCCGGTTATAGCCGTTTTCGTCGGAAAAACCAAAATATTGCAATGGTCATAACTTGGTCATTTTAAGTCGGAATGAGCTCATTTTTGGACAGGAGGTACTTAATACCATATATTTTCATGCCCAAAAGGTCGGAATTTTCCCCATAAATTAATTGGCCGAAAATGCCCTTTTAAATTTCTGGACAGAAGCTTTTGTCATTTTGTAGTTTTGGAGTCATTTGTTAAAACTTAAATAAAATGAGATCTATAACTCCAATTAACGATACATCAATTTTGTTGGATTTGTATCTTTCCGATCTACAATTTTCATCTATCACAATCCATATTTGGACATGTTAAGCTCCCGGAAATTAGCCCGAAAGTGGCTGGTAAAAACTGTTGTTCTAACAGTTTTCTTAGCTTTGAGTAGTTTGGGATAAATTCCATAACTTGCTCATTTTTCAACCTAATTGAGTGATTATAAAAGGGTTTTATACTTAATACATAGATCTAGCATCCCAAGAAAATAAATCACAAATATCCATCATAGATTTCAAAAATCAAAAGCTAGATCACACTTTCAAGTTTAAGCTTTCCGGAAAATTCTATTTTTTCTATTCCTTTTGATTCCAACCAAATCAACACCCAATATGGGTAGATCTAAACATTAAACACCCATCAATCATGGATACCCATAGTTTTTGAGTTTATAAACATAGATTCAAGATTTGATTAAAAATAATCAAAAAAATACATAACAAAAGGTATTATACCTTTTTGCTCCAACTCTTCTCTTTCTTCTTCTTCCTCCATGGATGAACTTTCTCTCTCCTCTTCTCTCTTCTTCCTTCTATTAATGGCAACCATCTCTTTCTTTTTCTCTCTCTAAGTGCCGAAGCCTCTCTTTTCTCACTCACACACTCTCTCTCTTTAGTTCTTGATAGAATAATAAAAGAGAGGAAAGAGAAAAATAAGATAGATTTTTATTAGATATGGATATACATCAATTATCCATACCCACACTCCTTTTTCTCCTCATGTTTCATCCGGCCAAGTGGCCTTATTCACCCACATGTTGGTTTAATTTTATTGCCTTTATTTTTCTTATCAAATGACCAAAAAGTCCTTCCATAATTGGGCCAACACTTGGACATTTTAATTTGTTGGGTTGGCTACTAATTAAAATGAACTTGAGCCTCCATAATTAGATAATTGTGATACTAGCATACTTGCCCATTAAATTTAATATTGGGCTAGTTTAACAATTTAGTTGCTCTTAAGTCAAATTATCTACAAGTCACATGCTTAATAATTAATTGGACTTGTTTAAAATAATATTACCTCCTTAGTCCATTAAATTTAATTCTCTTGGACTCTATTTAAATTCTTGGGCTATGACCTTATTATAGTCCATTACTTTTAATTCTATTTTACCCTAATCATTTAATTAGGGTTGTTATTTCTCACACTAGAAAATAAATTCCTTACTTATACCTTTTTAATTTCATAACCCAATTAGACTTGGTTATAAAATTAATTATTTGAGATATATAAAATAAATCTCTTAGAATTAGTATATATATATTCTAAATACCATAATTCTCTCATCTCATAACCCTTAAGTTATTCAATTCTTCAGTCCTAATATATAATTAGGATCACACTAGTTTCTTTTATTTGTTTATATAATAAACAAATATAAACCATCACATAATATTCATATTCACTTACTCACATAGTCATATAAAATAATTAAATAGATTAAGATATGATTCACCAATCTCTTAGATTAGGTCACTAGTATATATTTAAATACTAGAACCACTAAATAAAAATAACCCTTTAGGTCATTTAATTCTCATACTTAATTTAAATAACTTATTTAAGTTATACAATTTATATTGTATAATTAAATTTAATTTCCTCCTCCTCTCCATAAATTGTTTTCAAACAATTTATTTATATATTAAATATAAATTTAATATATTTAATCATTTATTCAAATATGAATTTAATTTACTAACTGCTTTGATACCAATATTCATATTTACATATTGGATCTCATCTCATATTTGCTTTACCTCCTTTGGTAAAATATTAAATATTATACCATTATTCAAATAACATATTTCACTTCTCACACTAATTTTGACTTTTCTCCATAAAAAGTCAACTGTTAACTTTGACCAAAAGTCAACCTTTACACATTTTGTGTTTACTATCCAATCTGACTAATCTTGACGTTACGGACGCAACCACGCAGTCCATGCTTCAAAATTCTATCTCTAGCTCAAAATTTGAGTTTTAAATTACTCCCTTCTTATTGCTAATCGTATTAACTAACGACTTTATACTTATTCAAATTCTTATTTGCTAGTAAAGGCCAACGTTCAAGCTATGTTAATTACTAACATAGTTTTATCTTGATCCTTATATCATTAACTTAATTCATCACTCCTCTTGCTAAAATATATATAGCACCTTGCTAAGTATATATATATATATATATATAGGAAAATGATCCATAGAATACGTTAGCCAGAGGGACTGTTTCAACTAACGCTCATCCAGCCATTCAAAATTAGAGTGAATGGCTGAGATGAGGGCCCAACCGCTACTCCCTTTAGCGGCCAGCCAAATTTTTTTTGTTGGCCGCTACTCCCTCTAGTGGCCAGTCAAAAGCGAGTGTTTTGACCGAACCTAGAAAATGTAACAACAAAAAAAAAAATTTGACTTAATTACTGATTATCCTTATAATTATCCTTATATTATATTTATACTTATCCTTATACTTATTAACAGATTATTCTTATACATATTACTTATTAATCGGTAAAATAAAATAATAAAAATTATAAGGATAATTATAAGGATAATCGATAATTATCTTTATACTTATCCTTATACTTATTAACAAAATAAGTATGTATAAACATAATTATTGATTATCGTCTTATGATTTTAATTATAAATAGGAAATAGTGATTGAGTTTATATATTTGAGTAGGAATATAATATAAATTCAATCACTATTTCCTATTTATAATTAAAAATTATAAGACGATAATTATTAATTATCCTTATACATACTTATTTTATTAATAAGTATAAGGATAATTCTTGATTATACTTATAATTTTTATTATTTTATTTTCTTGATTAATAAGTAGTATATACGAGATAATCCCAATTTTTTTTTTTGTTGGCATTACTCCCTCTGGCGACCAATCAAAACATGGTCGATTTTATTTGGTAGTTAGAGGGAGTAGGGGCCAACAAAAAATATTTGGCTGGCCGCTAGAGAGAGTAGCTGCTGGGCCTCATCTCAGTCATTCACTCTAATTTTGGACGGCTGGATGATCGTTAGTTGAAACAGTCCCTCTGGCTAACGTATTCTATGGATCATTTCCCATATATATATATATATATATATATATGTCTATACATATACTCATCTTCGTTTAACCACATAACATCTCTTCATGTGAAATCTTACCTCCTTAAGAAAATTTCTATATGTACTTATATAACATTTCTTAGACTATTCAGTTCACATCGAATTTACAGGTATCATAATACCTTATTCTTGATATTCCTTCAAGTACATATTAATTCATTTCTAGGGTTTAGAAATTTTATAACCCATATTTTTTCTATTCTCATTCGAATAGCAAACCATATAGGTTTTACTTGAAAATTTTAAATAACTCCTCAAATTCTCATCTAGGTTTTATTCTTTAACCTTTATTCTAATCATTCAAGATTTTATGAATTTTCGGGTTATCACATTCACCCCTTCTTCTAAGAATTTCATCCTCAAAATCAAAGCATACTAATCTTTGCTTATTCTCTTGATCAAAGCTAGGTTTTTAACTTAACCTTTACAATTTCCTCCTATGAGGATTTCTCATCTATTATCACATTTCACCATAACTACTCACTAGGAGTTTACATCTTCTAAACATCCATCAAAACTAGGTTGTCATAATAACCTTTATTCAATCATCTCAGATTCTACTCGTACACAACGAGTTTACACTATTTCATATCCATCATCATATTCTATAACAACATTACTCTAAAGAGTTTAAAATATTTTCATATCTGTCTGAGGGATCATAAAAACTATGAACTTTGAGGTTTAGGGGTATTTCTACCTGCTACCTCTTTCAATTATGAAAGAAAGGTACTCTACCTCTGAAACATTTCTTTAATAGGTATGTTTATAATCACGAAGAAGGTAAACTATCGATGTGGGTACTTTAGATGATCAGTCTATTGTACCTTAGTAATCGGAACGACTATATGCATTCTTAGATTAGAATATTTTATCCAATTAGTATATCACCATTTTCAGGGTTGTTCACCTCAGACTCATCATAAGATTTCGTACCAAAATAATTTGGTTCGGCATAAGCTTTCAAAGAATACTTTGAATTCCATAAACATTTGTCTAGCTGAATCTGTAATATCCTAGATTTTTCCATGTTATTAAACAATTTCAATAAACAAACTTATGTGAAATTCTTATGTGACAATTATTTTTAGATGAATTATTTATTTTATTATATGTTATGTGATAAGATGCATATTAATGGTTGTTACGGTTAGGCCAATTATTTAAATTGGTTAAGGATGGAATTAATTCTAATTAATTTCGTGGGATGACTTACAAATATGAGTTTGAGTTTGGAGCGGAATTTAGAGATGCGATCTGCGTATTTGAGTCCGAAACGTCAAAATTAGCTGAGGATAGGCTGTAACCACGAAAATGTGTCTAAACCGAGACATGTCTCATAATATTTTTAAATGTGTCACGAAAATGAGACATGCCTCATAATATTTTTATGTATCCACCATTCTCTTTACAATGCTCTTATTTATAGAGATATATGGACTTGGAAGTTTCATGACGTAAAATATCACATCTGATCAAATCTCTACTCTTGGAACTTTATTAGATATAATATTATCTTAAAATTAGCCCAAACACACTTTGGAGCGACAAATTGTCAACTACGAATTTTGAAGTTGAGTTTGACGAAACAGAGAGTTCCATGACGTCCGGGACGTCGACTTTAGTAGGAATCGATATAAGTATCGACACGTGTGGCTACGGAGGGCAAACCGATCAAAATCGGTATTTAAATGATTAAAATAACATTATAATGCATTTGTTTAATTGGACAGCAGCTGGTGGGGTCTTGCGACACATAATATGGGACAAGGAGGGAGAGTATATTCGTATATAGCAATAAGGAGGAAGAAAGGTGATAACTCCTTATTAAACCATACATAATAAGAAAACATTTTCATGTTCCTAACTTCTCCCCCCCCCATAACTATATTCAAGTGGGATAATTATGCATATAATCGATGATGGGAGTGGTGAAGGAAATTTGGAGAAGCATTTCTATCAAGTTATATATATATACACCCAACAAAAAATATTTCACTTTGCAAAAATTCCACCAAGATACAAAAGAAAGAGAAATTGAGAGTAATAGATGTTGTGGTGATTTACGGAGATTTTGGAGAGTCTAAGCAAGCAAGGAGTGAGTCTCTAGTGATTAAATCAAGAGGAATTCGCCAAAGAGGTAAGCTATGAACCCATTCTCTATGTTCTTCCAAAACTATGAGAGAATATGCATAGGAGACCTTTATAAATGGTTTGTTTTGGAGTATGTGATGTTGTGTAATTGTGGTGCGATTGTTATGGTGTAATAAGAACATAAGTTACGGACAAATCATGCCATGTATGCTTTAAAAATCCAAAGAGTTATGCCTTGCATGCTAAGTGTTTGATATTATGCCTCTTAGTTGCTAATTTGATCAAAACATGAAAAGTTAGAGAAATGAATTGTTGTAAAATGTATATATATGTTAGTAAATGTGGTCTGGACAATAGGAATCAAATCCATGCATGCTAGAATCAAAATCTTGATTTTCTCAAAAGTTGGGTTAAACTAGTTTGCATGATTTTTCAGGATTTTTGGTCACTCGAAATCATGTCTTAGAAAATCCATTTGTTGCATGTAATAATTCTGTAAAATAGTATGTATCATGAGGTATAACATGTCCAAATTTCATTCGGATCGAAGCTATATTGAGTGAGATATGAAAGTCGTAAGGTCATGAGAAATAAACATGTTAGAAACCGAAAAAAATTGTGAAGCTGCTGACCCTAAGGACAAATTCAGGGCTAGCTACTGGTTTCGAGAAAATTTTGGGCTTTTGGGTTATTATAGTACACTGAATAAGCTTTCCATAGACTCTCGAGCGGACTAATTTCGACTTGAGCAAGGAGTTATGACTTTTCAAAGTAGTTGCGTCAAATCTATCCAACAAATTCGGAGCAGTCTCCTTGAACGGATTTTCTAGAATTTTGTGCTTGGAATTTGAATATGGTCCATGAATGAAAGTTGTAGTCCCAGAAGTTAGCTTGGCGTGGGGCAAGAATCGCTCAAAAATGTTTTAAAACGAATTAGTTATGGCCAGTTTTTAGCGAGGCATGGTAAAGCTGAGAAAAAAAATGTAAAAACTGTTATGTTTGGGCATTTTTAAGTTCTGTTTTGGGATGCCTATGATATCTAAAATGGGTGGCATATATTTTTTAAATATATTTTATTATGATGTTTATAGCATATCCAATAGGAGACCTTTTTACTTCAAACTAGATTGTGTATGAATGGTGATTAACGAGACACATGTGATTAGGTTATGTGAAGGTTAATCGCTAGCGTTAATTGTAGCAGGCTTATCAGGCAAGTTTCCTAACCCTAATTTCTTTTGGGTATTTATTAAATCCTTATGACGTCATGATACTAGAACCACTAAATAAAAATAACCCTTTAGGTCATTTAATTCTCATACTTAATTTAAATAACTTATTTAAGTTATACAATTTATATTGTATAATTAAATTTAATTTCCTCCTCCTCTCCATAAATTGTTTTCAAACAATTTATTTATATAATAAATATAAATTTAATATATTTAATCATTTATTCAAATATGAATTTAATTTACTAACTGCTTTGATACCAATATTCATATTTACATATTGGATCTCATCTCATATTTGCTTTACCTCCTTTGGTAAAATATTAAATATTATACCATTATTCAAATAACATATTTCACTTCTCACACTAATTTTGACTTTTCTCCATAAAAGTCAATGTTAACTTTGACCAAAAGTCAACCTTTACATTTTGTGTTTACTTATCCAATCTGACTAATCTTGACGTTACGGACGCAACCACGCAGTCCATGCTTCAAAATTCTATCTCTAGCTCAAAATTTGAGTTTTAAATTACTCCCTTCTTATTGCTAATCGTATTAACTAACGACTTTATACTTATTCAAATTCTTATTTGCTAGTAAAGGCCAACGTTCAAGCTATGTTAATTACTAACATAGTTTTATCTTGATCCTTATATCATTAACTTAATTCATCACTCCTCTTGCTAAAATATATATAGCACCTTACTAAGTATATATATATATATATATATATATATATATATATATATATTTCTATACATATACTCATCTTCGTTTAACCTCATAGCATCTCTACATATGAAATCTTACCTCCTTAAGAAAATTTCCATATGTACTTATATAATATTTCTTAGACTATTCAGTTCACATCGAATTTACAGGTATCGTAATACCTTATTCTTGATATTCCTTCAAGTACATATTAATTCATTTCTAGGGTTTAGAAATTTATAACCCATGTTTTCTCTATTCTCATTCGAATAGCAAACCATATAGGTTTTACTTGAAATTTTAAATAACTCCTCAAATTCTCATCGAGGTTTTATTCTTTAACCTTTATTCTAATCATTCAAGATTTTTTGAATTTTCGGGTTATCACAGGATCTCTACCCAAGTACCGGATAAAGAAATGTGCCCGTTCTAACTGCCGGGTCAAACTGTCAATCTGTGTCAAATGAGTCGGATCTCGGACACATGTTAGCCAATCTGTCATCATCACGGATCCTGGAACCATATCCCCTATGAACTGAGTGGCGCCGGTCTGGGCTCCAATGGTACGAGGGAATTACCAGTGCTGGAACATCTCTTAAGTGCAGGGACCCTCTGATAATGTGAAACCGTCAATCCCCAACAATGGGATATCAATGACGGGTGACTACAAAACAGGCCAATAACGCCTGACAGGAGGCAAGATCGGCATGCGAATCTCTTATGTAGTGCTCTTGATAGCATGCTCTCTTAAGTAGAGCTCCCATCCTCCATGTGTGAAGAGAGGAATCCTACGGGTGGAAATCACGTGCTCGACCCCAGTCGGGTACCCATCCTCAAATCCAATACTCAAGTGCTCCCTAGAGTAGGGAACCCACGTGATAACATCCACTATCAACAACTCCAGCTGTAGGCGGCAATGAGTGAAACCCTCAGCAACAAGGACCTCCGCCAGTATGGAATGATGCCATCTCCGTCCTCGTGGATAGGTGTCTAAACCTAACACGCTCACAGGACGCAAACATAGAAGCCTCTCATAGGCCCAAAAATGCCAACACAAAGGCAAACATCTGCGGTCGGGTCAACGCTCTTAACCTGTACATGGGAAAAGACAAGAGAAATACTCACCAGCAGAAATGGGTAGAATCCAAACCAAGCCTCGGTCAAGCCCTGCGATCGCATACGCATTCCCCTGAGGAAGTAGGCAAAGGTGTAGGAACCCCAATCATAGTCTCCCATACGGTCCACGTGTCGAGTGGCGTTGATCAAAGCGAAGGACACCGTAGAAGAGTTATCTGCTATGAAGCATCCCCTAATGATCATCAGGAATAATCGCCGAAGAACGCGATCCCTGACTCTCACATCATCCGGTATGGGCTCACTCAACAGCCCGCTCATAACATCTACGCTCAGAGGACCTGTACGTACAGTCCTGCCCTTGAGTGCCTCCGTCGAAACTCCCAACAAGGATCTGAGGACAGTAGGGGTAATATCCGCCATACAAGGCACTGGATCCCCTCCAAACTCTATACCTATGATAAACCGCCAATCCATCCAAGGCGTCATCATCACCTCACGATCCAATGAATGGAGTGTAGTGAGTGCAGTGAAACCAAGATTCGAGACAATTCCCTGAGGTAACCCCAGGGGGACAATGGACGGGAAGAATGGAAAAGAACATCCCGAATCCCCAGCCATGTACAATCTCTCTATAGTCATCGTGCAAAGCCTGATAAATAGAGTGGATGCTGAACCAATTCCCTCGAGGCTGTGTAAAGCCGGGAACCTACATTAAATGCAGATCAACATCAGAACCCTTTAATCCTCATTAATAGGAAACAAGAAAGATTAAGATCTAACTTTATACATTGTTTGCGTGCAGGTAGACTGAAGGATGTCAATTAATATTGCCCAAAAGCTCTGGGTTCGCCACTTGAATACCTGGAAAATCCCTACGGGGAACACTCACAGCAGGAGCAGGAACCTCAATCGGTACATCCTCCTCCTCGTCCTCGACATCCGGCACTTTAACCCAGATAGGACGTATCACCGCCTCCACCAAACAGCGAAATTTTCAATGCAGAGCAGGGGTCGAGGCACTTCAGAAGCCCTTCTCTATACACCAGAAGTGGTCATGTGGGAACTACTCGGCTGATCCGGATCCATAATATCTGGACAACAAGTCTCCAAATCACCTCAGAAAGGGTGTGGTAAATTCTTACCTGGAGCTTTTCAAAAGGCATTTTATGACTACTTGCATGTATGCATTATTTTAACATATGGCTACAGCAGAGTTAAAAATGCATGACTACCCAATGCCTACGTTTTGGAAATTTTTGCCATAGTCCCCTTTGTAAATGGGACTATCCACATGCACATTGGCATGACTAGGTGACCATTCAGTAGCACACCTACCCATAGTCATATACATCCTACATGCGTCACAGTAAAAAAATCCGTAAGTGTAGTTTAATTACTAGGAATATTTTTTTTTTCTACCTTTACTCATTTGTCCTCAAATAGGATAAGAAATGACAGTAAAATGTGCTAATTTGACTGTTTCAAAAGTCAAATTTTTTCACATCATTATGTTTAACATGGTTTAAAACTAACATTTACTATGTTGAACATTTTTTATCAAGTCATATCAGTATGCATATTCACTACTATGTGTCTAAGTGCATTTCATGTGATAAGTCATTTTCCAACGGATAGAAACTGGAAAAAAATACATGCATATGTTACCAGGACAGTGAAGAACACTTGTACTGTGGCAAAATGTACAGAAAGTTGCCCGAACTTAGCAGGTCTGAAGAAGAGCTCTCAGATTTCCTTCGCAGCGCAGCTTGAAAATGACTTATGAAAGTAACCCGTAGGGAATACATACCCACAGTTGGCCGCAAGTCCACCTGCGGCTGCCGAAGGTGTACCTGCAGCACCCCTACATGGGTCCCACACCTCAGACTCGGTCCAATTGAAGTTGCAAAGGAGGTTTCACAAGCTGAAAAGGCCAAATCAGGGATAAAAACGCTACGCGATTGAGCGAAACAGCTTGAAATCCTGGTTTTCACGGGCCAAACTCTAGCTCTGCATATCACTCATTGGTATTCGCCTGGATATAAGGTACACTATACCGATGAGCTCAGCTTTTACAAATCATTCTCGGCAATACCTCACACAAGTCCGATGCCGCCAAATACAGGGTCGTAACCTTAAAACAACCTTCCTCGGCGGGGGTTACAACGCCTAAGTTAAACATTGATAAAGTATCCTCGGTGGGGGTTACAACGCCGAAGTTATAAATTGATAAAGTATCCCCGGCGGGGGTCACAACGCAGACTTTCAAACTGACCCGTGGGGTTACAACATTAATGCAACCATTGATACATCGTCGATGAAGGTCAAGCTGACCTTGACATACTCTCTCGAAAGAAGGTCATAACGCAATGCAATCATTGATACACATCAATGAAGCGTCAGCGACCTTGACAATTTTCCAAACAGGAATCTATTCGGTGATACACACATCAGCGAAGGTCAGGCAGCCCTGACAACACACACTGTTGGCAGTAACTCCAATAGGATCATGGTATATACTGGTGACACAAACCAGAGAAGACCATCCTCATCAGAGAGGACCGATGATGGAATATGTTATAGACATCCTCAAAATAGACAAAGCTTTATCTCCACAGATCTCTTGCACACGAGAGGCACCTCTATGGAGTAAAAGTCTGTATCAAGGATCCAAGCCTTTGGTGATAGCCCCAATGTCAACATCTTTGAAGACTTGGATCGCATGTCCAAGACATTACTGATTGTCATCCCCGACAAGATTAACAGGGAACCGACAATCATTCATTCATGCATCATACATTTGCATCATGTTGTTGCACATAACATAATAATTATCTTGTTGCATTTCAAGTGTCTAGGATTCTTTATCCTATCCATGCCTTGCATTGCATGAATATGATAAAGAGGGGCATCTTTAGACACTCGAAATTTTCTACACACCTGTTACTAACATTGCAGGAGGGAAGATTCGTCTTTCAGAGATAACCCTTGTAAAATTCCAAATTTTACGAATAAGGATTTAATTTTCTCGAAATATTTTTTTCAAAATTATGGAATGAATTTGATATAATGTTATAGTTGTGGGTAATATTTATAAATTTTGCAAAGTACGCAAGTTGTTATATAATATTCGGTTGGTCGGGGAATATTCATTTTAACAGGGAATATTCGTATAACGACACAATCATTGGTGGACCCCGCAACGGAATTATTGTCGGATTGAGAAAACGACAAAAATATTTTTATGAAAATAACGGCGGAAGTTTTACCGTTAATGTGACGCCCCCAAAATAGGTATACAACACCCATTCTGAGTCACCAGATACATGGTACAAAAATAACTACAACTTTATTAATACAATTGTCGTGCAAAATACAACAACACATAAACTGTGTGTTTAAATACAAATATTGTCATCTAGACAATATCCACACTCAAATAAGTCCTCATTACAATTATTGATACACTATTTTACAAAATAATGAGGACTACTAAGACAACTTCTAGAACCATCATTCCATACTTCGACTAGTACTCGCTACATTCTCGCCTCCTGAGAAGAAAAATGGAACAAAAAGGAAAATGGTGAGCTCAACTAGCCTAGTAAAGAATATTATGACTAAGATAATATAGAACAAATTATCGTTAGTCTTCAACAGGGAAAAATCTGATAGAATACAATAGACAACAAGTTTTAAATCAACATTCGCAGCGAAAATAATAATTCATAGAAGAGTTACGTAGAGAATGAAATATACTATTATCTTTAAAAGTCCATCATCAATATTTTATCCCTGTAACATCAATCAATATACATCTTAAGTCAAATATTCATCTTTGCACTACAGGCCAAAGATATTCATCAGTTGGTCATGTTCATCTCAACACCTATACATCTTTGCACTACGGGCCAAAGATATTCATAAGAAAATCAACCATCTTTGCACTACAGGCCAAAGATATTCAGTATTATCATCATTTAGGACTGAGGATGATGAAAAATATGTTAAAGACAACGAATCCAGTGAAACAAAAGAACAAATATTAAGGATTCGTACTTTAAACAATCCGAGTTAAAAAATACTTCATAAATAATCATAGTGGAGTAAAATTCAAGAATGATCAAAACATGGATACAATCAAAGCTAGTATCCATAATAGATATTTTGGACAAAAAACGAAAATTTAATTTTTTTGTGAATAGTGCCGTATTCGTGAATAGTGCCGTATACGTGAATAGTGCCGTATACGTGAATAGTAACTCCGACACTAAAAGACAAGAATTTCATAAGAAAAATCTTACCAATACTCCGGCATAATGATATTAGAAGAAATAATATCATTTTTTTAAAAAATAACATCCTTTACCTCGAAAAGACATTCCTTTTGACTGGAATATTGGATATAGTGCTAAAGGGAACTTGTACCGTATAGCAACACTCAAAGTCTCAAAATACTCACAAGAATACGCTCGATAATATAGAGAGAGAAAGAGAGAGAAAACTTATTTTTGATGTGATTTTCAATTCTAACTTAAGCACCTTATTTATAGAAAAATGCTTAGAACACCAAAGCAGAAAGTTTAATAAAATATTAATATATTTATATAAATTTCCTTAGCCAACTTTTTTGGTCAAAAACACCAGCCACCAACCCACCAAAATCACAAAAATGTTTTTGTTAATAAAATTATTTAAAACTCCAAAAATCAATTCAGATCCAATATACCGGAACTTCAATAATTCACAACAAATAGTCCTTTTATCAGAAAAATTCAAATCTTATGTCCATTCCATAGGAAATTTAATTCTCTACAACTTTGTAAGTCTAAGTTTTTCCAAATTCCAAACAGAAATTGACCGAAATCCACATACGGACGATTTTACAAGCTATAATCAAATTTCAATCAAGAAATGGAGTCCACAAACATGAAAAACATGCTTTAAATATTTTTAGTAACAAAAATACTCTTCCTCCTCACTTATTCATATATCCCACATTCGTTGTAAAATATCACCATTATTATATTATTAAAATATAATAATATATTTAAATGAATTATTTTATCGAAAAAGATAAAATATCAATTTTCAACAATTGTCACATTAAAAAATTTTCTCCATCTATATCCACATAAAATGAATATTTTCCTTATCATAATAATCAATAATTAATTATTCATAAATAATATTACAGAATCACAATATTGACAACCGGTAGTTCCTAGGAAGAGGGGCTTTCAATAAGGATTTCTCACTTCTTTGGCGGCGCAATTATGTGACCAAACCTCTCCTTAGATGAACTTTCTAGACATTGCCAATAATGCTATCTAATAATATTATTCAAATAATATGAATTATTGATTTGATAAAGGAAAATACTGTGCAGTGACAATTATTGAAACAACAACAATAATATAGAATATCAACGTAGCAATTATTGAATCAATAAAATAAAATATCTAATAGTAATTACTGTAACAATTATTGAGTAGTGCCTTCTTACGTAAGAATCAATAATTGGTGCAATACCTTGTGCTACTGTGTTTTAACCACCAGGTATTCCAACAGTATTAACGGTAACAACTACTCATTTTTTATAAACAACTTATACTTGTCGTTCTCTTCATCCAATCGCTTTTCGTTATGGGGCCAACAAAAGGCTGCGCCGTTGTACGAATATTCCCTGACAGTAAGAATATTCCACGACCAAACGAATATTCCCCGACAACAATGAATATTTTGTAACCACTTGCTTATTTGAAATATTTATGCATTTTTCCCATAACTAACCACATCAATCAAATCAACCCTTACTATTTCAAAATAATAAATAGAGGAAATTTAATTTCATTTATAATAAGTTGGGGTCTTCTGATTAAAAAATGTTGAACTACTCGGTAGTAAAAGAAATGCGATAATATGCGTGGTTGCATAGTAGTAAAACACCAGTATTGATTATTGATGCTTACGTGAGAAGTCACTCGGTTTAGTTCAATTATTGCTACGATAATTGGTCGTATAGTATCTCACGTTATTTGATTCAATTATTGTCGATATTTTATATATTATTAAATCAATAATTGAGATAACAAAGTTATTAATATTATTATTTGCAATATTAACGATGTAGAAGTTACGCAAGGAGAGGTTTGGTCACCTAATTGCGCCATGATAGGAGAAATCCTTATTGGAAAGCCCTCTTTCACGGGAACGATGATCGGTCGATTAATATTGTGAATTATAATAAAGGTGATAAGTTTTGTTTTATTATTATTATAAATGTAATAAAAGCGAGAAAACTTTTTATATAAAGCAGAATACTTTTATAAAGTTATTTATTTTATTAGACTATAAATAAAAAATATAATATTTTATTATGCATAGTGTTTGCATAGTGTCTGCATAGTGTTTGTATAGTAAAATCTTTTTATATAAAACAAAATACTTTTATAAAGTTATTTGTTTTATTAGACTATAAATAGAATATATAATATTCTATTATGCATAGTGTTTGCATAGTGTCTGCATAGTGTTTGCATAGTAAAATCTTTTTATATAAAACAGAATACTTTTATAAAGTTATTTGTTTTGTTAGACTATAAATAGAATATATAATATTCTATTATGCATAGTATTTGCATAGTGCCTGCATAGTGTTTACATAGTAAAATCTTTTTATATAAAACAGAATACTTTTATAAAGTTATTTATTTTATTAGATTTTAAATAGTATATATATATATATATATATATATATAAATAAAATATATTATATTTTATTGCATAGTATCCTTTCCATTCTCCTATAAATAGGATGCTTAGTTAGAATTGAAAACCACACCAGAAATTCAGAGACTTCTTCTTCTATAATCTTGAGCGTATTTCTTTAGAGTTTTGAGAAGCTTTGAGCGTAGAAAGTAGTATAATTTTTCTTCAAGAAAATCCTCGCCCTACCAGTTGAAGTACTCTTCTTTTTAAGGTAAGGGATATTATTTGTTGTACTTGTAAGGGGTATTATTCTTTCGTATTCATGAAGAGAATTATTTTCTTTCAATACTCGTAAGAGTTGTTATTCTATTCTTTATTATTATGTTGGAATAACCTGTCTATGCGAAGTACCGCATACATGGTGAAATTCTTCTTTTATTCCATTCTTTATTATTCATTGGAATAACTCGTATGCATGCGGTCTATCGCATGCACAGTGAATTCTGTTGTTATTCCATTTTTATTATTCTATTGGATATATCACATGCATGCGATTTCGCATGACCTGGTTCCATTCTTTATTATTTTGTTGGAATATCCACATGCATGCGGTTTTACGCATGACACAGTTCCATTCTTTATTATTACATTGGAATAACTTTTATGCGGATTACGGATTCATGCCGGTGAATTTCTTTTGTTATTCCATTCTTTATTATTACATTAGAATAACTTTGCCTATGTGGATTATCGCATGCATGGTGAATGATCCTTCGTATTCATTCCTTATTAAATTGTGGAAATGATCTGTCTACGTGGATTACCGCATGGCGGGCGAAAATCCATTTGCAGTTTCATATATTCTGTTATACTCAGTTGGTTAAAGTTTTGGCTTCTATACTCCATGAAATTAGTAGAATATCCTGGATGTTTGCGCTTCATCCAATATCTTTTCATGGAAATATTATTTTGAGCATTCTTGAATTTTACTCCACAAAGAAGTATCATGTTGACAATTTGGACGTTATTGGTTCCTGGATAAATTAATTTATAAATCTTTAAAATTTATTCTTGAACTTGTTTTATTGAATTATTATGTCATTGTCATCATCCTCATGTTTATATTATGTTGAAAGTCATCTGTGGCCTTTAGTGCATAGATGGACTTGGTATGATTATGACCAGGGATTATTCGGTATAATCATGACCATAATGTTATAAATGATGTGGTAGAAGTCCTCATTGGCCCGTAGTGCATTGATGGACAATTGTTGGCATGATCATGACCATTGATGAAAACACGAATATCCTTGACCCGTAGTGCATGGATAATTTGTGGTTGTGATACTAATGAATATCCTTGGCCGTAGTGCAGGGATGATGTGGATTATTTATTAAGCTGAGTCTCAGCGATAAAAGTAATGAAAAACCTTTTAAATCATAGAAGATAGTAGATTTTATTCTCCACTTGACTCTTCCAATGGATTGCTTGTTCTGCTGCAGTTAAACTTGTTGTTTGTTATATTGTATCAGTTTAACACTGTTGAAGGCTAACGATAATTTATTCTACATTATCTTAGTCATAATATTTCTTACTGGGCTAGTTGAGCTCACCTTTTTGCTTTCATTGTTCTCTTCAGGAAATGAGAGCGTGGCGAGGGGACTAGTCGGAAAGCGGAGTGAGTGGTCCAGATGATAGCATTAGTAGTCCTCACTATTCTATGAAATATTGTGATAATAAAAGTATTGAGGACTTATTTTGAGTTTGAATACTGTCTAGAAGATAATATTTGTATTAAAACTCATAGCTCATGTTGTATATTTAAGATTGTATTTGTATTCTGTACCATGTATTTGGCGACTCAGAATAGGTGATGTATACCTATTTTGGGGGCGTCACAGTTGGTATCAAAGCTTAGGAATATGATCCCTGGCTGAGATGTGAGACAAGAACTAGGAGGGGAGAGATGGGGAATTCCTTCGCTAGTATGACCTACCTAAGTTTTTTTTGGTATTTAATTGGTCGGTCAGAGTATAGGGATAATATGTGATATGTTAATTAACTCTTGTTTTGTGGCAGTGTTTGAAAATGGCAGCTGAAAATGTTAACAATGAGGTGAATGAGACCATTGAGACACCTTTAATCACTAACCAGGTTAATGTGATGTCAGACGAAGAAGAAATTAGAGATATCTACGTGGTGAGTGAAGAACTAATAGTTGCACCCGAGCTAGTTGTAGAGGAAGTAGCTGAGAGTGAGGAAGAAGAGGAAGAAGAGGAACCTGAGGAGAATTTATTAGAAGAATTTTATGATCGAAATTTAGAATTGCAAAATTGTATTCATGAGTTAGAAGAGCAGGCTGAAGAATGGCAGGCGGTTGTGGAGCAAAAGGATTCAACAATTCAAGCTTGTGTTACCCGATATGTGACGCTTGAACAGAAGCACTCTTTGGTAGAATATAAGATGATAAAGTTGGAATCTGAGCTGAAAGAAGAAACAACTGAACGAGTGAGAATGAGTGATGCATGGGTAAAAGCCACATGACGCGTTGATATTGTGGAAAGAGATGTCCGATGTAAGAAGGCTAAAATAGATGATATATATTTCTCTTTTTGGACAGTAATTAAGAGAACCCAACATCGAGTTTTAAATTACCCTGTACATTGCGGTCAACCCCAATTCGATATGGATTGAAGATTAATGATTTAGATCATGAAACAGGAGTACGATGAAGCAGTTGAGGGTGGAATATGCCCTATAAAAAAGTTAATTTCAACGGTAATAATGACACCAAATGCTGCCCTAGACAAGTCAAAGCCGGGTAGTTCAAGGGAGAGCGGTTGTCATGACTTCCCAACAAGTGAGAAATCCAAATGAAGTTATCACGGGTTAGTTAATCATAAACTCTTGCGAAGTCTATACCTTGTTAGATACTGGTTCTACTCACTCTTTTATTTCACCTAGTTGTGTTCAATGTTTGAACTTAACTCCGGAGAAATTAGACTTTGACTTATCGGTTGAAACTCTGTTAGGAGAAACCTTCATTACATCCACTGTTTATAAATCTTGTTTAATTCAAATTGACACTTTCACGTTACCCGTCGATCTTATTTCTTTGAAAATACTTGCATTTGATGTGATTCTAGGGATTGATTGGTTAACTACTCATCATGCAAAATTTGATTATTTTTGTAAGGTTGTTAGCTTTCATATTCCTAACCAACCTATTATGTGAATTCAAACAACCAAACCATTAAAAATCAATCACTGTCATCTCAAGCCATAAAGCTATTCATTTATTGAAAAACGGATGTCAAGCTTTCTTAGCTCATGTCACAGATCTAAATAAAAATACGTCAGTTTTGAATGATATTTCTATTGTTAATAAATTTCCTGACGTATTCTTGAAGACTTCTTAGCCTACCCCTAGAGAGTGAAATTGAATTTTGTATTGACCCCAGTACAAAACCCATTTCTTCAACCCTTAAATATTTCTTCAACCAAAATGAACGTATAATGCACTCTAAAGAAGTTGGCTCTAGCTGTTGAAGATTACGATTATACCATTCAATATCATCGTGGAAGAGTGAATGTGGTAGCTGACGCGTTGAGTAGAAGATCGTATGAGTTTACGAGTGCGATGTTGTTAACACAAAAACCAATTTTGTATAACTTACAAATGATGAAGATAGAGTTAAAGACTCTAGGGACCCACGTGAAGATAACAAATATACGATTAGAATCGACTTTAATCGATAAAGTTAAAGCCGCTCAAACTACATACTCAGAGCTGATGAATGTGAAGAAGAAGGTTCAAGAGGGCGTTATCATATGAGCCTACTGCTTACTGTTTTCCATATAAACTGCGGTATCATGTGAGCCTAGGAATCATGTGATCACAGATTCAGTCTACTGAATCTAGATTCAGTTCCCATGATGGACATTTTTAGATGTAAACAACTTGTACATTATTTACGATTGTCTCGAATTTCCTTGGATGGTCACATCATGCCCATGAGGAGTTTAAGATCTTCTTTGTATATTATTTTCTCGAAGATGCCTCGCATCTCGAAAATAAAAGCAAATAAGCCGAACATTTAATAATAAAATGGAAGTATGAAAAGGTCTCAATTCCTATTGAGCACAGGGTTTGAAAAACCTCTTTTATAAAACATTATTGCTATATCTTGCTTAAAACTGAATTTTTCTATAAATTCAAACCCTTTGTATATAGGTGCGAACGAGGCCTTGCACTACTTTTAAATAATTGCACATTGATCCACACACACACACATTCATATAACAGTTTCTTGAAAAGTGGCTGTCACCGTGGCAACACGAATGTCGGGGGGTGCCTAACACCTTCCCTCCGCATAATCAAGACCCCGAACCCAAATGAATCTCAGTTTCACAGACCCGTTTAGCAGTGTTACATCAATGGGTCAATGTGAAAACCTTTTTCGGTTGCATTGGTGCAACCAGTTAAAAACACCAACTGACGACTCTTAAAGTCAAATCGTCGACATTTCACATGTTGGACCTTTTTCACTTGTTTTTTTCAAACAAATCTCACCTAACATGAGAACACCAAAGAATAAGTAACGAAAAGGGACAAATAAAAATCCCGACGTCGATAAAGCTTAAAGACATCTTAGCAGCTCAGCACCAACAATAACAACAACTACAACAACAAGAAGCCAGGGCCTGAGGGGTCCTTGTCCGGAGGGACTAAACGAAGGTCCATGCCTGCTTGGCTTGAAGAGTTCCTATAGAACTAGAGGAGTTCCAAGGCTGCTGGCCTTGAAGAGTTCTTAGTGAACTGAAGTCCGAAGGCTGCTAGCCTTGAAAGAATCTTAGTGATTCAGGGTGCTGCCCTTCCTTAGTGGAAATCCTACTAGTTGAAAACAGAAGAGTGGATTAGGAGATTGAGTCTTTGAACCACTTAAAATCCCTTGTGTCATTTACTTTATGTCATTTACATTATGTACCTAACTGCTATAACTGCTATGTTTATATTAACTGCTTACAACTTAACTAACTCTAAGAATAATGTATATATGATTATGAATACATCAATGAAGGGGATCTTTTACTTATTCCGCTATGCTTAAAAAGATTCTTATGTTTGTCATATGCTAATTCATTAGCAATAAAAAATAAAAATAAAAAGTATTTGTTAATTAAAAAGGATCTATTCAACCCCCCTTCTAGATCTATTGTGTGCCTATTGGGAACTAACAGTATCAACTCATCCGAGTTTTGAAAGATTTTTGTAATATGGCCCAATATGTGACTCTATTTAATTGGCCTGGAACTCGAGATTCATGGAGTTCAGGGGCTTGCTTAAGCGAGGGGAAGGTGTTAGGCACCCGCCGACTTCCGTGAAACACGGTTACCGCTACTTTTTCATTCCCTATACTTTGTGAAGTGTGTGTGTGTGTGTGATGTAGATAAATATACTTGAGTGCTTTAAAAGTAGTACTATGCCTCTTTTGCGCCTATATACAAAGGATTTGATTTTTTAAAAAGTTCATTTTTAACAAGTATATGAAAGTGAAGTTTTGAAAAGCTAATTTCAAACCCTTTAGCTCGCATAGGAATTGAAGCCTTTGATACTTCCATTTTATTCCATATTAGACTTGATTGGATTTTATTTAAGATGCAAAACATCTTTGACAGTATATATATAAATATATATTAGTGTTGGACTTCTTATAGGCATTAAAACCATCGAAGTAAGCCCGCACACCATATACATCATTTTCACTATTTTAGAACCTTAAATCCGGATAACCGTTTTAAGGCCCTGCAGTTACATGTACATTGAATTGTAAGCTGACTGTACAACTCAAACAAGTCCATCATGGGAACCGGATCTAGATCCATTGATTGAATCATCGACCTCGTGGTTCCTAGGTTCGCATGATATCATTTAACATCTTGAACAATGAATATATTGAAATAAAATGCATATTTACTTCTAGATGCCGCAAAACAAAGGATTCATCAGTTAAATCCTTGCATGCGCGTAGTCAAAGCTTTCGGCGTCCTCTAGATACAGATCTAGGGCCGCGTGGTTGCTGAATATTTACAAAACTAGAAAGAAAACTAGATTTATATAGATCTGAGCCATTCTAGCTTTCAGGTTCAAGTTTTATAACTTTTAAACCGATTAAAAGCTAGATCTGACTAGATCTAGTTAATAAAACGTAAATATTGACTATTTACATGAAAATGAACTGTTAAAAAACTAGATCTATGTTATATAGAGACATATATATATATAACTTATATATAGCGTAAAGCAAGAAAAAGAAGCAGATCTGAAGATATCTTACGATATTGCACGAGAATGACTATCGAACGGATTTGGCGCTTCAAAACTTAGTTTCTACCGATTAAAATTTGATATGTTGCTATATATATATGTATAAGAGTGTTTATATAAGAGATTTACAAAGATTGAACAGAAGAAAAATTGCCTTTCTCTCTCAAATGGTCGGATTTCTCTCTTTTGGGCCCTTTCTCTCTCCCTCCAAAAAACTTTTTATGGCTGATGGGAGCTAATATATATAGCCTGATCAGCCACAGGTATACATGTGGCTAAACCTAGTGGGCCCTGCCATCTCGAAGTATATGAACTTTGATCGACGCATAGTTTGCTTGAAGCCTTCATAACTTGTAATCTGGGAATCCTATGGAGATGTTCTATAACATTCCGGAAAGTTATTTCTGAGAGCTACACAATGAAATGAGGTTTGCCCTTTTTCAAATCTAAGAAGATTGGTCCATGACCAGAATAGCATCTTCAGGTCTTCGCATGCAGTCCGTTAAGCCGTCTTTTGATTAGTTTTCACTCGGGATTGCTGTGATGGTTCTGTATGACCATGTTTTCAACTGGATGTTCGTGGTTTGATGTTGGTGTTGTCAACATTCTACTTTGCTTGCTCAGAGTTGCATCCGAGGTTGAAATGGCTTTCGGCTGCCTTCCCTTAGGGTTGTCTCCTTGGTTTGACCTCTGTTGACTCTATCTGTCCTCAGGGTTGTCTCTGAGTTTAATTTGATGTCCCACGGGGCTGTCTCCAGGGTTTTATCATGTTTATGATTTTATGGGGTTGTCTCCGAGATATAAAAGATAGTTTTTCCTTCCTGCATGGTTAGTTACAGGAATGCAAAATTTTGAGTGTCTACAGATGCCCCTCTTTATCATGTTTATGCAATGTAATGGAATGAATAGGATAAAGATTACTACATACTTGAAATATGACAAGATATAATGATGCAATGCAGTGTAACATGATATGATGTTATGAATGCTCAAAGCTCTTGATGGAGTTACTTTTCTCGGCTTTGACCACAATTTCTTTTGGGGATAGAGCTTTCAATGATTGATATCACCGAACACCTCCAATATCTACTAGAACGGTAGTTTACAAATGTTGACTATCATCGAACTGTCTTGATGCCTACTCGAACGGTATTTTATAGAGGTCTTCAATATCTAATCCTCTGAACTTCGCTGAAGTAGTTTTCAATGGCTTATATCACCGGACCCTTCCCGATGCTACGCTGGGGTTGTCACCAATGGTTATATCAGATCCTCTAATTTTCATTGAAGTAGTTTTCAACGGCTTATATCACCGGACCCTTCCCGATGCTACGCTGGGGTTGTCACCAACGGTTTGCAATATTAGATATCTTCAAGATCTTTGCTAGGGATATCTTTTTGACAAGTTATATCCTTGAACATTCTCGATGCCTTGATGAAGCCAACACCAACGAATTGAATCACTAAGGCTTCGCTGAAGGTAGCTTTCAATGGTTTCCATTATCGACAGTCCCTACCCCAAAGGTTTATAGGAATATTTTCATTTATCAGGGTTTTGACATAATATTTCAGTGTTTCAGGCCCCTTTTGCTCAATCGTGTAAAACCTTTTTCCTTAATTTGACTACTTGGCCTTAAGGGACCCTGCCTTGACTTAAATTTAATTGAGCCAGAGGGGATGGGACCCACCCCAAGCTACCGCAGGTCTATCTGCGACTATCATAGGTAGACTCGTGGTAAACCGCGGGTGGTTTTAAACCCCCTGGCCCTTTCAAAAGTCATTTTCAACTTGATATATACTAAAAAAATTCAAAATTTCCAACTCAAATCTACTTAGTTCGGGATGCTTTTCTAATTTTTGTCACCGTACAAACGTTTTTCACACTTGTGGTAATGTTTACATCCTTTCTTTTCAAGTTTTGACCGTTAGAAAGGTAGATTTCATGCTTAACATGTTTAAATGCAATGTATCAAATATGCATGCATAGATGACTTAATAAAATTGAACGGGCCTAGTAAATGTTTGTATTTTACTATGTTGGACGTTCTGATGTGAAAAAATTACATTTTTCCAAAAGTCATTTTACACCCATTTTTGACTAGTTTAGCCATCCTTTTTAGGAGAGATGAGCATGACAAAAGGTTTTTCAAATGCCTATGTCAATTTGGATACCATTGGGCTTTAGCTTAATATTTACACATGACATGTTCATGATTTGAGTTGGTGTGCTACTGAATGGCAACCTAGTCATGCCTATGTGCATGCAGATAGTCCCTGTTACAAAAGAGGTCTGTCAAATTTTTTTCACAATTCTAGATATTTAATGTGCATGCATATCTAACTCTACTGGGGATGTACGTTAAAATAACATGAATTTACACATGTAGAACATGCATGATGCAATGATCTAAACATATCATTAGGAGACTATTGTCCTAGGTGGATGCATATGCTCTTTTGAATTGGAAGAGATAAGAATTTACATCACCCTTTCTAAGGTGATTTGGAGATTTTTTTTAGGTTATGAATTCAGATTGATCCAACAGCTCTAGCTCTCGCAGGGTTTCATCTGGTGTGAGGAGGACATCTTCTGATGTCCCTTTGCCTCATCTGGCCCGACAGCCTCGTCGGTTGACTGAGTCAGTGATCCGCCCTATTAGAGTTGATAAAATGGATGATATAGATAAAGATGAGGATGTTCCAGTTATGGAGCCCACTTCTTCTACTTCTACATCACGCCGAGATCTTCCTGGTATTAATGTGACGATTTTTGATTTTTTGGAAGATTTGAGACGCCATCCCTCGGTCCATCTCCATGCAAATGAGGTAATGGGGATTTTCATCTTTGACTTTTTCTTTTTCCATTTTTGGCAACAGATGAAACTTGATTTGAAAATGATGTAGGTCCCCGGGTTTACTCAGCTGAGAGGGAATTGGTTCAACATCCATTCCTTGTACAGGAATCTTCATCCTGACTACTAGGCCTTTGTCCATTCTTGGGGTTTCAAGGCTTTCTTTTCTATTACTCCCCGTCGATACCCCTGGGGTTATATGAGGGCCTTATCTGAGTGCTGGTTTCATCAGACTCAGTCTCTCCACTTATTAGACTTTGAGGTGATGTTGACACCGATGGATTGGCGATTCATAACAGGTATAGAGTTTATAGGAGAGCCAATGCCCTTAATGGCTTACATTTCCCTGGCTGCAGTTCAATCCTTAGTAGGAGTTCCTGCTTCAGCTCTTAGGGGTTGGGCAGTCCGTTCTGGTCCCTTGAGTGTGGATGTTTAGAATGGAGCCTTGTCTGAGCCTCTGCCTGCTGATCAGAGGGATATAGATCGCATTTTTCGGTGATTATTCTTGACTATCATTAGGGGCTTTTTCCTATCAGACAACTCCTCAATTGTATCTTTTGCCTTAGTCAGTGCTATCGTGATGTGGATCACATCAGAGATTTTGATTGGGGATCCTTCACCTTTACCTATTTCCTTCGTGGGATTCGTCTACTCTCCGAAGGTGTGACAAAGGCTTGGCTAGGTTTTTATCCATTTTTGTTGGTGAGTAATTTTCACTGTTTTTCAATTTCCCTCATCTGGGCTGTCAACTTTTATACAAGATGACATTTGGCTTTTGAATTTCTAGTTTTGGGAATATGAGAGACTCCTTTGCCTACGCCTTGTCACCATTTAGGTTTGGACACATACCCCTGGGGCCGACGATGGCATCATTCTACATTAGAAGAGGTCCTAATAGGAGAGGGTTTTACTCACAGTCGCCTTCAGTTGGAGTTGTTGACTACTAATGCTGTGACATGGGTTCTTTACACCCCAGATCATCTTACAGTGGGCTTTGAGGATGATTTTCTGACTGGATTGGAGTATGCTCTATCTACCCGCCAGATTCCCTTTTTGACTGATGGAGGTCGGGAACTCTATTTGTGAGAATGCGTATCAGGTGTATTATAGGGGAGATTTACATTCCATATCTATCCCCTACCAGGCGCCACTAGACTTTCTCTCAGTCAGTCATAGAGATTCCTTAGATGGGCTTGGATGGCTTTACTTTATTAGAGGGTCCCTATACTCAGGATGCATTTTATCACTAGTGGACTCCCCATACCATTGGGGCTCAGACCCGTGCCACTCAGTTCCTAGCGGATATGGTTCCTAGATCTGTGATGATGAAAGACTAGATTACATGTGTTAGAGAGCCTACCTACTTGGAGCAGATTAGGAGCTTGACCCAGCGGTTGGACCGGGCATATCTTTTCATCAGGCATTTAGGTAGAGATCCATTTGAGGCAGATTCTTTTGATCCTTCTAGCTCTACCGTTGGTCCCTCAGGTGGTCCATACTCTGATGGTTTTCCTAGAGCAGATCCTCCTTTATATCGACCCAATATTCCCTTTGGTGGAGATACGGTGACTCAAGAGGAGTTATAGCAGGTTGACAGATTGGATGATGTCAACACTATAGATTTCTTTTAATAGGCTTTTGTTATCTCTTTTGATAGGCTTTTGTTAGCTGTTGGGAGGCTATGCCCCATTTCCCTGTACTTTTTATTTTTCAGTCGTAGACAGAGATGATGTATTTTAATCTTTATTAGATGATGTATTTAGAGATGTATATATAATGCATTTTATTTATTGCATCATATTGTCATTTATTTATGATGCTATTGGTCGTTTTACCGATCAATATCTGCGTGCACGTATACACGGTCAACAAGTAATAAAGAGTAAGTAAATTATCATTCCCACGGAGAATTAACTAATAAAGTTCACCAAGCACTAACCCATAACCATTTCAGTCTTATTTAAATGATTGATTTGCGATATATAAATTTAAACTGTGAAATTAAATAAACCTAATTATCCCTAGAATAAGACTAGATAATGAAGACATGAGATCACAATTTCATCTATTGACTCATTTAAATCAACACACTCCTTGTTAAGCCAAACAAATTTTATCGGATTATAGTCAAGAACATGAAAGTAAAGTATAGTCATCTCTCAATGTAATCCACATATCACATATAATCCATAGTTGATAGAATACACATGAACACCCACATAACCTAAACCACTATATGTCTATGTGATTTACAAATAATTAGGGTTTAAGCCCAAGTTCTCAATTGACTACGAATGGTGCTTGGTATATGTCTATCCTAAGCACAAATCATACATCCCAACACAATGTAGAATATACAATCATAAGCTATTAAGAATCAGATCCAAACCCATACTTCATCTCTCAAGTCCATATGGATTATCACAGTAATTGATGGCCAATCAACTAAGCAATTAGCATGAATCTTAATAGACATTCCCATAGCAATCAATAAGGTTAACAATGAAATATATCAAGATAACTAATCAATAGAATCCATCACAATCTCAGAATATAGTTTAGATCATAGTTGAATCAAATCCACCATCCACATATTGAATAAACATCATAAAATTATAAATAGGAATCAAAGAGAGGTTAAGAGTAGAGAATTGAAATGCAAATCTGTTCTCCTGCTCCAAGATAGAATCTCTGATGTTTTCCAATTGTTTCATGTCTTCATATCTAATCAAATCTAGAAATCACTATTCTAATCTACTTATTCAAATTGAAGAAAGAAAATAACAGTAGCTTATAGATCCACCAAGGGGTGGTGTCCCTTACATAATGAAAATATGTCTCTTTTTAAGCCCTAATTGAACCCTCCTCCAAGTTACGTTGTAATTCCACTGTTTAGTGAAAAAGTCAGCTCTAGTCAACTTCCAAAGTGGCGCGGCCGCGCTGGGAATGGCCTGGAGTTAGGCCCTCCCGTGCACAAGTAGTAGATGACATTTTTTTGGTCCAAGGACTTTCGCGACCGCGCCAAAAATACACTACAAATTCGCGCACCCGCGCCGTTGGTTTTCTACTGTAGTGTTCTCTGGTAAATCAGCCATAACGTTTGATCCAAGAGGAGTTACAGAGCCTGCCACCTATCAAATCAAAGCTCTCGATGATATCTACAACTTTCATTTTTTTAGAATTGAGAAATGATGAACGGATGAAGGTTGAAATTGGGTTTCAAGTGACTGCTATGCAAATGGCCACCCAAAATAGTGAAGTTCAACGTCCGTTGGTACAAAGGTCATAACTCTTGCATCCGAACCTCGATTGGAATGATTCAAGATGTTCTGAAAAGCTAAGAAGAAGCTCTACAATATAACCCAAGTTCCAAGCAAAGAACATGAAAGCCCAAACGATGTTCGGATTGTTTTTCCTTGTGTTTTCATACCAATAGTTGCTCACACAACTCCCAAGCATATGATCTACAAAATGAACAAAAAATGCATGAAAAGTAACTAAGAAACATGAGTTTAAGTAACTAATTCAAGTAACAGATACCGGATAAGTAGGTATAAAACCTACTTATCAGATGCATATATTATATGTCATGGATATGCATTTATTTTGATGTGTTAGAATTAACCCTGGATGGTCTCACGATACGATTCTACAGATGTCTTCATCCACCATCACCCATATTGAGCATAGCCCACCGACATTGATAACCTCGTCCTTGAGATCTTAGTATGATAGTTTTCCTTATTCAGACCGGATGGCCATTGATCATATGTTGAGACACTCTATGTCCCTCGTGACCTTTCAGGTCCTTATGGGTTTTGTAGAGGACATGTTATCTTGTTGGATCCTTGAGAGACATGTTTTTCAATTTGGTACCCATGAGCTGACCCCTACACTCGAGGAGTATGAGTGTATCACAGATTTTCCCCTGGATAGGCCATGTGCTAGAGTGGCTGTTAGTGAGTTACAACGACAGTTCATGACACTAACAGGTTTACGATGTACGGTCGTCTTAGATGAGATCACCTCAGGACATGTTGTGTCCATGGATTTCTTGATTGACCATTTTGGGTCGACAGACAACTACTCAACGTACTAAGGAGAATTCACCATTTCTGAGGATGATTGACGGGTTGCCAGAGTAGACACTTTCTTGATGTGTGTTGTAGCATATTTGTAAATGCCGTTATATATGGATCACCTAGACATTGGCTTAATCACTAAAGTGAGTGCTCTAAAGGAGGGTCATACCATCCTTCCTATTATTTTAGTAGAGACCTTGATGTCGGCCACATTTTGCTGTACCCATCCCATTGAGTTTTTCAGAGGCAATGCCGTATTACTATACGTATGGTTCATGATGCATCTGAGATTGATTGAAACTTTTAGACGCCGCAGATATTGCTTTACCCATGAGATATCTATGTCTTACTCTTTTTAACCTGTTGACTGTATAGATGCAACATATTGGTTTATTTTTTTGGCTGTGATTGAGGATCCCTTTTCCGTCATACTTTACTCAGAGTTCAGTTCCCCTTTCAGCTTTGTTACTCATGCAGTAGGTATGGACTTCTTGCCCTTGGCTGGTCTGAGAGGGGTGACTACATATCATCCTCTAGCTGTCATGGTACAATTTGATCAGTTTTAGGATGTTCATCCTTTTGATAGAGCTTCAGATCAATGATGATTAACCTTGTCTTTGTTAGAGGATGATCTAGCCAGAGTTTATGATTATTGGACTCATCGAGAGAGAGCTTACTTTTTAGAGAGTCATCCAGGCCGTTCTTTAGAGTATTCTACATGGATGGAGGCAAACATTACATCGGCTATGATTATTTATTTAGAGTCTAGCACTGATTCGGATGAGGAGGAGCCTACGGAGGATCCTGTTTCTCTTACAGAGGATGAGCTGTTTGTAGATTTAAGAGCATCTTTGGTTAGCTCTCCCGAGTTCTTCGGCTACTACTCCCCCACTTCCTAGAGAGACTTTGGAACGTAGGGTATAACTCCTGACTTGTGAGAGGGATCAGGCTAGGCACTGATGTTGATGACCCTATCTGACAGGGATGCTGCTTTTCTAGAGAGGGATGAGGCTCGAGTTGCCAGGGATGCTTCCATTGCTTAGGGTGCTGCTCTCAGATCCTACACAGAATACATTATTGCAGATATGAGTGCATTTATGGATGATCATGGTAGTACTCTGCAGACTACAATAGATCTTATGACTCGCATCAAGACTGTAGAGCAGGGGATCAAAGATGCACCCCCGTCTTCAGAGAGGGATGTGATGTTAGTTTTGTTGACCCATTTGACTGTTGGCTTGTAGATTTTCTTGAATTTCCTGTATAGACTTGATTAGTTACTTTTGTCACGTACTATATACATTGTATATATCAAACAGTAACATATAAAAAGTAAATATATTTCATTTCATTTCCCTTTTGGATATGTTTTAACTTTATTTGATGGATGCCATTATATCCTCATGACTTGTTGTCTTGATGTATCACGATCTCCTCTCTGATGGGTTGACATTGAGATACCATAGGATCTCTTAGAATGAGTCTCAGATTTCTAGGCTTTTTCTGGCATACAGGCTTTCTAGGTTTGATTTTGGTATCTTGGGACTGGTATTTTGATAGTATTTTGGTTGCAGTAAAGTGTTTAATTTTTTTTGAAGATTAGACCGCACCATAGATCCGTCAACGTACTCCCATTAATGGGGGTAGATCAGGTCTTTTGTAGTTCAGGCTTGTCCTGACTGGTTTGAAAAGTGTTTTTTTACCACTTTTGGCTTTTGGGTTTAGATACCTCTTTTGATTGTTAGTTCGCACCATAGATGGTTGCCTACATACTCCTATGCGAGGTGATCAAGTCTACATAATTCACACTTGGCTTTAAAGACCTGATTTGATGATTTGATTTGCTTGATTATTGATTTGGACTAGGAAGTCCTGCTGTGTAAGATTCAGCCATAGTATCTTGTGACAGACTCTGAATTTATAAGCTGAGGAAATTCTTAACCATCCATTTCTTGTAATCTGAGGGTTCCTCCTTATAATACTTCCTTGACAATGAAAGGGCCTTCCTAGTTTGGGGAAAATTTTCCTTTGGCTACATCTTGATTATATATGACCTTTTTCAGCACCAGGTCATTTTCTTTAAACTGCCGAAGACAGACCTTCTTGTTATAGGACCGAGCAATCCTTTGTTGATATAACTGACCATAGAATATGGCGGTAACCCTCTTTTCATCTTTCAGAGCCAATTAGTTATACCAGTCTTACAAGAATTGGTCTTCTTCCATTTGAGCATCCATTAACACTCTTAATGATTCCATTTCTACTTCTATGGGAGTACTACTTCCATGCCATAGACCAAAGAATAGGGGGTGGCCCCAATAGAAATGTGCATTGATGTTCTGTATGCTAACAGAGTTAGAGGCAATAAGTCTGGCCATCCTTAATGATTGGATAACATTTTTTGTATGATCTTTTTGATGTTTTTGTCAGTTGCTTCAATAGCTCTGTTCATCTTGGGCCGATAGATGACAAAATTAAGATGTTTAATGTGGAATTTGCTGCATAATTTCTTCATCATCTGGTTGTTAAGATTCTTAGCATTGTCTGATACAATCACCTTCGGTTGCCCATATCGACATATTACATTATTTCTGATGAAATTGATAATTACCTCCTTGGTGACTTTGGGAAAAGAGACAGCTTCTACCCATTTGGTGAAGTAATCGATCACGGTGAAGATAAATCGATGACCATTATTGGCTTTGTGTTCTACTGGCCTAATCACATCCATCCCTCACATAGAAAAAAGTTAAGGCGAACTCATACAGTGTAGTTTGTTTGGAAGAGCATGAACAACATTTCCATATATTTGGCATTGATAACATCTCTTGATGTGATCATCACAGTTAGCTTTGAGAGAGATCAAGTAATGCCCTATTCTTAATATCTTCTTGGCAAGTAAAGGACCGCTCATGTAGGGACCATATACTCCACCATGGACTTCATCTATGAGTCTTTGGGCTTGATCTTTATCTAAACACCTTAGAAGGCCTATTCCAATATCTCTTTTATAGAGCGCGTCTCCACTTAAATAAAATTTCATAGCCATTTATGAATCCACTTGCTTTCAACGTGAGTTGCCCCAGTGTGTAGACCCATCCTATAGATATTCTTTTATATCTTCGTACCAAGGCTGTTTGACAGGAGGTAATTCATCAGACACTTCTCCAATGTAGTTTCCATAGGCAGGGGCCATCTGGTTTGTGAATTTGATCTCCGGGATTCCTCTCCTTGTGGAAATGTTGATTAAGAAAGCTAGGCTTGATATTGCATCTGCGAAATCATTTTGATTCCGAGGAATATGAACAAAGGCTATATCTTCAAAATCCATAGCCATCTTGATAACCTGCCGATGATAGGTGTCGACGTCGGGATTTTTATTTGTCCATTTTTGTTCTTATCTTTTGGTGTTCTCATGTTAGGTGAGATTTGTTTGAAAAAATAAGTTTGAAAAGGTCCGACATGTATATGTCGACGATTTGACTGTAAGAGTCGCCAGTTGGTATTTTTAAATGGTTGCACCAACTCAACCGAGAAATGGCTTGCACATAGACCTAGTGATGTGATACTATTTAACTGATTTGTGAAATCGAGATTCATTAGGGTCCGGGGGCTTGATTAAGTGGAGGGAAGGTGTTAGGCACCCCCCGACTTCCGTGGTGACACGGTTACCGCCACTTTTCAATTAAAACTTTTATCTGAATGTGTGTGTGTAGGTCTATGTGCTGTTATTCGGAAGTAGTGTTATGTCTCGTTTGCCCCTATATACAAAGGGTTTGAATTTTGTATAAAAGTTCAATTTTAACGAGATATGGCAATGATGTTTTGTAAAATAAGTTTTTCAAACCCTTGTGCTCAATAGTAATTGAGGCCTTTGATACTTCCATTTTATTATGTGTTCGACTTAATTGCTTTTATTATTTTTGAGATGCGAAGCATCTTCGAGAAAATAAGATACATAGCAGTGTCGAACTCCTTGTGGGCATGAAAGCCATCTAAGGAAATTGCAACACCATGAATAATTTACAAGCTGGTTGCAGCTGAAAATGTCCATCACGGGAACCGAATCTAGATTCGGGAACTGAATCTGTGATCACATGATTCCTAGGCTCACATGATGATGCAGTATGTACAAAAGCTGTAAATAGTTATATATATATATATATATATAAAAGCGGTAAATGACCACGAAGTGATCTCCAGGCCTGACAGAAATGTAAATATATATATATATATATATATATATATATATATATATATATAAAAGCTATAAACGCATTGGATGTATCTATCCAAACTCAATCAAATTTGGATTCGAGAGTAATAATATATATAAGTATTTATATATATAAAGCAAAGAACGCACCAAATGTGTCTATCCGGGCTCAATCGAGTTTGAATTGAGAATATATATATATATATATATATATATATATATATATATATATATTAAGCGATAAATAAACACGGAGGATGTGTCTATCCAGGCTTAACCGAGTTGATTAGAGAATAATATATATAAGTATATACTAATCTTAACTCGATTGAGCCTGGATAGACACATCCGATCATGCTCATCGCTTATATATATAAAAGCAATAAAAGCCACGGATCGACGATCCGGGCATACGCACACAACACGACTCCCAATGTGAATAACTATGTTTGAATGAAAGTGGAGAAAGGCTTTAAGAAATCTGAGATGTCTCACAGTGGGTTGCCAAGAAGACTTCAGATAGATTTAAATGAATGAATACTTGATTTCCACCGGTAAAATATAGCAAAACACAAGCTCACAGGTGTTTGAAAAGAGAAAGCACTCAGTTTAAAGTGTGTACAAAGCAAAATGGCCAAGGCTTCCTCGCCTTTTCTGTTCTTAAAATGGCCACCCCAAGCCCTCTATTTATAGAGTGGGGAGCCGCAGGTCTACCTGTGACTACCTGGGGTGCCCCGGGTTTCGTGGGCCCTGCCGTCTCGAAGTACGTGCACGCATGCAATGCGTTGTCCGCTTGAACCTTCATAACTTTCAATCTGGGCATCCGATTGAGGCATATAATACCTTTTCAGAATGCTGTTGTCGAGAGATACACAATAACATGGGATAAGAGGTTGTACGAAGCCGGGAAGATGGGTCCATGACCAGATCTTTAGGTCTTCAAATTCTATCTAGTGTGCTGTCTTATGCAGTAGTCACATGAGATTTTGAGCTATGATTCTTGTAGGACACTTCTATATATAATGTTGTATGAAATGTTGTTGAGACATCGTGTATGTGGGATAGAGGTGGCAAAATGAATTTTTTCCCCCTCACCAGGGTTATTTTTGACTCTGGGCTAATTTAGCAGTCGTTGCTCAGGGTTATCTCTGAGATTGGGCTGCTGTGAGTACTGAATGTCCTCAGGGTTATCTTTGAGGTGTGCCTGACCTCCCGAGGTTATCTCCAGGGTTGAAATTGAGTGCCTCGGGGTTATCTCTGAGGTTGGAATTGACTCCTGGGGATTATAACGGTCTTTCCGGGGTTATCTCAAGAACTGCAACTTCATCCCTCGGGGTTATCTCCGAGGTTTGGAATTGAATCTCCCGGGGTTGTCTCCGGGACTGGAATTGAGTATCTCGAGGTTGTCTTCGAGATGAAAACTGAGTATCCCAGGGTTGTCTCCAGGATTGAGCTGATTTGACTTCTAGGGTTATCTCTGGAAGACGATTTTGCCCTCTTGCAAGGTTAGTAACAAGAATACAAAACTTTGAGTGTCTACAGATGCCCCTCTTTATCATGTTCATGCGATATAATGGCATGGATAGGATAAAGAATACTAGACACTTAAAATGTAACAAGATAATCATGATGCAAGGTAATGCAACATGATGCAAATGTATGATGAATGTGGTTTGTTGAACCGTCTTCCAACATAATGTGATGACTGTTTGCTCCCACGACTTCTGATGGGGACTGGAGTTATCACTAATGACCCTGACGAACTGCTTGAATGTCTACTCCAAAGATCTTAGGAAGTTCCAGGATGTTGACATTGGGGTTATCACCAAAGTCCTTAATTCTTAGTACATACTTCCCACTGAAGATGCACCCCTCATGTACGAGAGACTCTGGGGGATAATGTGTTGTCTGATGAAGATTTGTATAACATATTCCATCATCAGTCCTCCCCGATGAGGATAGTTGATAAGTGGGTTTTATACCTACTTATTGGATATCAATTTACGCGAATTATGCCCATCTCAAGTACATTTTAGTCTGTTTTAGTTGCATTTCATGTTATTTTACATTGCATGTACTGAGAACTCCTTCTGGTGAAAAAGTGCAGGAAACGGCCTAATTTGGTGGTATTAGAGGGCACGAGGCTAATAGATGCATGAGGTGAGGCACAAGCTGGGATATGCGTGGCATGAGGATCAAATGGAACAGAAGACTAAGCATGGAGGAACAATAGAAGGAAGCGAGAGAAACGGATCGGTCTGAAGTGAGAGCGAGAATCCATGATCGCAGAAGCCATGGCAAATGTCTGGCGAGGATAAGCTTGGGGATGCATGCCCACGAGAGAGCCCGGCTAGACAACATGACTTATTTCAAGTCTCGCGCCGAGCGAGGATTCTACTGGAAGGGCGCGCGGCCGCGAACGATGCCTGAAGCTACTGATTTATTTTATTTTAATTTTTAATTAAAATGGTTGTAATTGGTTTTAAAACGATATCTGACTGGTGTCAGACATATCTTGGATAACGTTTGACGTATTTTCATATCGTAACTAGGGTTTACACATTGGGATAGATTCCAACGAAGAACGAAGCCAAAACTCCATCTTTTCTAATTCTTCTTGGGATTTTCTGTCATTGTGGATTTTTTATTATTGTTTAACTAGATTTTTATGAGGAGTTAATCGTTGACTTTGGTTTTCAATCTGCAATTGAGTTTGATCATTCTATCCTTCATCTTTCAATTATTTTCTTGTTAATCATGTTTAGCTTTGATCCCATAATGGCTTTTGGTTCAGTTATGAACTAAACTCCATTATGGGATTTTAACGGAATTTAATATGTAGTTTGGTTGCATGCTTGATTGCTGGGGCTGTTTTACATATCATATGGGATTTCTATTATGATTGTTTTGCATGTATGAATGCTTGATCACCATTCGTTTAAGTACTTGCATGGAATTGACAATGAACTTGCGAGTATGGATTGTAATTATGATAGCATACGTATATGGGGCTGTTTTATATGGCTTGTGTATTTCGTGAATGAGATAAACATATACTTATTCACCGTATGAGTTAAAATAAGGGCTTGTGCTTAAATTCAGTATGATTGCAATTTCACATAGACATATAGTGATTTTGGTTATATTGATGATTACATGGAGTCTATCATTTATGGATGCTGTGTAAGTAGGTCATAGTGCATTGAAAAATGGCTGACTCTATTAGTGCTCTTGGCTACTTTCCTGTGATATGTGAACAATTCTTGCATGATAGTGGTAATTGGATGAAATATTAAATGAAGTTAGGATCCCATTATTTCCAGACTTGGTTTATTTCATTGTTATTTCTGTTTTAGTTGTTAAATGTAATTAGAGTAATTCACCAATTATAGTCATTAGTTTAAGCATATAAGTATAATGATTCAATTGATGTATAGTAGTTTAAATTTGACAACTTTCTCTGTGGGATCGATACTCTGTATTACTTGTTGACACATGTATGCTTGCATGAGTTAGAGCTCTTTTTGTTAGAACTAGAAAAGAGGCAACAAAAGTTTGGCTCCGTTGCCGGGGAAAGGCTTTAATTTGAATAATTATTATCAATTTTAAGATATATTGTATGACTTAGACATATCTATTCTTATCTCATTTCTATTTTTGTTTGTTTGTGATTTTAGGTACTTGTAGATTTTTATGCACACAAGATCATCCAACTCAGAATTAACACCAGCGCATGATCACATTAACAGAAGAGGTTGGAAAGCTAGTGTACGAAGAAATTTACAAGCTCAATTGGAAAGTACCATACCAGACATGGTAGAAGAACAAAGAGAAGAGCACAAGGCTCTAAGGGACTATTCCATGCCAAATATAAATGGGCTATAGTCAAGTATAGTCAGACCGGCCATAGCAGCGAATACTTTTGAGATTAAACCGGGCACTATTCAGATGGTGCATAACTCGGTTCAGTTTGGGGGTGCTATTACAGATGATCCGAATGAACACTTGTTGAGTTTCATCAAGATTTATGATACATTCAGATACAACGGTGTGACGGAGGATGCTATTAGACTGAGGTTGTTCCCATTCTCATTGAGGGATAAGGCGAGGAGTTGGCTTCATTCTTTGCCGTCAGGGTCAATCACTACATGGGAGGACTTAACACAGAAATTCTTAGCCAAGTTCTTCCCAATGGCTAAGAGTGCAAAGATGAGGATGGCTATCTCTCAGTTTGAGCAACAACAGGGTGATCCCTATATGAAGGATGAGAGAGATACAAAGAGATGCTAAGGAAGTGTCCGCATCACGGTATTCCAGATTGGATGGTAATCAATAGTTTCTATAATGGATTGGGATGGCAATCAAGACCTATTGTAGATATAGCTGCAGGAGGGGCATTATGGGCAAAAAGCTATCACGAGGCCTATACCCTTATCGAGACTATGGCTGCAAATGATTTTCAGAATCCCACATCTCGGATGCCACAACCCAAGGTTGCAGGTGTGTTGGAGGTAGATGCCATTACACAGTTGTCGGCACAGATGGCAGTGATGGCAAAGAAAATAGATACATTGGCAGAAAGCAAAGTAAAAATAGTTACCTTCGTATGTGAGATTTGTGCGGGCTCCACGGATCAATGTGCTATCAGCTCGGAGTTGGTACAGTATGTCAGCAATTATAGAAAAGACCAAGGTCAGTTTTAGAACACATACCACCCCAACAACCGAAACCATCCAAACTTTAGTTGGTCAAATAACCAAGGAAATCGGCGCAAATCGGTTCCGGTAGAACCAACATTTTCGATCACAAATTGCCTAAATACAGTTTACACCAAAACCACCGTTTCCACCAAAACCACCGTTTCCACCGGGATTCTCTCAGCAACAATATCACACTCCTGCCGCACCTCAGCAAGAAAAGAAATCAAAAGTGGAGGAGATGATGTTGAAATACATGGAAAACACAGAAGTTATGATTAAAAGCCAAGTAGTGGCTATCAAGAATTTGGAGACTCAGATGGGGCAAATGGCGAGCATGCTTAACAACAGGCCCCAGGGTTCATTGCCAAGTAATACTGAGACAAATCCAAGAAGAGACGGGAAGGAACAGTGTCAAGAAATCACATTGAGATTTGGGAAAGATCTGGCAGGTACTGCAAGTCATGCGTCCGCTCAGGAATACACAGAGGAAGTCGCGCGGTCGCGCAAGGCAGAATAGTTGACTGACGAGAAAGAAAATCTGGAAAAGTCTGAGGTGCAACAGTAAGAAAAAGATAAAGCAGGTTCAGAGGAGAAGCTCAAGAGTTCAGAGCCACCAGTTTACCCTCGTGTCCCATATCCGCAAAGATTAAATAAGCAGAGGGAAGATAAACAATTTAGTAAGTTCTTGGAGGTATTCAAAAAGCTGCAAATCAATATACCTTTCGCCGAGGCATTGGAACAAATGCCAAGCTATGCAAAGTTCATGAAGGGTATATTGTCAAGGAAGAGAAGACTAGATGAGTTTGAAATGGTAGCCTTGATGAGGAGGAATGCGAGATGAGTGTTTCAACATAAATTACCTCCAAAGCTGAAGGATCCGGGCAGCTTCACAATTCCGTGCACAATCGGGAAGATGAGCTTTAGTAAGTGTTTATATGATCTGGGGGCAAGTATAAATTTGATGCCCTTATCAGTGTTCAACCAGTTGGGATTGCCAGCTCTAAGGCCGATAAACATATCATTACAGCTAGCTGACAGATCCATCACATATCCACGGGGAATTATTGAAGATGTGTTGGTAAAGGTGGACAAGTTTATATTTTCGGCTGACTTCATCATCTTAGACTACGAGGAGGACAAAAGCATACCAATAATACTGGGGAGACCATTCTTAGCCACAGGAAGGACTTCGATCGATGTGCATAAAGGGGAACTCACTATGCATGTTCATGATCAAGAGGTCACCTTCAACGTCTTCAAAGCTATACAGTTCCCAACAGATGAAGAAGAGTGTTTCCGGATTGATTTGGTGGATCAAGGCCTAAATGAAGAGGTATAGAAACCAGGGAATTATGGACCGTTGAGGTGTGTAACAGGTGAAAATTTAGAGTTGAAGGTAGAGCCATTGACAAAAGCTGAAGTCATTAAATTTCGGGGTGAGGTGGTCAATAAGGAAGGCACCTCAATTCTTTATGTGACGTGAGATTTAGAGACAGTCAAGCTAATTGACTATAAATTAGCGCTTGATGGGAGGCGACCAATTATTTCTACCTCCATTGACTTTTTAGTTATTCATTTTAGATTATTTTAGTTAGTTATATCTAGTTCATTTTTGATAGTTTATCAGATTTTCATGCTTGAGTGTGTAGCAGGAATTGCTTTGCGAATATTTGCAAAATGTTAGCATTATGTGACCATTAATTCATATCTTAAGAGTGTGCATTCATGTCCATGTAGGAGGACCACTTGAAGACATCACTGATATACAGAGTAGATTGAACATTAGCGATGCGATTATTCATTTCACTTGACAAGATATGAAATAACTATATCATTTATGGCCGCGCTACCAAAATCTCTCACAGCTTTGAACAAGCCCATCATGCATACCGCAAGCATGAACACACATTGAACATTCATATTCGCGCGATGCCACAGACGATGTCGACGTGGAAATTTTTTTTAAGTTTAAAAATGTGATGGAGATCAGTTGGACTCTTATTTAAAATTAAAACAGACCGAAATCATAGTGCTCTCTCCCACACACGCACGTTTCCTCAACTTCCTCTCTATCAGTTACAAATCAAAGCCATCAATCTCTCCACTACGTAATCATCCACCCACGTTCTACATCTACCCACGCCTCATCACTGCAGTATAAAGCTAGGGTTCAAAAGAGGTTGTGCGACATCAGTATGGAAACAAAAATCAAAACTTTTGCTAGCACTAATTCTCAGTCAAATCAGCTGCACTATCGTTATCAATTACAAATGGGTCCGAAAAGAGGTCGCTTAGCTTCATCCTCTTCTTCATCTTCCTCTGGCAGTCAAGGGGAGGATGTGGTTGATCACACCAAGTTCCTGTGTTTGGAAGCCCAGCAGGAGTACTACTGAATAGTAGCAAAAACATTTTTCAAGGAAAGAGGATTCAAACCAGACGGACAGGATGGCCAGCTATGTGCCATGATCCAGGAATGAGGCTAGGGTAGACTGACTGCCTCTCCTATGCTCGTTCCGATGAGTGTAGTCCAAGAGTTTTATGCCAATGCTAAAGTCACCATGAGCAGTATCGCTATGGTTCGAGGTTTCGAGATAGACTACAGACCCCCCGCCATCAGAACAATTTTCAGACTCACCGAGACACCACCACGAGGGGCTGCCAATTGGATCACAGGGGCACATATGGAAACAGACTTGGAGCTTGTTATTGCTGAATTGTGCGTGCCAGACACAAAGTGGACTTACAAAGTCAGGCACGACCCAACCTCGTATATTCCCAGCAACTGCACTGAATCGATATGTCAAGGCGTGGAATCTGTTCATTTGTGCCAAGTTATTGCCTTCGTCTCATCAACATGAGATCACGGCGAAAAGGGCCATAATTCTGTGAGGTATAATTACTGGCAAGTATATTGACGTGGGTCATTTGATCCATCAAAATATTTTGAAGTATCTAAGGGGAAGTACCACTGGGAGCATTCCACACGCCTCAGTGGTAGCCATGCTATGCGCTCATCAGGGATGCAATTGGGGAAATGAATAAATGCAATATCAAAGCCAGGACATCACACATACCACTATTGCTAAATTTGAGGACTGGACCGGAGGCGTGCCACACCCACGAGGAAGGGGATTTATCCTCCAGCCCACATTTCCAGAGCCATCACAGCAGCCCCCTCAGACCGATGAGGCAGGCCCCTCGACACGACCACAAGCTCTTCATGGTGATCGCCAGTTCTGAAGGTTGGAGCGACGAGTTGATGCCATATATGACAATTTTGGGGCGTTTATGATGGGTCTCACGAGGGCTTTGGCCGAAGCCTTTGCGCAGCAAGGAACAATGCTAGAATGGCCTCAGTTCGGGACATCAGTGCTATATCCACCACCAGATTCACCACCCGAAGAGGGTGGTGCAACCGATCATTAGGGGAGTTCTCTTGTACCCTTTACCTTCATTCAATGGGGCATTGAATACTTTAAGTTTGGGGGTATTGGGGTCGTAGTATAGATGCATATAGTTTCATTTAGTTTTTGCATGTTTTAATTTTGCATGTTTATGTGTTAGATAAAATTTTGCAGAAATTTTTTAGTTTTTTGTTATTATTGCTTGTGCTAGTATGTTTTAGTTTGCATGTCTCACAATGTTTAGCTTTATAGAAATTTTATCTAGCCAATGATGATAGTGAATTTTAAAAGATTCTTGAGTATTGTGGACAACATGAGCTGAGATATAATGTTTTACACAATGAAATTCATGTTGCTGTTTAAATGCTTTCGATTTACACGGATGTGTTCACAATCACTTGTAGGTATAAGAATTATGTGTTGCATTGCTTGTTAGAAAATGTAGTTTTAAAAAGAGAATTATGTTGAATATGCATGTAAACTTGAAAAACATTGACATTCAAACCTTGGGAAAACATGGGTATGCTATGTATAAAAAAAAAGAAGAAGAAAAATTAAATAGCAGTAACGTGGCTAGTCTTATTTCGGGGCCCTGGCTACTTGAGTAAGTACGCCCAAGGGGATTGTCTCTACACCTAGCACCCTATGGTCTTTCATGGTCTGGGAGTCGTTGGTTGAAAGCTCGCTAAGGGGTAGCAGTGTTGCCTAATGGAATAAGACATTACACAGTCATGTGAAAAAAAAAGAGAAAAAAGAAAAGAAAAATAACAATAAACACCGCAGGAAAGAGTGAAAATTGCCCTCATGTGTAGCAATAAAGCAGTTAAGCCCACTGTTGAACCTTAGTTTGTGTTGATATGTTGAAACAGTCCGTGTTGCATGAGTATACATAAGTCTTGATTTAGACTATAATTTTCTGTTTTGAGTATTGTAACATGTGTATTCTTTGCTTCAGTCAAGTCTTGTTGAACACCACACACACACACATCGTCTCTATAACATGTATGAATTATTTGAGTATAAGATATTATGCCTATAGTTTAGGTTGAAATGGTATTCTTGAATCTGGATAATTCACTGAGGCAATTGGGACTGAAATTCTGTTAGAGATGGAACTATGTGAGACTAGATTGCATCATAGCTTAGTTGCATAGTATTGTAATGGCACTTTCATTTTTATTTAGCATGTATTGTTTGAGGGCAAGCAATAGTTCAAGTTTGGGGGTATTTGATAAGTGGGTTTTATACCTAATTATTGGATATCAATTTATGCGAATTATACCCATCTCAAGTACATTTTAGTCTGTTTTAGTTGCATTGCATGTACTGAGAACTCCTTCTGGTGAAAAAGTGTAGGAAACGGCCTAATTTGGTGGTATTAGAGGGCACGAGGCTAATAGATGCATGAGGTGAGGCACAAGTTGGGATATGTGTGGCATGAGGATCAAATGGAACAGAAGACTAAGCATGGAGGAACAAAGGAAGGAGCGATAGAAACGGATCGGTCTGATGCAGAGAGCGAGAATCCACAGATCGCAAGTCGCCTTGTGCCATGTGGCGAGGATAAGCTTGGGGACGCGCGCTCGCGAGAGATCCCGGCTAGACAACATGACTTACTGCAAGTCTCGCGCCCGCGCGAGGATTCTACTAGAAGGGCGCGTGGCCGCGCGCGATGCCTGAAGCTGCTGATTTGTTTTATTTTAATTTTTAATTAAAAGGGTTGTAATTAGTTTTAAAACGATATCTGACTGGTGTCAGACGTATCTTGGATAACTTTTGACGTATTTTCATATCGTAACTAGGGTTTACACATTCAGAGAGATTCCAATGAAGAACGAAGCTAAAACTCCATCTTTTCTAATTCTTCTTGGGATTTTCTGTCATTGTAGATTTTTTATTATTGTTTAACTGGATTTTTATGAGGAGTTGATCGTTGACTTTGGTTTTCAATCTGCAATTGAGTTTGATCGTTCTATCCTTCATCTTTCAATTGTTTGCTTGTTAATCATGTTTAGCTTTGATCCCATAATGGCTTTTGGTTCAGTTATGAACTAAACTCCATTGTGGGATTCTAACGGAATTTAATATGTAGTTTGGTTGCATGCTTGATTGCTGGGGCTGTTTTACATATCATATGGGATTTCTATTATGATTGTTTTGCATGTATGAGTGCTTGATCGCCATTCGTTTCAGTACTTGCATGGAATTGATAATGAACTTGCGAGTATGGATTGTAATTATGATAGCATACGTATATGGGGCTGTTTTATATGGCTTGTGTATTTTGTGAATGAGATAAACATATACTTATTCACCGTATAAGTTAAAATAAGGGCTTGTGCTTAAATTCAGTATGATTGCAATTTCACATAGACATATAGTGATTTTGGTTATATTGATGATTCCATGGAGTCTATCATTTGTGGATGCTGTGTAAGTAGGTCATAGTGCATTGAAAAATGGCTATAACTCTATTAGTGCTCTTGGCTACTTTCCTATGATATGTGAACAATTCTTGCATGATAGTGGTAATTGGATGAAATATTAAATGAAGTTAGGATCCCATTATTTCCAGACTTGGTTTATTTCATTGTTATTTCTGTTTTAGTTGTTATATGTAATTAGAGTAATTCACAAATTATACTCATTAGTTTAAGCATATAAGTATAGTGATTCAATTGATGCATAGTAGTTTAAATTTGACAACTTTCTCTGTGGGATCGATACGCTATATTACTTGTTGACACATGTATGCTTGCATGAGTTAGAGCTCTTTTTGTTAGAACTGAAAAAGAGGCAACAATAGTTTTCCCTGGTTTGTATCGCCAGGTCTTTCCAACGCTCTATCGGAGTTACTACCAACAGTCTGGGTTGTCAGGGTTGCCTGACCCTCGCTGAAATGTACTTCAACAGATACCATCATCAGACCATTTCTGATGCTTCACTGGGTTTAATTGCCAATGGCTGGTGATGTCAAGGCTGCTTGACCTTCATTGAAATGTGCATTAACGACTGATATCATCGGATGGCTTCCAATGCTTTGTTGGATTACTTGCTAACGGCTGGACTAACGTCAAGGTTGCTTGACCTTTGTTGAAATGTGTTTCAACGGCTGATATTGTGATGCTCCCAAATCCGGGTATCTTCCAACCCGACATATGGTGCTACACGGTGCTACAGTTCACACATACATTCAATTAAAATGCCTCAAAAGAATGAATATGTCTTACATATATTCCAAACAATATTACCATTCCCCAGGTTCTTAATAACCATTACATTCATTCTTGTCATAATATCAACATTCAACCTATACTATTACAAAAGCAAGCTATAGGTTCGCCTTAGCCTTCCCTTTATCTTTTCTAGAATCTTTGGTCTGCTCGGTCTTAGCTGCATTCATATGGTTCAAGCAAGAGTGAGCATAACTAGCTCAACAAGTATGACAATTCCTGTTAAACAACATGCTTGAATCATACAAATCATATATCTTCAATAACTGAACAATAGTTATGAAGTACTATCGATAATTCAAAATAGCACTTCTCTTTTCTTTAAAACGTTTTACAATGAACAATATTCAGTAAAATATCAATTCCGGTCCAAGACCTTGAGCATTTCATACTTTCTTTGAAAATGACAACCTGGAACTAAGTTCGTAAGTCCGACATTACTTACGAGCACGTCTAGGTGATCAGCCTATAGTACTCTATGTTGTATAACATTACTTTCTTTAAACGTAAGTACGGTGTTTAAGTTGTGGAAACCTCACGTGCCTGTCGTTTTGATGACAAAAAATTTGTTTAGCATACTCAGTCTTCATTTGAAAACCATACCAAAATAGTTTGGTAAAACTTGACAACAGTTCAATAGATTATAAGAAATCCAAAGAAACATCTTAAGTCTAGCCGAAAGAATTGGCTTTGACTTCATCATACATCAATTTATGTGTAAGAGACATGAATCACAAAGCTTGTCTAGATTGAACATAGACAAGGGTTAAAACACTTGCCTTTAGCATCTGCTACAGTAGAAGTACTTTCCTTTTGAGTCTTTAAGAACTCTACAACATATGATCACATAATGTACCACATTAGGTCATGTATAATCAAGTATGTTTATTACTATATCTTACCCTTCTTCTCAATCTAATCATGACTTAGATTGTTTATCATTGGTTTCAGCTTATTGTTATGTTTTACATCGTTCTTACGTTCACGTTCGAGTAAGTTATCTTCAACCTTTAGTATATTACTTAAGGTTTATAACACCCCAATTGATGTTACATTAAGTTAATTAAGGATATGAATTTCCATTAATTAATTACCTTTTTCCTTTCTTATTTAAAAACATTCATTCCTAGGTTCATAAGTGTTTGGTGTTGGCGCCAGCTTTTCTCTCTAAGTTGCGTACAACTGGCTGCCACTCTTGATGGCTTTCACTTTGCCCCATTGGCTGCATGGCTAACTCCAGATTCAAAAGGTCATTTGTGGGGCTAAATCATAAAGATTTTTTGGGCATGGCTCGGTCCAGGTCATAATACCACCTATTTAGAAATTTGGCAATGGCGCCAGGCCATGCACAGATAGAAATGACAGTTTTCTTACTTTGCGAACTTCCTGGACTCCAAATTGGATCATTTTAAGTTCGAATTGGCTCGTTCAAAAGCCATTAGCTCACAAATCACATACTTTAAGTGTTCATGCAAGAATTTTACATTTTGTAATCCATTAACTCAAAATTCACCCTTGAGTTCATTTTTAACAAAAACGATAAACGTTCGTGAACGTTCAACGCTCGTTTCTTCGTTCTAAGTTAGAATTTTGTCATTTTTGAGTCCACAACTCTATAATTCCAAATAAGACTCATCCCCATCGAAAACCAACGTTTCTGAGTTCAAAGTCAAAATTTGACTTCCATTTCGAGAATTTCACGATTTCGACGATTATCGTCTAAATTCGTGAATTTTGCCATAACTTCGTTACTTGAGATTTTTAAACCATTTCAAATGGATTCATTCCATCATACTAACATATTAACCAACATATTTCATTACATCACATATATGATAAGTTCTTACTTGTTCTTCATGAGTTTATAACTTATAAAAGTATAAATTGCTTATTCATGACTTATTAAGGTTTAAGTCCTTTGATTAGTCATTCTCTTCACTTCTTAGCATACATACTCCACTAATAAACACTTCTCTATCAAACTACAATTGAAGAGATGGAAGATTAATGATATAGGATTCTTACCCTTGAAGATCACTTGGTTCTCCTTCTTTTCTACTTGGATTATCAAAGTCTAGTTTTTCTAGCTTTTTCTCTCTAACAAATAAGCACTTAAATGTTTGTTGGTGGAATAACAAGTGAGAAATGAACTAGAAAGTCTTCTATATATAGGAAATCCAAGGCTAGGGTAGTTTAGTTATTAAACCACTCCACCTTCTTATTCCACCTCCTTACTATTCATCACTTGGTGATCAAGTTTACTTGGTCACCAAGATCAACCATGTGCTTATGGGGCCCACATGGGTTACCCCATGGGTAATCGTTACCCATTGGATCGATCCACAGATCCGGTTCTTACTTTGGGCTTTTAGTTTAATTAACTTAACTTATACTTTGGGCTTGCATTTAACAAACATTTGGGCTTTAACATTAATTAGCATTGGACTTTATCATAATTCTAATTGGACTTTACAACTTCCTACACTATCCTACAAGTCCATTACATATGGCTTAAAGCCTTAAAACATATTGTATACGTATTAATCTCGTATTCTAACTCGTATACTTATTCATCATATACGACATACCATCATTCATACATACTTGTATAATACCTCGTATCATACTCGTATTCATTACCTCGTACAATACTTACGTATCATACGATATCATCGTTTTTAATTCAATAACGCTTTACTTCACTTAACGTTCTCAAATTAAGTCCACAAGCGAAAAAATGCATTTGCCATATATGAATTATTATTACATAATCCATCTCACCTCGATATTCTATCGTTACATATTTCTTGAAAGTTCAAAAATAATTCCCGAGCAGAAATTAGTGATTAGTGTTTTTTGGAAAATTTCTCGAAAAACTTTTATTTTTGTCTTAGAAATTCAAACACTTTAATTCCTTCACGAAGTCAAAATACTACGACATTCCGACATCTCTAGGTTATAGAACGACATTCATCTTGCTAACATATAATATAATTTTATTCATTATTTAATTAAATAAAATTATTTTACAATAAATTCAAATTTCTCAGTAGTTACAGATATCATCGGATGGCTTCCGATGCTTCGCTGGATTTACTTGCCAATGGCTAAATAATTTTAAGGTTGCTTGACCTTCGTTGAAATGTGCTTCAACGACTAAGATTGTATGAAGCATCCGCTGGGGATAGGTTTTTAGAGTTACAACCCCGAACTGACGACATCGAACCTTTGTGAGGTATTGCTAAGTGTAGTTTGTAAAATTTGTGTTCATTGGTGTTGTGAACCCTGTGTCTGGGCGAATACCAATGAGTGATATGTGGACCCGCAGTTTGGTCTTTGAAAATCAGGATTTCAGGCTTTTCCGCTCAATCACATAGCGTATTTTTTCCTGATTTGACTTTTTCAACTAATGAGACCTCCTTTGCAACTCAATTGGACCAAGCTGGAGGGGTGGGACCCACCTAGGATAGCCGCAGGTACACCTACGGCCATCCGTGGGTGTATTTGTTGACCATTTCCCTTTCACAAGTCATTTTCAAGTTACGCAACACAGAGAATCTGAGAGTTCTTTAGATTTGCTAAGTTCTGGCTGCTTTCTGCAAAATTCATCACTGTACAAGTGTTTCACACTATCCTAGTAATGTATGCATGTCCTCTTTTCCAGTTTTTGTCCGTTGAAAAATGAGTTATCACATGAAATGCTTCTAAACACATAGTAGTGATTATGCATGCTCATATGACTTGATAAAAAATATTCAACATAGTAAATGTTAGTATTTAACCATGCTGAACATATTGATGTAAAAAAATTTAAATTTTGAAATAGTCAAATTGGCACCTGTTTCTTCTATTTCTTATCCTATTTGAGGACAAATGAGCAAAGGTTGTAAAGCAAAGTAATCCTGGTAATTAGACTACCATTATGGATTATGACTTTGACATTTTTATGCATATAAGATGTTTATGACTATGAGTTAATGTGCTACTGAATGGCCACCTAGCATGCCTATGTGCATGTGGATTGTCCTTTTTACAAAGGAGACTCTGGCAAAATTATTCCTGAGCCTAGGCATTGGGTAGACATGCATTTTTAACTTTACTGTAGGCATATGTTAAAGTAATGCATGCATGCATATAGTTATAAAATGCATTTGAAAAGCTCCAGGTTAGAATTTACCACATCCCTTCTGAGGTGATTTGGAGACTTGTGTCCAGATATATGGATCCGGATCAGCCGAGTAGCTCCCGCAGGACCACTTCAGGTGTGAGGAGGAGGGCTTCAGATGTGCCTCGACCTCGTTCAGTTAGACAACCTCGTCGGTTGGAAGAGGTGGTGATTCGTTCTATTCGGGTTGAGGTACCAGATGTTGAGGACGAGGAGGAGGATGTACCGATTACGGCTCCCGCTCCTGCTGCTCATGCTCCTCGCAGGGATCTTCCAGGCATTAATGTGATGATTCTAGATCTTCTGGATGATTTAAGTCACCACCCCTCGGTCTTCTTGCATGCCAACAAGGTAAGAGCTGGGTTTCATCTTCCTTTTTCATATTGATGAGGAGCAAAGGTTTTGATGTAGATTTAAATTTGTAAGGTGTTCCAAACTTTTACGTGACCTCGAGAGGAACCGGTTCAAAGATACACTCTCTATATTAAGCTCTTCATCAAGATTATCGAGAGATTGTGCATGGTTGGGGCTTTGAGGCGTTCTTTTCTATCCTCCCCCGCCGTTGTCCTTGGGGTTATCTCAGGGAGTTGTCTGAGCGCTGGTTTCACCAAACTTAGTCTCTCCATTTGCTTGACTGCGAGGTGATGATGACGCCGATGGATTAGTGGTTTATCATCGGTATGGAGTTTGGAGGGGAGCCAGTGCCTTGTACGGAGAACATTACCTCGACTGCCGTTAGATCCCTGCTAAGAGTCCCGACTGAGGTGCTTAAAGGCATAACAGTTCGCACTGGTCCTTTGAGTGTAAATTCTATGAGTGGGGCGTTAAGTGAGCCCATACCCGCTAATGTGAGAGTAAGGGATCTCATTTTTCGGCGATTGTTCCTGGTTATTCTCAAGGGTTGCTTCATAGAGAATAAATCTTTCACGGTGTCATTCGCTTTGGTTAGCGCCACATGAGAGGTGGACCGTATTGGAGAGTATGACTGGGGCTCCTATACCTTTGCCTATTTCCTCAGGGGAATGCACATGTGTTCGCAGGGCTTGATAGAGGCTTAGCTAGGATTTTACCCGTTTCTGTTGGTGAGTATTTTTCTTTCAATTTCCCATGTACAGGTTAAGAGTGTTGACTGACCATAGATGTTTGCCCTTGTATTAGCAGTTTTGGGCCTATAAGAGGCTCCCATGTCTGTGTCCCATTAGCATGTTAGATCCATATACCTATCCACGAGGACGACGATGGCATCACTCCACGTTGGCAGAGGTTCCTGTAGTTGAGGGTTTCACCCATTGTCGCTTATAGTTGGAGTTATTGACAGTCGATGTCATCACTTGGGTTCCCTATTCTGGGGACCATTTGAAAGTTGGTTTTGAGGATGGATTCCCGACTGGTGTCGATCACGTGATATCCACCCGTCAGATTCCTCTTTTCACAGATGGAGGATGAGAGCTCTATTTGGGAGAGCGTGCTATCAGGAGCATCACATGAGAGATTTGTGTATCGATCTGTCCTCCTGTTAGGCATTATTGGCCTGTGTCGCAGTCACCTGTCAGTGATATTTTGTTGATGAGAGTTGATGGCTTTACTTTATTAGAGGGTCCATTCACTCAGGAGGCATTCTACCGCTGGTGGTCCCCTCGTACCATCGGAGCCCAGACCCGCGCCACTCAGTTCATGGGGGATATGGTTTCTGGATCCGTGATGATGATGGATTGGTTGGCCTGTGTCCGAGATCCTACTCATTTGACGTAGATTGATAGCTTGACCCGGCAGTTGGACTGGGCACATTTTTTCATCAGGTATTTGGGCAGAAGTCCTTCCGATGCAGATACTTTTGATCCTTCCAGCTTAGGGACTGACCCTTCAGGTGGTCTATATGGTTTTGCCGATGTAGATCCTCCATTGTATCGATCGGATATCCCTCTTGGCGGAGATCCAGTGACTCAGGAGGAGTTACATCATGTGGATAGGTTGGATGATATCGACATCAACACTATCGACTTCTTCTGATGTATTTTCTCGCTATATCTTTTGATAGGCCTCTGTTAGATACTGGGTGGCTGTGCCCCATTCTCGTTATATCTTTTGATAGGCCTCTGTGACGCCCCCAAATTCAGACCTCCATTTGGTCACTCGAATTTGGTTCATCACGTTCTCATGGTAATACCATAATAACTAAAATAACACATTCACAACGGAAAGTTTAATTTAGAATAATATACAATGATTTATTATAATTATTCCCCCAAGTCTCACAACCTACAGTACTTATTAGATTACATAATAATATCAAATAAAGACTTATTACATAATCCTACTTAAGTTTAACATAGTCTGAAGATAGTCTTAACACAACATAATAGTCTTAAACATAAAAAGGGACAAGCTAGTCGGTAGCCTTGCCCTTGCCCTTGTCTTTCCCAGAGACACTTCCCTGTTCCGCCTTAATTGAAAGTTTTTAAATAAGCAAGGATGAGCACAAATTGCCCAACAAGTAATATACAACAAGGGTGAAGGATATAATATCACAAGTTTGAATTATCGAAGTATCATCTGTAAGATAGTTCAGAGTTTCAAAATAATATCATGAATAATGAATATCAACAATTCTTGGAATAAGAACGGTAATTCAATATAAATCAACAGATATATATGAATTCAAAGACTATTAATGTATCCAACTAGATAAAACAACTTATACTGAGTAGTCTCTAAGGACTGTTGAACATCTACTAGAATTACCAATATTAAACTGATAACCCAAAATAATTAAATACTATAAATGATCAGTCTAAAATACTCTAAGTTATGCATAACACCACAATAATACCCATTCATGTGTTGGGGTTTCCAACAACATACACTCCCCTTACCATAAGGGTTATTCAACTCAGTTTTTAATATTTCCGCACTAATCAATTGGTTTGGACAGTTTTATAAACATGCATATAGTCTAGCCGAATCAAATGGCATCGACTCTTTCACAATATTCAAGAACAATACCAAGTCCAAGATGAATAATAGTTTTCACAAGAATCTAAACATACTTGTTCAATGGAACGAATAAGTAGAATAACTTGCATTCAAGGAGATAAGGTTCGGATACTTGCTCAAGTAAAAAAGTAAGAATTTAGGAACTTGCACAATCAAAGAGTGAAGTTCAAGGAAACTTGCACAATGTAAAGGATAGTTCAGATACTTGCCTTAAGCGTAGTTTATCCACGTTAATAAATCAACACTTTCAAATCCTTGTATAGCGTATTATAAGTACAAGATGCTCATTAGCTAACACATTCATTAATCAAGTTTGACACGATTCAAGTATGCACATATGGTATAAAATTAGATTATAGATTAAGAATGATCAAACACCTAGTCATTTTCATAAGTAAATTACGAATACTCAAGGTTAAGTCCTTTTTACCCATGGACCTTCCTATTACGAGGTAAACACCATTATATCAACTAAGCATCACTTATAAACATACATCAGTAGGTTTAAAACCACTTTTAGCAATATAGGCATCATACAAGTTAGTTATTCAAAATCAGAAATTACCAACTCAGATTTCAGACTGTCGCAGCTGCGCCATGGCTAACCTTAGGACCGACACGCATTTTACGCCATGGTTAAGTTTAGGACCGGCTTGTTGCATCAATCCTCCCGCCAAACCAAGACTCAGCTCATTGTCTTGTGGTTTTTCGTAAATTGAACACACAATCACACATAATATGTTTTATCGTGTTAAAGGCCTTCTCATGCTCCTTAAGTCAATCTAGGTTCCTTCTTTCATAATAAAATTCTAAATTAATCATTTCAACAATTTAAGGCCATTCAAGGTCATGAAACCACAAAGTCTATCATGCTTGCTCTCTAAACATACAAGGTAGTTATAACACTCATTTTAGGCATGCTTGTGAGTATTCATAACACATATGTGAAATTAACACTGCTATAGTTGAAATTATGCTTCATTCATGCTTTTCTTGAAATATAATCCACAAGCATGGTATATATATGTTTATACTACATGAGTGAGCCTAAGAGTATCACCAACATGTTTATAAAGGTCAGATTCTACCTTTCAAAGTAGTGCATTAATATTCGCTTCAAAAGTCGTATTTTCCTTTGTAAAGTTTATTAATTAGTTCAACATGTTCATGCTTGCTTACTAATCACATAAACACCATCTAAAGGTTTATTCATGCATTTCTAAGTCATATTAACATGCTTGCAAAGTCAGTATACATACATGGCATACATACATATTAAGTTCGTTTCTAAAGTCATAAATCCATTTTAAACTATACACCTTCATTAATCATGGATGCTAGTTTAAACATGCTTACATTAGGTTAATATATCTATATATACTCCTTACACATGCTTGCATGCTAGTATAAGCCATATTAGTTGATCATTACTTAGAAGGTTTTAAAAATAGAAACTCTAATCGAACTCGGTAAGTAGCAGCAATTCACGCTACCAAGTTGTTAATCCCAGTGGCAATTGCGCCCATGTCCAGTTTGAGCCAGGAACAGTTTGCGTCGGCAGGAAATTAGCCCAAACACAGAAATTACTCATGAATTCATTCCTAAACACTCATGTATCAGTTTAAACATGCTCATATGGTTATATAACAACTATATGGACATTACCCAACCTCATTAACATCCAATTCCACAAAATCAAGAATTTGAATTTCATTACTCACGAACTTTGTTTAACAGAAACTGAAAATGGGAAGCAAGGAATGGAATTATACATCTGAATTCTGAAAGAAACTTGCTCCTAATGAACTCTTAAGCTCTTAGAACACTTGTATGCTCACAATCTCCTACTTAGCAATTATCAGACAACTCCAAGCAACACCAACTGATAAACATGTCTGCTATTTTTAGAAGAGTTTTGGACTGGACCTTTGAGTTACACAAGATTGGAATCCATGGTGCAATGAAATGAAACAATGGTTGGTCAGGGGTTGGCCAACCACCCAAAACTCAGCCATCATTTCCTAGAGCTAGCCTTTTGGAAGAATACGTATTCTAGCTTTGAGCTACTATTCATGTACTTGCTGACACTAAATTTGGGACAAGAGAGAAAATCTCAGCAATCTTGTTATCTAGGCTTGGTTTGGTCTATTTAATTCCCACAATGAAATCTTAATGTACAATTATTACCGTATTAGGAATTTAGGGATTAATTATACACTCACATCATATAGTCTATGTACATTAAATACATGTAATAAAATATCGCAGTTAAGCATTATTATCCGGGTAATTCCATAATTATCTCTACTACTCACATAACCACATTATAACTTATGTCACAGTATGATTTAACATTTCAAGGTAGTAGATGTTATGCAACATACATATAATCCATGTGCATTCTATTTAAATGTCTACTCACATGCATATTGTTACATACACATTTCATGATATATTTATACCATTTAATTTCAATATGCTTAATCACATTGCTTCATACAATATAGTTTCATACAACTTAATATATAGTCACATAAATGTCACACTACACTATATAGTATAGTGTATTATTGCTCACATGCACATAACCGTTAATCTCATATTATTATATTAATAACTTATTTATTTATGTCAAATAAATAAATTATTCATTTCCTTGATTAATTAACACCAATATTAATTAATCCAATCATCATTGATTAATGTATTTATGGATTTCCATAATCATTATTTATCTATATAATTCTTATTATACTTATAAATATATTGTAATTAATAGTAATCACATATTATTAGTTAATTACCAAGTAATCAATATTCTACCACAATTAATTAATATTAACCAATGGTTTACTTAATAATTCCTTCATCAAACATAACGTACTTTATTTCATGGTTTATCAATGTCACACATATCACATAATTGTTCCATTTAATTTCTAAAGTAGAAAAATTAATTTTTCTCCAATCGACCATCGGCGTAGCAGCGCTAGCTTGATTTTAGATTGCTAGGGGCAGCATTGCTACCTGCATTCTCGACAAATGCTAAGACCGGTTTATCTTCAAGCCAAGTACAACCTTTATCTCCCTCTTTGGTTTTACGACATGAATTAATGTCAACCTGAGTGATATTACAAGTCTAAGAGCGCAGTGATTACCTATGTGAAATCACATGATCATACACGATTAATCTTCCTAATTCCCATTTTAACTTGCTTAGTGAATTTCCTCGTTTCACAATATGCCACACAAGACATTTCACAATTCTTATTGTCAATTTACACTTCTCAATACGTATTAATCTAATATGAATCACTCGAATTATTCCACTTTCAAAACATCATACTTATATTCACATAAATATTATTTCCATTAATATTTTCATTTAATAATACGTGGAAATTCTCGGGTATTACATCCCCCCCCTTATAAAAATTTCGTCCGGAATTGCTACAAGGTTACACAAATAGATGGGGATAATCCCTCATCATCCTATCTTCTAACTCCCATGCTGCCTCCTCAACATCGTGGTTACGCCAAAGCACTTTTACAGAGGAAATAACTTTATTCCTTAAAGTTTGCTCTTTCCTATCTATAATTTGGACAGGAATTTCATCATATGCTAAGTTCTTCTCTACTTGAATGGGTTCGTAAGAAATCACGTGTTTGTAGTCAGGCTTGTACGGACGCAACACAGATATGTGAAACACATTATGGATGTGCTCCAACCCAGGTGGTAGTGCAACTTTGTACGCTACTTCGCCCACTCGCTTTAGTATCTCGAACGGTCCTATGAATCTTGGACTCAGTTTTCCTATCTTGTCGAAACGGATTTTTCCCTTCCACGGAGATACTTTAAGAATACAAAACTGCCAACTTTAAAATCTCGGTCTTGCCGATACAAATCCTCGTACTTCTTCTGGAAATCTTGAGCTGCTACTAGTCTGGCCCTTATCACTTTCACCATGTCTGCGGTTTGTGTGATGCCCCCAAAACAGGTATACACCACCCATCTTGGGTCGCCAGATACATGGTACAGAAATCCAAATACAACTTAATTATACAACAGTCGTGTAAAATACGACAAAACATAACTGAGAGTTTAAACAAGAATATTGTCATCTAGACAATATCCACACTCAATGGAGTCCTCATTACAATTATTATCACATTATTCCGTAGAATAGTGAGGACTACTAAAGCCATTTATCCCTGACCATCACTCCATTCCCCGACTCGTCCCAGCTATATTCTCATTTCCTGAAGAGAACAGTGAAAGAAAGGGTGAGTTCAACTAGCCTAGTAAGAAATATTATGACAAAGATAATGCATAATAAATTATCCTTAGCCTTCAACAGTATAACAACTGATAGAATACAATAGACAACAAGTTTTAGATCAATAACTCGCAATGAATAAGCAATCCATTAGAAGAGTCAAGTAGAGCATAAAATCTACTATCTTCTATGATTTAAAAAGTTTTTCATCAACTTTATCGCTGAGACTCAGCTTAATAAATAAACCATATCATCGAATCATCCCTGCACTATGGGCCAAGGATATTTATGTAATCATCAATGGTCATGATTATACCAAATAATCCTTGGTCATAATCGTACCAACAACTGTCCATCAATGAACTACAGGCCAATGAGGACTTTTACCACATCATTTGTCACATTACGGTCATGATTATACCGAATAATACCTGGTCATAATCATACCAAGTCCATCTATGCACGTAAGCCAAAGTTGAATTTAATCACAATATAAGCATGATGATGATGACAATGACATAATAATTCAATAAAACAAGTTCAAGGATAAATTTTGAAGATTTATAATTTAATTTATCTAGAAATCAATAACGCCCAAATTGTCAACATGATCTTTCGCTTTGTAGAGTAAAATTCAAGAATGCTCGTAAGAATATTTCCATGAAAAGATATCGGATGGAAGCCTTAAATATCAAGGATATTCCACTAATTTTATGGAGTATAGAAGCCAAAACTTTAACCAACCGAGTATAATAGAATATATGAAATCGCAATGATTTTCGTCGCCATGTGCAGTAATCCACGAGATGCATCATTTCTACAATTTAATAAGGAATGAATACGAAGGATCATTCACCATGCATGCGGTAATCCACATAGACAGGTTATTCCAACAGAATAATAAAGAATAGAATAACAAAAGAATTCACCAGGCATGCGATAGACCGCACAGATAGGTTATTCCAATAGAATAATAATGAATGGAACCAGGTCATGCGTAATCCGCAAAGATAGGATATTCCAACAGAATAATAAAGAACGGAACCAGGTCAAACGTAATCCGCATAGATAGGATATTCCAATAGAATAATAAAAAATGGAATAACAACAAAATTCACCAGGCATGCGATAGACCACACAGACAGGTTATTCCAACAGAATAATAAAGAATGGAATAACAGAAGAATTTTACCATGTATGCGGATTCAGATATACAAAGTTATTCCAATGTAATAATAAGGAATGGAATAACAATAGCTCTCTTCATGAATATGAAAGAAATAATACCCCTTACCTCGTAAAGAGGCGGATATCTTTGGAATAGTGAGGTAGCAGATTTCTTCTTCTTTCTCTCTATAATTTCTCTCTATAATAATTGATTTATAGCTTTAGTGAATTGGTGAAAAAAGAAGGAAGAATGAGCTTCTATTTATAGGAAAATATAGTTTCGATAATTACATGTTTTGGGGCTTGAAATATTACAGTATAATACCTTCCTCTTTTTCTTCATTTTTAATTTAGTCCTGCAAGTATTATCAATCTTGCACCACCTCCCCTAATAGTAAATCATGTGACTCAATAGTTCTAAACATGTGAAAAAATTAATTATAGTATAGTACCTTCATCTATACCTCCATTTTTAACTTAGTCATGCAAGTATTATCAATCTTGCACCAACTCCCCTAATAGTAAATGAATGTGAATCAATAGTAATTAATTGCTCATTTATCCGGTTAATTACCCGATTGGTCAATATAACCTCCAGACATCAATTATTATCGAAATAAATGTTGATTTTCACTAACACCAATAATTCCAACACAATGGAACTATTAATTTCATCTTTAATCAACATGAACTTATTCATCATTAATATTATAACTCACAATATTTAACAACCATGTCGTTCCTAGGAAAGAGGGGGCTTTTCGATAAGGATTTCTCCTTATTGGCCAAGCAATTAGGTGACCAAACCTCTCCTCGATGTAACTTCTAGACATTGTCAATATTGCAAATACTAATATGAATAACTTTGCCGTCTCAATTATTGATTTAATAATATAACATATAATATATATGATACTGTGACAATAATTGAATCAATAATATGAGAGATAAGATGCAACAATTACTGTAGCAATAATTGAGTATAATCGAGTGACTTATCACGTAAGCATCAATAATCAATACCGTGTGCTACTATGCAACCATGCAGACATCGCATTTTTTACTACCGAGTAGTTCAACAGGTTTAACGGTAGAACACTTTCATTTGTTATTTTTATAAAATGATAATTCGCTGTTTTCTAACTACACGACAATACTTTCGTTGTGGGGTCCACCAATGATTGTGCCGTCGTACGGATATTCCCTGATAAAAAGAATATTCCCTGACCAAACAAATATTTTATAACAACTTGCATACTTTGAAAAATTTATAAATACTACCCACAACTATAACATTATATCAAATCCACACCATAATATTAAAAAAAATATTTCGAGAAATTTAAATCTTTATTCACAAAATTTTAGGTCTCACAATCTCCACTCCTTATGAAATTTTGCCCTCGAAATTTACGTACGTACTTGGTAAGCCGAAGAGGTGAGGATACCTTGACTTCATTTCAGATTCTAACTCTTGAGGTATAACCTTTGAGTGTTGAATACGATCCTTCTTATCCAAGATTTTAACACGTATCTCCTCATACGTTAAATCTTCTGCTATCTCGTTTAGTTATAATTTAATTATGTGGTTCGGGTCATCCACATATTTATGTAACATAGATACGTGAAAAACGTTCTGAACACGCGACATACTTGGCGGTAAAACGAGTCTATAGGCCACAGTTCCTACTCGATCAAGGATTTTAAATGGGCCAATAAAATCGAGGGTTGAGATTTCCTCTCTTCATCGATTCTTGCTTCTAGAATAACGCCCTCTTGAACCTTCTTCTTCACATTCATCAGCTCCGAGTATGTAGCTTGCACGACTTTAACTTTATCGATTAAAGTCGATTCTACTCGTATATTTGATATCACTGTAGAGACTCGAAATTTTTTGCACTCCTATTACTAACATTGCAGGAGGGTAGATTCGTCTTTTGGAGATAACTCTGAAAGACAGCTTACATCCATCCCGGATACCACCGGAAGTTCAATTCCAACTTAGAACACAAATCGAACGCTATCTCAAACCCGAACGCATTAATCGAATGTATTTCCAATCTCTGGAGATAACCCAGAGATATGCAGATCAAAAGTCCCAAGAACAACACCGGAGATGACAGATTCCGTCTCGGTGATAACACCACGATGCTCGGCCCAAATCCCAGAGACAACATCGAGTAGCAACCCCATCCTTGGTGATAGCCCCAAGAGATGCCATTGTAGTTCCGACGATAACCTCGGAAATGCTTATTTCAAACATGCGATCAGCTTCAATCCAGATGAGAGTGAGGCATACAAATAAGCAGCCCAATCTCAGATGTAACCCTGATCAACATCTGCTTTTCGCTTAAACCGACGATAACCCCGATGAGGAATCACAACGTCATCTTACCACGCCAAAAAGATGATATCGCGGCATACCAACAAGTAGTCCAATCTCAGCTGTAACCCTGAGCAACATCTACTTTTAACTCAAATCGACGATAACCCCGGCGAGGAGTCAAATGTCATCTTGTTTCTTCAACAAATGGCACGTCGTCTCAACACTTCATACATACATACATCCAACAATGTCCCACAAGAGCCGAGGATTGACAATCCCGAGTGACTATTACGTGTGGCAGTACTTTGGATAGAATTTGAAGCTTGAAGGCCATGGGCATAGATCCCTCTTCCTGACTTCGTACAACCTCTAATCCATGTCATTGCGTAACTCTCTACATATGCGGTCCGAAGAAGGTCAGATATACCTCGTTCGGATGCTCGGATTGAAGTTCTGCAAGTTCGAACGGACATTACAGTGCATGAGTGCACGTATTATAAGACGACGGGACCCGCGAGGCTCGGATCCACCACGACCAGCCGCAGGTACAACTGTGGCTACCGCAGGTGTACCTGCGACCATCCGTCTATATATACAAGGCTTGGGTCAGCCATTTGAGGAGAGGGAGAGAAGTCAAAAGGCGAGGAAGCCCTGTCCATTTTACTCTGCATACACATCTTTTGAGTGTTTCCTCTTCTTTAAACACTAGTTAGCTCACATATAGCTATCTTTTATCCGGCGGGAGCTGAGTGTTTATCCATTTAAAGTCATAGAAGTCTACTTTGGCATTTCACCGTAGTTTCTTCTTACATTTTATAAAGCCTTCTTCTCATATATATAGCACATAATCGTTATACATATTGAGAGAGAGTCGTGTTGTGCGCTTTTCTCGGACTTCTATCCGTGGTTTTCATTTCTGTCTATATATATATATTAATATAAGTATATATTTCATATATATGGACTAAAATTATCGAGTTATGCCTCGATTGAGCCTAGACTTCGGTCTGGAGCGTTTAATTGCTTATATATATATATAAATAAAGCGTGGTCGACTACATCGATGAGCTTGGATTTTACATCCAGTGTGTTTAAATCGCTATATATATATATATATACTTATATATATAATCATTATCGATATATATCATGAGCCTAGATTTACATTCTATGCGTTTATTTATATATATATATATATATATATATATATATATATATATATATATATATATATATATATATATATATATATATATAATCAGCATCGGAAATATCCAGATGAGCCCGGATTTACATCCAAATATCTATCGCTTTATATATATATATATATATATATTTGTACATATATATATATATATATATTTACATTCTGCAGTGAACTGGAGTTTACTTCATGGCCATTTATGACTTTTATTTACATTTTGTCTCGCTCAAGTTTACTTGTGGCGAGTTGATCGCTTTTGACTTTATTTACTTTTTTTGATCCCCATGGAGTTGCTTCGTGGTGGTTGATCATGTCTCAGTATATATATATTTATAGCTTATATATATATATATATATATATATATATATATATATATATATATATATATCGCCATCGCTTTCCATACAAATTGTAGTATCATGTGAGCCTAGGAATCATGTGATCACTGTGTTTAGTTTATGAATCTAGATTCGGTTCCCATGATGGACATTTTTCAGCTGTAAGTAGCTTGTACATTATTTTACAAAGGTCTCAATTTCCTTGGATGGTTGTTATGCCCATGAGGAGTTTGACATCAACAGAGTATATTATTTTCTAGAATGCTTTTGCATCTCGAAAATAAAAGCAAACAAAATTTGAACATTTAATAATAAAATGGAAGTATGAAAAGGTCTCAATTCCTATTGATCACAGGGTTTGAAAAACCTCTTTTATAAAACGTCATTTCTATATCTTGGTTAAAACTGGATTTTCCTATAAAATTCAAACATTGTGTATATAGGTACGAACGAGGCCTCGCATTACTTTCAAATAATTGCACATTGATCCACACATACACACAAACACACATTCATATAATAATTTCTTTGAAAAGTGGCGGTCACCGTGGTAACACGGATGTCAGGGGGTGCCTAACACCTTCCCTTTGCATAATCAAGCCCCCGGACCCAAAATGAATCTTAGTTTCACAGACCCGTTTGGCAATGTCAAATCACTGGGTCAATGTGCAAGCCTTTTTGGTTGCGTTGGTGAAACCAGTTAAATACACCAACTGGCGACTCTTAAAGTCCAATCGTCGACATTATACATGTCGGACCTTTTTCACTTGTTTTTTCAAACAAATCTCACATTAACATGAGAACACCAAAGAACAAGTAACAAAAAGGTACACTCAAAAATCCCGACGTCGACAGGTGGCGACTCTGCTGGGGACTCTAGTAGGAGGGCTTAAGCCGCTATTACAAGCTTTTCAAAATTGTTATATGCTTGTGTGTGAATGTTGCATTTACTTTTCTGATGAATGTGTACGAATGTATTTTTAATTACTGCACTGCTAAATATCTATCTGTGATATTAGTGCTTCGTACATGTCATCATTTTGCATAAACGGTGAGACACGTTGTATGTGAATGTATGTTGTGTGGTCCTTCCACCAGGAGGCTATCCTGTCGGTGTTTGATTACTGGACTTGTGGGAAGGATGATTCCCCGGGGCTCAAGAAAGGCACCACTCAGATTCGCTCCAGTTGAACTACCGGATTAACTTCTCGTCAAGTTGATTGTGATGATCTGGGAACCTTCATGCCGAAAAGCCACGAGAGAAACCCTAGGATAGGTCAACCTCTGATAAACCAAACGCGGAGGAAAGTTTCTTCATGCTTTCCATTTTCAATTACTTGTAAAAGCATTTACTTGTAATTTTATCCCATGTTCATTCATATGTAATGGAAAATATGAAGAATATCTGTGCATGCATGACATGTTATCAATTAACAACCGATTTTGCAGGAAAAATTCCTAAAACGGACATGTTATGATAACATTTATATTACCCTAAGACTAAACTACGTAAGTCTTTTGCGCAGGAAGCAATTGGGCTCATTACTGGCCAAAATCCAAAAAAGGTCGCAAGCCTACAACCAATCATGTCCTCTTCCTAATGCCTAACTCTGCTTCCGAGAAGAATTTGATGAATTAAGTAAACAAATCATAGACTTGGCTGTTCTACTAAAAGAATTACACCAGTCTACTTAGGGTACGAAGATACCTACACATATGAGTAATCCTCTCTACACAAGGGGAGTTCAAGGTCCGGGAAAAACAATTCCAGAACATCAGTTTGATACAACCAACAAAGACCCTGAAGGTACCCATCTCAAAGGAGATCCAGACACCGGTGACATCAGGAAGAAGGTCCTTCAAATGGAGGAAACTATCCGCGTTCTCAAAGGGATTGGAACACATGGCAGTGTTTCATATACAGACCTTTGCATATTTCCTGGTGTTCAATATCCAGAGAAATTCAAGACCCCTAATTTTGAAAAGTATGACGTATTAGCATATTAGGGGATCCTTACACACATTTAAAAGTGTTCATTGGAGAACTTGGGTCTTACACAGAAAATGAAAAGCTCAGAATGCAGTTGTTTCAGAAAAGTCTGACTGGAGAAGCCCGTTCATGGTATACTAGATTAGACAACTCTAAGATCCATAGCTGGGAAGAGCGGGCTCACGCCTTCCTCACTCAATACAGTTTTCATTCTCAGATGGCTCCTGACTGGTACCAAATCACTAAGGTCAAGAAGCAGTCTAATGAGTCATTTAGAGAGTACGCTCAAAGGTGGAGGCGCCTTGCTGCTCAAGTTATTCCTTCCATGACAGAATTAGAAATGGTTATGACTTTCATAGATGTACAGGAAGCTCCTTTCTATGAGAGAGTTCTAATGGTATTGGCAAACCATTTTTCGAAATGATCAAACACGGCGAGATGGCTGAAATGGGATTGAAGTCCGGTAAAATTCAAGACCTAGCAGCTCTTAAAGTCGTTCTTTGAGCACATCCAATCTGGATCTTATGGAAACAACCCCGGAGGTCCATAAAAAGAAAGAGGAGGATGTTTCCTTGATACTACAAGGACAAAAAGGCAATCCAAGCATGCCTATGCAGAGGAGAAATTACTCCCCTTTTCCAGCACAATCTTTAAACCCTCCATTGCCTAAAAGTGGAGAAGTAAAGCGACCTCGGACGTTCACACCCTTATGGGATTTGCTCGAGAACATTCTTTCTCTTCTGACTATTCAGAAGAAAATTACACATCTTCTTCCACCAGCCAACCCTAATGGCAGGGGTTTTAATGCTACTCGGAAGTGTGCTTATCATGCCGGGGCACCCGGACATGATACTTAAGATTGTTGGGCCTTGAAACATAAGATTCAGGATCTGATAGACAACGGTGAGATTATAGTCACCAAACCAGATCAACCTCATGTGCAAGACAACCCTCTTCCTCAACACAAAGAAGAAGAGGTCAATATGATCTGTTGGAGCACTGTACAAGGTTCCAATGGCGAATCATCCCAACCCATCAAAGACGGTGTTGACAAATGGGATTACACAAAGTTCCAGTTTACCATAGAACGAAAGATGAAAGCTCTTTGCAAACAAATAGAGCAATTGGCAGAACTGGTGATCCATCAGCATCAAGTCACACGCCAATTAATTAGGCAGGAGCATGCCTATCTCCTTCCATTTGTTATAAATGCTCCATCAACACCTTCAGAAAGCGAAGCTATGGAGGATAAGGTTGCAAAGTGAGCAAGTTCTAAAGCCCGTTGGGATTTTTCCAATCAAAGGGAATTCACCTATCTGGGCCAATCTATGGAGGAGATACTTCAAATGTTGATCAGTGAAGGAAGAATCACATTCCTTCTCCCTCCAATCAATCCTCTTTCAGGTATGTTCAACTCGATGAAATGTGTCAATATCATTCACATTCTCGCGGTCACAACACAGAAGAATGCTGGGCACTCCGCTATCTCATTCAGAATCTTATTGATAGCGGTGTCCTGCAAATAGCGAATGATTACCTTTATGCAAACTCAAGGGTGGGAATGCATGTCCTACCAAATGGAAGGAATCAGTAGCAGTTATCTCCGAAGTGGATGATGAAACTGTCAAAGTATTTCCCATACAACAAATTCAACTCAAAGGAGTTGACAATTCTTTGAAAGTGGCCGCACAAGAGCCAATTCCTTTATCTTTCAGACCACAACATCCTATTGTCAGCTTGCACAAAGTTCCATGGAATTATAGAGAAGCTGAAGGATCCACGTCTCATACTACCGCTACAGTGTTGAAAGAAAATCCACTGTACCTTCCTCAATGGGTTATCAAACCTACTTGCGAAGCAAAGGGGAAAGTTCCCATGGAGAAGATTGAAAAATTCCTCCGTACTATGGGTCATAATGAAGCCAAAGTGGTTTTAAGCTTGCGAGAAGCTCCACACCAGATTTCAATACTGGATTTGGTTTTCTCTTCTGAGGATCATCGGAAGATCTTGTTGAAGGTTTTAGAAGAAGCCTACTTGCCAAAATTAGTGGATGTGGAAAAATTTCAACATTTGGTTGATAACATTTTCAACAACAATGTATATCCTTCACTGATGACGACATACCTCCCGAAGGGACCGGTCATTGCAAGCCATTGCACATCACAATGTTGTCTTCCGGGTACATGCTAGCAGGAGTATTGATAGATGGAGGCTCATCTCTAAATATTTGTCCTTATGCCACCTTGGTAAAAATGAATATCAATCTCAAGCGGATCCAAAGCAGCCATACGGTCATCCGAGCTTTTGATGGATCCCGACGAAATGCCGTTGGAAAGATTGAATTGCCAATTAAGATTGGTCCAAATATATTCAATGTATCCTTCCACGTCCTCAAGATAGATTCAGGATACAACCTGCTATTGGGGAGACCATGGATACACATGGCTGGAATTGTTCCATCCACATTACATCAACAACTCAAATACATCATCAACAATAGTCTACTCACTGTCAACGCTGAGCCGAATTGTCCTGAACAAGGAATTTTACCAATTATCAGCTTCAATTCAGAAGTTGAACCGGCCGGTTTCCATACTTTGGAAGTGAGTAACACGCAATACCATTCTATTGGGGCACCACTTCCCGTACCCAAGATTTCTGCCGAGGTTATGTCAGCCACTCAAGAAACGATGTTATTGGGTCATCAACCTGGACAAGGGCTTGGTAAGGATCAACAGGGTATTAAGCACCCTATCCAAATGTCTAGTTAAATTAGAACAGCTGGGCTAGGCTATTCTTCTAGTTCCAAACACAGGAATCCTCATAAGCACGAGCAGGTTCCTCAAGCTTTCGCCGCACGACGATTTTTTATACCTTTACCTCATGAGTTAATGCAATCTCCAGTAAAGGTGCCAGCCCATGCTGTGGCTATGCTATTTCCGAAACCAGTGCCAATCAAAGCTAAAGAGGTGCTGATTCCTAATCTCGAAGTGGAGGAAAAGGAACGGAAACGTAAACATGACCTTGCCTTGATGATGACAGGCATCTGCGTCATTGTTCATGATGAACATACAAATAGATACACCCCAGATGATGATTGCCCAGATGTTATAGTTATCATTCGGGAGAAGGAAGACACTGACAATCCTTCCATCACTACAGTCCTTCAGGACTTTTCCCTCGACAATTGGAGTAGCACTCCATGCATTGGTTGATGAGGGTATAATGGGCAGAAAATCCCTCTGCCGTGTAGATAACTTTAATTGCTTGATTTCCTTTACAACACTAGCAGTTATTTTATCACGTACATGCTAACACTTTTGTATGATCAAACAGTTGCATATATTAAGTGAAAGCATCTTTTATTTCAGGACTCTGAATTTAGATGTGCTTGTCCTTGCTGATGGCATGCCATCTCTCCACAAGGGCTGTAACTTTTATGCAAAGTTGGACTCAGACTTGATAGACATCCAGGAGGACATTGAGACACCTCAAGAGATTAAGGAATGGTTCGCAGACAAACCCAAACCCAATCTTGATCAAACCACTCCTTTCAATCTTGGAACCTTAGACAACCCTAAGCTAATCCAGATTGGTTCAGACCTTACCACAACTCAGCGGAATGACATGTTGCACTGTTAACCCAATTCCAGGATGTGTTTGCATGGTCTCATGAAGACATGGTGGGTTTGTCCACTAACATTGTTCTTCATCACCTTCACATTAAAGAAGGATTCAAGCCTGTTAGGAAAAAGCTCAGGTGATTGAAACTTGAGTGGAGTTTAAAGGTTAAAGAAGAAATTGTGAAGCAATTTCAAGCTGGCATCATCATGGTGTCTACATATCCGGAGTGGATATCTAACATTGTTCCGTGCCTAAACCGGGGGAAAGGTGCGTAGTCTGCGTGGATTATCTGGATTTGAACAAAGCTTGCCTTTAAAGATAGCTTTCCGTGCCCTTTATCCACACTCTTATTGACAATATCTTTCAATACGGCATGTACTCTTTCTTTGATTGCTTTATGGGTACCATCAAATTATGGTTGCTGAGGAAGATCGTGAGAAAACATCTTTCATCACGCCTTGGGGAACTTTTTTCTACAGACGGTTGTCATTTGGCCTCATCAACGTCGGGGCAACCTATCAGGGAGCTATGATGGCTCTTTTCCACGATTTAATGCATAAGGAGATAGAGATCTATGTGGATGACCTCATTATCAAATCCCGGAAGGAGGATGACCATTTAGACCATCTCAAAAAGCTTTTCAACAGGTTGCGTAAGTACAACTTAAAGTTGAATCCCGCCAAGTGCACCTTTGGTGTTAAGTCAGGCAAGTTGCTAGGCTTTTTAGTCAGCCACAAAGGGATTGAACTGGATCCTACCAAAATCCAGGCCATCAAGGAAATGCCCATTCCTCAGACAGAGAAGGAAATACGGGGATTTTTGGGAAGGATCAACTTCATTAGCGATTCATTTCTCAAAATCACAGCAACCTGTGAGCCTATCTTCAAATTGTTAAGGAAGAACTCATCCATGAAATGGAACGATGAGTCTTAGAAAGCCTTCCTCACAATCAAAGAGCAGTTGATTAACGCTCCTATTTTGGTACCTCCCAGGGATGATGTTCCCCTATTCATGTACCTGTCCATAAATGACAATGCCATGGGCTGCATGCTGGGGTAAAAAGATAATAGAGGCCAAGAACGAGCTATCTATTACCTCAGCAAAAGATTCAGCATCAGTGAACACAAGTACACTCTGATCGAGAAGACTTGTTGTGCTTTAGCATGGGCTTCCATGAGGTTACAACATTACATCCATGGTCACACAACCCATCTCATATCCCGCGTGGATCCTCTTAAGTATGTGTTCAGTAAACCCATACTGAATTCTCGACTGTCCAGATGGCTGTTGATCCTACATCAATTTGACATTGTCTACGTGATGCAAAAGTCTATCAAAGGTCAAGGAATTGCGGATCAACTGGCTGCCGCACCTGCAGGGGATTACAAACCCTTAGAAATGTACTTTCCCGATGAAGGGGTAATGACAGTTCAGTTACAACATCAGTATGATACATGCCGTGAGTGGAAAATGTATTTTGATGGAGCTGTTAATTCAGAAGGCTCCGGAGCTGGAGCAGTCCTAATATCTGGTACGGGGGAGGAGTATCCCATCGCCGTCAAAATGCAGTTTGTCAGCACCAATAACACAGTTGAGTATGAAGGCTGTATCATGGGGCTAAAACTTGCCCGTTTAATGGGCATCAGGCGGTTAACTGTCTTTGGGGATTCTGAATTGGTAATCAAGCAATCCACAGGAAACTATCAAACCAAAGAATTATATTTGTTGCCTTACCATTGGCAAGTTTTACAGATGGCTTTGGAGTTTGAAGAGATCTCCTTTCTACACATTCCTCGTAATAGGAATGATTTTGCAGACGCATTAGCAACGTTGGCCTCCTTGGTTTACATACCGGACAAGGAAAACATGCCAAACATCACGTTTACTCTGCAAAAAGCCCCAGTCTATGGGAATTACATTGGAGAAGTATCGGATGAGCTACCTCCCATCCACAACCCTTGGTATCAATGTATCAAGGAGTATCTACAAGATGGATCTACACCCGCTGAGGCGAGCCTAACTGAGAAGAGATGTATTCATCGACTTGCTATGAAATTCTACCTGAGCGGAGATGCACTCTACAAAAGAGATGCAGGATTAGGTCTCCTCAGATGTCTGGAAAAAGACCAAGCTCAGCGACTCATGGATGAGATCTATGGTGGCGTATGTGGCCCTCACATGAGCGGACCCCTACTTGTCAAGAAAATTCTCAGAACGGGACATTATTGGCTTACACTCAAAGTTGACTGTGATGATCACGTCAAGAGATGCTATCAATGCCAGATTCATGGGAATGCTATCCACGCCCCTCCAAGGGAACTCCACAATATGAGTTCGCCATGGCCCTTCGCAATGTGGGGAATGGACGTAATCGGGCCCATCGAGCCCAAAGCCAGTAATGGACATCGATTCATATTCACCATGATCGACTACTTCACCAAATGGGTAGAAGCAGCTTCCTTCCCCAAGGTAACTAAAGAAGTTATCATTGCTTTCATCTGAAACAATGTCATCTGTCGATATGGACAACCAGAGGTCATTGTGTCAGACAATGCTAAGAACCTCAACAACAAAATGATGAAGGAATTTTGCAAAAAATTCCACATCAAACACCTTAACTCCGTCATCTACCGACCAAAGATGAATGGTGCTATCGAAGCGGCTAATAAAAACATCAAAAAGATCATGCAAAAAATGTCCGCCAACCACAAAGGATGACCTGACCTCTTGCATCTGACTTTATTAGCCTACAAAACTTCCATGCGAACTTCCACTGGGGCAACCCCCTACTCATTAGTCTATGGAATGGAAGCAGTGCTCCCCATAGAAGTAGAAATGGAATCCCTCAGAGTATTCATGGATGCTCAGTTAGATGAGGACCTATGGGAACAAGACAGGTATCACCAATTGTCTCTGATAGACGAAAGGTGAACCGCGGCTTTCTTCCATGGTCAGTTATATCAACAAAGGATCGCACGATCCTACAACAGAAAAGTCCGACTACGGGTGTTCAAACAATATGACTTGGTTTTGAAGAAGATCATTGACAAGCAAGATCGATCAAAGGGAAAATTCGCTCCTAACTGGGAAGGCCCATTTTTTGTCAAGGAAGTATTGACAGGAGGTGTTCTCAGATTGCAGGAAATGGATGGCGATGAATTTCCACAACTTATCAACTCGGACACCGTGAAACGGTACTATGTCTGAAGTTACCATCAAACAAACATCCTAGTTTTGATCATCAAATCACTAGTCATTCTGGTTTTGAACCCTTTCACCCTTTTACGTGCTCTTCTTCCCCTAAGGGAAACATACACTTCAAGCCAGCAACCTTGTTTTACTTCATTTCAAACCTTTCACAACCTCGGTTATCCTGAAGACGGTATTGAACCTTTCTTAATTTCGGTTATCTTAAAGACGGGATTGAACCTTTCAAACCTACAGTTTATCCTGAAGACAGGATTAAACTTTTCTACGCTTGCAGTTTGTCCTGAAGACGGGATCAGACTTTTTCCACACTTGCAGTTTATCCCCATTATAGGATTAAACTCTCTTCTCCCCGCAGTATAGCCTGCACATGGGATTCACATTTTCTCTTCGCCTTCAATTCGTCCTGAGGGGTGAACTACGTCGACCTGATCTCCCTGATACCCGGGGGTACGTAGGCAACCATATTCTCTATGGCCCGGTCACAATAAAGAAAAACAATAAAAACATTTCTGCCCTTCCTCTACAAAACAACAAAAATAACAAAAATACTTCTACACCCATCTGCCTTTCGCATTCAGCGTTGAACCTCCTACACTAGGTTCGAACTATGCAGACTTGATCTCCTCTTCAATCGGGTACGTAGGCAGCCATTCATGGTGCAGTCTAACCCCTACCAGAACAAACATACTTGTCATACGGTACTGAGATAAACCTTCAATTTCCTCCATTTCATCAGTTTCAGATTAAAGGGATGGAATTACCCAACCTCTTCTCACAAATAGAAGATTCGGTGACCATCTAAGCTGCAATCGTGCCTCAAAGAGAAATACCAATCCATAAAAGATGGAATTAACTAGGCTTCTCATAAAAAGAAGTACTGGCGACCACCTGTGGTGCGGTTAATCTCATAGAGGAAGAAACTACCCTCCTCTCCACTTTTCCATATAGATACCAATCCCAAGACACCAAAGATGGTAGGGATTCATAGAAATCAATGATGCATTCTGAGAGACCTTGCGACGTTTCAATGTCCATCTATCAAGGATAAGTTTAGAATGCATCAAGATCACAAGGCCCTAGAGAAACAAGCAAACATCAAACAAGTATCAAGGCATAACTAAAAGGGAAGTGAATAAAAATATATTTCCCTGCCATACATAATAATGTTTGATATATACATCTGTGTTGTACATGACAAAATGGCTAAGCTAGTCTGTACAGGAAAATACAAAGCTATCTATAGATCTGTGTGTATGCGGACTATCAGATCTAACATAGCATCCCTCTCTGAAGACGGAGGAAGCACTGCGAGCTCCTGCCCAAGGGTATCTACATGAGCTAGCAGATCAGAGGCTAACTGTATGGTGGCATAATGCTCATCAATGTAAGCACTCATGTCGGCTAGATTGACAGTCATCTGGGATCTAATGGAAGTGCTATCTGCAATGGCCACATCCCTAGCAGATAAGGCGGCATCCCGCTCTCTAATCAATGCATCCCTGGCTGATCTAGCCTCATCCCTCTCCAACAGAACGGTATCTCTCTCATCAAGAGCTATCAACATCGCAGCCCTAGCCTGATCTCTCTCATAGGTCATCAGATGTAAGCTCTGCTCCAAATGCTGTGCCAAATATTGAGTAACAGTGGCACTCGGGGTGGGAGAATCCATCACAAATGTCGGCAACCCTCAAATGATCAAATCATCGGTGGGAATAATAGCCTCCTCTATAGGCTCCTCATCGTTAGAATCAATCCCCTGCACTATGGATACTGTTGCAGCCGATGCAGTCTTTGTCTCCATCCATGCGGAATACTCTGCAGAACAACCTGGATGACTGACAGAAAACTCAGCCAACTCTCGCTGATCCCAACAGGCGGTGTGACGCAAAGCGCTAACTCATTGCCCCCTTATACGGATGGAAATCCTGAAACTGAGTAACTAATCATGCCCCTCAATCCAGCTAGAGGGAGATAGTCCATGTCCAGAGCATGAGTAATGAAGATGTAGGGTGAACTAATCCCTGAACAAGGCAATATATCAAAGGGATCCCTAATCCCTGCTAGAAAAGCTGACCAAGATGCAACATCTGTACACTCCACAGGCTGGAAGGAATACGTCATGGCTATGTCATTGGTGAAACAAAATCCATGATGTCTAAATGTGCCAATCGTCTCAAGTGTGACATAAACTACACATACAACATGACTGAGCTACCTGTGAATACTCCTGCCGGATAAGTGCAGCAGTATGTAGCTCACCTCAAGGTCTCTGCAATGATCATCGAAATAATGGTATGACCCTCCTCGAGAGCTCTCACTGCCATGCCAACGCCGATATCTAGCTCATCCATGTACCTCGGCATGTAAACGCATGACAATACGCATAGAAGCATTACATCTACTCTGGCTAAACGCCAATGGTCCTCCGGTGTGGTGAAATCCCCGGAATGCCGTGCAAAGATGTCCTCAGAGCCAAACCTGTCAAACAGGAAACACTGGGATATAACATGGCCGGATGTAATCTCATCCTGCACCACTCTGCGCCTCAATCCTGTGAGTCATGAACTGTCTACTCATGTCTCCAATAGCCATATGCACGCAATGTCTGTCCAGAGGCAGCATCGTCAGTCATGCATACTCCTCCAAAGTAGGAGTCAACTCACGGGTCCCAAATCGAAATACCTGTATGTTCGGTACCCAGTGCTATAACATGCCCTCTACAAATCCTGGAGGAACCTGAAACATCAACAGGGTCATAGTATGCTGCAGCAAATCTTCTACGATCACCATGTCTGATGGTGATATACTATCATACCATGATCGCATACCAGCTACCACCACAAATGGCGGGGTGTGATCAATACGGCTAACTGTCGAAGAAGACATCTGTACGGGTCATGTCATAAGACCATCCATGGGTCAATGCTGAGTATCTCTGGATATACATACATATGCATAACATAATAACATGCATGATACAATAGATGGCAATATGATATAGGGAATGGAAATATGTACATACCTTCCTAAGTATATCATCATCTAATACATCTCTGTACATCTAAAATACAGGGAAATGGGGCGAAGCTACCCAACATACAACAGAGGCCTATCAAAAGATATAGCGAGAATGGGGCGAAGCTACCCAGATGATAACATAGGCCTATCAAAAGAGATAATGAGAAATACATCAGAAAAAGTCAATAGTATCGATGTCTACATCATCGATCCTGTCCACCTGATGTAATTCCTCCTGAGTCACTAGATCTCTATCTACAGGGATGTCAGGCCGATATAAAGGAGGATCTGTGCTGGCAAAACCATATGGGTCACCTGAGGGGCCAGCGCCAGAGCTGGAAGGATCAAAAGTATCTACTTATGCAGGATCTCTCCCCAAGTGCCAAATGAAAAGATGTGATCGGTCCAGTTGCCGAGTCAATCTGTGTCACATGAGTCGGATCTTGGAACCATATCCCCCATAAACTGTGTGGCGCGGGTCTGAGTTCCAATCATATGAGGGATCCACCAATGCTGGAACATCTCCTGAGAACAAGGGCCCTTTGATAATGTAAAACCGTTAATCCCCATCAATGGGATGTCAATGATGGGTGACTGCAAAACAGGCCAATAACACCTGGCAGGAGGCAAGATCGGCATACGGGTCTCTCCTGTAGTGCTCCTGATAGCATGCTCTCCAAAATAGAGCTCCCATCCTCCATCTGTGAAGAGAGGAATCCTGCGGGTGGAAATGACGTACTCTACTCTAGTCGGGTACCCATCCTCAAATCCAACTCCCAAATACTCTCTAGAGTAGGGAATCCATGTGATGACATCAGCTGTCAATAGCTCTAGCTGTAGGCGACAATGAGTGAAACCCTCAGCAATAGGGACCTCCGCCAGTATGGAATGATTCCATCTCCGTCCTCGTGGATAGGTGTCTAAAACCAACACACTCATAGGACGTAAACAAGGAAGCCTCTCATAGGCCCAAAACTGCCAACACAAAGGCAAACATCTGCTGTCAGTTAACACTCTTAACCTATACATGGGAAAAGACAAGAGAAACACTCATCAGCAAAAATGGGTAGAATCCTAACCACGCCTCGGTCAAGCCCGGCGATTGCATGTGCATTCCCCTGAGGAAGTATGTAAAGGTGTATGAACCCCAATCATACTCTCCTATACGGTCCACGTGACGAGTGGGGCTAATTAAAGCGAAGGACACCGTAGAGGAATTATCTGCTATGAAGCAGCCCTTAATGATCATCAGGAACAATCACCGAAGAATGTGATCCCTGACTCTCACATCATCGGGTATAGGCTCACTCAACAGCCCGCTTATAGCATCTACGCTCAAAGTACCTGTATGAATAGTCCTGCCCTTGAGCGCCTCCACTGAAACTCCCAACAAGGATCTGAAGGCAGTGGGGGTGATATCCGCTGTGCAAGGCACCAGCTCCCCTCCAAACTCCATACTTGTGATAAATCGCTAATCCATCGGCGTCATCATCACCTCGCAATCCAATAAATGGAGTGACTGAGTCTGGTGGAACCACCGCTCAGACAATGCCCTGAGGTAACCCCAGGGACAACGATGGGGTAGAATGGAGAAGAACCTTCCGAATCCCCAGCCATGGATGATTGCTCTATAGTCATCATGCAAGGCCTGATACATAGAGTGGATGCTAAACAAGTTCCCTCGAGGCTGTATGAAGCCGGGAACCTACATCAAATGCAGATCAACATCAGAATCCTTGACTCCTCATTAATAGGAAATAAGGAAGATTAAAGATCTAACTTCATACCTTGTTTGCATGCATGTATACTGAAGGATGCCTACTCAAGTCACCCAGAAGATCTGGGTTCTCCACTTGAATACCTGGCAATTCCTTACGGGGAACACGTACAGTAGGAGTAGGAATCTCTATCGGTGCATCCTCCTCCTTGTCCTCGACATTCGGCACCTCAACCCGAATAGGACGTATCACCGCCTCCGCCAAACGATGAGGTTTGTCTCACGGAACGCATACCGAGGCTCTTCAAAAGCCCTCCTCTCAGACACCGAAGTGGTCCTGCAGGGAACTACTCGGTGATCTGGATCCATATTATCCGGACAAAGAAGTCTCCAAATCACCTCGTAAAGGGTGTGGTAATTTCTTACTTACCGAGTCTTTTCAAAATGCATTCTATGATTACATGCATGCATGCATTGCTTTAGCATACATCTCTGATGAGAGTTAAAATGCATGACTACCCAATACCTACATTTTGGGAAAATTTTGCCATAGCCCCTTTGTAAATGGGACTATCCACATGCACATATAGGCATGACTAGGTGGCCATTCAAGAGTAGCACACCTATACATAATCATATACATCCCAGATGCATCAATACATTGCAATAAAAAATCTGTAAGTGTAGTCTAATTACCAGGATTATTTTTCTTGTCTACCTTTACTCATTTGTCTTCATAGGATAAGAAATGACAGTAAAAGGTGCCAATTTGACTGTGTCAAAAGTTAATTTTTTTTTCACATCATTATGTTCAGCATGGTTTAATACTAACATTTGCTATGTTGAATATTTTTTATCAAGTCATATCAGCATGCATATTCACTACTATGTGTCTAAATGCATTTCATGCGATAAGTCATTTTCCAACGGACAGAAATTGGAAAAAAATACATGCATGTGTTACCAGGACAGTGAAGAATGCTTGTACGGTGACAGAATATGCAGATAGTTGCCTGAACTCAGCAGATCTGAAGAAGAGCTCTCGGATTTCCTTCACTGCGCAACTTGAAAATTACTTATGAAAGCAACCAGCCACCTATACATAAGACTACCGGTCATGCAGCTAACTCATGACTCCTCGCAGTACACACACTGCGGCCCTCCTATATGGGTCCCACACCTCCGGCTTGCTCCAGTTAGAGTTGCAAAGGAGGTCTCACAAGCTGAAAAGGCCAAATCAGGAATCAAAATGCTACGCGATTGAGCAGATTAGCCTGAAATCCTGGTTTCTTGTCGGTCAGAGTTAAACTCCCGTCGCCTCAACGGTATTTTCCTGAATGTAGGGTATACTATATCGATGAGCTCGGCTTTTACAAACCATGCTTGGCAATACCCCACAAAGGTCTGATGCCGTCATTTGCAGGGTCACAACCCTAAACAATCCCCGACGGGGGTTACAATGCAAAAACCACGAAATATCAAACCTCCCCGGTGGGGGTTACAACGCCGAAGTTATCAAGCATCAACGTATCCCCGGCGGGGGTCACAACACACATCCTTCAAGTATCTACGTATCCCCGGCGGGGGTCACAACGCACATCCTTCAAACATCTACGTATCCCCGGCGGGGGTCACAACGTAATGCAACCATTAATACACACATCAATGAAGGTCAAGCAGCCTTGATGTCATATCAGCCGATGGCAAGTAAACCCATCGACGCAACCTTACCCAGCAAGGGCTACAACGCAATGCTACCATTGACACATATATCAATGAAGGTCAAGCAGCCTTGACAATACACCCAGCAGGGATCTATCCGGTGATACACACATAGACGAAGGTCAGGCAACCCTGGCAGTGACAACACTATTGGCAGTAACTCCGACAGTATAAGGGAACATGTTATACACATCCTCAAACAGACAAAGCCTTATCCCCACAGATCTTTTCCACACAAGAGGTACCTCTATGGAGTATAAGCCAGTGTCTAGGATTCAAGACTTTGGTGGTAGTCCCAACGTCAACATCCTTGGAAACTTGGATCGCATGTCCAAGTCATCACTGATTGTCATCCCAGTAGGATTACATGACAATCATGCATCATACATTTGCAACATGTTGCTACACATAGCATCATGTTTATCTTGCTTGCATTTCAAGTGTCTAGGATTCTTTATCCTATCCATGCCTTGCATTGCATGAATATGATAAAGAGGAGCATCTGTAGACACTCAAAAATTTTCTGCACTCCTATTACTAACATTGCAGGAGGGTAGATTCGTCTTTTGCAGATAACCCTGAAAGACAGCTTACATCAATCCCGGATACCACCGGAAGTTCAATTCCAACCCGGAACACAAACCCGGAACACACACCGGGAATGTCATTTCCAATCTCGGAGATAACCCCGAGATATGCAGATCAAAAGACCGGCAACAACACCGGAGAGGAAAGTTCTGTCTCGACGATAACACCGCGACGCTCAGTTCCAGTCCCAGAGATAACACTAGGAGTAGCAACCCCATTCTTTGTGATATCCCCAAGAGATGCCATTACAGTTTCAGCGATAACCCCAGAAATGATTGTATCAAACATGCGATCAGCTTCAATCCAGATGACAGTGAGGCATACAAACAAACAGCCCAATCTCAGATGTAACCCTGAGCAACGTCTGCTTTCCGCTTAAACCGGTGATAACCCCGGTGAGGAGTCACAACGTCATCTTACCATGTCAACAAGATGATATCGCGGCATACCAACAAGTAGTCCAATCTCAGCTGTAACCCTGAGCAATGTCTACTTTCAACTCAAACCGGTGATAACCCCGACAAGGAGTCAAACGTCATCTTGTTCCTTCAACAAATGGCACATCGTCTCAACACTTCATACATACATACATCCAACAATGTCCCATAAGAGCCGAGGATTGACAATCCCGAGTGACTATTACGTGTCGCAGTACTTTGGATAGAATTTGAAGCTTGAAGACCATGGGCATAGACCCCTCTTCCTGACTTCGTATAACCTCTAATCCATGTGATTGCGTAACTCTCGACGCAAGCGGTACGAAGAAGGTCAAATATACCTCGTTCGAATGCTCAAATTGAAGTTCTGCAAGTTCGAGTGGATATTACAGTGCATGAGTGCACGTACTACGAGACGACGGGACCCGCGAGGCTCGGATCCACCACGACCAGCCGCAGGTACAACTACGACTGCCGCAGGTGTACCTGCGGCCATCCGTCTATATATACAAGGCTTGGGTCAGCCATTTGAGGAGATGAAGAGAAGGAAAAAGGCGAGGAAGCCCTATCCATTTTACTCTGCATACACATCTTTTAAGTGTTTCCTCTTCTTTAAACACTAGTTAGCTCACATATAGCTATCTTTTATCCGGCGGGAGCTGAGTGTTTATCCATTTAAAGTCATAGAAGTCTACTTTGGTAGCCCACTGTAAGCCTTCTTATATTTTATAAAGTCTTCTTCTCATATAGCACACACTGTTATACACATTGAGAATCGTGTTGTGTTCGTTTGCCCGGACTTCGGTCCTTGATTTTCATTTCTGTCTATATATATATATATATATATATATATTAATATATGTATATATTTTATATATATGGACTAACATTATCGAGTTATGCCTCGATTGAGCCTGAACTTGATGCGAGCGTTTAATTGCTTATACATATATATATATAAACCGTGGTCGACTCACATCGATGAGCCCAGATTTTACATCCATGCGTTTAAATCACTTATATATATATATATATATATATCGAGCTCATCGATATGTCTCGATAATAGTTATATATATATATATATATATATAATTAATTGTTGCTTCGGACATATCCGATGAGCCCGGATTTACATCCAAATCGTTCGCTTTATATATATATTTGTGTATATATATATATATATATATATATATATATATATATATATATATATATACATTCTTGTCGTGCCCTGGAGTTTACTTGTGGCCTTTTTACAAATTTTTTATTTACATTTTGTCTCGCCTGGAGTTTACTTACGTGGCGCTTGATCGCTTTTATGACTTTATTTACATTTCGTCTCCTTTTTGGAGTTTACTTTCATGGCGGTTGATCATGTCCATATATATATATATATATATATATTTACCGCTTTTATATATTTACATTTCCGATCCCCCATGGAGTTGCTTCGTGGTGGTTGATCATGTCTCGTATATATATATATATATTTCTGACTTTATATATATATATATATAATCGCTTACTACTTTCCATACAAATTGCAAGATCATGTGAGCCTAGGAATCATGTGATCAATGAGTTCGATTTATTGAATCTAGATTCGGTTCCCATGATGGACATTTTTCAATGTTGTAGCGGCTTGTACATTATTTTAAAGTGTTTGAATTTCCTTGGATGGTCATTATGCCCATAAGGAGTTCTAAGATCGTCAGATATTATTTTTTCTAGAATGCTTCGTGATCTCAAAAATAAAAGCAAACATAGAACATTTAATAATAAAATGGAAGTATGAAAAGGTCTCAATTCCTATTGAGCACATGGTTTGAAAAATCTCTTTTATAAAACGTCATTGCTATATCTTGGTTAAAACTGGATTTTCCTATAAAATTCAAACCTTATGTATATAGGTGCGAACGAGGCCTCGTACTACTTTCAAATAATTTCACATTGATCCACACACACACACACACATATTCATATAACAATTTCTTTGAAAAGTGGCGGTCACCGTGGTAACACGGATGTCGGGGGGTGCCTAACACCTTCCCTCCGCATAATCAAGCCCCCAGACCTAAAATGAATCTCGATTTCACAGACCCATTTAGCAGTGTCAAATCACTAGGTCAATGTGCAAGCCTTTTTCGGTTGCATTGGTGCAACCAGTTAAATACACCAACTGACGACTCTTAAAGTCCAATTGTCGACATTATACATGTAGGACCTTTTTCACTTGTTTTTTCAAACAAATCTCACATTAACATGAGAACACCAAAGAACTAGTAATGAAAAAGGACACTCAAAAATCCTGACATCGACAATCACCACGTGGGTCCTTAGAGTCTTTAACTCTATCTTCATCATTTGTAAGGTATACGAAATGGGTTTTTTGTGTTAAGAACATCGCACTCGTAAACGCATACGATCTTCTACTCAACGCTTCAGCTACCACGTTTGCTCTTCCATGATAATATTGAATGGTACGATCCTAATCTTCAACAACTCAAACCAACGACTTTGGCGCACTATACGTTCATTTTGATTGAAGAAATATTTGAGGGTTTAAGAAATGGGTTTTGTACTAGGGTCAATACAAAATTTGATTTCACGCTTTAGGGGTAGGCTAAGAAGTCCTTCAGGAATATGTCAGAAAATTAATCAACAATAGAAATATCATTCAAAACTGTGACCCTCATCCAAGACTTGGATAGTACGTCACATTGATACCTATCAACTTGCCATCGTCATTCATGACGTCGCCTACAGAAAGTCTAGCTTCGTTGCATTCCACACAAGGAAGTCACCAACGAAAGGCTCGGGGCTCTTTACTTATGGCTTAATATGACAGTGATTGACTTTAGGGTTTTAGTTGCTTGAATTTGCATAATAGGTTGATTAGGAATATGAAAGCTAACAACCTTACAAAACGCATGATGAATAGTTAACCAATTGATTCCTAAAATCACATCAAATGCAAGTATTTTCAGAGAGATAAGATCGACAGGTAACGTGAAAGTGTCGATTTGAATCAAATAAGATTTATAAATAGTGGAGGTAACGAAGGTTTCTACTAACGAAGTTTCAACCAATAAGTCAAAGTCTAACTTCTCTAGGGTCAAATTTAAACGTTGAGCGCAAGCAAGAGAGATAAAATAATGGGTAGAACCAATATCTAATAAGGTATAGACTTCGCAAGAGTTTATAATTAACTTACCCGTAATAACTTTGTTCGGGTTTCTCGACAAACACTCTCACTTAAACTACTGGATTTGACTTTGCTATAGAGTACATTCCACCCTTAATTGCTTCGTCACATTCATGATCCATGATTTGAGTCATTACTCTCCGATCCATATCGAATTGGGGTTGACCACTCTGCACAGGGTAATTCTGAATTCGATGTTGGATTCTCCCAATTGCTGTCCAAAAAGTAAAATCCATTTCATCTATTTTGGCCTTATTGGATCGGACGTCTTTTTCTACAATATCAACGCGTCGTGCGGCTTTTACCCATGCATCATCTATTCTCATTCGTTCATTTGCTTCTTCTTTCATCAGAACTTTGATCATAGCATTCTCAGATTCCAGCTCTAATATCTTATACTCTACCAAAGAGTTCTTCTGTTCAAGCGTCGCACATCGAGTAACACAATTTTGAATTATTGCATCTCTTTGCTCCACGACCGCCTTCTGTTCTTCAGCCTGCTCTTTTAACTCATGAATATGATTTTGTAATTCTAAATTTATATCATAAAATTCTTCTAATAAATTCTCCTCAGGTTCCTCTTCTTCCTCACTCTCAGCTGTTACCTCTACGACTAGCTCGGGTGCAACTATTAGTTCTTCACTCACCACGTAGATATCTCTAATTTCTTATTCGTCTGACATCACATTAACCTGGTTAGTGATTAATGGTGTCTCAACGGTCTTATTCACTCCATTGTTAACATTTTCAGCTGCCATTTTCAAACACTGCCACAAAATAAGGGTTAATTGACATATCACATATTATCCCTATACTATGACCGACCAATTAAATACCAAATAAACTTAGGTAGGTCATACTAGTGAAGGAATTTCCCGTCTCTCCCCTCCTAGTTCTTGTCTCACATCTCAGCCGGGGATCATATCCCTAAGCTTTGATACCAACTGGGACGCCCCCAAAACAGGTATACACCACCCATCTTGGGTCACCAGATACATGGTATAGAAATCCAAATACAACTTAATTATACAACAGTCGTGTAAAATACGACAAAACATAGCTGAGAGTTTAAACAAGAATATGGTCATCTAGACAATATCCACACTCAATGGAGTCCTCATTACAATTATTATCACATTATTCTGTAGAATAGTGAGGACTACTAAAGCCATTTATACTGGACCATCACTCCATTCCCCGACTCGTCCCAGCTATATTCTAATTTCCTGAAGAGAATAGTGAAAGAAAGGGTGAGCTCAACGTAAGAAATATTATGAATAAGATAATGAATAATAAATTATCCTTAGCCTTCAACAGTATAACAACTGATAGGATACAATAGACAACAAGTTTTAGATCAACAACTGCAGCAGAATAAGAAATCCATTAGAAGAGTCAAGTAGAGCATAAAATCTACTATTTTCTATGATTTAAAAAGTTTTTCATCAACTTTATCGCTGAGACTAAATTAATAAATAAACCACATCATCGAATCATCCCTGCACTACGGGCCAAGGATATTCATGTAATCATCAATGGTCATGATTATACCAAATAATCCTTGGTCATAATCATACCAACAACTGTCCATCAATGAACTACAGGCCAATGAGGACTTTTACCACATCATTCGTTACATTACGATCATGATTATACCGAATAATCCCTGGTCATAATCATACTAAGTCCATCTATGCATGTAAGCCAAAGATGACTTTAATCATAATATAAGCATGAGGATGATGACAATGACATAATAATTCAATAAAACAAGTTCAAGGATAAATTTTAAAGATTTATAATTTAATTTATCCAGAAATTAATAACGCCCAAATTGTCAACATGATATCGCTTTAGAGAGTAAAATTCAAGAATGCTCGGAAGAACATTTCCATGAAAAAGATTTGGATGAAGCGCAAATATCAAGGATATTCCACTAATTTCATGGAGTATAAAAGCCAAAACTTTAACCAACTGAGTATAATAGAATATATGAAAATACAAATGGATTTTCGCCCACCATGCGGTAATCCACGTAGACAGATCATTTCCACAATTTAATAAGGAATGAATACGAAGGATCATTCACCATGCATGCGGTAATCCACATAGACAGGTTATTCCAACAGAATAATAAAGAATGGAATAACAAAAGAATTAACCAGGCATGCGATAGACCGCACAGACAGGTTATTCCAATAGAATAATAAAGAATGGAACTAGGTCATGCGTAATCCATACAGACATGATTTTCCAATAGAATAATAAAGAACGAAACTAGGTTATGCGTAATCCGCTCAGACAAGATATTCCAACAGAATAATAAAGAACGGAACCAGGTCACGCATAATCCGCATTGACAGGATATTCCAACAGAATAATAAAGAATGGAATAACAACAAAATTCACGTGTATGCGATAGATCGCATGAGATAGGTTATTCCAATGTAATAATAAAGAATGGAATAATGAAGAATTTTACCATGTATGCGGTATCAGATATATAAAAGTTATTCCAACAGAATAATAAGGAATGGAATAACAATAGCTCTCTTCATGAATACGAAAGAAATAATACCTCTTACCTCAGAAGAAGACTGAATACTTGAATAGTGAGGTAGCAGACTTCTCTTCTTCTTTCTCTCTATAATAATTGCTCTATAGCTTTAGTGAATTGGTGAGAAATGAAGGAAGAATGAGCTTTTACTTATGGGAAAATATAGTTTCGATAATTGCACGTGTTGGGGCTAAAAATATTACAGTATAATACCTTCTTCTTTTTCTTCATTTTTAATTTAGTCCTGCAAGTATTATCAATCTTGCACCACCTCCCCTAATAGTAAATCATGTGAATTAATAGTAAATCATGTGACTCAATAGTTCTAAACATGTGAAAAAATTAATTATAGTATAGTACCTTCATCTATGCCTCCATTTTTAACTTAGTCATGCAAGTATTATCAATCATGCACTAACTCCCCTAATAGTAAATGAATGTGAATCAATAGTAATTAATTGCTCATTTATCCGGTTAATTACCCGATTGGTCAATATAACCTCTAGACATCAATTATTATTAAAATAAATGTCGATTTTCACTAACACTAATAATTCCAACACAATGGAATTATCAATTTCATCTTTAATCAACACGAACTTATTCATCATTAATATTATAACTCACAATATTTAACAACCAGGTCGTTCCCGGAAAGTAGGGCTTTCGATAAGGATTTCTCCTTATTGGCCAAGCAATTAGGTGACCAAACCTCTCCTCGATGTAACTTATAGACATTGTCAATATTGCAAATAATAACATGAATAACTTTGCCGTCTCAATTATTGATTTAATAATATAATATACAATACATATGATACTGTGACAATAATTGAATCAATAATATGAGAGATAAGATGCAGCAATTACTGTAGCAATAATTGAGTATAATTGAGTGACTTATCACGTAAGCATCAATAATCAATACCGTGTGCTACTATGCAACCACACGTATTACTGTACTTTTACTATTGAGTAGTTCAACAGTTTTAACGGTAACACTTTCGCCGTTATTTTTATAAAATGATAATTATGTCGTTTTCTAACTACGACAATACTTCCATTGTGGGGTCCACCAATGATTAGCCGTTGTACGGATATTCCCCGACAAAAAGAATATTCCCCGACCAAATGAATATTTTATAACAACTTGCATACTTTGCAAAATTTATAAATACTACCCACAACTATAACATTATATCAAATCCACACCATAATATTAAAAAAAAAAATTTCGAGAAATTTAAATCTTTATTCATAAAATTTTGGGTCTCATAGTTTGTTGTACTAATTCTTGTCCGAGTATTCGTCATTCTTCGACTTCGTCCCAACATAATGGCGTTCTGTACTTTCTCCCGTAAAGAGCTTCGTACGGTGGCATGCCGATACTCACATGATAACTATTATTATACGCAAATTCAACTAAGGGTAGGTGGTCGTCCCAATTTCCCTTGAAGTCCATCACGCAAGTTCTAAGCATGTCCTCCAGCGTTTGTATTGTCCGCTCACTTTGTCTATCTGTCTGATATGCAGTAGTCAACCTCAACTGTGTTTCCAACCTCCCTTGCAAGCTTCTCTAGAATTTTGACGTGAAACGCGGGTCTCAGTCAGAAACAATCGATACCGACACTCCATGTCGTGAAATAATTTTCTTTACGTACAGACTGGCTAATTGATTTAATCTATAGTGGATCTTGATCGATAGAAAATGCGCGGTCTTTGTAAGTCGATCTACGATAACCCAAATGGCATCTAAACCTTTCTGCGTGATTGGAAGTCCTACCACGAAATCCATCGTAATATGCTCCCATTTCTATTCCGGTATTTCCAATGGTTGTAGTAATCCACTCGGCCGCTGATGCTCTGCTTTGACTCGTTGACATGTAAGACATCTATTAACATACTCTGCAATTTCTCGTTTTAGATTTGGCCACCAAAAATGTTGCTTCAAGTCCCGGTACATCTTTGTGCCTCCCGGATGAATGGAAAACGTCGTATTATGTGCCTCGTACAAAATCTCCTCTCTTAACTCGGCTACTGCCGGTACCCACACTCTACCTTCGAATCTTAAGATATTGTTTTTATCCATTCGAAATTTCTCTTCCTCATTTTTCGTGATCCTCTTCCTGATTTTCTCACATTCTCCATCTTTCTCCTGGGCTTCTTTTATTCTATCCAACAATGTCGAACAAGCTTCTATTATAAATAACTTCTCTTCAGACCTCTCGGGTCCCTTTACCTCTATTTCCAACTTCTCCATATCTCTTATTAACTCCTCCTGAGTTGTCAGTGGAAACAATTTCTCCCTTCCTTTTCAGCTCAGAGCGTCAGCAACTACATTTGCCTTCCCCGGGTGATAAAGAATATCACAGTCATAATCTTTGATTAATTCTAACCACCTTTTCTGATGCATATTCAACTCCTTCTGTGTGAAGATATATTTCAGACTTTTGTGGTCCATGTATATCTCACATTTCTCTCCGTACAAATAATGTCTCCATATCTTTAACGCAAAAACTACTGCAGCTAACATTAAGTCATGAGTATGGTATCATTTTTCGTAATCCTTCAATTATCGTGATGTATACGCAATGACTTTGCCGTGTTACATAAGTACACAACCAAGTCCTCTATGCGACACATCACTATACACCACAAACCCTCCCGCATCATCTGGTAATGATAATACATGCGCCTCGCTTAATCTCTTCTTCAACTTTTGAAAACTTTCTTCGCACTTGTCGGTCCATACAAATTTCACCGTCTTCCTCGTCAAATTAGTCAACGGGATCGTTATCTTAGAAAAATCCTGGATAAATCTTTGATAATACCCAGCTAACCCTAAAAAACTTCTCACCTCCGTTGGGGTTCTCGGTTGTTCCCAATTACTTACTGCTTCGACCTTTTCGGGGTCTACTGAGATTCCATTCTCATCCACCACGTGGCCTAAGAATTGAACCTTCTTCATCTAGAATTCACACTTAAAAAATTTCGCATACATCTTCTCCTTTCGTAGTGCCTCCAAAACAATCTTCAGATGTTCGGCGTGTTTTTCCTCCGTCTTTGAGTAGATCAAAATATCGTCGATGAAAACCACCACAAATTTATCTAAATATGACTTGAAAACTCGATTCATCAAGTCCATAAATGCTGCCGGAGCATTCGTCAAACCAAATGACATTACTAAAAACTCGTAATGTCCATAACGGGTTCGAAATGCAGTCTTTGGTATGTCCTCATCCCGCACTTTCAGTTGGTGATATCCCGTCCACAGGTCGATCTTGAAGAAACACTTCGCTCCCATTATTTGATCAAATAAGTCGTCTATCCTTGGTAGCGGATATCTATTCTTGATCGTTACTCTGTTCAATTCTTGATAATCGATATAGAGCCTCATCGATCTGTCCTTTTTCTTAAGGAATAACACTGGTGCTCCCCAAGGAGACACACGTGGTTGAATGTAACCCTTATCCAATAACTCTTGAAGTTTTATCATCAATTCCTTCATTTCTACTGACGTCATACGATATGGAGCTTTCGAAATTGGTGTCATCCCCGGTGCTAAGCCTATTACGAATTCGATTTCTCTGTCTGGCGGAAGGCCATGCAGATTGTCCGGAAACACATCCTAAAATTCACTCACTAAGGGTATATCTTTAATCTCTATTCCCTTTTTCCGAGTATCCACGATGTAAGCTAAATAACCTACACATCCTTTCTTTAACAATTTCTTGGCCTGCAACATCGTAACGCAACACATTGCTTAAGCGATGAGCTACCATATGTGTCATCCCCAAATCCGGGTCCCAAATCACCACGGATCTGGTATACTAACTCTATAATTATTGCAGAAGATATAAAAATAAATTATTTATACAACAAAATTTACACACTATTCCCCAAGGTCGAGTAACCTTAACTTATATACAATTCATAACTTGTCTAACATATAACATTATTATCATACAATACTATTACAAATCTAGCTGCACACATTAACTTAAAGCTGGAAATGTCTTTAACCTTTTCTTGTATCCGACGTATTCGCCTTAATCTACAATGTTTATTATGATATAGTAAGGGTGAACATATGTTTGCCCAGCAAGTATAAGTTTCTTTAAGGATATATCATGATTGAAAGAATTTAAATAATAAGCTGACTATAATTCAACAATATAGTTGTGAATTAGCATGAACAAACTTGCATAGCTAAAGAACATTTAACATGAACATATCAATTATATCTGGACCGAATGGTAATGAAGGTGATCAGCCTTTCATACCTGATTAATATATGCAATATGTACAAAGTACAATTTAACAATTCTTAGACATGGCAATCAACAATGATTAACCATAAGTATATTTGAATGAAACAACTCGAGATCGAGTTAAGGAAAACTTGTCTGTTCGGTCGATTACTGTTACGCAATTGATTAAGCTTTCTCTGAAGACCTTTCTAAGCTTGATCTTTAATTTCTGACTTTGGATTCTGATCTTGGCTTGCTAATACTTGATCATGGCTCAACTTTTAACTCTCTCTCACTCTAGATTTTCGAAATGGATGAGAGAGAATGGCTTAGCAAGTTTGAGAAGTAAAGTAAGATTTCTTACTTACTTAAATCTTTGATTTTTAATTCAATTTATCTATTCTTGCTAGGTGGCACTTACAAATCTGATCTTGGAAGATTTTAAGGCACATGGGATAAGCTAGCTTGATGACTCACAAGATTTTGTAAAATCTTTTACTTAACTTTTAAGTAAAAGGGTATTTTTATCTTTTCCCCCATAACTTGAAGGGTATTTTGGACATTTCCATTTTATCTCATAACATTTTACACTTAACCAAATAAAGTTAACTTTTAAATTCCAAAATTAGGGTTTTGAATATCCGAATTAGGGTTTTGGATTCCCGAAACTAGAATTAGGGTTTTCGATCCGATCGTTAGGGTTTCTAACAGTTCGTTAGTGTTTTCTAACTTAACCTTGATATTCTTAACATAACTTTAGGTTTTGTTATGAACATAACTTATCTCATCAATAATTGATCTCTATCCACAAATTGTTCACATAAACTAACATTGTACACATATAAGTTCACATATACCGACTCATATACACTTAAATACTTAATCGTGATAATCTTTACCAAAAGATTTTAAATCCACCAAAATCTTATACCTCATTACCAGACTATCACTTACAGTCTACCAAATTATTCAAGTCTTATCCAAGAATTTTGAAATTCTTAAAATTCCTTTACAGAACTGTCAATTCCATACACTTAATTTCAGTCTAGGTTCTAATATTGAACCTTGAATCAATCAATTATGATTTTAATAATTTTCTAAACTCTCGGGTTGTCACATTCACCCCTTCTTCTAAGAATTTCGTTCCCAAAATTCAACTTACACCTTACACCATACTGCGTACACCATTCATACACATCATTACCTGCTACCCAATACACCACTCACAAGAGTAAAAATTTTCAAATTATGCTGAGGAGTTATATAGACTATTGTCTGTCATTTTCGCAAAGGTTTTATGGAAATTCATCTGCAAACCGTTATAACTTACGGACATAGTGGGTGATTAGCCCGTTATGCTCTGTACTGATCAAGTACTACTGGTCGGAACCATTTTCTTGGTCCTCTTATCCGCCTTGGGCGCATAAAATTTTCTTACCTCAGTCTTATTGGATTCCGCACCAAAACAATTTGGTTCGGGAATTTTTTTCAATGAACACTTAGAGTTGTCATAACATTAGTCTAGCTGAATCGAATAGCGTAGACTCATATCAATAATCAATTTCAATCGATTTATGAATGTGTATAGCCAAATGCCGTTAGCAAGTTAAATTTTGAAAATTGTTTGAAAATGACGTTATGATGCCGTACTGTATTTAAAAGTCTATTTGAGGATGCCGTCATTGTATGACTTTGTCATAACACATCATACAATAGTGGAACAATGATTTTTAGATCGAATTCACACTAAGTATTCCTGTATTTATAACTCTATCAACTTTTTATCATCTTTGCACCAGGTTACATGGTACATAAGTGATAAATAAAAATATATTTTGATATTTCAAATCATTATCGTCTAGCCGAATCAAGTAGCATAGACTACACTTTAAACCATTCAAAATCATTACAAAAATATATATATATATATATATATATATATATATATATATATATATATATATATATATATATATATATTCAAAAAGCACATAGTGCGTATTTAGCTTGATGTCAAAATTTGGAAGTCTAGGAGTTTTGGAAAACTTATGTCTCTACTAATAATCATTTGCTTAAACAGTCTATCTATTCCTATTATCCTTAATACTCCATTCACACATGACTATTTCCAGTTCGTCAAACCACACTCATGAGTTCAGGAACTTTCCACAATCATACGAGTTTAAGAACTTACCCTAGTCAGACCTTTGGCGTCCATTCGCTGAGGGGTTCATAAACATTTCATATAACTATGAGTCACGAACGTAAAATAAGTATAAGTTTTAAGAACTCGTACTTAACCTTATATTCTCTACCTATAACCTATCTATCTTTTATATACATGAGAAAGGAATCACCCTCTTAACATGCATATAACAAATAGCGCGACACAGACATTTCAATGATTATCAGTACCAGAAACTAAGTGGTTGTTACACCAAGTACAATTTAACTCCCATACGAAGAATCATATAACTCAGTTGCTAACATGCATCCTCAATTGAAATCCCCACCTAATCTTAATTCCCTTCTCAATACGAATTTCATTCAACTCGTATTCATAATCCTTTCCTGAATCTGTACCAATTCATAGTACAACTGACACACAACAATCTTTGCTGTAAACTTTTTAATCATTCACTTGATCCTTCTCCATACTATAACCTTATCAGATCACGGGGTGATCTCATCGTATATATTACGATTCATTTCTATTCCTTGATCGTTTTGTTTTACGATCTCCTATTCCTGTACATTTAGTCTTTTAGACTCTATCTATCCACCATTACTGTTCAACTTTATTACCAGAGTTAGGGAACTCTGTGTCTTTACAACTCGTCGAGATTCATCTTTGAATCTTACTAACCAACTAACTCTATGTGAGTTATCCTAAATCACCGCGGTTATTGGTCTCAGGTATTCCTACCTAAGGTTCATAACCAACAACTTTGATACCAACTGTAGCATCCCCAAATTCGGGTCCCAAATCACCACGGATCTGGTATACTAATTCTATAATTATTGCGGAAGATATAAACATAAATTGTTTATACAATAAAATTTACACACTATTCCCCAAGGTCGAGTAACCTTAACTTATACACAATTCATAACTTGTCTAACATATAACATTATTATCATACAATAACATTATTATCATACAATACTATTATAAATCTAGCTGCACACATTAACTTAAAGTTGGAACTGTCTTTAACCTTTCCTTGTATCCGACGTATTCGCCTTAATCTGCAATGTTTATCATGATATACAAGGGTGAGCATATGTTTTCCCAACAAGTATAAGTTTATTTGAGGATATATCATGATTGAAAGAATTTAAATAATAAGCTGACTATAATTCAACAATATAGTTGTGAACTAGCATGAACAAACTTGCATAGCTGAAGAACATTTAACATGAACATATCAATTATATCTGGACCGAATGGTAATGAAGGTGCTCAGCCTTTCATACCTGATTAATACATGCAATATGTACAGAGTACAATTTAACAATTCTTAGACATGGCAATCAACAATGATTAACCATAAGTATATTTGAATGAAACAACTCGAGATCGAGTTAAGCAAAACTTGCATGTTCGGTCGATTACTGTTACGCAATTTATTAAGCTTTGTCTAAAGACCTTTCTAAGCTTGATCTTTGATTTTTGACTTTGGATTCTGATCTTGGCTTGCCAATACTTGATCATGGCTCAACTTTTAACTCTCTCTCACTCTAGATTTTCGAAATGGATGAGAGAGAATGTCTTGGCAAGTTTGAGAAGTAAAGTAAGATTTCTTACTTACTTAAATCTTTGATTTTGATTAAATGTATCTATTCTTGCTAGGTAACACTTACAAATCTGATCTTGGATGATTTTAAGGCAGATGGGATAAGCTAGCTTGATGACTCACAAGATTTTGTAAAATCTTTTACTTAACTTTTAAGTAAAAGGGTATTTTGGTCATTTCGCACCCACTAAGGGTATTTTTGTCTTTTTTCCTATAACTTGAAGGGTATTTTGGACATTTCCATTTTATCTCATAACATTTTACACCTAGCCAAATAAAGTTAACTTTTAAATTCTTAAATTAGGGTTTTGAATATCCATATTAGGGTTTTGGATTCCCAGAACTAGAATTAGGGTTTTCGATTTGATCGTTAGGGTTTCTAACAGTTCGTTAGTGTTTTCTAACTTAACCTTGATATTCTTAACATAACTTTAGGTTTTGTTACGAACGTAACTTATCTGATCAATAATTGATCTCTATCCACAAATTGTTCACATAAACTAACACTATACACATATAAGTTCACGTATACTGACTCGTATACACTTAAATACTTAATCGTGATAATCTTTACCAAAAGATTTTAAATCCACAAAAATATTATACCTCATTACAAGACTATCACTTACAGTCTACAAAATTATTCAAGTCTTGTCCAAGAATTTTGAAATTCTTAAAATTCCTTTACAGAATTGTCAATTCCATACACTTATTTTTAGTCTAGGTCCTAATATTGAACCTTGAATCCATCAATTATGATTTTAATAATTTTCTAAATTCTCGGGTTGTCACACCATAAAACACTACCTTAGACTTACTCGAAGTCTGAAGGTTTACACATTTGTTCTGACAGTCAATTACTGTTGCATGGTTATATAACCAATCCATCCCCAGTATTACGTCAAATTATCCTAGTCTAATAGGAATCAAGTCTACGCTCAGTTCATGTTCTCTAATGTTTGCGCGACAATTTTGATAGACGTATTTTGCCGGGATTATTTCCTTATTCGCAACTTCTATATTCAAAGGATCTTCTAAACGTTCACGGGATGTACTAAGTTTACTAGCAAATTCTTCGGATATAAAAGAATAGGTGGCACCCGGATCAAATAATACATAAGAATTTATATTATTGATTGGGATTATACATGACACCACGTCCTTTGTAGCTACTACGTCCTGGACGGTCATGTTAAAGGTTCGGGCGGTCGATCGGTTGGGTTGCGCAGGTCCACCAATCATTAACTTACTTCCTCCTCCTTGGCTTCCGCCAGCTCCATCGCTTCCTTTCTTCGGGAAATCCTTTATCTGGTGCTCTGTTGATCCACAAGAAAAACATCCACTATTCTTCTTTGGTTTTGGGCAATTTGGGGATATGTGCCCCTCCTGACCGCAATTATAGCAGGTGTTCTTTCTCTTCTAACACTCTCCCTGATGACTTCTTCCACATTTGTTACAACCTTCAGTCCTTCTCTTGAAGTTTCCCTGGTGACTCCCACCTTGATTATTATTTTTGTTGTTATTGTTGTTATTCTCCCATTTCCTTTTTCCAAATTTACTTCCTCCGCTGCTGCTTCCTCCACGATACTCACTACCAGTGTTCTTGTTCTTCTTCTCCTTATGATATAGACTTAAGGCCTCACTGCCACCTTCCGCAATGATTGCCTTCTCCAATAACATTGTAAAGGAATCAATCTGGAAGACTGATACCTTATTATACAACCACGGCTTCAACCCTTTCTCAAAATGTCTCACCTTTCTTTCCTCATCCACAACTTGGTGCTCCGCAAATCGCGCTAGTTCATTGAACTTAGCTGCGTATTATGCCACCATCATATCACCTTGTTTTAACTATAGGAACTTCACTTCCATCCTACTCTTCATACTCTTCGAGAAATAGTTCTCGAAGAACAACGTTGTAAACCTCTCCCATGTTATCGTTCCTTCTCCCGCTCTCTGCTGATTGGTTTCCCACCAATAGTTCGCTTCTCCCCTTATCATGTATGTGGCAAATACTGTCTTCTGGTCTTCACCCATGCGAGCTATAGTGAAGGCCTTCTCGATCTCCTTGATCAAAGTTTGCGCAACTATTGGGTCAGTGGTTCCCGTGAACTCCGAGGGTCCTACACTCTTAAAATCTTTGAAGGTTGTTACTGGGACAACTTGGGGAACGGGTGGTATGGGTCCGTATCTTCCCCTCAGAGCTACTCCCAATAAATCTACTAGTCTCTATATCAGATGTATTGGACCTCTCTCATCATTAACTGACTCTTCTGGGACAAGTATTCTATGTCTGGGCGGCATTTTCTGCATCACAAAATTTTCTCTGATGGTCCTCGTCCCTCAACTTCTGGAACGCAGAATCCCTCTCCTTAGCCTCAGCCTCAAGATCCTCTACTGTACATCCTAACTTTAATATCTGCTCCTCATATTCTCCTAACATTCGATCCTCAAAAGTAGCCTTGTCGGAGTCCTCCAAAGGCTCGGACTACTCCTCAGGGTCAGACTCTTCGGGTAATGGCTCCATCTCGTCCTCCTCATCATCATCATCAATAGGGGCCGCTCCTTAAATAGGCTCCGCTATCAATGGTGCCTCATAGACTACGTGGATATCATGCGGCTCCTCCTCTACTACTCGGCTAGGTCCTCCCATGTCAGTCATCCTACAATCACCAACATAAGACAAGACAAACAACAACTCCATCAGAATGTTAAATAAACATAAGTTCATTGTATAGAACGAAGTTACATTTCATAACACACTAAGTCTCTCAAGGAAAACTCTACATGAGTTTTATCTCCATACTAACTTCTAAGTTCTCCTAAGTTATAACCTAAGGACACTCGCTCCTAAGGTTTATAACTAAAGCTTTGATACCAACCTGTGACGCCCCCAAATTCAGACCTCCACTTGGTCACTCGAATTTGGTTCATCACGTTCTCATGGTAATACCATAATAACTAAAATAACACATTCACAACGGAAAGTCTAATTTAGAATAATATACAATGATTTATTATAATTATTCCCCCATGTCTCGCAACCTACAATACTTAATAGATTACATAATAATATCGAATAAAGACTTATTACATAATCCTACTTAAGTTTAACCTAGTCTGAAGACAGTCTTAACACAACATAATAGTCTTAAACATAAAAAGGGACAAGCTAGTCGGTAGCCTTGCCCTCGCCCTTGTCTTGCCCAGAGACACTTCCCTATTCTGCCTTAACTGAAGGTTTTAAATAAGTAAGGATGAGCACAAATTTCCCAGCAAGTAATATACAACAAGGGTGATGGATATAATATCATAAGTTTGAATTATCGAAGTATCATCTTTAAGATAGTTCAGAGTTTCAGAATAATATCATGAATAATGAATATCAATAATTCTTGGAATAAGAACGGTAATTCAATATAAATCAACAGATATATATGAATTCAAAGACTATCAATGTATCCAACTGGATAAAATAACTTATACTGAGTAGTCTCTAAGGACTGTTGAACATCTACTAGAATTACCAATATTAAAGTGATAACCCAAAAGAATCAAGTACTATAGATGATCAGTCTACAATACTCTAAGTTATGCATAACACCACAATAATGCCCATTCATGTGTTGGGGTTTCCAACAACATACACTCCCCTTACCATAAGGGTTGTTCAACTCAGTTTTCAAGATTTCCGCACCAGTCAATTGGTTTGGACAGTTTTATAAACATGCATATAGTCTAGCCGAATCAAATGGCATCGACTCTTTCACAATATTCAAGAACAATACCAAGTCCAACATGAATAATAGTTTTCACAAGAATTTCAACATACTTGTTTAATGGAATGAATAAGTAGAATAACTTGCATTCAAGGATATAAGGTTCGGATACTTGCTCAAGTAAAAGAGTAAGAATTTAGGAACTTGCACAATCAAAGAGTGAAGTTCAAGGAAACTTTAACAATGTAAAGGATAGTTTAAATACTTGCCTTAAGCGTAGTTTATCCACGTTAATAAATCAACACTTTCGAATCCTAGTATAATGTATTATAAGTACAAGATGCTCATTAGCTAACACATTCATTAATCAAGTTTGACGCGATTCAAGTATGCACATATGGTATAAAATCAGATTATAGATTAAGAATTATCAAACAACTAGTCATTTTCATAAGTAAATTACGAATACTCAAGGTTAAGTCCTTTTTACCCATGGACATTCCTATTATGAGGCAAACACCATTATATCATTTAAGCATCACTTATAAACATACATCAGTAGGTTTAAAACCACTTTTAGCAATATAGGCATCATATAAGTTAGTTATTCAAAATCAAAAATTACCAACTCAGATTTTCAGATCAAGCATGCATTGGCTAAGTTTAGGCCAAAGCAGCTATGCATACTAATAACCAAGCCAAGACTCTCATTCGTCATTTTATGGTTTTCGGGTCATTGAATACACAATCACACATAATATATTTTGTCATGTTAAAGGCCTTCTCATACTCCTAAAGTCAATCTAGGTTCCTTCTTTCATAATAAAATTCTAAATTAATCATTTCAACAATTTAAGTCCATTCAAGGTAATGAAACTACAAAGTCTATCATGCTTGCTCTCTAAAAATACAAGGTAGTTATAACACTCATTTTAGGCATGCTTGTGAGTATTCATAACACATATGATAAATTAACACCGCTTTAGTTAAAAATATGCTTCGTTCATGCTTTTCTTGAAATATGATCCACAAGAATGGTATATATATGTTTATACTACATGAGTGAGCCTAAGAGTATCACCAACATGTTTATAAAGGTCAGATTCTACCTTTCAAAGTAGTGCATTAATATTCGCTTCAAAAGTCGTATTTTCTTTTGTAAAGTTTACTAATTAGTTCAACATGTTCATGCTTGCTTACTAATCACATAAACACCATCTAAAGGTTTATTCATGCATTTCTAAGTCATATTCACATGCTTCCAAAGTCAGTATACATACATGGCATACATATATATTAAGTTCGTTTCTAAAGTCATAAATCCATTTTAAACTATAGACCTTCGTTAATCATGGATGCTAGTCTAAACATGCTTACATTAGGTTAATATATCTACATATACTCCTTACACATGCTTGCATGCTAGTATAAGCCATATTAGTTGATCATTACTTAGAAGGTTTTAAAAATAAAAACTCCAATCTGAACTTCGGTTTACAGAATCTGCTGGGCTGCTACTCCAATGTTAATCCGGTGGCAATTTGCAAGGCGTATCGTCGTTTAAGCCAGGAACAGTTTGCGTCGGCAGGAAATTAGTCCAAACACAGAAATTACTCATGAATTCGTTCCTAAACACTCATGTATCAGTTTAAACATGCTCATATGGTTATATAACAACTATATGGACATTACCCAACCTCATTAACATCCAATTCCACAAAATCAAGAATTTGAATTTCATTACTCACGAACTCTGTTTAACAGAAACTGAAAATGGAAAGTAAGGAATGGAATTATACCTCTAAATTGTGAAAGGAACTTGCTCCTAATGAACTCTTAAGCTCTTAGAACACTTGTATGCTCACAATCTCCTACTTAGCAATTATCAGATAACTCCAAGCAACACCAACTGATAAACATGTCTGCTATTTATTGAAGAGTTTTGGACTGGACCTTTGAGTTACACAAGATTGGAATCCATGGTGCAATGAAATGAAACAATGGTTGCTCAAGGGTTGGCCAACCACCCAAAACTTAGCCATCATCTCCTAGAGCTAGCCTTTTGGAAGAATACGCATTCTAGCTTTGAGCTACTATTCATGTACTTGGTGACACTAAATTTGGGACAAGAGAGAAAATCTCAGCAATCTTGTTATCTAGGCTTGGTTTGGTCTATTTAATTCCCATAATTAAATCTTAATGTACAATTGTTACCGTATTAGGAATTTAGGGATTAATTATACACTCACATCATATAGTCCATGTACATTAAATACATGTAATAAAATATCGCAGTTAAGCATTATTATCCGGGTAGTTCCATAATTATCTCTACTACTCACATAACAACATTATAGCTTATGTCACAGTATGATTTAACATTTCAAGGTAGTAGATGTTATGCAACATACATATAATCTATGTTCAGTCTATTTTAATGTTTACTCACATGCATATTGTTACATACACATTTCATGATATATTTATACCATTTAATTTCAATATGCTTAATCACATTGCTTCATACAATATAGTTTCATACAACTTAATATATAGTCACATAAATGTCACACTACACTATATAGTATAATGTATTATTGCTCACATGCACATAACTGTTAATCTCATATTATTATATTAATAACTTATTTATTTATGTCAAATAAATAAATTATTCATTTCCTTGATTAATTAACACCAATATTAATTAATCCAATCATCATTGATTAATGTATTTACGGATTTCCATACTCATTATTTATATATAATTCTTATTATACTTATAAATATATTGCAATTAATAGTAATCACATATTATTAGTTAATTACCAAGTAATCAATATTCTACCACAATTAATTAATATTAATCAATGGTTTACTTAATAATTCCTTCATCAAACATAACGTACTTTATTTCATGGTTTATCAATGTCACACATATCACATAATTGTTCCATTTAATTTCTAAAGTAGAAAAATTAATTTTTCTCCAATCGACCATTTCGGCAATTCATTGCCGCTTTTATCTTCATTGGGATGGCAATGCTATTGCACTACTACAACGATGTCAAACCGGTTTAGATTCAAGCAAGTGTCAACCTTTATCTCCCTACTGGTTTACACGACATGAATTCATGTCCACATGAGTGATATTATAAGTCTAAGAGCGCAGTGATTACCTATGTGAAATCACATGATCATACACGATTAATCTTCCTAATTCCCATTTTAACTTGCTTAGTGAATTTCCTCGTTTCACAATATTCCACACAAGGCATTTCACAATTCTTATTGTCAATTCACACTTCTCAATACGTATTAATCTAATATGAATCAATCGAATTATTCCACTTTCAAAACATCATACTTATATTCACATAAATATTATTTCCATTAATATTTTCATTTAATAATATGTGGAAATTCTCGGGTATTACAACATCTGTTAGTTGTTGGGCGGCTATGCCCCATTTCTCTGTATTTTCCAGCTGTATACAGAGATGATGTATTAGATGATGATATACTTAGGAATGTATATACTATTTTCCATTCCCTACATCATATTTCCATATATTGTTTATCATACATATATTATGTTATGCATATGTATGTCTAGAGATGTTCAGTATTGACCCCTAGATGGTCTTATGACACGACCCACACAGATGTCTTCCTCGACAGTTAGCCGCATTAATCACACCCCACCCGTATTGGTAGCCTCATGTTTGAGATCGTGGTATGATAGTTTGTCACCACCAGATCGGGTGACTGTAGACCAGCTATTGCGGCACTCCATGATCCTCCTGATGTTCCAGGTTCCTGTGGGTTTTGTAGAGGGCATGCTGGAGCACTGGGTACCGGATAGGCAGGTATTCTAGTTCGAGACCCAGGAGTTGACTCCTACCTTAGAGGAGTATGAGCGGTTGACGGCTTTGCCACTGGACATGCCTTGCACTCGGATGGCTGTAGGGGATATGAGCCGATAGTTTATGACTCTCACCGGGTTGAGGCATTGAGTAGCCTAGGATAAAATCACCACTGGGCATGTAGTGTCCTAGCATTTTTTGATAGACATATTTGGCTCATTGGACAACTACGCATAGCACTCTGGGGATTTCACCACATCGGAGGATCAGTGGCGTATTGCCAGAGTAGATATACTCATGATGTGTGTAGTGACTTATTTGTACATGCCACTGTATATGGATCATCTAGACATCGGTGTAGTTATGGCAGTGTGGGCTCTCAGGGAGAGACGTACCATTGTACCAATGATTGTGGCAAAGACATTGAGGTCAGCCATGTATTGCCACACCCATTCTACAAGGTTATTTACAGGCAGCTCGGTCTTGCTGTATGTGTGTTTCATGTCACACTTGAGACCAATTAGCACATTTCGACGTCATGGGTACTGATTTTTCCCATGAGATATCTATATCTTACTCCTTTCAGCCAGCGAAGTATACATATGGTGCATCATGGTCGGTGTTCTTGGCAGGTATCGAGGATCCATTTGACATTTTGCTGTGATCAGGGCTTAGTTCCCCCTAAAGCTTCATTACTCGTGCACCTGGCATGTATTATCTTTATCTAGTTGGTTTGAGGGGCATGCCCACGTATCACCCACTAGCTGTGATGGCACAGTTTGACCAGTTTTAGGATATTCATCCTTTTGAGGGGGTATTGGGTCAGCATTTGTCTTCTCGGTATTTGTCAGCAGAGGATAAATTTAGAGTGTATGCCTGTTAGGCTCAGCGTGAGAGGGCTGAGTTTCTCATTAACCATCCGGGTCATTCTACAGAGTATTCTGCATTGATGGAGGTAGAGATTACATCAGCCAGGGTTATATCGACTATGTCGGGGATTGATTTTGATAGTGGGGAGCCCATAGAGGACATTGATTCTCCCACTAATGAGGAGCTATTTGCTGGGTTTACAACAGCTCTTATTGATTCTCCCAGTATGACTGCTACTGTGACCCCGTATTTGGCATAGTATTTAGAGCAAAGTCTGCATCTAGCGACATATGAGAGAGATCAAGCTAGGGCCTTGATGTTGACAGCTTTTTCTGGGAGAGATGCCACTCTAGTTGAGAGAGATGATGCTTTAGCTCGTAGAGATACCGCTATTGCCGAGTGGCACGAGGTTAAATCATCTAGAGATGCAGTTGTGACTAAGAGGGATGGCACTATATCTACCCGAGATGCCGCTATCACAGATAGTAATTCCTTGAGGTTTAACACTACTGATATGATTGCAGTGATGAACACCTATATTGATGAGCATAGTGTCACCTTGTAGTTGGCTGTGGATCTCTTGGCTCGCATTAATACCCTTAGGCAGGAGCTCATAGAGTTACCCCCTTCTTCTAAGAGGTATGCCATGTTGGATTTGATAGCACGTATATCCACTGGATTATAGATGGGCTTGTATTTTCCTGAACATACTAGTTTAGCCATTTTTGTCATGTACAATACACATTGTATATATCAAACAACATTATATATGGTAGAGAAATATATTTTGATTCACTTCCCTTTTAGTTATACCTTATTACTTGCTTGATATTTACATGTTTCTTTAGGGCTTTTGATCTTGATGTATTCTGAAGACCCCTTTGATGGACGAACATTGAGATGTCTCAGGATTTTTCAGAATGGATCGTTAATCTATGTGTATTCCCTACCCTTTGGTGTCTTGGGACTGGTTTATGTATGTGGTTATGGAGAGGAGTGTGGCTTACCTCTCTAAGGTTGATCGCACAACAGATGGTCAACAATACTCCTTTATATGGGGGAGCCCAGGTAGTTCCATCTCTTATGGATTGGTGTTTCTCTTTGAGGATTCAACCACAACTTAGATGGTCGCCGATTCTCCCATTTGTGTCGGGAGACCAGGTAATTCCATCCCTTTGGTCTGAGCCAATGAAGTGTGGTGGATTGAAATATTTGAAGGATGATCCCAGTATCGCTGACAAGTTTTTGTGTTTTGGTAGGGGTAAGACCAAACCATGAAGGGCTTCCTACGTACTCCCATTGAGAAGGGGAGATCAGGTCTGCGTAGTTCGAACCTGGTGTGAAAGGTTCAAAGTTGTATGTGAAATTGGTGTAGAGATGTTTTTTGTTTTTTCTGTGGTGAGACCGAACAATAAAAATGGCTGCCTATGTACTCCAGTGTATTGAGGAGGTTAGGTCTGCATAGTTCGCCCCATGTATAGTGCAGACTGCAGATGAAAGGTTTTATCCCTAGTGGGACAAACTGAAGGTGTGAAAGGTTTAATCCCTGGTGGGATAAACTGAAGGTGTGAATGGTTTTGAAAACCTGAGTTGAGTGATGGATCTGATGATCCAGAACTAGGCTGCTGGTTGGAAGGAATGTTTGTCCTTGATGGGAAAAACGAAAGTGAAGAAGGGTTGTATATAGTGAGAAAGATTTTGGAAACCTGGATTAACTGGGGATCTAGCAATCCAAACCCAGGATGTTGGTTTGCTGGTAACTTCAAAAATAGTGCCGTTTCATGGTGTCCGAGTTGATGAGTTACGAAAATTCATCGCCATCCATTTCTTGTAATCTAAGGGCTCCTCTTGTCAATACCTCCTTGACAATAAATGGGCCTTCCCAGTTTTGGGTGAATTTTCCTTTGGATTGATCATGGTTGTCAAGGACTTTCTTCAAGACCAAGTCATGTTGTTTAAATTGTCGTAGCCGAAATTTCTTGTTGTAGGATCTAGTGACCCTTTGTTGATATAACTGACCATGGAAAATAGTTGTGGCCTGCCTTTCATCTATTAGAGATAATTTGTGATACGAATCTTATAACCATTGGTCTTCATCCAGCTGAGCGTCTATCAACACTCTGAGGGATTCCATTTCAACTTCTATAGGGAGCACTGCTTCCATTCCATAGGTTAATGAGTAGGGGGTTTCCCTAGTGGAAGTGCGCATTGACGTTCTGTAGGCTAATAGAGGCAGAGGCAACGGGTCAGGCCATCCTTTGTGATTGGCGAACATCTTTTGCATGATCTTTTTGATATTCTTGTTAGCCACTTCCACAGAACCATTCATCTTTGGACGATAGATGACGGAGTTGAGATGTTTAATGTGGAATTTACTGCAGAACTCCTCTATTATTTGGTTGTTGAGGTTTTTAGCATTGTCTAACATAATCTCCTCTGGTTGTCCATATCGATAAATGACATTATTTTTGATGAAACCAATGATAACTTCTTTAGTAACCCGGGGGAAGGAGGCTGCTTCTACCCACTTGGTGAAGTAGTCGATCATGGTGAAGATAAATCGATGCTCGTTACTGGCTCTGGGCTCGATGGGCCCGATCACGTCAATTCCCAACATTGAGAAGGGCCAGGGCGAACTCATATTGTGGAGCTCTTTTGGAGGGGCGTGGATAGCATTCCCATGAATTTGGTATTGCTGACATCTCTTGACAGGATCATCACAGTCAGCCTTGAGAGAGAGCCCGTAATGCCCTGTTCTTAGGATTTTCTTGACATGTAGAGGGCCTCTCATGTGTGGGCCACATACTACACAATGGATTTCATCCATGAGCCTCTGAGCTTGGTCTTTGTCTAGACATCTGAGAAGACCTAGTCCTACATCTCTTTTGAAGAGTGTGTCTCCGTTCAGGAAAATTTTTATAGCCATTCGATGGATCCTCTTTCTTTTAGCTGGACTTACCTCAGCGGGTGTAGATCCATCTCTCAAATACTCCTTGATATGCTGATACCAAGGGTGTTGGATGGGAGGCAGTTCATCCGATACTTCTCCAATGTAGTTCCCATAGGCTAGAGCCTTTTGCAGGGTAAATGTGATATTTGGAATGTTTTCCTTATCAAGTATGTTAATTAAGGAGGCCAAAGTTGCTAGTGCATCCGCAAAGTCATTCCTATTTCGAGGAATGTGGAGGAATGATATTTCTTCAAACTTCGAAGCCATCTGTATAACCTGCCGATGGTAAGGCAGGAAATGTAGCTCTTTGGTGTGATAGATCCCAGTGGTTTATCTGATTACCAATTCAGAATCTCCAAAGAAAGTTAACCGTCTGATGCCCATTGATTGGGCAAGTTTCAATCCCATGATATAGTCTTCATACTCAGCTATGTTGTTGGTGCTGACAAACTGCAATTTGATGGTGACAAGATACTGCTCCCCCGTAATGGATACTAGAATTACTCCAGCTCCAGAACCTTCCATGTTTACGGCACTATCAAAATACATCTTTCATGGTTGGTGCGTATCGTCCTGATGGTGTTGTTGAACTGTCATTACCCCTTCATCGGGGAAGTATGTTTCCAAGGGTTTGAAATCCGCTGAAGGTGCGGTAACCAGTTGATCCCCAGTTCCTCGACCTTTGACCGACTTTTGCATCACGTAGACGAAGTCAAATTATTGTAGGATCAACTGCCATTTCGACAGTCGATAATTTAACATGGGTTTACTGAACACATACTTGAGAGGATCCACGCGAGATATGAGATGGGTTGTGTGACCATGGAGATAATGCTGTAATCTCATGGAAGCCCATGCTAAAGCACAACAAGTTTTCTCAATCAGAGTGTACTTATGTTCATTGTTGCAAAATTTGTTGCTGAGGTAATAGATAGCTCATTATTGGCCTTTATCATCTTTTTATCCCAGCATGTAGCCCATAACATTGTCATTGATTGACGGGTACATGAACAGGGGAACACCATCCCTGGGAGGTACTAAAACAGGAGCTTTGACTAGCTGCTATTTGATTGTAAGGAAGGCTTTCTGACACTCATCATTCCATTTCATGGAGGAGTTCTTCCTTAGCAGCTTGAAGATAGGCTCACAGGTTGCTATGAGTTATGATATAAATTGGCTGATGAAGTTGATTCTTCCCAAAAATCCCCGTATTTCATTCTCTATCTGATGTATGGGCATTTCCGTGATGGCCTGGATTTTTGTGGGATCCAGCTCAATCCCTTTATAGCAAACTAGGAATCCTAGCAACTTACCTTATTTAACACCAAAGGCGCACTTGGCTAGATTCAACTTCAAGTTATACTTATGCAACCTGTTGAAAATCTTTTTGAGATGATCTAGGTGGTCTTCCTCCCTGCGGGATTTGACAATAATGTCATCCACATATATTTCTATCTCTTTGTGTATTAGATCGTGGAAAAGAGCCATCATGGCTCGCTGATAGGTAGCTCCGGCATTGATGAGGCTGAACAACAACCGTCTGTAGCAAAAGGTTCGCCAAGGAGTGATGAATTCAGTTTTCTCATGATCTTCTTCAGCAACCATGATTTGATGGTACCCCGTAAAGTAGTTAGCAAAGGAGTACATGTCATACTGAGATGTATTTTCAATGAGTATGTGGATGAATGGCACGTGAAAGCTATCTTTGAGACAAACTTTATTCAGATCCCTATAATCCATGCAAACTCTCACCTTTCCTCTGGGTTTAGGCATGGGGACTATGTTGGATAACCACTCAGGGTATGTTGACACCATGATGATGTCGGCTTGAAATTGTTTCACAATTTCTTCTTTTACTTTTAAACTCCACTCAGGTTTTAATCGCCTGAGCTTCTGCCTGACTGGCTTGAATCCCTCTTTGATGGGGAGACAATGAATGACAATGTCAGTGGACAAACCAACCATGTCTTCATGAGACCATGCAAACACATCTTGGAATTGGCTCAATAGAGTAACCATGTCATTCCTTTGGTTTGAAGTAAGGTTCGTACCAATATGGATTTGTTTGGGGTTTTTCTGAGGTTCCAAGGTTAAAAGAGGTGGTTTGATCAAGATTTGTTTTGGGTTTATCTTCGACCCATTCTTTGGTCTCCTAAGGTATCTCATAGTCCTCTTTTATTTCCATCAAGTCTGAGTCCAACTTTACATCAAAGTTACAGTCCTTATAGAGATTAAGCACCTCATTAACAAGTTTAGGCACATCTAACTTTAGAGTCCTGAAATAAAATGTTTTCACTTAATATATAAAACCGTTCAATCATACAAGGTGTTAGCATGAAATGACAAAAACAACTGCTAATACTATACAACAAAAGTAGGTAGTTATGGTTATCTATAGAGGAGAGGGAGTTTCTGCCCTTTTTGCCCTTGTCAGCAAATGCAAGGAGTGCTGCTCCAACTGCCAAGGGTGAAGTCCTAGTGGACAGCTGTGATGAAGGGGCTATTGTCATCCTCCTTCTCTTTAATGATGACCATAATATATATGGACAATCATCATCTGGGATGTCTCTATTCCTACCCTCCGTATGGACCAGGATGTGCATGTTTTATAACCGCCTTGCAATATCTTATTTGCGTCTCTGATCCTTTTCCTCTGCTTCGGGGTCTGGAATCAGGACTTCCTTTCCTTTGACCAGTATCGGCTTAGGAAATAGCATGGCTATCACAGGGGCAGGGACATTTAATAAAGGCCATACAGGAGTATCACCTGTAGGTTTAGGCAGACGCCTTGTAGACGAAGGAACCGATTTATGCTTATGAGGGTTCCTGTGACTGGACCTAGGTGAATAGCCTAGTCCGGCTGTCCCCGTCTGACTAGGAACTTGAATTGGGCACTTAATGCCCTGATGATCCTTTCCTAACCCATGTACTGGTTGAAAGCCCAAGGATATCATCTCTTGACTTGCCGATATTACCTCGGCAGAAACTCTGGGTATTCGAGGTGGCACCCCAATGGGTTGATAGCGAGTGTTGCTCACCTCAAGGGCTTGGAAGCTGACAGGCTCAACTTCTGCATTGAAACTGATGAGTGGTATATATCCTTGAACATGAAATTCTAGCTCCACATTAATATTGACCAGACTACTGTTAATGATGTATTTGAGCTATTGATGAAGGGTGGACGGGATTGCTTCAGCCATATGAATCCACGGTCTTCCCAAAAGTAGGTTGTATCCTGTAGTGATCTTAAGCACATGAAAGGATACACAGAATGTTTGTGGCCCAATCTCTACTGGTAGTTCAATCTCTCTGATAATATTTCACCGAGATCCATCAAAGGCTTTGATGATTGTATGGCTGCTTTGAATCCTGTTGAGATTGATATTCATTTTCTCCAATGTGGCATAGGGGCTGATGTTCAGGGATGATCCTCCATCTATCAGAACTCCTCCTACCACATATCCAGAGGACACAACTGTTATGTGCAATGGTTTGCAATGACCCGTCCCTTTGGGAGGTATGTCATCATCTGTAAGACCCCAACTTTTTATAAATGAAATTGAATTTCCTCTATTTTGAAATAGTAAGGGTTGATTTGATTAATGTGGTTAGTTGTGGGTAAAATGTGCAAATATCTTAAATAAGCAAGTGGTTATAAAATAGTCATTGTTGTCGAGGAATATTCATCCTTTTGAGGGGGTATTGGGTCAGCATTTGTCTTCTCGGAATTTGTCAGCAGAGGATAAATTTAGAGTGTATGCCTGTTGGGCTTAGCGTGAGAGGGCTGAGTTTTTCGTTAACCATTCGGGTCGTACTACAGAGTATTCTGCATTGATGGAGGCAGAGATTACATCAGCTGGGGTTATATCAACTGTGTCGGGGATTGATTTTGATAGTGGGGAGCCCATAGAGGACATTGATTCTCCCACTAAGGAGGAGCTATTTGTTGGGTTTACAACAGCTCTTATTGATTCTCCCAGTATGACTGCTACTGTGACCTCGCATTCGACAGAGTATTTAGAGTAAAGTCTGCATCTAGCGACATATGAGAGAGATCAAGCTAGGGCCTTGATGTTGACAGCTTTTTCTGGGAGAGATGCCGCTCTAGTTGAGAGAGATGATGCTTTAGCTCGTAGAGATACCGCTATTGCCGAGTGGCACGAGGTTAGATCATCTAGAGATGAAGTTGTGACTAAGCGGGATGGCACTATATCTACCCGAGATGCCGCTATCACAGACAGTACTGCCTTGAGGTTTAACACTACTGATATGATTGCAGTGATGAGCACCTATATTGATGAGCATAGTGTCACCTTGCAGTTGGCTGTGGATCTCTTAGCTCGCATTAATACCCTTAGGCAGGAGCTCATAGTGTTACCCCCTTCTTCTAAGAGGGATGCCATGTTGGATTTGATAGCACGTATATCCACTGGATTATAGATGGGCTTGTATTTTCCTGAACATACTAGTTTAGCCATTTTTGTCATATACAATACACATTGTATATATCAAACAACATTATATATGGTAGAGAAATATATTTTGATTCACTTCCCTTTTAGTTATACCTTATTACTTGCTTGATATTTACCTGTTTCTTCAGGGCTTTTGATCTTGATGTATTCTGAAGTCCCCTTTGATGGACGAACATTGAGATGTCTCAGGATTTTTCAGAATGGATCGTTAATCTATGTGTATTCCCTACCCTTTGGTGTCTTGGGACTGGTTTATGTATGTGGTTATGGAGAGGAGTGTGGCTTTCCTCTCTAAGGTTGACCGCACAACAGATGGTCACCGATACTCCTTTATATGGGGGAGCCCAGGTAGTTCCATCTCCTATGGATTGGTGTTTCTCCTTGAGGATTCAACCACAACTTAGATGGTCGCCGATTCTACCATTTGTGTAGGGAGACCAGGTAATTCCATCCCTTTGGTCTGAGCCAATGAAGTGTGGTGGATTGAAATATTTGAAGGATGATCCCAGTATCGCTGACAAGTTTTTATGTTTTGGTAAGGGTAAGACCAAACCATGAAGGGCTTCCTACGTACTCCCATTGAGAAGGGGAGATCAGGTCTGCGTAGTTCGAACCTGGTGTGAAAGGTTCAAAGTTGTATGTGAAATTGGTGTAGAGATGTTTTTTGTTTTTTCTGTGGTGAGACCGAACAATAAAAATGGCTGCCTATGTACTCCAGTGTATTGAGGAGGTTAGGTCTGCATAGTTCGCCCCATGTATAGTGCAGACTGCAGATGAAAGGTTTAATCCCTGGTGGGATAAACTGAAGGTGTGAAAGGTTTTTAAAACCTGAGTTGAGTGATGGATCTGATGATCCGGAACTAGGCTGCTGGTTGGAAGGAATGTTTGTCCCTGATGGGGAAAACAAAAGTGAAGAAGGGTTGTATATAGTGAGAAAGATTTTGGAAACCTAAATTAACTAGGGATCTAGCAATCTAAACCCAGGATGTTGGTTTGCTGGTAACTTCAGACATAGTATTGTTTCATGGTGTCCGAGTTGATGAGTTACGAAAATTCATCGCCATCCATTTCTTGTAATCTGAGGGCTCCTCTTGTCAATACCTCCTTGACAATAAATGGGCCTTCCCAGTTTTGGGTGAATTTTCCTTTGGATTGATCATGGTTGTCAAGGACTTTCTTCAAGACCAAGTCATGTTATTTAAATTGTCGTAGCCAAAATTTCTTGTTGTAGGATCTAGCGACCCTTTGTTGATATAACTGACCATGGAAAATAGTTGCGGCCTGCCTTTCATCTATTAGAGATAATTGGTGATACGAATCTTATAACCATTGGTCTTCATCCAGCTGAGCATCTATAAACACTCTGAGGGATTCCATTTCAACTTCTATAGGGAGCACTGCTTCCATTCCATAGGTTAATGAGTAGGGGGTTGCCCTAGTGGAAGTGCGCATGGACGTTCTATAGGTTAATAGAGTCAGAGGCAACGGGTCAGGCCATCCTTTGTGATTGGCGAACATCTTTTGCATGATCTTTTTGATATTCTTGTTAGCCGCTTCCACAGAACCATTCATCTTTGGACGATAGATGACGGAGTTGAGATGTTTAATGTGGAATTTACTGCATAACTCCTCTATTATTTGGTTGTTGAGGTTTTTAGCATTGTCTGACATAATCTCCTCTGGTTGTCCATATCGATAAATGACATTATTTTTGATGAAACCAGTGATAACTTCTTTAGTAACCTGGGGAAGGAGGTCGCTTTACCCACTTGGTGAAGTAGTCGATCATGGTGAAGATAAACCGATGCTCGTTACTGGCTCTGGGCTCGATGGGCCCGATCACGTCCATTCCCAACATTGAGAAGGGCCAGGGCGAACTCATATTCTGGAGCTCTTTTGGAGGGGCGTGGATAGCATTCCCATGAATTTGGTATTGGTGACATCTCTTGACAGGATCATCACAGTCAGCCTTGAGAGAGAGCCCGTAATGCCATGTTCTTAGGATTTTCTTGACAAGTAGAGGGCCGCTCATGTGTGGGCCACATACTACACCATGGATTTCTTCCATGAGCCTCTGAGCTTGGTCTTTGTCTAGACATCTGAGAAGACCTAGTCCTACATCTCTTTTGAAGAGTGTGTCTCCGTTCAGGAAAAATTTTATAGCCATTCGATGGATCCTCTTTCTTTTAGCTGGACTTACCTCAGCGGGTGTAGATCCATCTCGCAAATACTCCTTGATATACTGATACCAAGGGTGTTGGATGGGAGGCAGTTCATCCGATACTTCTCCAATGTAGTTCCCATAGGCTAGAGCCTTTTCCTCTACTTCGGGGTCTGGAATCAGGACTTCCTTTCCTTTGACCGGTATCGGTTTAGGAAATAGCATGGCTATCACAGGGGCAAGGACATTTAATAAAGGCCGTACAGGAGTATCACCTGTAGGTTTAGGCAAACGCTTTGTAGACGAAGGAACCGATTTATGCTTGTGAGGGTTCCTGTGACTGGACCTAGGAGAATAGCCTAGTCCGGCTGTCCCCGTCTGACTGGGAACTTGAATTGGGCACTTAATGCCCTGATGATCCTTTCCTAACCCATGTGCTGGTTGAAAGCCCAAGGATATCATCTCTTGACTTGCCGATATTACCTCGGCAGAAACTCTGGGTATTCGAGGTGGCGCCCCAATGGGTTGATAGCGAGTGTTGCTCACCTCAAGGGCTTGGAAGCTGACAGGCTCAACTTCTGCATTGAAACTGATGAGTGGTATATCTCCTTGAACATGAAATTCTAGCTCTGCATTAATAGTGACCAGACTACTGTTAATGATGTATTTGAGCTGCTGATGAAGGGTGGACGGGACTGCTCCAGCCATATGAATCCAAGGTCTTCCCAAAAGTAGGTTGTATCCTGTAGTGATCTTAAGCACATGAAAGGATACGCAGAATGTATGTGGCCCAATCTCTACTGGTAGTTCAATCTCTCTGATAATATTTCACCGAGATCCATCAAAGGCTTTGATGATTGTATGGCTGCTTTGAATCCTGTTGAGATTGATATTCATTTTCTCCAATGTGGCATAGGGGCTGATGTTCAGGGATGATCCTCCATCTATCAGAACTCCTCCTACCACATATCCAGAGGACACAACCGTTATGTGCAATGGTTTACAATGACCCGTCCCTTTGGGAGGTATGTCATCATCTGTAAGACCCCAACTTTTTATAAATGAAATTGAATTTCCTCTATTTTGAAATAGTAAGGGTTGATTTGATTAATGTGATTAGTTATGGGTAAAATGCGCAAATATCTTAAATAAGCAAGTGGTTATAAAATATTCATTGTTGTCGGGGAATATTCGTTTAGTCGTGGAATATTCTTACTGTCGGGGAATATTCATACGACGGCGCAGCCTTTTGTGGGCCCCATAACATAAAGCGATTGGATGAAGAAAATAACAAGTATGAGTTTTTATAAATAACGACGTAGTTGTTACTCACAATTAACATCGTTGAAATACCGGTGGTTAAGACACGAGAATATGCGTTGTGTTACAAGAAGACACCAGATTGCACCAATTATTGATTCTTATGTAAGAAGGCACTACTCAATAGTTGTTATAAAGAATTATCGCTCAATATTTTATTTTATTGATTCAATAATTGCTACGTTGATATTTTATATTATTTTGTTTCAATAATTGTCATCAAGACAATTATTTCCTATTATCAAATCAATAATTCATATTATTTGAATAATATTATTAGATAGCATTATTAGCAATGTCTAAGAAAGTTCTATCTAGAAAAGGGGTTCGGTCACCTAATTGCGCGCCAGTAAGGAGAAATCCTTATGGGAAAGCCCCCTCTTTCTTGGGAACGACCTGGTTGTCATTATTGTGATTCTGTAATATTATTTGTGAATAATTAATTATTGATTTATATAATAAGGAAAATATTTATTTATGTGCATATAAATGGAGGAATTTTTAGAAAAGTGACAATTGTTGAAAATTGAAATTTTATCTATATTATTATATTACATTATAAGTGTATAATGTAATAATATAATAATATAATAATGGTGATATTTTTACAATGAATGTATGATATATGAGTAATTGAGGAGGAAGAGTATTTTTGTTACAATAAATGCTAAAAATATGTTGGTGGACCCCATTTTGACTGAAATTTGATTATAGCCCGCAAAATCTTCCGTATATAGATTTCGGTCAATTTCTGTTTAGAATTTGGAAAAACATAAAGCTACAAAGTTGTAGAGAATTGAATTTCCTATGGAATGGACTTAAGATTCGAATTTTTCTGATAAAAGGGCTATTTATTATGAATTATTGAAGTTTCTGAATATTAGGTCTGGATTAATTTTGTTACAAAAAAATGTTTAAAACAGTTTATGTGTTGCCGTATTTTGCACGACAATTGTATTAATGAAGTTGTAGTTATTTTTGTACCATGTATTTGGCGATTCAAAATGGGTGATGTATATCTATTTTGGGGGCGTCACATCATCAGTGAAGGATATCACATTACTGTTAAAGATATTATCAACTAAATGATGGAACTTTTCAACATCTACTGATTTTGGCAAGTGAGCTTCTTCTAAGACTCTCAATAAGACCTTCCTGTGATCTTCTAAAGAGAACACTGTAGACACTCAAAATTTTCTGCACGCCTGTTACTAACATTGCAGGAGGGCAGATTTATCTTTCCGAGATAACCCTGGAAGACAGTTCACATCCATTCCAGATACTACCGGAAGTTCAGTCTCAACCCTGGAACACACACCGGGAGTATCAATTCCAACCTGGGAGATAACCCCGAGTTTCGTCCTTGGAGATAACCCCAAGGAATGTCATTGCAGTTCCGGCGATAACTCCGAAAATGCTTGTTTCAAATGCATGCAATCAGCTTCAATTTCAGACCTCCTGTCTAGGCACTCATTCTAAAGACCCGGAGCTAACACGAGGAAGACAGGCACACTTACAGATGACCTTGCAGAATTCAAACACTTGCAGCAGTCCAATCTTAGATGTAACCCTGAGCAACGTTTGCTATCAGCCTAAACTGGAGATAACCCCGGTGAGGGGTCAAATTTTCATCTTCCCACCTCAACCCCTGCGCGCCGTCTCAACATTTCATACATAAATTTCTACATAATAATGTCCCACAAGAACCAAGGAGTTCCAATCCTGAGTGACTATAACGCGTGGCAGCACACCAGATAGAATTTGAAGCTTGAAGACCATGGGCATGGTCCCCTCTTCCTGACTTTGTACAACCTCTAATCCCATGTCATTACGTAACTCTCGACAAAAGTGGTCTGAAGAAGGTCTTGTACACCTCGTTCGGATGCTCGGATTGAAGTTCTACAAGTTCGAGTGGATATCATAGTGCACGAGTGCATGTACTTCGAGACGGCGGGACCCGCAGAGCTCTGGCACTTTGACCCAGCAGTACATCTGCATGGCTACCCTGTGTACACTGCGGCTCCCCCCTCTATAAATAGAGGGCTTGGGGTGGCCATATTAAGAAAAAAAGAGGTGAGAAAGTCCTGTCCAATTTGCTCTGTACACACCCCATATTGAGTGCTTTCTCATTTTATACACCTGTTAGCTCACATATAGCTATATTTCCCCGACGGGAGCTGAGTGTTTATCCATCTAGAGTCATAGAAGCCTGCCTTGGCAGCCCACTATAAGCCTTGTCACACTCTATAAAGCCTTTCTCTTTATCTTTTCACACACTATTCTTCACATCGAGAGTCCTGTTGTGTGTGTATGCCCGGACTTCGGTCCGTGGTTTTCATTTCTGTCTGTAAATATATATACTTATATATGTATATATTTATATATGGACTAACATTATCGAGTTATGCATCGATTGAGTCTAGACTTATGTCTAGAGCGTTTATTTGCTTTTATATATATATATATATATATATAGATATATACATTTCTGTCAGGCCTGGAGTTTACTTCGTGGCCTTTTACTGCTTTCTTTAAATTTAGTCCCACCTGGAGTTTAGTTCGTGGCGGTTGATCGTCTTTTACCGCTTTATTTACTTTTCTGATCCCCCGTGGAGGTGCTTCATGGTGGTTGATCATGTCCATATATATATATATATATATATATATATATATATATATATCGCTTTTATATATTTACATTTCATATCCCCCATTGAGGTGCTTCATGGTGGTTGATCATGTCTGTATATATATATTTACAACTTTTATATATATAACTACTTACTGCTTACTGCTTTTCATATAAACTACGGCATTATGTGAGCCTAGGAATCATGTGATCACAGATTCAGTCTACTGAATCTATATTCGGTTCCCGTGATGGACATTTTCAGCTGTAAGCATCTTGTACATTATTTACAATGTTTGAATTTCCTTAGATGGCTGTCATGCCCATGAGGAGTTCGGCGCTCCTCTATATTATTTTCTCGAAGATGCTTCGCATCTCGAAAATAAAAGAAAACAAGCTGAACATTTAATAATAAAACGGAAGTATGAAAAGGTCTCAATTACTATTGAGCATGTGGTTTGAAAAACCTCTTTATAAAACTTCACCGCTATATCATGTTTAAAATCGAATTTTCACAAATTCAAACCCTTGTATATATTGGTGTAACGAGGCCTCAAGACTACTTCCAAATATATTGTACATTGATCCACACACACACACACACACACATTCATATAACAGTTTCTTGAAAAGTGTAAGGCCACCAGTAAGAACACGGATGTCTGGGGTGCCTAACACCTTCCCTCCGCATAATCAAGCCCCCGAACCTAAATGAATGTCGATTTCACAGACCCATTTAGTAGTGTCACATCACTGGGTCAATGTGCAAACCTTTTCTCAGTTGTGTTGGTGCAACCAGTTAAAAACACCAACCGGCGACTCTTACAGTCAAATCGTCGACATTACACATGTTGGACCTTTTTCACTTGTTTTTTCAAACAAATCTCATATAACATGAGAACACCAAAGAACAAGAAATGAGAAGGGACAAATAAAAATACCGACGTCGACAGGTGGCGACTCTGTTGGGGACACCAGTAAGAGGGCTTAAGCCGCTACTACAAGCTTTTCAAAACTGTTATATGTTTGTGTGTGAATGTTGCATTTGCATTTCTAATGAATGTGTATGAATGCATTTTACTTACTACACTGTAATATATCTATCTGTGATATTAGTGCTTCGCACATGTCATCATTTTCATAAACGGTGAGACACGTTGTATGTGAATGTATGTTGTGTGGTTCCTCCACCAGGAGGCTATCCTGTCGATGTTTGATTACTGGACTCGTAGGGAGACTAATTCTAGCGAGGCTCAGGAAAGGAACCACCCAGATTCGCTCCAGTTGAAAGACCGGATTAACTTCATGTCAAGTAGATTGCGATGATCTGGGAACCTTCATGCCAAAAAGCCGCGAGAGTAACTGTTGGGTAAAATCTAATTACGCATAACACGCAAGTATACGTGGTCAACAAGTAATAAAGTGATAAGTTGAGTATCGTTCCCACAGAGAATTATTTAATAAAAATCACCAAGTACTAACCCATAACAAACTCAATCTTATTTAAACGAATGAATTTCAATTTATAAGTAAACTAATTCTAATTACCACTAGTTAAATTAAGATTACGGAGATTTAAGATCACAACTTCACTTATTTCTTCATTTAAGCTAACACACTTCTCATCAATTATTCTCTATCCTGAATTGTTAATCAAGAACAGTAAAGCAGATAAAACCACCTCTTGATGCATAATACCCATACTCACTTAAATTCACAGATGATAGAATTAAGCAAGACACCCTAATTAACTAATCCACTATATCTCTATGTGAATTACAATTAAAAAGGATTTAAAGAACAAGTTCTCTATAAGATTACATATGGCGTAAAGGCATACCTCTATCCTAAACACGAATTATGAATTACATCTATGCAAAAGTCACAAACACATGCTATCATGATCAGATCTAAACCTATACTTCATCTCTCGAGTTCATATAGATTATCACGGTAATAAATGGCCAATTAATTAAACAATTAAGTCCAAATCACAATAGACAATTCTCACAATAGAACATAATAATTGATAGCGAAGCATATTAAAATAAACTACATAATAAGATCCATTGTAATCTCAAACAAAGAATTAGTTCATTGAATTAAAACTAAGAATCCACACTTGAATAGACATTAAAAGATAAGAATAAGATTAAAGAAAAGATTTGAATCTGTTGTCAGTAAATCTCCATCTTCCTCAAGCTCATGCTCTTGATCTTCAATGGTCTCCAAGTTGTTTCGATCTCCGATTCTAATCTAATCTAGTGTTCCTAATCTAAGAAAGAAAGTAAAGAATAAGTTAATTAAAATCTATCCAAAGAGGGATTTAATGGAATCTTAGAACTAACCTCCCAATCCAAGTTAAACTCAAGTATTTATAGTTCTAATGGATATCCTAGCAAGTTAGGCAACTAAGAATCCTATTCTAGCTCAATTTGGACACCAAATAACCCAAAACAGCTCTCTTCCCGCTGCCTAGCGCGCCCCGCGTTGTCCCTAGGCCATTCTGGGAGCGCCCCGCGCTACAGTGTTAGACATTTTGGTGGCCTAGCGCGCCCCTAGCGCGGTCCGCGCTATGCTATTTTCTGCTGCGACGTCCTTTGGTAAAATAGGTATAACGTTTGATCCGCTTGGAGTTATGGGGCCTGCCACCTATCAAATCGAAGATAACGACGAGATATACAACTTTCATTCCTTGAGGATGGACAGATTCGGATTGGATCAAGGAGGAAATCGGGCTTGAAGTAGATGCTCTGTAAATGGAAAACATGACAACTCTTAGCTTTGATCTTCGTTGATAAAAAGGCCATAACTCTAACATCCAAACTCCAATTGGGATTATTCAAGATGTTCCGGAAAGCTAAGAAGTAGAGCTTCAATAAAATCCAAGTTCCAAGACAATAACATGCATCCAACTTAGTGTTAAAAGTCCTTCAATATTCCCTTCTTGCATTTGCTTGGGTATTTTAGTCCAAAAGTTGTCCGAATAGCTTATCATTGCTTCTTTATGCCAATGTCATGCCATAGCCTACAAAATAACATAAAATGTATGAAAAATAACTAAGAAACATGAATATAAGCAACTAATTCAAGTAACAGATACCAGATAAATAGATATAAAACCTATTTATCAGTAACCCTAAGATAGGTCAGCCTCTGATAAACCAAACACGGAGGAAAGTCTCTTCATGCTTTCCATTTTCAATGACTTGTAAACGCATTTACTTGTAAATCATTTCATTTCATTATAATGGAAAATATGAAGAATATGTGCACATGCATATTTAAAATTAGCATGCTATCCTGTATTACAAAAACAGCTGACATCCGTTTTGCAGGATAATATTCCTAACACGGATACATCACATAACATATAAACATTTACATTATCCCTAAGACTAAACTACATAAGTCTTTTGTAGGGAAACAATTGGGCATGTTAACCGCTCAAAATCTAAAAAGGCCACGAGCCTACAGCTAATCATGTCTTCTTCTGACTAGTCTAATGTCGTTTCTCGAGAAGAATTTGACGAATTAAGTAAACAAATTATAGATTTGGCTGTTCTGCTAAAAGAATTGCATCAGTCTACTCAGGGTACAAAGATACCTACACATACAGAATCCTCTACACAAGGAGGAACAAAAGGTTTGGATAAAACAAATCCAGAACCTCAGTTGGATACGACTAACAAAGACCCTGAAAACACCCATCTCAAAGGAGATCCAGACACCGGTGATATCAGGAAGAAAGTCCTTCAAATGGAAGAAACTATCCGTGCTCTCAAAGGGATTGGAACACATGGAAGTGTTTCATATGCTGACCTTTGCATATTCCCTGGTGTTCACTATCCAGAGAAATTCAAACCCCCTGACTTTGAAAAGTATGACGAATTAGGGGATCCTTACACACATTTGAAGGTGTTCATTGGAGAACTTGGATCTTATGCGAAAAATAAGAAGCTCTGAATGCAGCTGTTCCATAAGAGTCTGACTGGAGAAGCCCGTTCATGGTATACCGAATTAGACAACTCAAAGATCTATAGCTGGGAAGAACTAGCTCACGCCTTCCTCACTCAATACAGTTTTCAATCTCAGATGGCTCCTGACTGGTACCAGATTACCAAGGTCAAGAAACAGTCCAATGAGTCTTTTAGAGAGTACGCTCAAAGGTGGAGGCGCCTTGCTGCTCAAGTTATTCCTTCCATAACAGAGTCAGAAATGGTCATGACTTTCATAGACATACAAGAAGCTCCTTTCTATGAAAGAGTTTTAGCTGGTATTGGCAAACCATTTTCTAAAATGATCAAACACGGAGAGATGGCTGAGATGAGATTGAAGTCAGGAAAGATTCAAGACCTAGCCGTTCTTAAAGTAGTTGCTAGCACATCCAACTGGATCTTGGGAAACAACTCTTGAGGGTCCATAAAAGAAAGAGGAGGATGTTTCCTCGATACTACAAGGTCGAAGGCAATCGAGAGCATGCCTATACAGAGGAGAAACTACTCCCCTTTTCAAGCACAGTCTTCAAACCCTCCATTGCCTAAAGGTGGAGATGCAAAATGCCCTCGAACATTCACACCCTTAGGGGACTCGCTCGAGAATATTATTGCTCTTCTAACTACTTAGAAGAAAATCACACATCTTCTTCCACCAGCCAACCCTAATGGGAGGGGTTGCAATGCTACTTGGAAGTGTGCTTGTCATGCCGGGGCACCTGGACATGATACTCAATATTGTTGGGCCTTGAAACACAAGATACAAGATTTGATAGACAACGGTGAGATCGTGGTTACCAAACCAGATCAACCTCATGTGCAAGACAACCCTCTTCCTCAACACAAAGAAGAAGATGTTGACATGATTAGTTGGACCGCTGGACAGAGTTCTAATTTTAATGGTAATCATCCTAGACCATCAAAGACGGTGTTGACAGATGGGATTACGCAAAGTTTCAATTTGCTATGGAACAAAAGATGAAAGCTCTTTGTAAGCAAATTGAACAATTGGCAGAACTGGTGACTCATCAGCATCAACTCACACTCCAATTATTCAGCCAGGAGCATGCCTATCTCCTTCCATTTGTTATGAATGCTCCACCATCACCTTTAGAAAGCGAAGCTATGGAGGATAAGGTTGCCAAGAGAACAAATGCTAAAGCCCGTCGGGATTTTTCCAATCAAAGGGAATTTATATACCTGGGCCAACCTATGGAGGAGATATTTCAGATGCTAATCAACGAAGGAAGAATTACCTCCCTTCTACCTCCAATCAATCCTTATTCAAGATGGTTCAACTCCGATGGAGTATGTAAATATCATTCACATTCTCGCGGTCATAGTATAGAAGAATGCTGGGCACTCCGCCACCTTATTCAGAATCTAATTGATAGCGGTGTCCTGCAGTTGGCAGACGATGACACTGTGATACTCGAGAGTGGGAATACCTGTCCTACCAAATGGAAGAGGCTAGTAGCAGTTATATCCGCTGAGGCTGATGAGACTGTCAAACCATTTCCCATACAAGCAATTCAACTCAAAGGAGCTAACAATCCTTTGAAAGTGGTCGCACAGAGCCAATTTCTTTACCCTTCGCATCACAAGATATCTATTGTCACCACCCAAAGTCCCATGGAATTATGGAGAAGCTGAAGGATCCACGTCTCATACTATTGCTATAGTGTCGAAGGAAAATCCACTATATCTTCCTCAGAGGGTGATGAAACCCGCCATAAAAGCAAATGGGAAGATTCCCATGGAGAAAATTGAGAAATTCCTCTGCACTATGGATCATAATGAAGCCAAGGTGGTTCTAAGCTTAAGAGAAGCTCCACATCAGATCTCAATACTGGACTTGGTTTTCTCTTCTGAGGATCACAAGAAGATCTTTTTGTGTCGAGGTACTATTCACAGGGTACTATTCACCCGAAAAAATATATTTCTTTTCTGTCCAAATTATTTTTACATGAATATTATTCTTGAATTTTACTCTACAAAGCAGTATCATATTGACAATTTGGACATTATTGATTTCTGGATAAATTAAATTATAAATCTTCAAAATTTATCCTTGAACTTGTTTTATTGAATTATTATGTCATTGTCATCATCCTCATGCTTATATTGTGATTAAAGTCATCTTTGGCTTACGTGCATAGATGGACTTGGTATGATTATTCTGACGCCCCCAAAATAGGTATACATCACCTATTCTGAGTCGCCAAATACATGGTACAGAATACAAATACAATCTTTAATATACAACAAGAAACCTGTGAGTTTTAATACAAATATTGTCTTCTAGATAATATCCACTCTCAAAATAAGTCCTCATTACATTTATTGTCACACTATTTAATGAATGGTGAGGACTACTAATACTATCATCTGCATCATCACTCCGCTCCCCGACTAGCTTCCGGCCACGTTCTCATTTCTCAAGAGAATAAGTGAAAGAAAGGGTGAGCTCAACTAGCCCAAGAAGAAATATTATGACTAAGATAATGCGTAATAAATTATCATTAGTCTTCAACAAAGGTTAAACCGATAAAATACAAAAGACATCAAGTTTAACTGCAGCGGAACATACAATCCATTAAAAGAGTCAAGTGGAGAATAAAATCTACTATCTTTTATGATTTAAAAGGTTTTTCATCACTTTTATCATTGGGACTCAGCTTAATAAATAATCCACCTCATCCCTTCACTACGGCCAAGGATATTCATAAGTATCACAACCATAAATTATCCATGCACTACGGGCCAAGGATATTCGTGTATTCATCAATGGTCATGATCATGCCAACAACTGTCCATCAATGCACTACGGGCCAATGAGGACTTTTACCACATCATTTGTAACATTACGGTCTTGATTACACCGAATAATCCCTAGTCATAATCATACAAAGTCCATCTATGCACTACAGGCCATAGATGACTTTCAATAAAATATAAATATGAGGATGATGACAATGATTTAAGAATTCAATAAAACAAGTTCAAGAATTAATTTATTCAGGAACTAATAACGTCCAAATTGTCAACATGATACTTCTTTGTAGAGTAAAATTCAAGAATGCTCAGAAGAATATTTCCATGAGAAAGAATCGGATGAAGCGCAAATATCAAGGATATTCCACTAATTTCATGGAGTATAGAAGTCAAAACTTTAACCAACCGAGTATAATAAAGAATGGAATAACAAAAGAAATCACCATGCATGCGGTACTTTCGCGACAGACAAAGTTATTTCATCGTAATAATAAATAAACGAAACTGTGTCAAAGTAATAACGCACCCAATGTGATATTCCAATAGAATAATAAAGAATGGAATAACAATGTAAATCACCATGCATGCGGTACTTGACAGACAAAGTTATTCCAATAAAATAATAAATAACGGAATCAGTCCCACAGAAACGCATGCATGTGGATATTCTAATGAGAATAATAAAGACGGAACCAGGTCCGACGTAAAACGCACAGACATGATGTTCCAACAGAATAATAACGAATGGAAGAACAACAAAAATCACCAAGTATAGGGTAGACCGCGTATACAGGTTAGTCCAACAGAATAATAAAAAATGGAATAATAGATGTTCTCTTCATGAATATGAAAAAAATACCACTTACCTTATAAATAAGAGTACTACAACGGTAGGACGGGGATATACTTGAAGAAACTTGCACTACGCTCAAAGCTTTCTTAAACGCTAAAAAAATACGCTCAAGATAGAAGAATAATTCTCTCTGCCTTCTCTCTCTAGAGTTTTCGATTGAATTGTAAGAAATAATGAAGGAATGAGCTTCTATTTATAGAAGAATGGATCGAATAAGTAACCAATCCATGAACGGTCCGGATCGATTTACTTTAAACAGACGGTCAGCATTGGTTTACAATAAAATATAATATATTCTATTTATAATCTAATAAAATGAATAACTTTTAAAAAGATTTTACTATGCAAACACTATGCATAATAAAATATAATATATTCTAATTATTGTCTAATAAAAATGTATAACTTTATAAAAGTATTCATTTTATATAAAAAGATTTTACTATTAGCCTAATAAAACGAATAACTTTATAAAAGTATTCATTTTTTTTATATAAACGCTTTTTCGCTTTTATTACGTTAATAATACGAATAAAACAAAACTTCGTCATCATTATTATTATTCACACTATTAATCGACCAGATCGTTCCCAGAATAGAGGGGGCTTTCCGATAAGGATTTCTCCCTATTGGCGCGCAATTAGGTGACCAAACCTCTCATTAGTAGAACTTCTAAACATCGTTAATAATGCAAATAATAATATTAATAACTTCGTCATCTCAATTATAAAATATCAACAATAATTGAATCAATTAACGTGAGATACTATGCAACAATTACTGAAGCAATAATTGAACAAAACTGAGTGACTTCTCACGTAAGCATCAATAATCAATACCATGTGCTACTATGTAACCACGCGTATTCCTTTACTTTTAACACTGGGTGTTTCAACAATTAACAGGTAAAACTTCCGCCGTTATTTTTATAAAAATATTTTTGTCGTTTTCTCAATCCGACAATAATTCCGCCAGTGAGGTCCAATTAATGATTGTGTCGTCGTGCACGTAATATTCCCCTGCTTAAAACAAATATTCCTCGACCAATCGAATATTATATAACAACTTACGTACTTTGCAAAATTTATAAATATTACCCACAACTATAACATTATATTAAATTTATTCCATAATATTCAAAAATGATATTTATAGAAAATACATTTTTATTCATAAAAGTTGGGGTCTTACAATTATGACCATGGATTATTCGGTATAATCATGACCATTGATGGTTACATGAATATCCTTGGCCGTGGTGCAGGGATGATTCGATGATGTCGTTTATTTATTAAGCTGAGTCTCAGCGATAAAGTTGATGAAAAACTTTTAAAATCATAGAAGATAGTAATTTTTATGCTCTACTTGACTCTTCTAATGGATTGCTTATTCCGCTGCTGTTGTTGATCTAGAACTTGTTGTCTATTGTATTCTATCAGTTGTTATACTGTTGAAGGCTAAGGAAAATTTATTCTGTATTATCTTAGTCATAATATTTCTTATTGTGCTAGTTGAGCTCACCCTTTTTTTTTCATTATTCTCTTTAGGAAATGAGAATATAGCTGGGATGAGTCGGGGAACGGATTGATGGTCCAGATGGTTGTTTTAGTAGTCCTCACTATTCTGTGAAATAGTGTGATAATAAATGTAATGAGGACTCCGTTGAGTGTGAATATGGTCTAGATGACAATATTCTTATTAAAACTCTTAGATTATGTTTTGTCGTATTTTACACGACTGTTGTATAATTAAGTTGTATTTGAATTTTGTACCATGTATGTGGCGACTCAAGATGGGTGATGTATTCCTGTTTTGGGGGCGTCACAATTGGTATCAAAGCTTAGGTATATGATGGTGACATGCTATCATACCACGATCGCATACCAGATGTGATGCCAACAACTGTCCATCAATGAACTACAGGCCAATGAGGACTTTTACCACGTCATTCGTCACATTATGGTCACGATTATACCGAATAATCCCTGGTCATAATCATACCAAGTCCATATATGCACGTAAGCCAAAGATGACTTTAATCATAATATAAGCATAAGGATGATGACAATGACATAATAATTCAATAAAACAAATTCAAGGATAAATTTTAAAGATTTATAATTTAATTTATTCAGAAATCAATAACGTCCAAATTGTCAACATGATACTGCTTTGTAGAGTAAATTCAAGAATAATATTCATGTAAAAATAATTTGGACAGAAAAGAAATATATTTTTTGAGTGAATAGTACCCCGTGAATAGTACTTCAAGAATAGTACCCCGTGAATAGTATCCCAACATGAAAAGTGTCCCGAATACTCGAGTGAATGATACTAGAGTGAATAGTAATCAGGTGAATAGTAACCCGTGAATAGTACTCTGGCACGAAAAGTTCCCCGAATACCCGAGTGAATAATACTAGAGTGAATAGTAATCGGGTGAATAGTAACCCGTGAATAGTAACTCATAAAAGAAAAATACCAAAGAAAATGATATTCCATGACGAGTACAAAAGAAATGATATCTCATACGAGTATAATAGAATATATGAAACTAAAAATGGATTTTCACCCGCCATGCGGTAATCCACGTAGACAAATCATTTCCACAATTCAATAAAGAATAAATACGAAGGATCATTCACCATGCATGCGGTAATCCACATAGACAGGTTATTCCAAAAGAATAATAAAGAATGGAATAACAAAAGAATTCACCATGCATGCGGTAGTCCGCGTAGACAAGTAGTGAGGTAGCAGACTTCTCTTCTTCTTTCTCTCTATAATAATTGCTCTATAGCTTTAGTGAATTGGTGAGAAATGAAGGAAGAATGAGATTCTATTTATAGGAAAATATAGTTTCAATAATTGCATGTTTTGGGGCTCAAAATATTACAAAATAATACCTTTCTCTTTTCTTTTATTTTTAATTTAGTCCTGGAAGTATTATCAAACTTGCACATCCTCCCCTAATAGTAAATAATGTGAATCACTAGTAAATCATGCGAATCAATAGTTCAAGACATGTGAAAATACAAATTACAGTATAATACCTCTATTTATACCTCTATTTTTAACTTAGTCATGCTAGTATTATCAATCTTGCACCACCTCCCCTAATAGTACAAGAATGTGAATCAATAGTACACACATGTGAACAAATAGTTATAATCATGTAAATTAATAGCAATTAATTGCGCATTTATCCTGTTAATTACCCGATTGGTCAATATAACCTCCAGACATCAATTATTATCGAAATAAATGTCGATTTCCACTAACATTAATAATTCCAACACAATGAAACTATCAATTTCATCTTTAATCAACACGAACTTATTCATCATTAATATTATAATTCACAATATTTAACAAACCGTGTCGCTCCCGTGAAAGAGGGGCTTTTCGATAAGGATTTCTCCTTATTGGCGCCGCAATTAGGTGACCAAACCTCACCTTCGATGTAACTTCTAGACATTGTCAATATTGCAAATAATAATATGAATAACTTTGTCATCTCAATTATTGATTTAATAATATAACGTATTATGCAGATGATACTGTGACAATAATTGAATCAATAATATGAGAGATATGATGCAGAATTATCGTGTAGCAATAATTGAGTATAACCGAGTGACTTCTCACGTAAGCATCAATAATCAATACCGTGTGCTACTATGCAACCACGCCAGACATCTTTGTACTTTTTACTATCGGGTAGTTCAACAGCTTTAACGGTAACACTTTCGCCGTTATTTTTATAAAAGTTAATTTCGCTGTTTTTCTAACTACTTACAATACTTCCGTTATGGGGTCCATCGATGATTGTGCCGTCGCATTTAATATTCCCCTGTTAAAATAAATATTCCCCAACCAATCGAATATTATATAACCATTTGCTTACTTTGCAAAATTTGTAAATATTACCCACAGCTATAACATTATATCAAACCCACACCATAATACTCAAAAATATATTTCGAGAAAAATTATTCTTTATTCATAAAAGTTGGGGTCTTACACCAGATCCCACCAAAAATGGTGGGGTATGATCAATATGGCTAACTGTCGAAGAAGACATCTGTACGAGCCGTGTCATAAGACCATCCAGGGGTCAATGCTGAATATCTCTGGACATACATACATATGCATAACATAATAACATGCATGATACAATAGATAACAATATGATATAGGGAATGGAGAACTGTACATACATTCCTAAGTATATCATCATCTAAATACATCTCTGTACAGCTAAAATACAGGGAAATGGACCAAAACTGCATTACAACTAATAGAGGCCTATCAAAAGAGATAACGAGAATATACATCAGAAAAAGACAATGGTGTTAATGTCTACATCATCAATCCTATCCACCTGATGTAACTCTTCCTGAGTCACTAGATCTCTAGCCACAGGGATGTCAGGCCTATACAAGGGATGATCTGCACTGGCAAAGCCATATGGGTCACCTGAGGGGCCAGTGCCAGAGCTGGAAGGATCAAAAGTATCTGCCTCTGAAGGATCTCTACCCAAGTGCCAGATAAAGAAATGTGCCCAGTCCAACTACTGGGTCAAACTGTCAATCTGTGTCAAATGAGTCAGATCTCAGACACAGGCTAACCAATCCATCATCATCACGGATCCTGGAACCATATCCCCCATGAACTGAGTGGCAAGGGTCTGGGCTCCAATGGTATGAGGGAACCACTAATGCTGGAACATCTTCTGAGTGCAGGGACCCTCTGACATTGCAAAACCGTCAACACCTAATGTGACGCCCCCAAAATAGGTATTCATCAGCCATCTTGAGTCGCCAAATACATGGTACAAAATTCAAATACAACTTAATTATATAACAGTCGTGTAAAATATGACAAAACATAATCTAAGAGTTTTAATAAGAATATTGTCATCTAGACAATATCCATACTCAATGGAGTCCTCATTACATTTATTATCACACTATTTCACAGAATAGTGAGGACTACTAAAACAACCATTTGGACCGCTAATCCTGCTCTCGACTCGTCCGGCTTATATTCTCATTTTCAAGAGAATAATGAAAGAAAAGGGTGAGCTCAACTAGCCCAAAGACGAAATATTATGACTAAGATAATGCGTAATAAATTTTCCTTAGCCTTCAACTGTATAACAACTGATAGAATACAATAGACAACAAGTTCTAGATCAACAACTGCAGCGAAATAAGCAATCCATTAGAAGAGTCAAGTAGAGCATAAAAACTACTATCTTCTATGATTTTAAAAGTTTTTCATCAACTTTATCAATGTGACTCAGCTTAACAAATAAACCACATCATCGAATCATCCCTACTCCACGGCCAAGGATATTCATGTAACCATCAATGGTCATGATTATACCGAATAATCCCTGGTCATAATTATACCAACAACTGTCCATCAATGAACTCTAGGCCAATGAGGACTTTTACCACATCATTCGTCACATTACGGTCATGATTATACCGAATAATCCCTGGTCATAATCATACCAAGTCCATCTATGCACGTAAGCCAAAGATGACTTTAATCACAATATAAGCATGAGGATGATGACAATGACATAATAATTCAATAAAACAAGTTCAAGGATAAATTTTAAAGATTTATAATTTAATTTATCCAGAAATTAATAACGTCCAAATTGTCAACATGATACTGCTTTGTAGACTAAAATTCAAGAATAATATTCATGTAAAAATAATTTGGACAGAAAAGAAATATATTTTTTGGGTGAATAGTACCCCGTGAATAGTACTTTGAGAATAGTACCCCGTGAATAGTATCTCGACATGAAAAGTGTCCCGAATACCCGAGTGAATGATACTAGAGTGAATAGTAATTAGGTGAATAGTAACCCGTGAATAGTACTCCAGCACGAAAAGTGCCCTGAATGCCCGAGTGAATAATACTAGAGTGAATAGTAATCGGGTGAATAGTAACCCGTGAATAGTAACTCATAAAAGAAAAATACCAAAGAAAATGATATTCCATAACGAGTACAAAAGAAATGATATCTCATACGAGTATAATAGAATATATGATACTACAAATGGATTTTCACCCGCCATGCGGTAATCCACGTAGACAAATCATTTCTACAATTCAAAAAAGAATGAATACGAAGGATCATTCACCATACATGCGGTAATCCACATAGACATGTTATTCCAAAGGAATAATAAAGAATGGAATAACAGAAGAATTCACCATGCATGCGGTAGTCCGCGTAGACAGGTTAATCCAACAGAATAATAAAGAATGGAATAACAGAAGAATTCACCAGGCATGCGATAAACTGCACAGACATGTTATTCCAATAGAATAATAAATAATGGAACCAGTCATCGCGAATCGCACGTATATGATATTCCAATGTAATAATAAAGAATTAAAACGGTGTAATGCGTAATTCGCATGCATGTGATATTATAATGTAATAATAAAGAATGGAATAACAACTTGAGAATTCAACAGTATGCGATAGACCGCTTGCATAGATAAAAGTTATTCCAACAAAATAATAAAGAATAGAATAATGTAAGAATTTCACCATGTATGCGATTTATTAGATAGAAAAGTTATTCCAACATAATAATAAAGAATGGAATAACAACCCTTACAGTATTGAAAGAAAATAACTCTCTTGATGAATACGAAAGAATAATACCCCTTACCTCAGAAGAAAACTGGATACTAGAATAGTGAGGTAGCAGACTACTCTTCTTCTTTCTTTCTATAATAATTGCTTTATAGCTTTAGTGAATTGGTGAAAAATAATGAAGGACTGAGCATCTATTTATAGGAAAATATAGTTTCGATAATTGCACGTTTTGGGGCTCGAAATATTATAGTATAATACCATCCTCTTTTCCTTCATTTTTAATTTAGTCCTGCAAGTATTATCAAACTTTCACCACATCCCCTAATAGTAAATCATGTAAATCAATAGTAAATTATGTGAATCAATAGTTCTAGACATGTGAAAATACAAATTACAGTATAGTACCTCCATTTATAAATCCATTTTTAACTTAATCATGCAAGTATTATCAATCTTGCACCAACTTCCCTAATAGTAAATGAATGTGAATCAATAGTACACACATGTGAAATAGTTATAATCATGTGAATAAATAGCAATTAATTGCTCATTTATCCGGTTAATTACCCGATTGGTCAATATAACTTCCAGACATCAATTATTATCGAAATAAATGTCGATTTTCACTAACACTAATAATTCCAACAAAATGGAACTATCAATTTCATCTTTAATCAACATGAACTTATTCATCATTAATATTATAATTCATAATATTTAACAACCTGTGTCGCTCCTGTGAAAGAGGGGGCTTCCGATAAGGATTTCTCCTTATCATGCGTAATTAGGTGACCAAACCTCTCCTTAACAGAACTTCTAGACATTGTCAATATTGTAAATAATAATATGAATAACTTTGTCATCTCAATTATTGATTTAATAATATAACATATTATACAGATGATAATGTGACAATAATTGAATCAATAATATGAGAGATATGATGCAACAATTACTGTAGCAATAATTGACTATAACTGAGTGACTTCTTACGTAAGCATCAATAATCAATACCGTGTGCTACTATGCAACCACGCGTATTGCTTACTTTTACTACCGGGTAGTTCAATAGTTTTAACGGTAAAACTTTCATCGTTATTTTTTTAAAAAGATAATTCTGTCGTTTTCTTACTACGACAATACTTCCGTTGTGGGGTCCACTAATGATTGAAACGTCGTACGGATATTCCCTGATAAAAAGAATATTTTATAACAACTTGCATACTTTGCAAAATTTATAAATGCTACCCACAACTATAACATTATATCAAATCCACACCATAATATTCAAAGAAAAATATTTTGAGAAAATTAAATCTTTATTCGTAAAATTTGGGATTTTACAATCTCCCCTCCTTATGAAATTTTGCCCTCGATATTTACGTACGTACCTGGTATGTCAAACAGGTGAGGATACCTTGACTTCATTTCAAATTCTAACTCTTGAGGTATAACCTTTGAGTGTCGAATGTGATCCTTCTTATCCAAGATTTTAACACGTATCTCCTTATACGTTAAATCTTCTGCTATCTCGTCTAGTTCTAATTTAATAATGTGGTTCGGGTCGTCCACATATTTACGTAACATCGATACGTGAAAAATGTTATGAGCACGCGACATACTTGGTGGTAAAACGAGCCTATAGGCCATAGTTCCTACTCAAGCGAGGATTTCAAATGGGCCAATAAAATCGAGGGCTGAGATTTTCTCTCTTCATCAACTCTTAATTCTAGAATAATGCCTTCTTGAACCTTCTTCTTCACATTCATCAGCTCCGGGTGTGTAGCTTGAGCAGCCTTTAACTTTATCGATTAAAGTCGATTCTACTCGTATATTTGTTATCTTCACGTGGGTCCCTAGAGTCTTTAACTCTATCTTCATCATTTATAAGTTAAACGAAATGGGTTTTTGTGTTAACAACATCAAGACTTTCAGAACGATGATACGATCTTCTACTCAACACATCAGCTACCATGTTCGCTTTCCCACGATGGTATTGAATGGTACGATCGTAATCTTCAACAGCTCGAGCCAATGTCTTTGGCGCATTATACGTTCGTTTTGGTTGAAGAAATATTTAAGGGTTTTAGAAATGGGTTTTGTACTATGGTCAATACAAAATTCGATTTCACGCTCTAGGGGTAGGCTAAGAAGTCTTCAAGAATACGTCAGGAAATTTATTAACAATAGAAATATTATTCAAAACTGTGACCCTCATCCAAGACTTGGATAACAAGTCACATTGATACTTATCAACTTGCCACCATTATTCACGACGTCCCCTACGGATATTCTAGCTTCGGTGTATTCCAAGACTTGGAAGTCGCCAGCAAAAGGCTCGGGGCTCTTTACTTATGGCTTAACATGACAGTGATTGACTTTAGGGTTTTAGTTGCTTAAATTCGCATAATTGGTTGGTTAGGAATATGAAAGCGAACAACCTTACGAAAAGCATTATGAGTAGTTAACCAATCGATTCCTAAAATCACATCAAATGCAAGTATTTTCAAAGAGATAAGATCGACAGGTAACGTGAAAGTGTTGATTTGAATCAAACAAGATTTATAAATAGTGGAGGTGACGAAGGTTTCTCCCAACGGAGTTTCAACAGATAAATCAAAGTCTAATTTCTCTAGAGTCAAATTTAATCATTGAGCGCAAGTAGGAGAAATAAAAGAGTGGGTAGAACTGGTATCGAATAAGGTATAGACTTCGCAAGAGTTTATAATTAACTTACCTGTAATAACTTTGTTCGGGTTTCTCGACAAACGCTCTCACTTAAACTATTGGTTTTGACTTTGCTACAGAGTACATTCCACCCTTAATTGCTTCGTTACATTCCTGATCCATGATTCGAATCATTACTCTACGATCCATATCGAATTGGGGTTGACCGCTCTGCACAGGGTAATTCTGAATTCGATGTTGGATTCTCCCAATTGTTTTCCAAAAAGCAAAATACATTTCATCTATTTTGGCCTTATTGGATTGGATGTCTTTTTTGACAATATCTACGCGTTGTGCGGCTTTTACCCATGTATCATCTATTCTCCTTCTTTCAGTTGTTTCTTCTTTCATCAGAACTTTGATCATAGCATTCTCAGATTCCAGCTCTAATATCTTATACTCTGCCAAAGAGTGCTTCTGTTCAAGCATCGTACATCGGGTAACACAATTTTGAATTGTTACATCTCTACGCTCCACGCACCATTCCGCCGTTCTTCAAACCGCTTCTTCTAACTCATGAATACGATTTTGTAATTCTAAATTTTGATCATAAAATTCTTCTAATAAATTCTCCTCAGGTTCCTCTTATTTCTCTTCTTCGTCACTCTCAGCTGCTACCTCTGCAACTAGCTCGGGTGCAACTATTAGTTCTTCACTCACCACGTAGATATCTCTAATTTCTTCTTCGTCTGACATCACATTAACCTTGTTAGTGATTAAAGGTGTCTCAACGGTCTCATTCAATCCATTGTGAACATTTTTAGCTGCCATTTTCAAATACTGCCACAAAACAAGGGTTAATTGACATATCACATATTATCCTTATACTCTGACCGACCAATTAAATACCAAATAAACTTAGGTATGTCATACTAGCGAAGGAATTTCTCGCCTCTCCCCTCCTAATTCTTGTCTCACATCTCAGCCAGGGATCATATCCCTAAGCTTTGATACCAACTATGACACCCCCAAAACAGGTATACATCACCCATCTTGAGTCGCCAAATACATGGTACTAAATTCAAATACAACTTGATTATACAACAGTCGTGTAAAATACGACAAAACATAGTCTAAGAGTTTTAATAAGAATATTGTCATCTAGACAATATCCACACTCAATGGAGTCCTCATTACATTTATTATCACACTATTTCACAGAATCGTGAGGACTACTAAAACAACCATCTGGACCGTCAATCCGTTCCTCGACTCGTCCCAGTTATATTCTCATTTCCTGAAGAGAATAATGAAAGAAAAGGGAGAGCTCAACTAGCCCAGTACGAAATATTATGACTAAGATAATGTAGAATAAATTATCATTAGCCTTCAATAGTATAACAACTGATAGAATACAATAGACAACAAGTTCTAGATCAACAACTACAGTGGAATAAGTAATCCATTAGAAGAGTCAAGTAGAGCATAAAAACTACTATCTTCTATAATTTTAAAAGTTTTTCATCAACTTTATCGCTGAGACTCAGCTTAACAAATAATCCACATCATCGAATCATCCCTGCACCACGGCCAAGGATATTCATGTAACCATCAATGGTCATGATTATACCGAATAATCACTGGTCATAATTATACCAAAAACTGTCCATCAATGAACTACAGGCTAATGAGGACTTTTACCACATCATTCGTCACATTACGATCATGATTATACCGAATAATCCCTGGTCATAGTCATACCAAGTCCATCTATGCACGTAAGTCAAAGATGACTTTAATCACAATATGATCATGAGGATGATAACAATGACATAATAATTTAATAAAACAAGTTCAAGGATAGATTTTAAAGATTTATAATTTAATTTATCCAGAAATCAATAACGTTCAAATTGTCAACATAATACTGCTTTGTAGAGTAAAATTCTAGAATAATATTCATGTAAAAATAATTTGGACAGAAAAGAAATATATTTTTTGGGTGAATAGTACCCCATGAATAGTACTTCAGGAATAGTAACCCATGAATAGTACCCCGACACGAAAAGTGTCCCGAATACCCAAGTGAATGATACTAGAGTGAATACTAATCGGGTGAATAGTAACCCATGAATAGTAACTCGTAAATAGTACTCCGACACGAAAAGTGCCCCGAATACCGGAGTGAATAATACTAGAGTGAATAGTAACTGGGTGAATAGTAACCCGTGAATAGTAACTCATAAAAAAAATACCAAAGAAAATGATATTCCATGACGAGTACAAAAGAAATGATATCTCATACGAGTATAATAGAATATACGGAACTGCAAATGGATTTTAACCCACCATGCGGTAATCCACATAGACAGATCATTTCCATAATTTAATAAAGAATGAATACGAAGGATCATTCACCATGCATGCGGTAATCCACATAGACAGATTATTCCAACAGAATAATAAAGAATGGAATAACAGAAGAATTCACCATGCATGCAGTTGTCCGTGTAGACAGGTTATTCCAATAGAATAATAAAGAATAGAATAATGTAAGAATTCACTGTGCATGCGATAGACCGCATGCATAAATTTATCCAATAGAAAAAAAAAAAATGGAATCAGGTCATGTGTAATCCGCATGGATAGGATATTCCAACGTAATAATAAAGAACGGAACCGGTCATGCGTAATCGCATGCACGCATGACATGATATTTCAAATGTAATAATAAAGAATGAAATAACAAATGAATTCACCGTGCATACGATAGATCGCATGCAGACGGGTTATTCCAATGTAATAATAAAGAATGGAATAATAGAAGAATTTTACCATGTATGCGGATTGCATGACAAAAGTTATTCCAACATAATAATAAAGAATGGAATAACAACCCTTACGAGTATTGAAAAAAAATAACTCTCTTCATGAATACGAAAGAATAATACCCCTTACCTCAGAAGAAAACTGGATACTAGAATAGTGAGGTTGCAGACTTCTCTTCTTCTTTCTCTCAATAATTTCTCTCTATAATAATTGCTCTATAGCTTTAGTGAATTGGTAAAAAATAATGAAAGAATGAGCTTCTATTTATAGGAAAATATAGTTTCGATAATTGCACGTTTTGGGGCTCAAAATATTACAGTATAATACCTTCCTCTTTTCCTTCATTTTTAATTTAGTCTTGCAAGTATTATCAAACTTGCACCACCTCCCCTAATAGTAAATCATGTGAATCAATAGTAAATCATGTGAATCAATAGTTCTAGACATGTGAAAATATGAATTACAGTATAGTACCTCCATCTATACCTCCATTTTTAACTTAGTCATGCAAGTATTATCAATCTTGCACCAACTCCCCTAATAGTAAATGAATGTGAATCAACAGTACACTCATGTGAACAAATAGTTATAATCATATGAATCAATAGCAATTAATTGCTCATTTATCTGGTTAATTACCCGATTGGTCAATATAACCTTCAGACATCAATTATTATCAAAATAAATGTCGATTTTCACTAACACTAATAATTCCAACATAATGGAACTATCAATTTCATCTTTAATCAACACGAACTTATTCATCATTAATATTATAATTCACAATATTTAACAACCAGGTTGTTCCCAGGAAAGAGGGGGCTTTCCGATAAGGATTTCTCCTTATTGGCGCGTAATTAGGTGACCAAACCTCTCCTTAACAGAACTTCTGAACATTGTCAATATTTCAAATAATAATATGAATAACTTTGTCGTCTCAATTATTGATTTAATAATATAACATATTATACAGATGATAATGTGACAATAATTGAATCAATAATATGAGAGATATGATGCAAAGCAATTATCGTAGTAATAATTGAGTATAACCGAAAGTGACTTCACGTAAGCATCAATAATCAATACATCAAGTTATTTATGTAGAACCACGCCATTATTCTTTATTTCTTTACTATCGGGCGGTTCAACAATTTAAGCGGTAACACTTTTGCCATTATTTTTATAAAAAGATAATTATGTCATTTTTTACTACGACAATACTTCCGTTGTGGGGTCCACCAATGATTGAAACATCATACGGATATTCCCCGACAAAAAGAATATTTTATAACAACTTGCATACTTTGCAAAATTTATAAATACTACCCACAACTATAACATTATATCAAATTCACACCATAATATTCAAAAAAAAAATATTTCGAGAAAATTAAATCTTTATTCGTAAAATTTGGGGTTTTACATAAGACCCCAACTTATTATAAATGAAATTGAATTTCCTCTATTTATTATTTTGAAATAGTAAGGGTTGATTTGATTAATGTGGTTAGTTATGGGTAAAATGCGCAAATATATTAAATAAGCAAGTGGTTATAAAATATTCATTATTGTCGGGGAATATTCGTTTGGTTGTGGAATATTCTTACTGTCGAGAAATATTCGTACAACGGTGCAGCCTTATGTGGGCCCCATAATGGAAAGCGATTAGATGAAGAAAATGACAAGTATAAGTTTTTTTTATAAATAATGGCGTAGTTGTTACCGTTAACACTGTTGGAATACCCGGTGGTTAAAACACAGTAATACACGTAGTTACATAGTAGCACACGGTATTGGACCAATTATTGATTCTTACGTAAGAATGCACTACTCAATAATTGTTACAGTAATTACTGTTCAATATTTTGTTGATTCAATAATTGCTACGTTGATATTTTATATTATTGTTGTTTCAATAATTGTCACTACACAGTATTTCCCATTATCAGATTAATAATTCATATTATTTGAATAATATTATTAGATAGCATTATTGACAATGTCTAAGAAAGTTCTGTCTAAGGAGAGGTTTGGTCACCTAATTGCGCGTCATTAAGGAGAAATCCTTATTGGAAAGCCCCCTCTTTCTTGGGAACGACCTGGTTGTCATTATTGTGATTCTGTAATTATTTGTGAATAATTAACTATTGATTTATATGATAAGAAAAATATTTATTTATGTGGATAAAAATGGAGGAATTTTAAAAAAAATAACAATTGTTGAAAATTGATATTTTATCTTTTTTGATAAAATAATTTATTTAAATATATTATTATATTATAATAATATAATAATGATGATATTTTTGCATTGAATGTGTGATATTTGAATAAATGAGGAGGAAGAGTATTTTTTGTTATAATAAATGTTAAAAACATGTTAAGCATGTCGGTGGGCCCCATTTTGTGACTAAAATTGGATTATAGCCCATAAAATCATCCGTATGTGGATTTCAGTCAATTTCTGCTTGGAATTTGGAAAAACTTAAACTTACAAAATTGTAGAGAATTGAATTTCCTATGGAATGGACATACGATTCGAATTTTTCTGATAAAAGGGTTATTTATTATGAATTATTGAAGTTCCGGAATAATTGATTTTTGAAGTTTTAATTATTTTTTTATGAAAAACATTTTTTTTATGATTGGTGGGCCCTACTTGTTGTTAAGCATGCTGAATTCAGAATTTCAAAGTGGTTGTAGGAATTTTAAAAATAATAATAATATTTTATTAAATTTTCTGCTTTGGTGTTCTAAGCATTTTCCTATAAATAGGGTGCTTAGGTTAGAATTCAAAATCACACCAAAAACTGAAGTTTTCTCTCTCTATATTATCGAGCGTATTCTTGTGAGTATTTTGATACTTTGAGTGTTGCTATACGGTACAATTTCCTTTAGCACTATATCCAAAGATTCAAATGTAAGTCTTGTCTTTTTGAGGTAAGGGATGTTATTTTTTTTAAATGATATTATTTCTTTCAATATCATTATGCCGGAATATTGGTAAGATTTTTCTTGTGAAATTATTATTTTTTTGTGTCGGAATTACTATTCACGTATACGGCACTATTCACGTATACGACACTATTCATGAATACGACACTATTCACAGAAAAATTAAATTTTCATTCTTTGTCCTAGATGTTTATTTTTGTTACTATCTTTGATTGTATCCATGTTTTGATCATTATTCTTGAATTTTACTCCACCATAGCTTATTATGGGGTGTTTTTGAACATGGATAAACTAAAGTACGAATCCCTAATATTTGTTCTTTTGTCTCACTGGATTCATTTTCTATAAAATATTTTTCATCATCCTCAGTCCTAAATGATGATATAATTGAATATCTTTCGCCTGTAGTGCAAAGTTGAATGATTTTCTGATGAATATCTTTGGCCCGTAGTGCAAAGATGAACAGGTGTTGAGATGAACATGACCAACTGATGAATATCTTTGGCCTGTAGTGCAAAGATGAATATTTAATTCAAGATGAATATTGATTTATGTTACATGGATAAAATATTAATGATGGACTTTTAAATTCATATATGTTAGTAGGTTTCATTCTCTACTTAACTCTTTTAATGAATTGTTATTTCCACTGCGAATATTGATCTGAAACTTGTTGTCTATTATATTCTATCAGATTTTCCCTATTGAGGACTAAAGATAATTTGTTCTATATTATCTTAGTCATAATGTTCTTTACTGGGATAGTTGAGCTCATCTTTTTCTTTTTTGTTCTATTTTTCTTCTCAGGAGGCGAGAATGTATCGAGTACTAGTCGGGATATGGAATGATGGTTCTAGAAAGTTGTTTTAGTAGTCCTCACTATTTTTGTAAATAATGTATCAATAATTGTAATGAGGACTTATTTGAGTGTGGATATTGTCTAGAAGAAAATATTTGTATTTAAACTCACAGTTTATGTGTTGTCGTATTTTGCACGACAATTGTATTAATAAAGTTGTAGTTGTTTCTGTACCATGTATTTGGCGACTCAGAATGGGTGATGTATACCTATTTTGGAGGCGTCACAAATGTGGTGTAATATTCTATTCATTAATGAATGGGTTGTTAGATGCTTATTATATTGTGGATCGTGAACACCAAACTCGGGGGTCAGGTAACCCGGATTTGGAGGTGTCACAGGTTGGTATCAAAGCTGTAGGTTATAAGCTTAAGTGGGTGGGGAAAACCCTAGGATTATAACCATAAGCGAGATAAGGAATACTAATTTAGAGTACTAAGTGAGGGATTGTCGAAGTGCATCAATAGTGAGATAGGTTAACACATAGTGTGAGAATTTTGTACTGGTGAAGTACTAATCAAGTTGTTTAAACTGATTGTAGGATATCGGGAAAAGGTAAGATGAGTATGGAGATGCCAGCGGCTGTTGCACCAATGCCAGTAGCCGAGGTGCCAGCACAGAGCGAGTCAGTGGAAGAAGTGGGAAAAGATGAACCTATGGTTAATCTTGGTAGTGATCATAATGATTATCCCGAGATGTATCTGAGTGATGATGAGGAGGCGGAGTCCGAAGAAGCTAAGATGGAGAAAGGGAATAAGAACAAAGTTGGAGAGAAAGATCAAGAATCTGTAGAAGTCCAAGAACTCCAGAGTAAAGTATTTCTCTTGGAGGAATTGTGGAAGACGGAGCGAGCGTTACGCGAAATAACTGAAGAACGGAACGAGCTGAAGGCTCAGGTGGAAAGGATGAAAACGAAGGTGGTGGATCGTCTGAAGGAACAATCAAGCAAAAGAAGGGAAAGAATAAAAGAAAAAGGGACAACGACAACGATAATTCTGAAAATTCAAACCCAAAAAAGAAGCAAGCCTGTAGCAAGTGTGGAAAGACTCACATGGGAGAATGCATGATGTGAAAGAACGTTTGTTTCAATTGTAAGCAGGAAGGACATATTTCCCTACATTTTCCTAAGCCGAATATGAGGAAGTGTTTTTCATGTGGGCAAACGGGGCACGGATTCAACAAGTGTCCCAGCAAGAAGAAGACTGGTTAAGGGAGTGGACGGTAGATAGTTTAAGTTTGAGCGTTAGTAGCTTTTGGTAAAAGATTATGATATTAAGGGTTGTAATATCGAGAACAATGTGTAAGCATATGTAAATATATATGTTTGTATGAATGAAATCTTTATTTTCTCTATGAATATAAGATTAAAATTAAGTTGTGAGTTCTTAAAACTCATACTTATTATAAATTCATGACTCATAATTATATGAAATGTTTCTGAACCCTTCAGCGAATGGACGTCAATGGTCTGACTAAGATAAGTTCATACACTCATATAATTATGGAAAGTTCCTGAACTCATAGGTGTGGTAAGTTTGATGAACTGGGAATAATTATATGCGAATGGAGAATTGCAACTTTTTGTGTAAAGTTGGAGAATTACAACTTTTTGTGTAAAGTTGGAGAATTATAACTTTTTGTGTAAAGTTATTTGTGGTTAATCCTGATATTTATTAAAATGGGATAGTAATATGTGTTAAGTACTAAATGTACTATGTGCTATTTGAATAAATATGCGATTATATGAGAACTATGTGTTGAATTCTTATTGTGTTAGGAGTTTGTGTAGAGAAAGAGAATTAATATAAGATTTTTATTTAAATCAGATCATGCCGCCTAGACGATAGAATCGAAATCAAAGAGAAGAGCGGTCGGTGAATAATGAAGGAGGTCAAGCTAACCCAATGCAGAATTTCGTAGATATGTTAGCCCAAGCTATGGGAAATAGAGCTCCAGCAGCAAGAGGAAGAGCGAGAAATAAGCCAGCTGATAGATTGGCAAATTTTAAAGACTTTAAAGCGGTAGGACCGCCTGAATTCAAGGGGACCACAGATCCAAGTGAAGCCCAAATTTGGGTAAAGGAGATAGAGAAAGATAGAGAAAGCATTCGTTATCGCCAGAGTAGCAGAAGAGCAAAAGACAGCTTTTGCAACGTACTTGATGAAGGGAGAAGTCAATTACTGGTGGGAGACTAATCAAGCGAGAGCTGGTACAGCTATAGTGACTTGGACAGGATTCAAGGAATTGTTCTTTGAGAACTACTTTTCGTCAAGTATGCAAGCTCGGATGGAAGTTAAGTTCTTGGAACTGAAGCAGGAGAATATGTCAGTTTCTTAGTATGCTGCCAAATTCAACGAGTTAGCGAGATTTGCACCTCATCAGGTGGACACAGAAGCAAGAAAGGCGAGAAGATTTGAGAATGGATTGAAGCCAGGGATATACAACAAAGTAGCTGTGTTGCAGATTAATACGTTCGCGACTTTGTTGGAGAAAGCGTTAATTGCTGAAGGAGGAAGCGAAGCTGCATCTCGATTTCATCAAGAGAAGAAGAAGAAGACTAATGACGAAGGTAGTAGTGGTGGAAGTAATTCGAACAAAAGGAAGTGGAGCGAGAATACCCAGTCGGGTAATAAGATAGAAGGGAATAAGAAAGGGAGGGACCCATGTGCGACATGTGGAAAGAACCATTCGGGAGTTTGTTTAAAGAAGAAGGGAGTTTGTTATAACTGTGGTCAAGAGGGACACCTGTCACCCAATTATCCCAATTCAAAGAAGATACAAGGTTGTTTTGCGTGTGGATCGACTGATCAGCTGGTTCAAAACTGTCCTAAGAGGAATAGGGAGAAGGAAAGTGTCAACAAGGGATCTGGTAGAGGAACCTTGGCGATTCGAGGACCTGCATAGCCAGGAAGACCAACAACCCATACATTCAACATGACAGCACAAGATGTAGTAGCTACTCAGGAGGTGGCAACAGGTAACGATTTCGTTAAGAAATTTAATTACGCAAGTAATCTTGGTTAGATATTACTGTGAATTGTTTTCTTTTATGAATCCAAGTCACATGTTAGAATATAAGGCACAATTTATTATTGTGTTGATAAAAATGAATTGATGATACAACTTTAAAAGATTATAGAGAATAAGAAAGCGTTGATTCCGAGGACAGAATCCTTTTAAGGAGGGGTAAATGTTATAACCTGGGATTTCGAATAATTCGAATTTACGAATAAATTTTTTTATTTAGTATTAATATTGATATTGATTATCAATATTATGTTGTGTATCTGTGATACAAGTTTTGAAAATTAGTCAATTTGTATATTGACTGAGAAAATAAGAGTAGAGTTGTGCTTAACAACTTTAGAAATCCTAACGCCCAGTTAGAAACCCTAAACGAAAGCCGGGAAACTCTAATTTTAAATTCAGGAATCCTAAACCCTAATTAGGAAACCCTAATCCTAATTAGCAAGCCTAATGTGATTATTAAACTTTAATGTGATTAGAAAACCTAAATATAATTAGGAAACCCTAATTATAGTTTTAAAATTTTAATTTTTCTAATTAAAACCCTAATTAGAAAATTCTAGAATCTAAAGTTATAAAACCTAAAGGGTTAGAATCTTAGGGTTAAACCCTAAGGATTAAACCCTAAGGGTTAAGCCCTAAGGGTTTGGACAATTGACTATAATGCCATTAAAATTGGAAGAAAAAAGATCAAAGTACCCTTTTTGGATTTTTTTTTAGTAACTTGTAAAAATTGCTAAAGCTTTAGTCGGTAACCTAATACTTTGACTTTCTTATTGACTAATATATCAACAATTCAGCCTCTATATGACAGCTATATCAGATCATACATTGCATCCAAGTGGTTATAAAAGAATTAGAGAGAGAAAGTTCTTATATTTTGCTTATTTGATATCAAGCTCTCACCAACTCTCTCTCTCACCCAAGCCTCTGAATTTCCTTAGTATATCAGTCACATTATAGCCCTCTAAAACATCTAGATCAGATTGGTAGAGCAAAGATCAAAGCTTAAACTAGAAATGTATAAACCCTATCACTTTTGATCTTGTATGCTAAGATAAAATACTTGTTTATGTGTTTAGATTTGTGTTAGAATATGTTTTATGATGATCTATCATAGATCCATAGCATCAAAGTGGGTAAAAATTAAGTTTTTCAAAAACTGTCCAAGAACATTTTTGTGATATGACAAGCTAATGTCAGTGGCCACATATCTTTCTCTGTTTATGATTTTTCTTATTTTAAGTTTTGAATCTATAGTCTGACATGAGGTCTTTGATCTCGAAGTGGAATCACAGCTTTTGCATGTATACATTTCCTGTTATTCTTGGTCAAAACTCGTTGTCGGTGCATGACCAGTCAATTTCTGGGTAACCTAGAAAGTATGAACCAGCGTCTGACAACATTTTTAAGCTCTAAGATTTGTCAAGTGTTATGCGTTTTGATGTTGTTGTTGTAATCAGTTTATAGCTTGTTATATGGACTTTATATTTAGGCCTTTAGATCTCTTAAAACATCAACAGATTGAATAGATTAGATGGTCAAAGTAGGCCATTCGGCCATGGCTTAGAGTTTCTGGAATTTCCAGAAATGGGAAGAACACGCTTTCTGACAGCGTTTGACCAGGCTAGATTTGGATATTGTAATGTTTTTGAATTGAGATGTTGTCATGTAAATGTTCCTTGACACATGGACTATAGATTAGAATCATAATATCGACCATTTGATGACCATAACCTAACTTAAAATGATCTAGAAAGTGACCAGTCGAACTACCTAGGTTTTCTGGAAAACCCAGGATCGGTTTGACAGAAAGTTTGGAGGCTCAGATCTAATTGTTTGTTTGTTGTATGACCATGATGCTGGTTGGATATTGTAGTGTTACATTTCCACTACACGATTAGAGTCTAAGTTAGCCCAAATCATGTTTGGACTGAGAATCACAAGCGGTAAAACGAGCAAGCTTGAACACTGACTTGTCAGTGTTCTTGAACTCAAGAACACCTAAGACGACAGAAAGCATCGCTACAGGCTATAGTAACGGTTTAATTATTTTTATTTTCTGAATTTTCAGAAAATTCTTAAAAATAGAAAATAAATTCTAAAAATTATTAAAAATGGTTTTAAAAATTATTTTAAATTATGAAAAATAAATTTTGACTATTTAGAATATTTTTCGGAAATATTTATAATTATTTAAATATTAATGGTATTTAATTTATTGAATTAGTATATTAAATAAATTAGAGAAAAATGATTTTAATATTATAAAAATTATTTTAAATAAGAATAAAGTGTTTAAAAATATTTTGAGTAATAAAATATAACTTTTAATATTTTTAGAGAATTATCATTAATAATTTAATATTAATGATATTAGATTTATTTAATTATTATATTAAATAAATAAATTAAAAATGATTTTTAATATTATAAAAATCATTTTAAAGAAGAATAAAGTGTTTAAAAATATTTTGAATTATAAAATATAATTTTCAATATTTTCGAGAATTCTCATTAATAATTTAATATTAATGATATTAGATGTATTTAATTATTAAATTAAATAAATGATAGAAAATGATTTTATGGATTTAAAATCATTTAAAAATGAGAAAAATGATTTAAAAATATTTTAAGTTATATTTAATGACTTTTAATATTTTTATGTTAAATTCATTAATATTTAAATATTAATGATGATGTTTTAAAATGATTTTATTTATTTTAAAAATCATTTAAGTAGAATATTGATGGTTTAAAAATATTTTAAGTTATTAATAATAACTTTAATATTTTGACAAGTATGTTATTAATATTTTATATTATTAAATATTAATGATGATTAGATTATTTAATAATTAAATCATTTAAAAATAATTTCAGTGTTTGAAAAATTATTATAAATTATAATAATTGTTTATAAATTATTAAAAGCTTTCAAAAAATATTATTAATGATAATTGGCTTATCTAAAATAATATGGAAGCTTAGAGACCAAGTTTAATTGACAATAAATGTGTTAATTGTCGGATAGGGTGACCAGAACACCGAGAATAGACCAAAGTCCAATCAGACCGAAGTAGTTGGACTTGATAAATGTTTATATAGGTTATAAACACTGATGTGGCTATGTGGTATGTGATAAGTGTAAATTTCAGTGATACGTGTTATGAAATATTGTGCTAATTGTGAGACCAATATTATTAGTTATAGGTCTTTCGAACGCAGATAAGTTTATTGTGTAGCTGTAATCAACGCGAAAGACAAGTTTCCTTAACTCAACCTTGAGTTATATTCATTCAATTATTATGGTGGTTAATTATTGTTAATTAGACCACGTCCAAGAATTTATTGTTGATTATACGCAGTTAGTGCATGTTTATTAATTCAAACTGAATCAATGATTCTAAGAATATACTTAGAAAATAACTGTTATTAGATATTTACATCCGTAGAAGCTATTATTGACAGTACAGATAATTCTTGTTTATTGTCGAATTGTGATGAGATATGTCTTAGCTAATTATTCTGGCTAGACGAATATTTGTTAAAACTTGATATATTCAAGAAGAGAAAGTGATTATATATTGAAATTACAGTATTTCATTGTTAAATCAAATTTTGATTCTAAGACTGAGAAGAACAACCTTTTATACAAAGGAAACATTTTATTGGTCGTATATTCGGCCTTTGCGCGCGTGTAAGTATTATGCATAATATAGGGTATAAGGAGTTGGCCGCTCTAAGTACTTGTAGAGGGGTATAATTTAATCTTTATGATTATCTGATACACCTGGGTATATCAAAGTCTAATCTTTGATAGTTACTCGAGAAGAGAAGTTCAAGATCTAATGGATCGCTCAGCATAAATCTAGAAAACATTCCACTTTGTTATTGCGTAGAATTGATTCTTGATTATTCATTAGAATATCGTAGAAACTTTGAAAGCATTGTACTATTTCATTATCAGATTATTCTATTGCATAGAATGCGAGAAGACTTGTTAGTAATTAAAGCCTTGTTCAACTATTTCAAAGTTCCCTACACTTTGGTGTTATTCTATCAAATTAGATAGTCTGTTCTTATTGATTCTTATACATTTACTGTATGTCTTAACTTGCGGGGCAAATTTGTTGCTCACCCTTGCTAAATAAAACTTTTTAGCTATGGACGAAGTAGTAGGAGGTGCTGTAAAGGACAAAGGAAAAGGCGTAGTTATAAATTAGTTATGAATAATATTATTATTATGTTATGTTTGTAAACTCTTTTTGTATATCTAAAGGGTATGTTTGTGATGTTAAGGTTAGAGAACCTGAGACTAATGTATTAACTTTATAAGTTAATGTGGTGTAATATTCTATTCATTAATGAATGGGTAGTTAGATGCTTATTATATTATGGATCGTGAGCACCAAACTCGGGGGTCAGGTAACCAAGATTTGGGGGTGTCACAGTTGTCCCATCAACAATGATGCTCGACTAGGGACATTTAAGAGCAATGCTACTAATTGTAATTATATAATCTCATGTTCAAATCACATACTTAAAACTATATAATTTGTATCACTGTTCTAAGGAATTTTATTATGTTAACATTTATATAACGCAGTAAATAAAACCATAATAAAATCATTCATTTATTCAATCAAATATAATATCAAAATATTAAGCAATTATATCAAATAATTAGCCTCTAGGGCATAAACTCTAACACAAAGCTAGCATCCCGATAGATCGATAGTGAGTGTTGCTCACTTCGAATGCTTGAAAGCTAGTAGGCTCAATTCCTTCATTGAGACCTATCAAAGACATTTCCCTTTGCATAGAGATAGAATATTCTAGTTCGGAATCAACAGTCACCAGATTACCATTGATGATGTATTTCAATTGCTAATGAAGCGTGGAGGGAACGACTCCTGCCATATGGATCCATGGTCTTCCCAATAGTAAGTTGTATCCAGAAGTGAAGTTTAACACTTGGAAGGATATGTAGAATGTATATGGACCAATCCCCATTGGAAGTTATATTTTCCCATAGTTTCACGCCGAGATTCATCAAAGGCTCTTCTGACGACATGACTATTCTGAATTCTGTTTGGATTAATCTTCATCGTTTCCAGGGTATCATAAGGGCAGATGTTTAAGGATGATCCTTCATCTATCAAGACTCCCCCTATCACATATCCCCGAGGATATCACTACTATATGTACTGAATTACAATGCCACATTCCTTCAGCTAGTATGTCATCATCAGTGAAGGATATCACATTGCTGTTAAAAATGTGATCTATCAAGTGATGGAATTTTTTTGTGTCTACAAATTTTGGTAAATGTGCTTCTTCCAGTACCTGGATTAAGATCTTTCAATGATCTTTTGAAGATAATATCAAATCTATGATGGATATCTGGTGGGGTTCTTCCTTTAAACATTTCACCATTTTCGCTTCATTGTTCCCCATTTTACTAAGGAATTCTTCAACCTTCTTTTCTGATACCTCCCCCGAAGTTTTGATGACGGGTTTTAACACACGCTAAGGCAGATGGAGTGAATTATCCTTAGGCAGGACTTGTACCATATGATGTTGTAGGGATTTCGGCACATAAAAGAAGCAGAATATAAAATTTTTAAAGCAATTCTGAAACCCTAAAATAGGATCCATACGAAAACATATTAATTCAGTGGTTTAGATATTAAACCGATTATAGAAAATTCTGAAACGACTTCGAATCTCCAATGCAATCCAACGAAACTGCGCCTCTACGGTATCCACACGAATGTCCGTGAATTGTCACATGATCTGCAGTAAAGAGAGTCGCGATACTAGCCACCAAGGATATGGATTTTCTGTTTTCTCTCTAGTCTCTCTCTAAGAGCGGTTAGGGTTTTGGTTAATGATGTTATTCATAAAATGGCTGATATATCATATATATAGCAGTCAAAAAGTAATTAATCAAAAACCTAATCTAATTAAAAAATAAAATTCGAATATATATATATATATATATATATATATATTATATCTTAATTAAGTCTTACTTAATTAATATACATATATACAAATTATCCTATTAATTTAAATTAAGTAATTTAAATACTATCAATAATATTGACATATTTAAATCCTTACAATTTAAATTAATTCCCTAATTTACGTTCTATGTGTGTGACCCTATATGTTTTTATTACTTTGGAAATAATTTTAAAATCATATTATAAAATTATAAACTATAACGCCCAAGAAAATTGGATTTTTAAATGAATTAAATTTTTATTTGATTATGTGGATTAAATGAATTTAATTGATTATTTTTGTGAGTAAGCTGTATGAAGGTCGTTCTATGACCTAGAATATGTGGATGTGGTTAGGATTCTGGCTATGTGATAGAATTAATTATTTTGAATTTCCAAGACGAAAATAAAAGTTTTTCGAGAAATTTCCATAAAACACTATTCATCCGTTTCGGCTCGGGAATTAAGTTTGAAATTCTGAGAAACATATAATAATAGAATTCTAAGACGAGATGGAATATCCAATAATATTTCAATTATGGCAAACGAAGTTTTTGCTTGCGAACTTAAAACCTAAGGGTTAGGGAAAGTGATTTTCGAGAAGGAGATGAATGTGTATAATGATTAGGGTTATTATACGTATGATATATGAGTATGATACTAGTTAGTATACGAGTATGGTATGAATATTATTATGACGCATAATACAAATATTGTACGAATACTATACGAAAAGAATACATGAGTTATAAGCGTAGAATACGATTAGTTCTTATTGGACTTTGAGTTTATGGACTTTGTAGAATCCAATTGGACTTGGATTATATCAAGCCCAATGTTTTGTGAAATGAAGCCCAAGATTGAGTATTGTCAAGGCCCAATGTTAGGTTAAATCAAGCCCGATCCAAGAAACTGAACTGCGGATCCAACTGATGGTTCACCGGATGGGTAAAACCCATGTGGCAACCCATTGGGGGACCCACAAAGCCATGTGGGCTGGCTACTTGGTGACCAAGTAAAGCAACTTTACTTGGTTACAAAGTAATGAATAGTAAGGAGGTTAGCAAATTGACCAAAATACCCTCCATTAGATTTTCTATATAAAGAAGCTCAGCTTGGTCATTTATTTGTTTACAAACATCGACGAACATATTTGAGAGAGACAAAAGAGCTAGAAACAAGTAATCAAGTGAGCTTGAAGCAAATCATACGAGTTTTAAGCAAGAATACGAAGAACGTAAAGGTAATAATTCGTAAAACCTTAGTTTTCGAATAGTTTAAATTTATTTTTCTTAGAGAATCATGAGTTGGTGGAGCATTGATAAGTGGATTTTATATACGCGATTCAATGTCCATTCCGTGCTTATTTGTTGCTAAATTCTTGTGACCATGTTCTTTTTTACTCGTTTTATGTTATTGCATGTATAGGGTGGTGGTTGTAGCATTTAACGTACATTCGGAACTATTCGGTGTGATTTGAAGTTAATTGGAGCATAATTGGAAGAAATTTTGAAGTTCAGCATGTCATGCAAATAGAATACAAAGCCGTAGGGGTGGGCTAAATTATCTTATGTACCACAAAGGTGGTGGTCTTCATAATCGTTTAGCAGAGACGGGTGGCGCTTTCTAGGAAGTGGCATAATTAGTTTATACACCCATTTGGTGGGGTCTTCAAGGGAGCTTGACAGAAAGGTGACTCGCCGGGGTGGGCGTTTATAGCAAATACACCCCCGCCGGGGCGGGGGGGTGTCAATTCTGAAGTTGTCCTGCTATGATTGAAATTCTTCTTAGGCATGGTTTCTAGCATTTGGATAGCAAATGGAACTCTAATTGAAGGGAATTTCGGCTGGGACTTGTGTGTTGGACATCTATTACTCAATTAACAATGCATTCAACAACACACAAGGCACAAGACAAAGATCGAATTTCAGTTTTTCATAGCAAGCTTTGGAGGAGTATTTCGAGGAGATTTTCAAGACGATTGCAATTCTAGGCTACGTGAAGGGTGTTTTTCAATATTCTTCATCTTAGGCTATTATTTGTAATCAAAAGAATGATTTCTATGATTTATTCAGTGTTTATTTTGTTTATTATGAACTAATTCACTTTTTAGGCTTATGATGGATCTTTAAGTGAAACGATGATTTTGTAACCTTTGATTTCCATTTCAATAGTCTATTTCCAATTTATCTATATTGATTTACGCTTGAATCTATGAATTGCCTGATCAACAATTCTTTGTGGATTTGTATGGAATCAAGAGAGGATATTCAAATCTAGACCTAATTAATATAGCATGTGTTCATGAGTTTTGTGAATAGTAGAATCTTGAAGAATGTTAAGGTAGAGATATGCTTGACATCACATGTAATCGGATAGAGAACTTATTCTTAAACTTTCTTTAATTGTAATTAACATAGAGATATAGTGAGTTAGTTAATTAAGGTATTTAACGTGTTTCTATCTTCATTGTTGTAACGCCCGAGAAAATCGGATTTTTATGACAATTAAATTTTTATTTGATTATATGAATTAAATGAATTTAATTGATTTATTTTTTGAGTAAGCTATGTGAAGGGCGTTCTATAACCTAGGATGTGTTATATGGTTAGTATTCTGGCTACGTGCTAGAATTACTTGTGTAGAATTTCTGAGACGAAAATAAATATTTTTCGAGAAATTCTCGTAAAAACACTATTCATTCATTTCTGCTCGGGGAATTATTTTGAAATTTCGAGAAACACGTAATGATAGAATATCGAGATTAGATGAAATATCTAATAATATTTCATTTATGGCAAACGAAGTTTTCTCCTGTGAACTTAAAACCTAAGAGGAGTAAAATGATTTCCGAGAAGGAAATGAAATGCGTAGAAGGAATTTCGTTATTGTTAATGTGTGTGTTATACTAGGATGATACTATTTAGTATCTATGTATAATACGATGAGTTAATACGGAGTACAATACGATTATCGTACGAGTATTATACGGAGAGAATGCGTGAATTATACGTATAGAATACGATTAGTATTATGGAATTAAGTTAAGACTTAATGTTAATTCATTTGGGTTGGATTATGTTTAGTCCAATCAATTGAATGAGCAAGCCCAAGGGATTATTGTGTTAAGCCCAAGTCAAGGCCCAATATTAGAGTGGTTAAGCCCAATGCAAGAAAAACCGAACCATGGATCGAACCGGTGGGTTACCGAATGGGTAAAACTCATAGGGCAACCCATGGGGATAACCCATGGGCAAGGTGGGACGGCCACTTGGTGTGCAAGGCAAGCATATCACTTGGTCACCAAGTATTTTACTTGGTGACAAAGTGTGGAATAGTAAGGAGGTGATGGTGTAATGACTAAATTGCCCTTCATTTCATTTGCCTATTAATAGAAAGCTAGGATTGGTCTTTTGTGAGTTTTCCAAATTGCCAACCTAGATTATTGAGAGAGAGAGAGAGAGAGAGAGAGAGAGAGAGCTAGACTCAACCAAATCTTAAACTTTGAAGCTTTGCTTAAGAGTTTTCAAGATTTCCTAAGAATTCTTAAGGTAATATTCCTTAATTTTAATTACATCTCTTTTGGTTTTCTTTTATCATGGAGAATCATAAATAGGTGGTGTATGTCTAGTATGGTGGAATAAGGATGACTTACCATAGATTCAATCTCTATAAGTCATGAAATCATAGAAATCATAAGGTTTGATATAGTTTAAAATCATGAAAATATTAATTGTTGAGATTGATTGTTGATAAACAATTGAACTCCATTAATACGTAAATATGTGCATCTTGCTTGGTTAGGATGTAGATATGAAGTCCATGGAGTATTCCATGTGATTTTGCTTAGAGAACGTTAGTAACAAAGTTATGGCGAATTTCACAAAAATAGACGTTAAACGTTGAAAACGTTGAAATTCTGGATTGGTAGTCGAAAGTTGTCGTAAGACTTGAAAATGTTATTTTTCAATGTCAACACGTGAGATATGGTATTTAAGAGTCGTGGACTCAAGAATCATCGGATTCCGACTTAAAACGAAGAAAACGAGCATTGAACGCTCATTAACATTTACGAACACTTAGAAAATGAATTCAATAGTGAATTTTGAGTTAACAGATTCAAAAGTGTCGAATTCTTATATGAATGCGTAGATTATGTCATTTATGACATGTAGGCTTTTGAACGGACCAAATCGAACTTATAACGAAGAAGTTATGGCTCCGAGAATCTCACCAAAATTTTTATCTGTTGAATTTTTTACGATCTTGAGGTCTCAGCGCCACACATACGGCAAAGCAGTGTGTTAAATGCCACGCTGCAGCGCCAACATAGTGTAGTTAGCTCTTTGGAAAGTGGTGCCATGATCTTCGAGACAGGGACTGGTATCGCTAATCAGCCGCTTGGCCCTTGATCTTGTATTGAGATGTCACGCATGCTACCCCAGTGCGAGGTAATGGTTGAATGACTTAGGTTTTGAACTGCAATTGTTCAGAGACTTGTAAGAGTAAAGTTTATACACTTAATAAGTGTACTAAAACTATTCCTATACTACCTATACTAAGGTATATGGTATTGAAACTTAGGAATTGAATGTACGTTAGTAAGTTATGAACAAAGAACGCAAAGTGTTATCAATAAACCCTAGTCGGGAAAAAACGTTGGTACTTTTCCAATGATGATAGAGTCCGGTTAATAACGTAAGTTGGTTAATAAGCCGGGACGAATGGTAATAAGTCGAGTTGACTTTATTAATGATATTAAGTTAACAAAGACATAAAAGAGAAAGAAGTTAGTAGGAACAATGTGAATAATTGTTTGATAGCTAATTACAGTGTGCTATGTGAATATATCATGTAGATTCTGTAAAGGCTATGGTCAGTCGACTAAGTTATTTGAAGACACTGAAAGGTAAGTTGTGACGCCCCCAAAATAGGTATACATCACCCATCTTGAGTCGCCAAATACATGGTACTAAATTCAAATACAACTTGATTATACAACAGTCGTATAAAATACGACAAAATACATGCTGTGAGTTTTAATATAAATATTTTCATCTAGACAATATCCACACTCAATTTAGTCCTCATTACATTTATTATCACACTACTTAACAGAATAGTGAGGACTACTAAGACATCATCTCGGACCATCACTCCGTTTCCCGACTAGTCCCGGCTACGTTCTCATTTCCTGAAGAGAACAGTGAAAGAAAGGGTGAGCTCAACTAGCCCAGTAAGAAATATTATGACTAAGATAATGCAGAATAAATTATCATTAGTCCTCAATAGTGTTAAACTGATAAAATACAATAGACATCAAGTTTAACTGCAGCGGAACATGCAATTCATTAAAAGAGTCAAGTAGAGAATAAAATCTACTATCTTTTATGATTTAAAAAGTTTTCATCACTTTTATCATTTGAGACTCAAACTTAATAAATAATCCACATCATCCACCTGACTACTACCAAGGATATTCATTAGGGTCACGACCACAAATTATCCATGCACCACGGGCCAAGGATATTTGTGTATTCATCAATGGTCATGATCATGCCAATAACTGTCCATCAATGCACTTCGGGCCAATGAGGACTTTTACCACATCATTTGTAACATTACGGTCATGATTACACTGAATAATCCCTGGTCATAATCATACCAAGTCCATCTATGCACTACATGCCACAGATGACTTTCAAAAATAATATAAACATGAGGATGATGACAATGATATAAGAATTCAATAAAACAAGTTCAAGAATTAATTTATTCAGGAACTAATAACGTCTAAATTGTTAACATGATACTTCTTTGTAAAGTAAAATTCAAGAATGCTCAGAAGAATATTTCCTTGAGAAGATATTGAATGAAGCGCAAATATCAAGAATATTGCACTAATTTCATGGAGTGTAGATGTAAAATCCCAAATTTTACGAATAAAGATTTAAATTTCTCGAATTTTTTTTTGAATATTATGGTGTGGATTTAATATAATGTTATAGTTGTGGGTAATATTTATAAATTTTGCAAAGTATGCAAGTTGTTATATTATTCGATTGGTTGGGGAATATTCTTTGTGTAGGGAATATTCGTACGGCGACACAATCATTGGTGGACCCCACAACAGAATTATTATCGGATTGAGAAAACGACAAAAATATTTTTATGAAAATAACGGCGGAAGTTTTACCGTTAATACTGTTAAACTACTCGGTAGTAAAAGTACAGTAATATGCGTGGTTGCATAGTAGCACACGGTATTGATTATTGATGCTTATGTGAGAAGTCACTCAGTTTTGTTCAATTATTGCTACAGTAGTTGCTGTATAGTATCTCACGTTATTTGATTCAATTATTGTTGATTGTTATATATATATATATATATATATATATAAGTTTTGTTTTATTAGTATTATTAATGTAATAAAATGAAAAACTTTTATATAAAACAGAATACTTTTATGAAGTTATTCGTTTTATTAGGCTAATAGTAAAGTCTTTTTATATAAAACAGAATACTTTTATAAAGTTATCTGTTTTATTAGACAATAATTAGATTATATTATATTTTATTATGCATAGTTTTTGCATAGTGCCTGCATAGTGTTTGCATAGTAAAATCTTTTTAAAAGTTATTTGTTTTATTAGATTACAAATAGAATATATTATATTTTATTGTAAACCAATCTGGACCGTCCGTTTCAAGTAAATTGATCTGGACCATTCATGGATTGGTTACTATTCAGTCCATTCTTCTATAAATAGAAGCTCATTCCTTCATTATTTATTACGAATTCACTGAAACTCTAGAGAGAGAAACTGTAGAGAGAATTATTCTTCTATAATCTTGAACGTATTTTTTTAGCATTTAAGAAAGCTTTGAGCGTAGTGCAAGTTTCTTCAAGTATATCCTTGCCCTACCGTCGGAGTACTCTTCTTTATAAGGTAAGGGGTATTATTTTTTTTATATTCATGAAGGAACTTCATTATTCCATTCTTTATTATTCATTGGAATAACTCGATATCTGTGATCTACCCTATACTTGGTGATTTCTATTGTTATTCCATTCTTTATTATTCTGTTGGAATAACCTGTATACGCGGTCTACCCTATACTTGGTGATTTTTGTTGTTATTCCTTTCTTTATTATTCTGTTGGAATATCCTGTCTGTGTGATTTACGCCGGACTGGTTCCGTCTTTATTATTACATTGGAATATCCCATGCATGCATTTTACCCGGACTGATTCCGTTATTTATTATTCATTGGAATAACATGTCTATGTGAAGTACCGCATGCATGGTGTTTTTTTGTTGTTATTCCATTCTTTATTATTACATTGGAATATCGTGGTGCCGGTGCGTATTACTACCGACACGGTTCCATTATTTATTATTACGTTGGAATAACTTGTCTATCTGTCTGTACCGCATGCATGGTGATTTCTTTTGTTATTCCATTCTTTATTATACTCAGTTGGTTAAAGTTTTGACTTCTATACTCCATGAAATTAGTGGAATATCCTTGATATTTGCGCTTCATCCAGTTACTTCTCATGGAAATATTCTTCTGAGCATTCTTGAATTTTACTCTACAAAGAAGTATCATGTTGACAATTTGGACGTTATTAGTTCCTGGATAAATTAATTCTTGAACTTGTTTTATTGAATTCTTATATCATTGTCATCATCCTCATGTTTATATTATTTTGAAAGTCATCTGTGGCCTGTAGTGCATAGATGGACTTGGTATGATTATGACTAGGGATTATTCGATATAATCATGATCATAGTGTTAAAAATGATGTGGAGATAGTCCTCATTGGCCCGTAGTGCATTGATGGACAGTTTTTGGTATGATATGGCTATGGATTCTCTTCGGCCAAGGGAGCAAAGATGAATTGTTTTATGGCATGATCAGGACCGTTGATGAATACACGAATATCCTTGGCCCGTAGTGCATGGATAATTTGTGGTCGTGATACTAATGAATATCCTTGGCCTTTAGTGCAGGGATGATGTGGATTATTTATTAAGCTGAGTCTCAGCGATAAAAGTGATGAAAAACCTTTTAAATCATAAAAGATAGTAGATTTTATTCTCTACTTGACTCTTTTAATGGATTGCTTGTTCTGCTGCAGTTAAACTTGATGTCTATTGTATTTTATCAGTTTAACATTGTTGAAGACTAATGATAATTTATTCTGCATTATCTTAGTCATAATATTTCTTATTGGGCTAGTTGAGCTCACCATTTCCTTCACTGTTCTCTTTAGAAAATGAGAACGTAGCCGGGACTAGTCGGGGAACGGAGTGACGGTCCAGATGATAGTATTAGTAGTCCTCACTATTCTGTTAAATAGTGTGACAATAAATGTATTGAGGACTTATTATGAGAGTAGATATTGTTTAGAAGACAATATTTGTATTAAAACTCATAGCTTTCTTGTTGTATATTAAAGATTGTATTTGTATTTTGTACCATGTATTTGGCGACTCAGAATAGGTGATGTATGCCTATTTTGGGGGCGTCACAGTAGAAGTCAAAACTTTAACCAACTGAGTATAATAAAGAATGGAATAACAACAGAAATCACCATGCATGCGGTGCCTTGACAGGCAGGTTATTCCATTAGAATAATAAATATCGTAACCAGGTCAAGCGTAATACGCACCGATGTGCTTTTCCAATGTAATAATAAAGAATGGAATAACAACTGAAATCACCATGCATGCGGTACTTCAGATAGGCAAAGTTACTCCAACAGAATACTAAATGACGGAACCAGGTCAGGTGAAATTCACACCAACAAAATGTTCCAACAGAATAATAAAGATGAAACCAGGTCCGGCGTAAGCACAGACAGGATATTCCAACAGAATAATAAAGACGGAACCAGGTTCGCCATAAATGCACAGATAGGATATTCTAACAGAATAATAAAGATAGAATAATAGAAGTTCTCTTCATGAATACAAAAGAAATAATACCCCTTACCGTAAAAGAAACTTGATATCGGAGTAGTGAAGTAGCAGAATACTTTTCTTCTTTCTCTCTATAGTTTCTCTCTCTAGAGTTTCAGTGAATTCGTAAGAAATAATGAAGGAATGAGCTTCTATTTATAGAAGAATGGAATGAATAGTAACCAATCCATGAACAGTCCAGATTGATTTACTTTAATCGGACGGTCCATATTTAAAGCAAATTTTTTTAAATAAAATATAATATATTCTATTTATAATCTAATAAAACGAATAACTTTTAAAAAGATTTTACTTTGCAAACACTATGCAGGCACTATGCAAACACTATACATAATAAAATATAATATATTCTAATTATTGTCTAATAAAAAGATAACTTTATAAAAGTATTCTGTTTTATATAAAAAGATTTTACTATTAGCCTAATAAAATGAATAACTTTATAAAAGTATTCTGTTTTATATAAAAAGTTTTTCTGTTTTATTACGTTAATAATACGAATAAAACAAAAATTCATCATCATTATTATTATTCACACTATTAATCGACCAAGTCGTTCCCAAGAAAGAAGGGGCTTTCCAATAAGGATTTCTCCCTATTGGCGCGCAATTAGGTGACCAAACCTTTCCTTGGCAGAACTTCTAGACATCGTTAATAATGCAAATAATAATATTAAAAACTTTGTCATCTCAATTATTGATTTAAAAACTTATAAAATATCGACAATAATTGAATCAAACTGAGTGACTTCTCACATAAGCATTAATAATCAATACCGTGTGCTACTATACAACCAAGTGTATTACTGTACTTTTACTATCGAGTAGTTCAACAGTATCAACGGTAAAACTTCCGCCGTTATTTTTATAAAAATATTTTTATCGTTTTCTCAATCTGACAATAATTCTGTTGTGGGGTCCACCAATGATTGTGTCGTCGAACGAATATTCCCTGACCAATCGAATATTATATAACAACTTGCGTACTTTGTAAAATTTATAAATATTACCCACAACTATAACATTATATCAAAATTATTCCATAATATTCAAAAATGATATTTATAGAAAATTTATTTTTATTCATAAAAGTTGGGGTCTTATAATCTCCCCTTCTTATGAAATTTTTCCCTCAAAATTAGGGTACGTACCTGGTATGTCGAAGAGGTAAGGATACTTTGATTTCATTTCAGATTCTAACTCCTAGGTCATTTCCTCAACATCGTGGTTCCTCCATAAAACTTTGACTTGAGGTATAACCTTGGAGCGTAGAATATGTTCCTTCTTATCCAAGATTTGAACAGGAACCTCTTCATACGTTAAATCTTCTGCTATTTTGTCTGGTTCTAACTTAATAATGTGGTTCGGGTCTTTCACATATTTATGTAACATGGATATATGAAAAACGTTATGAACACGAGACATACTTGGCGGTAAAGCGAGTCTATAGGCTACAACCCCTACTCGATCGAGGATTAAAAATGGGCCAATGAATTGAGGATTGAGCTTTCCTCTCTTTCCAAATCTCGTAACTCCTTTCCATGGAGCAACACGTGACAACACATGATCTCCAATATCGAATTCCACGTCCTTTCGATGAATATCAGCATAACTCTTTTGTTGGTCTTGTGAGGTTTTTATACGTTGTCGGATCGTTTGAATCTTTTCCATAGTCATACGTACCAACTCCGGTCCAAACAACGTTGCTTTACCCACCTCATCCCAGCATACTGGAGAACAACACTTTCTTCCATACAACGCCTCGAATGGAGCCATGCCAATACTTGTTTGATAACTGTTGTTGTAGGAAAACTCCACCAATGGTAAGAACTTGTCCCAACTTCCCTTGAAGTCAAGGACACAGAGTCTTAATAAATCATCAAGAGTTTGAATAGTCCTCTCTGATTGTTCGTCCGTTTGAGGATGATAAGCCGAACTAAATCATAAATCCGTGGCCATAGCTTTTTGCAAACTAACCCAAAATCATGAAGTGAATCTTAGGTCTCGATCAAAAATTATGGATACTGGCATACCATGCAGTCTTACAATCTCGTTTATGTTCATACGAGCAAGACGTTCAAGTGTATAAGTTTCTCGTATTGGTAAGAAATGAGCAGACTTGGTCAATCTATCAACAATGACCCAAATTGCATTTATGCCTTGAGAAACCTTGGGAATACCAGTAACGAAATCCATGGTAATGTTCTCCCACTTCCATTCTAGAATTTCAAGTGGTTACAATGGACCTTTTGGTACCTGATGCTCCGCCTTGACTCGTTGACACGTTAGACACCTTGAGATAACAAATAGCTATCTCTCTCTCTTGATTGCCCCACCAAAATGTATGTCGAAGATCATGATACATTTTAGTACTCCTGGATGGATTACAAACGGTGTGTTGTGCGCCTCCATCGTGATTTTATACTTTAACTTCGTGGTCGTTAGGAACACAAAGTCCTGGAGTTGACTCGAAGTATTCCTTCTTCATCGATTCTTGCTTCCGGCATAACACCTTCTTGTACTTTCTTCCTCATACGCATCAGCTCCAGGTCTGTAGCTTGAGCAGCTTTAACTTTATCGATTAAAGTTGGTTCTACTCATATATTCGCCATCATCACATGGGTCCCTAGAGTCTTTAATTCTATCTCCATCCTTTTCAAGTCATACAAGATGGGCCTTTGCGTTGACAATATCACACTTGTACCCGCATATGATCTTTTACTCAATGTGTCAGCTACCACGTTTTCTTTCCAGGATGGTATTGGATGGTATGATTATAATCTTTCAACAGTTCAAGCCAACATCGATGTTGCATGTTGAGTTCCTTTTGAGTAAAGAAATATTTGAGGCTTTTATGATCCGTAAAGATCTCCACTTTCTCCCCATACAAGTAATGCCTCCAAATTTTAAGTACGAAGACAACAACTGCCAACTCTAGATCATGAGTAGGATAATTCCTCTCATATTCTTTGAGTTGTCGAGAGGCATAGGCTATGACTTTCCCATGTTTCATGAGAACACATCCTAACCCCTTGCCTGAAGCATCACTATAGATGACAAATCCCTCTGAGCCAGATGGTATTGTCAGAACAGGTGCTGAAATGAGTCTTCTTTTGAGTTCTTGAAAACTCTTCTCACATTCCTCATTCCAACCGAATTTTGTATCTTTCCGAGTCAGCTGAGTTAAGGGAGTAGCGATTCGAGAAAACCATTCTACGAATCTCCGATAATAACCAGCTAAGCCAAGAAAGCTATATACTTCGGTCACTGATTTAGGTTGCTCCCAGCTTTGAATGGCATCAATCTTTGCCGGGTCAATAGATATTCCATGACTTGATACCACATGCCCAAGGAATGCTACTCCCTAAAGCCAGAACTCGCATTTCTTCAACTTGGCATAAAGCTTATATTCACGAAGCTTTTGGAGTATCAACCTCAAGTGTTTCTCATGATCTTCATGGCTTTTGGAATAAATAAGGATGTCATCAATAAAGACAACCACAAAGTGATCCAAATATTCCTTAAATACTCGGTTCATCATATCCATGAAGGCAACAGGAGCATTAGTCAATCCAAAAGACATGACTAGGAATTCATAATGCCCATACCGAGTTCTGAAAGCCGTCTTTGGAATGTCATCAATTCTAATCTTCAATTGGTGATATCAAAAACGAAGATCAATCTTTAAAAAGAATTTGGCGCCTTGCAACTGGTCAAATAGAGGTCATCAATACGTGGTAATGGGTACCTATTTTTGATGGTGACATGATTCAACTCTCGATAATCAATACAAAGTCGCATACTCCCATCTTTCTTCTTCACGAATAGAATAGGAGCACCCCAAGGAGAAGTACTAGGACGAATAAAGCCAATGTCTAACAATTCCTGCAGTTGGGTCTTTAACTCCTGAAGTTCAATAGGAGCCATTCTATATAGGGCTTTGGAAATGGGTTTTGTACCGGGTTCAAGGTCGATACAAAATTCAATTTCACGTTCTGGGGGTAGGCCAGGAAGTTCTTCAGGGAATACGTCAGGAAATTCATTAACAATAGAAATATCATTCAAAACTGACGTATTTTTGTTTAGATCAGTGACATGAGCTAAGAAAGCTTGACATCCATTTTTCAATAAATGAATAGCTTTATGGCTTGAGATGACAGTGATTGATTTTAATGGTTTGGTTGCTTGAATTCTCATAATAGGTTGATTAAGAATATGAAAGCTAACAACCTTACGAAAACAATCAATTTTTGCATGATGAGTAGTTAGCCAATCAATCCCTAGAATTACGTCAAATGCAAGTATTTTCAATGAAATAAGGTCGACAGGTAATGTGAGGGTACCGATTTGAACAAAACAAGACTTATAAACAGTGGATGTAATGAAGGTTTCTCCCAACGGAGTTTCAACAGATAAGTCAAAGTCTAATTTCTCTAGAGTAAAATTTAAACGTTGAGCGCAAGTAGGAGAAATAAAAGAATGGGTAGAACCCGTGATGACCTCGTTCGGGTTCCTTGCTTTCTGGGAGGTCACGACAAACGCTCTCCCTTGAACAACCAGTTTTTTTTTATATCCGGACAACCTTTCTTTGCCTCCATCCATTGGACTTGTCTTGATTGCACGACAAAATCGGGCCAGGTGTCCTTCTCTTCCATAATTGTAACATGCTTTGGAGGGCATCACACAGTTTGGACTGATGTGTCCCTCCCCTCAACATTTGAAGCATATGATAGGTGGTCGTTCTCCTTTCTTAACGACAGTCTTTGATCTTTCGCGTCTTTCCATCATTGTTGAATCTTCTTTTCTTGAAATGTCCATTCTTATTGTTTTGGCCATGATTACCACCGAAGTGGTTACCATTTCTGGCATGTTGATTCCCTCCACGCTTAATGTCACCGCTTCGATGACTGCTATCACTGGTATTATTATTTTTCCGGCTGCTCTCTTTTGGTTGGGTTGACTCATTATCGCGCTCTAATAACTGAGCCCTATTAACAATATCTGAATACAAACACAGTTTATGAGAGATAAGATATTGACGTATCTCTGGTTTCAAACCTCTTAGTAACATTCGCGTCATTCTCTCCTCATTATCAACCAAGCGGATATAAACCGGACTGAAATTTCGATAAACTTGGCCTCGTACTGTGACACGGTCATGTTGTTTTGTTCCAGTTTAATGAACTCTACCTCTTTCATGTGACGAATACTCTCGGGAAAGTACTTGTCGTTGAACAGTTCTTGGAACTTCTCCCAAGACATCTTCAGTGCGGCAGGTTGAGTACGCTTTACAGATTCCCACCAGTAATGTGGCGCCCCCAAAATTTCAGACACTCATATCTCGAATTTCGGTGAATCACGCTACTACTACGAATATCTTACAAAATCATTAACAACGGAAATAATAGAATAATTTACATTGATGAAATATAAATATTCACGTCCCAAGGTACCGTAACCATTACTACAACCATTCTGTGATTAGCTTAACATAGCTTAATCATTCTTGAATACATCATAATAACAATAATAATAATACTTCTAGTCTTAAGGGCTTAATTATTCGTCAGCCTTGCCCTTTCCTTGTCCTTTCTCAAGTACCTTGCTTCGCCTTTTAACTGTAATGTTTTAGGAAGCAAGAATGAGCAACAAATTTACCCAAAGAAGCAATATAGCTAGAAGAACAAGCGGTTATAGCATTTGAATCTTTTAAAGGTATAATAATAATTGATAGTTCAAGGATATCACGAATACCAAGAGTATTCAACAGTGTGTCGCTATGGACCGAAGGATATCAACAAAATCTCGTGGATTTATTCATTTCGAGGTTCAACATAATTGAATCTCGAGCAAATACTAAGGACCAAGAACTCTTACTAGAATTAATAATGATTATAATCGTAATCCAACATCCACGAGTACATCGGTGATCACCTAAGGTACCCTATGTTATGCATAACATTTAATCATACTCATGTCTGCACGCGTCGCTTCCCCCGATAATATATAATTTCCCTTCTATGAGGGTTGTTCATCTCAATAGATTTACGATAGTCCACACCAAATCAATCGGTTTGGATAGCTCTTTAACTCATAATAATAGTCTCAGCGAATCAAGGGCTTAGATAGTTTTTCATCATGCATTGAGGAATAATAAGTCCAATGCTTACAACAACGTCAAGGTATACAAGTGATTTTTGAATAGAAGCAGATATTTGCTTGATAAAATATGATTGATATGACAACAATTCAGCGTATGAAGTGTGTGAATTAAGGAACTTGCAACACAAAGTAATAATAGTGTTGGATACTTGCTCATTGTAAATTTGAGTGAGATTGCCCAACAATAACAATAAGTTAGGGATAGAAAACTTGCATACTTGAAATCAAGGTAGAGTAAGAAACTTGCCTTTAGCGTTGATTACTACTAATAGCAAAAATCACCTCAACGAACTATATCCTCATCCCTATTCATGTAAGTATAGGTATTCATTAGCCAAACACTTAATGGATATATATCAACAACATGTACACATAACACATTTTTCTTTTCTATCTCATTGTACCCATCAAAACTCATAATGGTACACTAACATGCTCATACTATTGATCTTCGCTAGCTTATTCATAATCTTTCTTCCTCGAAGTTTTAAGAGGTTCCTTGCTTTAAGTAGACCATAACGTCTATTAATCCCTAATCGACCTTTTTCGCATGTTTGCAAGTATTAGATTTATTTTCCCAAAGTTGGTAAAATTCTCTACTTAGAACTCATTCGTGTACTAATAGTTTACGACAGTATAGGAGTATTTATTAATCCATCCTTATATCAAGTTACGATGCTGTCTCCGAGTTCCGGGACATCTCGCCATGTCCGAAGATATTATGGCTTGTTCGAAGACTACATGCTTCGTCCGAAGACATCGCGCTTCATCCGAAGACATCACGCTCTGTCCGAAGACATTACGCTCTGTCCGAGACATCGCGCTTTGTCCGAAGACATTACGCTCTGTCCGAAGACATCACGCTTTGTCCGAAGACATCACTCTCTGTCCGAAGACATCACGCTTTGTCCGAAGACATTACATACCGTCCAAGAAGACATCACGCTTTGTCAAGCGGCTCCTTCAGAGACTTTGGTTTACACTACTTCGACAAGGTTTAAGTTCGTCGAGTTAATTTAAGACCTTACTATATGCATACAACCTAAGGGAATTTCTTAATACAAGGTCTGACACGACCGAACCCATCAGCATGGTTCCTAAGCATGGTGCAGCTGCACCCCATGGATTTCAGAAGCGGTGAACATGCTCTGTTTTGCAGAGTAGCCACAACTTGATTCCAGACAATTTTTAACGTAGTCATGTATGAAGGTAAACTTTCTAAACACCCTTTATCCCGCTAATTCATCATACTTGACCTAATAATCAAAAAGCGAGAATCAACAAGACTCAAGTTAAGAACGAGTAGAACTTATACCTTCTCGAGCTTTAACCTTGATATCTCACACACTGATTTGGTAATGCTTAGCAACTAAGAATTCTTTACTCAGATTTCTCCAACACTCTTATCACTAAAACAGACTGCCTTAGTGGCTTGTATTTAAAGAGAAAACATGGGCCAGACACTTGTTTTACCCAATATTGGGATTCATGGTGCAATAGAAATGAACAATGGTTATTTAAGGAGTTGTTCAATCACTCCATACCGGTCACTTAGCTAGCCATGCATGCCTAGGATTAGCGACTTGAAATTTGCATAAAGAGAGTTTTAGGCATCGTTTTTTGTACTTGGTGACCCTAATTTGGGGACAAGAGAGTAGATCTCGAGACATGGACAAGGGCTAGCCTGGCCGTGCCCAACGCCCACGCCACATTTTAATTTAACCAATACTTGTACTCTCGATTAACTATTTTGTTGGATTAGATTGGATTCTAAATATCCCAAGTTTATTGGGCTAACTCAAAAGTCCATCAATTAACTTATTGGGCTAGACTCCCAATTTATTATTTGGACCTTAAACATGCAATTGCTTACTCATCCTTCACTAAGTCCATCATTGTGTCTCACAAGACATTTCATGAACCTATCTTATCGATCATCAACAGCTCAATTTTAATTCAATTGAGTTACTCTCCTCATGCCACGTAAGCATTTGTAAAATAAATAATTCGCCGGCTCTATTTAATAATAATATTAAATCATAAAATTTACGGGTATTACAAGTAATCTGCCTCTGCCCGCAACATGAAGGTGGAAAAGGGAACCTTTTGCTCCTCAGAACAACCCAAAACATCAAATATCTTGTTGATCTGTTTTATCCACGTCTCCGCCTTAAGTGGTTTTAGCTCTCCAAAAAACTCCGGTGGTCCCAGCTCCTTGAACTGTTTAGCGGTGACCGTCCGAGAATTGTCAGTGTTTCCACCTGCATTTTGGACAGGAGCCGCTCTCGCCTGATGTTGTATGAATTGCATGAAGCCTCGAAACATTCCATCGTTCATCATTTGGTCAGTGTTGTTGTTTGCATGTGGATTATCGCCTTCCTGATGCACACTGTCCTGGTTATTGATCTGTGGAGACTCAACGGTCTCCTGTGCTCCATTGATGTTCTCAACATTCTCGGATGCCATTTTCAAACACTACCACAAAACAAGGGTTAATTAACATATCACATATTATCCTTATACTCTCGACCGACCAATTAAATACCAAATAAACTTAGGTAGGTCATACTAGCGAAGGAATTCCCGTCTCTCCCTCCTAGTTCTTATCTCACATCTCACCGAGGATCATATCCCTAAGCTTTGATACCAATTGTGACGCCCCCAAAATAGGTATACATCACCCATCTTGAGTCGCCAAATACATGGTACTAAATTCAAATACAACGTAATTATACAATAGTCGTGTAAAATACGACAAAATACATGCTGCGAGTTTTAATACAAATATTGTCATCTAGACAATATCCACACTCAATTTAGTACTCATTACATTTACTATCACACTATTTAACAGAATAGTGAGGACTACTAAGACACCATCTTAGACCATCACTCCGTTCCCCGACTAATCCCGGCTACGTTCTCATTTCCTGAAGAGAACAGTGAAAGAAAGGGTGAGCTCAACTAGCCCAGTAAGAAATATTATGACTAAGATAATGCAAAATAAATTATCATTAGTCCTCAAAAGTGTTAAACTGATAAAATACAATAGACATCAAGTTTAACTGCAGCGAAACATGCAATCCATTAAAAGAGTCAAGTAGAGAATAAAATCTACTATCTTTTATGATTTAAAAAGTTTTCATCACTTTTACCGCTGAGATTCAGCTTAATAAATAATCCACATCATCCCTGCACTACGGCCAAGGATATTCATTAGGGTCACGACCTCAAATTATCCATGTACCACGGGCCAAGGATATTTGTGTATTCATCAATGGTCATGATCATGCCAACAACTGTCCATCAATGCACTTCGGGCCAATGAGGACTTTTACCACATCATTTGTAAAATTACGGTCATGATTACACCGAATAATCCCTGGTCATAATCATACCAAGTCCATCTATGCACTACAGGCCACAGATGACTTTCAAAAATAATATAAAAATGAGGATGATGACAATGCTATAAGAATTCAATAAAAGAAGTTCAAGAATTAATTTATTCAGGAACTAATAACGTCCAAATTGTCAACATGATACTTCTTTGTAAAGTAAAATTCAAGAATACTCAGAAGAATATTTCCATGAAAAGATACTGAATGAAGCACAAATATCAAGAATATTCAACTAATTTCATGGAGTGTAGAAGTCAAAACTTTAACCAACTGAGTATAATAAAGAATGGAATATCAAAAGAAATCACCATGCATGCGGTATTGCAGACATAGACAAAGTTATTCCATCAAAATAATAAATAACGGAACTGTGTCAGCGTAATACACGACCGGATGAGGATATTCCAATGAATAATAAAAATGGAATAACAACAAAAATCACTATTCATGCGGTGCTCAGATGTAGGCGAGTTATTCCAACAGAATACTAAATAGCGGAACCAAGTCGGGTGAAATTCACACCAATGAATGTTCTAACAGAATAATAAAGGCGGAAACCGAGTTTGTATGTGAAGTATGCATGAATATTCCAGCGAGTAATAATAAAGAGCGGAACTAGGTCTGCAAGTACGCACGCACGAGGATATTCCAATAGAATAATAAAGAGCGGAACTAGGTTATTAGTAGCCATGTGAACACGCAGGATATTCCAAATGAATAATAAAGATGGAATAATAGAAGTTCTCTTCATGAATACAAAAGAAATAATACCCCTTACCATAAAAGAAACTTGATATCGGAGTAGTGAAGTAGCAGAATACTTTTCTTCTTTGTCTCTATAGTTTTCTCTCTCAGAGTTTCGATTGAATTCGTAAGAAATAATGAAGGAATGAGCTTTATTTGTAGAAGAATGGAATGAATAGTAACCAATCCATGAACGGTCCAAATTGATTTACTTTAATCGGACGGTCCATATTTAAAGCAAAATCTTTTAAATAAAATATAATATATTCTATTTATAATCTAATAAAACGAATAACTTTTAAAAAGATTTTTTATCTGCAAACACTATGCGAAGCACTATACAAACACTATGCATAATAAAATATAATATATTCTAATTATTGTCTAATAAAACAAATAAATTTATAAAAGTATTCTGTTTTATATAAAAAGATTTTACTATTAGCCTAATAAAACGAATAACTTTATAAAAGTATTTTGTTTTATATAAAAAGTTTTTCTGTTTTATTACGTTAATAATACGAATAAAATAGAACTTCATCATCATTATTATTATTCACACTATTAATCGACCATGTCATTCCCAGGAAAGATAAGACTTTTCAATAAGGATTTCTCCCTATTGGCGCGCAATTAGGTGACCAAACCTCTCCTTGGCAGAACTTCTAAACATCGTTAATAATGCAAATAATAATATTAACAACTTCGTCATCTCAATTATTGATTTAATAACATATAAAATATCGACAATAATTGAATCAAACTGAGTGACTTCTCACATAAGCATTAATAATCAATATCGTGTGCTAATATGCAACCACGCGTATTACTGTACTTTTACTACCGAGTAGTTCAACAGTATCAACGGTAAAACTTCCATAGATTATTTTCATAAAAATATTTTTGTTTTTTCAATCCGATAATAATTACATTGTGGGGTCCACCAATGATTGTCTTTGTCGCACGAATATTTCACGACCAATCGAATATTATATAACAACTTGTGTACTTTGCAAAATTTATAAATATTACCCACAACTATAACATTATATCAAATTTATTCCATAATATTTAAAAATGATATTTATAGAAAATTCATTTTTATTCATAAAAGTTGGGGTCTTACACAAGTTTTCTTAACGCTTGTCTAACCTTCAAGTTAGTCAAGTTTTATGTGATTCATTGTATTGGATTGCATGACTGGTTTTAAAGAAAAGGTCAATGCCAGATTTAACTCGGCTAGACTACTCGTATGATATAGATTGATTGATATTCATATCTTTCTATATATAAATGTTAACGCTATCCTATGCCAAGTAATTGGTACAGATGTGAAGGTAAGGTTTCTACATGAACAAACAAAAGTATTTTTCATCGATTATTCGATGGGTACGCATGAAGTTTGCCAAATGTTAAACGTAAATACGTTTAACGAATGAGTGTTGATCAACATAGAGTACTATAAGGTGATCACCTAGAAGTGCTCGTAAGTAATGCGGATGTACGACCTTAGTCTTTGTGATATCCTTTTAAGTATGAAAAGAAAGCTCTCTTGCTCATGGTCTATTGAATTAGGTTAAGAATTCCTAATCTACTCTATACTTTGGGAATTGATGATATGAAATGTTAAAGTATTATTGTTTCATAATACTTCATAACTATTTGTTCAGTTATGTAGGAATTGTCATATAATTCACGAATGTGTTATTACTGTTATCCTTTGGTAAACTTGCTGAGCTTGTTATGCTCACTTCTTGCGTGAATTATATGATTGCAGTTAAACATGAACGTATTGAGAATGCTAAGAGAGATAAGGGCAAAGCTAAGATAGATACTTAGCCATCGTGTAATAGATTAGTATGTTTGTATGTATTATACATTATGAACAACGAACTATGTAATCGGTTTATGAACCTGGGAAGGATTATACTTTGATTGTAATAAGAAGATATTAATTACATTCATTATGTTGTATTTCAATGGAATGATTGTATAGTTATGAGTACAGTTGTAACGATCGAGAAATTTATAATTTAATTAAATAAATATTTTAAATAATTTAGTTGTTGAGGAAAATAAATATTTGATGAATTGTGATGAATTAATTTAGTGGCTAAATTAATTAATGTGAATCGAGAATGATAATTTTATTTGTAGGATTTAATTTAAGGAAATAATTAAATTAAATCAATTGTTTAATATGGAAGAAAATAATTAAATAAAATAAATTGTTTAATTTGATGGAAATAAATTAAAGATAGTGATGTGTCTAATTTATTAATTAAATTAGATATATAATTATTTATTAATAATAATAAGATTTTTATTATAATATTATAAGTTATTTAAATTAACTAAACTAAGTTATTTAAATTGATCAACTAAAAGTGTGACATAAAACTATATAATATAAATGTTATTAAAATAATTTAGTTGGGAGAATTATTGGTTAGCCAAACAGGGCCTTGTGGCCTTTGGCTTATTTGAGCTGACGCTTGTTGGGTTTTATAACGGAAAGGGAACGTGGTATTCAGTTGTGTTTTACGCATATTATTTCTAAGCCTAGCATTCAGTTTCTTTTGCTATTCACGTATTTTATCTAAGGCTAAAGAACAGAGGGTTGGATAGAGAGCTTTGTGAGAAGAGAGAAATTTCAGAGATTCTAGAGAAGAAGATGAAACACAGTGGTGTTGATAGAAGGGTCGCTAATTGTCCTACTAATTCAAGGTATAACTCATTCCTAAATTTTCTAGTTGTAATTTGAAACTTAAAGTTCTCTGCAATGGATTTTGTGGGATTGTTGTAAATGAATTCTTATGTATTGCTTTAGTAGAATCTGTTATTATCAATATAAATATATATATATATATATATATATATACGTAATTGTTGATTGCCATATCACGTGAAGTTGGGTTTGAGGAAGGAAAATGATATAACATTGTTTATGTTCTTATTATATGGCTTAGAAAAGTACAAGAAATTGATGCTCTATATGTGTAATAATCTATAATTTGTTGATGGATTATGAAAATATATTGAGAAACGAAAACAACTAAGTTTAAATTATGCCAATTGATTGAAAAACGAATTCGTGGTAATCAAATTCGCTAAAGGTGTCAAAAATGGAGTTTTATGTGAAAAACATGAAAATTGATAAATTAAAATGGTTTTAGTTGTGTTAATTTAGTATTTGTATGCTTGGCGAAGTTTATGTGTAATTTGCATAAGTTATACATGTTAATTGGTGTTAGAAATTAAGATATAGTAGCTTGGTTTTGTTTCTGGTTATGGGTGTTACAGTAATTAACGCTTCAACGCTAAATTTTACCAAATAGCAAAAACGAAGAGTTCGTACTCGATTATTTGGAACTCGCCTTGTTACATCGACTCGCATACCAAATACCGAAAAGTGGCTTTGGGTTGGACGATTTGACCTTCTATAGTAAAATGGCCATAACCTTTTCATGCGAACTCCGATTGAGGTGATTCAAGATGATTCGAAAAGAGGACGAATAGAACTATAACTTTTATTCTTTAAGGTTTTCAATTTGAAATCGTTATGAAGGGTAAAAATGGCCATCTTTAGGACTGTTGTGTATTTAGAGCCAATCGGAGGGCGTCGGGATGCGCGAATGCAAGTGCAATCCTTTGTGTGAAAGTATAACTTAATGATAACATGTTGGACATGTAATAGGATGTTGTATCAATTTGTTAATGTGTATGTGGTGCAATGACATGATCACTTAAGTAGTTGTAATAAAGCTAAAAAGTAATGTTCATGAAAAGATGCGATGTTGTTTAAACTTAAACTTAGTTAGTAGCTATACTAAAAGTAAGAAAGCAACTCGTGAAGGTAATGTTAGTATAAGTAATGTGTATTGTCAATACATATGGTATGTGTAGGACTTTGGGTGAACGTGAGTAATGATTGTTTAACTTACGCACGAGGCAAGTTCTCTAACCCTACTTTTATAATTGTGCAAGTATCTAACTATCTTTGAGCAAGTTTTCCTAACTCTAAGCTTTCTTTGTGAAAGTTTCTTAACCCTAATTATATCGTGCAAGCTCCTAAACCTTATCTCTTGATTTTGAGCCAATCTTTAACTTGTTAATTGGCATGCAAATTTCTACATTCTAACACACCAATGTTGAACAAGTTTTATCATTCAACTTATTATTTGTTATGCATGCATAAGATTCAACTCTAAATAAGGTTTTAACCTTGGCTTAATATTGTTCAAGCAAGGCATATTATAATTATTCAATGTTTATGCTGTTAGTTTATTCCTAAAGCATGACCTTAAATTTCAATGTCGATTTAGTTATGATTATTCCATAGCATGATGTTATCAATATTGTATTCAACTAATCCTCAGTTGATGGCCGTTGAATTCTAAATTACCCTTGAAATGTATCCACACCAAACTTACTTTGGTGCGGACTTGTATTCTAAACACTGAGATGAACAACCCTAACATAGGGGATTTTGTACGTGTAACGTTTAGATGTTTGTGCACAATACATGGTACAAAGGGCTGATACCCCTAAGTACGATAAGAAGGGTCCGTATAGTCGAAATGACTGTTAAGGTTAGGTAATAATACCTAAGAACCGGGGATATAGTTCGTGGTCTTAAGACCCACAGATAATTAAAGTTCGAACTTGTTTTCTAGTTTGATTTGTAGAACAAGTTCCTTATTGTTCAGCTTTCGTTGTTCACTCTCATGTTATTATCATTGCTACGTTCTATATCAGTGAGCATTTGTTTGCTCACTCTTGCAATTAACACTGCAGCTAAAGTGGAAAAAATTGATAAGTCGTCGACTAGCAAAGGCAAGGGCAAGATGTCCAAATGATGAGGACTTATGATAATTTTATTTAAATGTTTTATGTTTCAAGACTTGTTTTAAATATGTGATGTATTCCGCAAATTGATGTAATAAGTTTTAAGGTTAGATTACCTGGGATTTAATTTGAAATGATGATGTAACCCTTTAATGGGAGAGATTATTGTTTAAATTATTTTAATTATGTCTTTATCCCTTTTTATGGGTAGTTAGATATAATAGTTTTTGATAAGTGAGCACCAAATCCTATGGGAATGGAGTACCTGGATTTGGGGGTGTCACAGGTTGGTATCAGAGCCTTAGGTTATGAACCTTAGGTGGGGAAACCATAGGAAGTAACCTTTAAGAAAATAGAAAACATAGAGGTGTTCAACTCTTATCGAGTTTTAAGGAATGGATTAAGGTATCCATTGAAGCTAAATAATAAAATACATTATGTGCTATGTGTTAATAACTTATGTGCTCGTGAGTATCGAAAATATTAAATAAAACCTAAAATATTTTGTTGGAAGGATGTCTATCGAAGGAGGATCCAGTCCAGCTAGAGAGGTGATACCTTAGAGACCTATAGATGATGAGCCCCGGGATGAGCCTGTGATCGATCCCATAGAGGATAGCTCTGAGGAGGTAGAGGAGGATGATGAGGAAGAGGATCTTGAGGAGTTTCCACCAAACTCCATATCAGCTGAGATGTATGACGCTCTGTATGACCGTAATGTAGAGTTACAGGATGAGGTTCAGGAGCTGAAGGAAGCGGTTGAGATGCATCATGTCTCGATGGAGCGAAGGGATGCGAGATTCGTGAACTCGACTCGAAACTTGGGAACACGGAGTGGGACTTAGTTCGAGATAAAGGGTCAAAGATGAAGACTGCTTGGCGAGATACGAGAAGATGAAGATTTTATTACAGTAGAAATTGAAAGATGATTTCAAGGAGGAGTCAGTTAAGTATGCAAGAGCAGAGGATGCGTGGATGAAGGCAACTCAACGTGCAGACCGCACTAAGGCTAAGGTTCAAGTGAAGAAAACCAAGATGAAGGAGATGGATTATGCTTTTAATTCGGCAATTAATAGGGCCAAGGATCGAGTCTACTATTATCCACCTCAGTTTAAGAATTCGTCGTGGTTCATGATGGATCGTAGAACGACGTATCGTATCATGGAGGAGGAACGCCGAGAAGCTTTACAACATCTTAATATGCCTAGATAGAATAAGACAGATAATAATGTGTGGTTAATTATGTGAATAAATAAGCTGTGAATCCCTTATTTTGAGATAAATAAAGGGATAGTATGAGTATGTAATCCTGAAACTGGTCTAGTTTAGGAAAGTAGATGTTTATAGCAGTTATGCTATTTTGAGTATGTTCTAAAACTTTATGAATGAATAAAATATTAGAGTTTATTTGAAATGTTATGTGTTAAAGCTTTAATCTTGGAATGTTTAAATTAAACTTTAAATACCCAAGAAGTTGAGTAATGAGCTAATAAGCGTATATTTTAACAGAAAATGCCTCCTAGAAGAAGACAACCGCATCAGCAAGCACCTCCTGAGGGGTCTACTAATAATAACAACGAGACCAACGCTAATCCGGTTCAGCAATTGGTAGCTTTGTTGACGGGTGCACTTGCGAATCAACCGCAAGTTCAAGTCACGACTTTCAAGGAATTCAAAGCGGTTGGACCGCCAGAGTTTCAAGGATCTATGAATCCAGTGGAAGCCCAAACCTAGATCATGGAAATGGAGAAGGTGTTCGACGTTGCTAGAGTTAATGAAGATCAAAAGACTGCGTTCGCAACGTTCATGCTGAAGTCTGAAGCTAGCTACTGGTGGAAAGCAAACAAGGTTCATGGAGGACAAGGAGTGATAGCATGGGATAGATTCTAAGAAATGTTTTTCAAAATGTACTTTCCAGCAAGTTCTCAGAATCAGCTGGAAGTGCAATTTCTAGAGTTGAAGCAAGAAACTATGACGGTGCCGAAATATGCTGCGAAGTTTAACGAGTTGGCAAGGTTTGCCAAAATCAAGTCAATACCGATGAGCGTAAAGAGAGAAGGTTTGAACAAGGATTGAAACCCTGGCTTTACAGGAAAGTTTTAATGTTCCAGCTAAACACATTTGCGGCTGTACTGGAGAAGGCCATCATCACGAAAGGTGGAAGCGATGCCTTGACCAAGTACAATAAAGAACAGAAGAAGAAGAAGAATGAAAATGAGAATAAGGCTAGTGGTAGTAATGTTGGAAGTAATAGTCAGAAGAGGAAATGGAGCGAGAATTCAATTGCGGAGGACAAAGAAGGAAATCATGGAAGAAAAGTTTGAGGCTTGCTGTGACTTCATGGGAAGAACCATCTTGGAGTATGTTTGAAGGTAAAAGAGTGTGTTTCAAGCTGTGGTCGGGGAGGGACACATTGCACCGAACTATTTTAGTCCAAAGAAAGGAGCATGCTTTACCTGCGGTTCAAAGGATCACATGGCTCGTGATTGCCCTAAGAAGCCGGTATGGAAGTGCAAGTGGCGGAAAAGGGAACAACAACGGTGGTGGTACATTGGCTATCATCTTGGGACCATTTCAATCAAGTCGACCTCTGCGAGGACTTTCAATATGACCGTGCAGGATGCTGTACAATCTAAGGATGTGGTGTTAGGTATCATTCCGATTAATGGTATTAATGCTTATGTACTATTTGATTCGGGTGCTACTTGTTCATTTATATCCAATGAATTTGCTCAGAATTTAGAATTTCCCAATGAAGAATTAGAATTTCCCTTAAGTATAGAGATTGCGAATAAGGAAGTGATTCATGTTAGATACATATATAGGAATTGTAGAGTGGATATAAAGGGTCACAAGATGATGGTAGATTTGATACCAATTAGACTTGGTGAATTTGATGTTATACTGGGAATGGATTGGTTATTCAATTATGGAGCAGTAATTGATTGCCAAAGAAAGTGTTAACCTTATGACTCCGTCAAAGGTTGTGTTTTATGGCAGCAAGTCACCTCGACAAGCAAGTTGTCTGATGGTGATGCAAGCCAAGAAGTTGTTGAGACAAGGATGTGTAGGATATTTAGCCTATATAGTCGATACACAGAAGAAGAGTGCAAAGTTAGAAGAGATACTCATCATAAGAGATTTTGCAGATGTATTTCCAGACGATTTGCCGGGTCTTCCGCCAGATCGACAAATCGAGTTTGTGATTGACCTACTACCAGGAACGACTCCGATATCTAAGGCACCATACAGAATGGCCCCGGTAGAGATGAAGGAATTGATGGTGCAATTGCAAGAATTGCTTGACAAGAAGTATATTCAGCCGAGTGTTTCACCATGGGGAGCACCGGTGTTGTTTGTTAAGAAGAAAGAAGGATCGATGTGGCTTTTCATTGATTACAGAGAATTGAATAAGGTCACTATTAAAAATAAGTATCCATTACCTAGAATCGATGACCTGTTCGATCAGTTGAAGGGAGCGAGGTATTTCTCTAAGATAGACTTGAGAAGTGGTTACCATCAATTGAAGGTGAGACCGGAGGATGTACCGATGACAGCGTTCAGAACTCGGTATGGTCACTACGAGTTTCTGGTTATGTCTTTTGGTTTAACTAACGCACCTGCAGCGTTCATGGACTTGATGAATTAAACCATTCCTAGACAAGTTTGTGGTGGTATTTATTGATGATATATTGGTGTATTCCAAGACCTAGGAGGAACATGTGGAACACTTGAGATTGACATTGGAAACATTGAGAAAAGAGAAGTTGTACGCTAAGTTCTTAAAATGTGAATTTTGGTTGGAACATGTACAGTTTCTCGGGCACGTTATTGATAAGGATGGAATTTCGGTAGATCCATCAAAGGTGGAAGCTGTAATAAACTGGGATCGGCCGAAGACACCGTCAGAAGTGAGTTTATTAGGATTGGCCGGTTACTATAGGCGTTTTATTCAAGACTTTTCTAAGATTGCAACTCCGTTGACAAATTTTACTAGAAAAGCGGTTAAGTTTGTTTGGACAGAGAAGTGTGAGGAAAGTTTTCGAGAGTTAAAGAAGAGGTTGAGTTCAGCACCTGTGTTGTCGTTGCCTGATGATACAGGAAATTTTGTGGTGTATAGTGATGCATCGCATAAAGCACTAGGCTATGTGCTTATGTAGAACGGCAGAGTTATTGCGTATGCATCACGTCAGTTGAAAGATTACAAGAAGGGGTATCCGACTCATGACTTGGAGTTAGCGGCAGTAGTGTTTGCCCTGAAAATTTGGAGACATTATCTTTATGGAGAAAGGTGTGAGATATATCTTGACCATAAAAAGTCCAAGTATATCTTTACACAAAAAGATTTGAACATGCGACAAAAGAAGATGGTTGGAGCCGATAAAAGATTATGATTGCGAGATTTTCTATCATCCTGGAAAGGCAAATGTTGTTCTTTGATGCCTTAAGTAGGAAGGGGACGGGAGAAGTTAATGATGTTAAGCGATCAAGAAAAGTTAGTGTCGAAATGGCTAAGATGGAGTTGGAAATTAAATATCCGATAGAATCGGTGAAAAGTTATTCCGAGATGGGAAATAGTTCAACGATGGTAGATAAGGTGAAAAAAGCACAACTTCGTGGATGAAGATCGTGAAAAGATAAAATGAGAAGATATCCGTAGGTGAGGGAGACAAATTCAAAATCGATTCGGAAGGGTTACTTCGATTCAAGGAGGATTTGGGTTCCGCCAAAGAATTGAAGTTAAAGAAGAAATTTCGAATGAAGCTCACAACTCACGATATTCTATTCACCCTGGGAGTACAAAGATGTACCAAGATCTTAAACATCATTTTTGGTGGCCGAATATGAAGAGGGATGTGGCTGAGTGTGTGGCGAAATACTTAACGTGTCAGAAAGTCAAAGCTGAACATCAAAGGCCAAGCGGATTATTACAACCGTTAGAGGTACCGGAATGGAAATGGGAGCATATCACAATGGATTTCGTGGTAGGTCTTCCAACGACTTAGCAAGGTTACGATGCCATTTGGGTGATTGTCGATCGATTGACGAAGTCAGCACACTTTTTGCCAATCAAGATTCGATTTACTCTAAATCGGTTAGAAAAAATATACGTGAAAGAGATTGTGACAAGACATGGTGTACCTGTGTCTATTGTATCTGACAGAGATCCACGTTTCACATCTAATTTCTGGAAACGATTACAAGAGTGTTTGGGAATACAGCTGAGAATGAGCACGGCGTACCATCCTCAGACCGACAGACAAAGTGAGAGAACCTTCCAAACACTGGAGGATATGCTCAGAGCATGTATTATGGATTTTAAAGGGAATTAGGATGACCATCTGCCATTGGTGGAATTTGTTTATAATAATAGTTATCATGCAAGTATTGGCATGCCGCCTTACGAAGCGTTATACGACAGGAAATGCAGAACTCCATTATGTTGGGACGAGGTTAGTGAACGTCACTATTGGGTCCGTAATTGGTGCAATGATCGTTGAGATCATCAAAGTGATTCGGCGAGTAGACCGATAGTATGCACAAGATAGACAGAAGAAATATGTCGATCAGCATCGACAGAATCGGGAATTCGATGTCGGTAGTTATGTTTTCTTGAAAGTATCTCCTTGGAAGGGGAAAATTCGATTTGGCAAGAAAGGGAAATTGCACCCTAAATTTATAGGACCTTTCGAAGTGTTTCGACGAGTTGGCGAGGTGGCGTACGAGGTAGCCTTACCTCCGGAGTTAGAGCATATTCATAATGTTTTCCATGTTTCGGTATTGAGACCATACAAGCCTGACTATAAACATGTTATAGAATATGAGCCCTTACAGTTTGAGAAAGATTTGTCATATGAAGAAGTCCCTGTTCAAATTGTTGACAGAAAAGAGCAAGTCCTGAGGAATAAGGTGATACCTTTTGTTAAGGTAATCTGGAGGAACCACAATGCTGAAGAAGCTACGTGGGAACTTGAAAGTGTTATGATGAAGAATTATCCTTAGTTGTTTGCTTGATTTTGTATATCGATTCTGGGGACAGAATCTTGTTAAGGAGGGAAGAATGTAGCGAATAAATTTTTCGAGTTGTGATTCTAGGGATAGAATCTTTTTAAGGAAGGAAGGATGTAACGATCGAGAAATTTGTAATTTAATAAAATAAATATTTTAAATAATTTAGTTGTTGAGGAAAATAAATATTTGATGAATTGTGATGAATTAATTTAGTGGCTAAATTAATTAATGTGAATCGAGAATGATAATTTTATTTGTAGAATTTAATTTAAGGAAATAATTAAATTAAATCAATTGTTTAATATGGAAGAAAATAATAAAATAAATAAATTGTTTAATTTGATGGAAATAAATTAAAGATAGTGATATGTCTAATTTATTAATTAAATTAGATATATAATTATTTATTAATAATAATAAGATTTTTATTATAAGTATTATAAGTTATTTAAATTAACTAATAAGTTATTTAAATTGATCAACTAAAAGTGTGACATAAAACTATATAATATAAATGTTATTAAAATAATTTAGTTGGGAGAATTATTGGTTACCAAACAGGGCCTTGTGGCCTTTGGCTTATTTGAACTGACGCTTGTTGGGTTTTATAACGGAAAGGAACGTGGGTTTCAGTTGTGTCTTTACGATATTATTTCTAAGCCTAGCGTTCAATTTCTTTTGTGATTCACGTATTTTATCTAAGGCTAAAGAACAGAGGGTTGGAGAGAGAGCTTTGTGAGAAGAGAGAAATTTCAGAGATTCTAGAGAAGAAGAGGAAACACAGTGGTGTTGATAGAAGGGTCGCTAATTGTCCTACTAATTCAAGGTATAACTCATTCCTAAATTTTCTAGTTGGAATTTGAAACTTAAAGTTCTCTGCAATGGATTTTGTGGGATTGTTGTAAATGAATTCTTATGTGTTGCTTTTGTGGAATCTGTTATTATCAATATATATATATATATATATATATATATACATAATTGTTGATTGCCATATCACGTGAAGTTGGGTTTGAGGAAGGAAAATGATATAACAGTGTTTATGTTCTTATTATATGGCTTAGAAAAGTACAAGAAATTGATGCTCTATATGTGTAATAATCTGTAATTTGTTGATGGATTATGAAAATATATTGAGAAACGAAAACAACGAAGTTTAAATTATGCCAACTGATTAAAAAACGAATTCGTGGTGATCAAATTCGCTAAAGGTGTCAAAAATGGAGTTTTATGTGAAAAACATGAAAATTGATAAATTAAAATGGTTTTAGTTGTGTTAATTTAGTATTTGTATGCTTGGTGAAGTTTATGTGTAATTTGCATAAGTTATACATGTTAATTGGTGTTAGAAATTAAGTTATAGTAGCTTGGTTTTGTTTCTGGTTATGGGTGTTCTGTAATTCGGTGCCCCAACGCCAAATTTTACGCCCCAGTGCCAAAAATGGGCCAGTAGTTCGCGCCCCAGCGCTGGAACTCGCGCCTCGGTACCACTAACTCACGCCCCAGCGTTGGAAAAGTGGCCTGGGTTGGACAGTTTTGACCTCCTGTAGTAAAATGGCCATAACATTTTCATACGAACTCCGACTGAGGTGATTCGAGATTATTCGGAAAGAGGACGAATAGACCTATAACTTTTATTCTTTAAGGTTTTCAATTTGAAATCGTTATGAAGGGTCAAAATGGCCATCTTTAGGACTGTTGTGTATTCGAAGCCAATTGGAGGGCGTCGGGATGCGCGAATGCAAAGTGCAATCCTTTGTGTGTTAGTATAACTTAATGATAACATGTTGGACATGTAATAGGATGTTGTATCAAGTTGTTAATGTGTATGTGGTGCAATGACATGATCACTTAAGTAGTTGTAATAAAGCTAAAAAGTAATGTTCATGAAAAGATGCGATGTTGTTTAAACTTAAACTTAGTTAGTAGCTATACTAAAAGTAAGAAAGAAACTCATGAAGGTAATGTTAGTATAACTAATGTGTATTATCAATACATATGGTATGTGTAGGACTTTGGGTGAACGTGAGTAGTGATTGTTTAACCTATGCACGAGGTAAGTTCTCTAACCCTACTTTTATAATTGTGCAAGTATCTAACTATCTTTGAGCAAGTTTTCCTAACTCTAAGCTTTCTTTGTGAAAGTTTCTTAACCCTAATTATATCGTGCAAGCTCCTAAACCTTATCTCTTGATTTTGAGACAATCTTTAACTTGTTAATTAGCATGCAAATTTCTACATTCTAACACACCAATGTTGAACAAGTTTTATCATTCAACTTATTATTTGTTATGCATGCTTAAGATTCAACTCTAAATAAGGTTTTAACCTTGGCTTAATATTGTTCAAGCAAGGCAAATTATAATTATTCAATGTTTATGTTGTTAGTTTATTCCTAAAGCATGACCTTAATTTGCAATGTCGATTTAGTTATGATTATTCCATAGCATGATGTTATCAATATTGTATTCAACTAATCCTTAGTTGATGACCGTTGAATTCTAAATTACCCTTAAAATATATCCACACCAAACTTACTTTGGTGCGGACTTGTATTCTAAACACTGAGATGAACAACCCTAATATAGGGGATTTATGACGATGTAACGTTTAGATGTTTGTGTACAATACATGGTACAAAGGGTCGATCCCCTAAGTACGACGATAAGAAGGGTAAAGATATAGTGAAATGACTTTTAAGGTTGGGTAATAATACCTAAGAACCAGGGACATAGTTCGTGGTCTTAAGATCCACAGACAATTAAAGTTCGAACTTGTTTTCTAGTTTGATTTGTAGAACAAGTTCCTTATTGTTCAGCTTTTGTTGTTCACTCTCATGTTATTATCATTGCTACGTTCTATATCAGTGAGCATTTGTTTGCTCACTCTTGTAATTAACAATGCAGCTAAAGTGGAGAAAGTTGATGAGCCGTCGACTAGCAAAGGCAAGGGAAAGATGTCCAAATGATGAAGACTTATGCTAATTTTATTTAAATGTTTTATGTTTCAAGACTTGTTTTAAATATGTGATGTATTGCGCAAACTGATGTAATAAGTTTTAAGGTTAGATTACCTGGGATTTAATTTGAAATGATGATGTAACCCTTTAATGGGAGAGATTATTGTTTAAATTATTTTAATTATGTCTTTATCCCTTTTTATGGGTAGTTAGATATAATAGTTTTTGATAAATGAGTACCAAAGCCTATGGGAATGGAGTACCTGGATTTAGGGGTGTCACAACAGTGTAGCACCATATGTCGGGTTGGAAGATACCCGAATTTGGGGGCGTCACAATTGTGGATTTACATTAATACAATATTGGTGCATCGAGAGGTGGTTAATACTACATTCGTGTTCTTGATTAATAAACTGGGATAGTAAATTGAAGTGGATAAAGGTGTTAAAATCAGAGTGAAGCTTAGGGTGAAATCATAAGTCTAATTCTCCATTAATTGTTTGAAATTCCAGATTTTGATATTTGTGATTATTTTGTGATAGTTTAATTATTCTTTAATTTAGATTCTTTAATTTTAATTATTGAGTTGACTTGTTTAATAAAACTAGGGTTAATAGGAAATTGGTAATTGTAAGTTAAGGTTATTGATAGTTAGTCTCTGTGGGAACGATACTCTACTTATCACTCTATTACTTGTTGATCACGTATACTTGCGTGTTGTGCATATATAGATTTTACCCAACAAGCATGTATCTTCCGGAATAATAAGGATGGCTAATAGGTAATTAACTATTTACAAGCCATGTATAGGTATGAATCGTAAGCGTTTAAGTAAGTTTAACCGACGAGAAATCATTAAGTTTTGACTTGGTTGCTGATGGACAAATTGAAAACCATCATTTATAGGGTATGTGAATATTGCTTGGTTAGGATATAGACAATGAATCAATGGATTGGTTCTATTTGATTTGGCCTTTAAAACACAAGTAACGAAGTTATGACAAATTTTACGAAATTAGAAGTTAAACGTTGAAATCGTATAATTTTGGATTAGTAGTCAAAACTTTCCGTTTAGTTTGGAAACCCTAGTTTAAGATGGCATGGCATAGTATAACATATTCAAGAGTCATAGACTCAAGAATAGTCAAATTCTAACTTATAACGAAGAAAATGAGTTATGAACGCTCATGAGCATTTAACAAACGCTTATTAGGACGTTAATATGTAATTCATCGTTAACGGATTTAAAAACTACTTTTGTCTGGATGAAATCATAGTACATGGAATGTGTAAGAAAACGGCTTTTGAACGAGCTAAATCTGACTTAAAACGACTAAGTTATGAGTCCGGGAAGAATCGTATTAAAAATTTGATTTTTTTTTCAAGAGCTTAGGGTGGGCGCCATAGCGCCACCCCAAGCTTTAATCTTTGCGCCGCAGCGCCAGATGAGGGAAACTTAGCTACTGGAGAGTGGCATCGTAGTGTCACTTATATACAAGAAGTCTCGCGTGCAAGACCTAGAGACGTAAGACTTAGTTATCGTTAGTCACCAGAAGCGCCGATAGGGTAGTATTAAAGGTTGGAAATAGCAATACACTTAAGAGAGAGATTTGTTAACCAAGTTATTTTTCAAACCCAGTTATTGCAAGGCAATTATGGGACATATATATACATAATATATATGATAAGATTAATCTTAAATCACTTGCGTAGTGATGACTTTAGAAACTTGAACACTATTTAATAGAGATTAAATGAAGAAAGAAAGGTATGGATAAGTGAGTCGTATGCAATTACTTTTGGTAGTTAACCGAGGGTCATTGAATAGTAAGTAAGGAACATGAGAACGTTAACAAGCCATAAGTAAGAATAGTAAGTCCAGTTGACATTTATTAATGGAATAAATTCAATTAAGACATAGAAGAGAAAAAAGTTGGTAAAAATAATGTGATTAGATTGTTTAGTAGCTAATTACAGTGTGTTATGTGAATATATCATGTAGATACTGTAAAGATCAAGCACTGTTGAATATTTTTATTTGAAAACGCTTGAAGGTAAGTTTTCTTAACGCTTGTCTAACCTTCGTGTTAGCCAAGTTTTTGTGATTCATGTTATGAGATATATGAATTGTTTTATGAAAGAGTCGATGCCAGTTTTAACTCGGCTAGACTAATCTTAAGAGTTAGATTGATTTGTTTACAAGTCTTTCAATATAGAACTGTTAACGCTATCCTATGCCAAGTATTTGGTACGGATTCAAGGTAAGCTTAAGTATGAACAAACAAATGTATTTTACATTGATTATTTGATGGGCACATGAGTTTTCCAAAACATAAATGTAAACACGTTTAACGGATGAGTGTTGATCAACATATAGTACTATAGGCTGATGTAAAATCCCAAATTTTACGAATAAAGATTTAAATTTCTCGAATTTTTTTTTAAGAATATTATGGTGTGGATTTAATATAATGTTATAGTTGTGGGTAATATTTATAAATTTTGTAAAGTATGCAAGTTGTTATATTATATTTGATTGGTCGGGCACAATCATTGGTGGACCCCACAACAGAAATATTGTCGGATTGAGAAAACGACAAAAATATTTTTATTAAAATAACGACGGAAGTTTACCATTAATACTGTTGAACTACTCGATAGTAAAAGTACAGTAATACGTGTGGTTGCATAGTAGCACACGGTATTGATTATTGATGCTTACGTGAGAAGTCACTTAGTTTTGTTCAATTATTGCTATAGTAGTTGCTGCATAGTATCTCACGTTATTGGATTCAATTATTGTCGATTGTTATATATATATATATATATATATATATATATATATTATATAAGTTTTGTTTTATTAGTATTATTAATGTAATAAAACGGAAAAGCTTTTTTATATAAAACAAAATACTTTTATAAAGTTATTCTATAAATAGAATATATTATATTCTATTATGCATAGTATTTTGCATAGTAAAATCTTTTTATATAAAATAGAATACTTTTATAAAGTTATTCTATAAATAGAATATATTATATTTTATTATGCATAGTGTTGCATAGTGCCTGCATAGTGTTTTGCATAGTAAAATCTTTTTATATAAAACAGAATACTTTTATAAATTTATTCGTTTTATTAGATTGTAAATAGAATATATTATATTTTTATTTAAAAGATTTTGCTTTAAATATGGACCGTCCGATTAAAAGAAAATCAATCTGGACCGTTCATGAATTAGTTACTATTCAGTCCATTCTTTTATAAATAGAAGTTAATTCCTTCATTATTTCTTACGAATTCACTGAAACTCTAGAGAGAGAAACTGTAGAGAGAATTCTTCTTCTATAATCTTGAGCGTCTTTCTTTAGCGTTGAAGAAAGCTTTGAGCGTAGTGCTTGTTTCTTCAAGTATATCCCCACCCTACCGTCGGAGTACTCTTCTTTATAAGGTAAGGGATATTATTTGTTGTACCGTAAGGGGTATTATTATTTTTTTATATATTTATGAAGAGAACTTCTGTTATTCCATTCTTTATTATTCTATTGGAATAACCTGTATACGCGGTCTACCCTATAATTGGTGAAATTTTTCTGTTATTCCATTCTTTATTATTACATTGGAATATCCCGCTCTATGCGTTTTACGTCGGACTCGGGTTACATCTTTATTATTCTCATTGGAATATCCTCGTCGTGAATTTTACTGGGACCTTGTTCGTCTTTATTATCCGTTGGAATATCCATGCTGCATGCATTTTACTTGGGATTGCTTCCGTCTTTATTATTCATTTGAATATCATGTCGTATGCATGCGTTTTACGCTTGGGACGGGTTCCGTTATTTTTATTCTATTGGAATAACCTATCTATCTGCAATACCGCATGCATGGTGATTTCGTTGTTATTCCATTCTTTATTATTACGTTGGAATATCGCGCCGGTGCGTGTTACGCTTTGATCCGTTCCGTTATTTATTATTCGTTGGAATAACCTCGTCTATGCAATACCGCATGCATGGTGATTTCTTTTGTTATTCCATTCTTTATTATACTCGGTTGGTTAAAGTTTTAACTTCTATACTCCATGAAATTAGTGGAATATCCTTGATATTTGCGCTTCATCCAAAGATCTTTTCATGGAAATATACTTCGAGCATTTTTGAATTGTACTTTCTACAAAGAAGTATCATGTTGACAATTTGGATGTTATTAGTTCTGGATAATTTAATTCTTGAACTTATTTTATTGAATTCTTATATCATTGTCATCATCCTCATGTTTATATTTTGTTGAAAGTCATCTCGTGGCTCAGTGGTGCATAGATGGACTTGGTATGATTATGACCAGGGATTATTCGGTATAATCATGACCGTAATGTTACAAATGATGTGGAAAAGAAAAAAATCCTCATTGGCCCGTAGTGCATTGATGGACAGTTTTTTGTATGATTATGGCTATGGATTCTCTTCGGCCAAGGGTGCAAAGATGAATTATTTTATGGCATGATCAGGACCATTGATGAAAACACAATTATCTTTGGCTCGTAGTGCATGGATAATTCATGGTCGTGATACTAAATAATATCCTTGGTCGTAGTGCAGGGATGATGTGGATTATTTATTAAGCTGAGTCTCACCTATAAAAGTGATGAAAAACCTTTTAAATCATAAAAGGTAGTAGATTTTATTCTCTACTTGACTCTTTTAATGGATTGCATGTTCTGCTGTAGTTAAACTTGATGTCTATTGTATTTTATCAGTTTAACACTGTTGAAGACTAATGATAATTTATTCTGTATTATCTTAGTCATAATATTTCTTACTAGGCTAGTTTAGCTCACCCTTTCTTTCACTGTTCTCTTCAGAAAATGAGAATATAGCTGGGACGAGTCGGGGAACGGATTGACAGTCCAGATGATAGCATTAGTAGTCCTCACTATTCTGTTAAATAGTGTGGCAATATATGTAATGAGGACTTATTCTGAGAGTGGATATTGTCTAGAAGACAATATTTGTATTAAAACTCACAGCTCTCTTGTTGTATATTAAAGATTGTATTTGTATTCTGTACCATGTATCTGGCGACTCAAGATGGGTGATGTATACTTATTTTTGGGGGCGTCACAGTTGGTATCAAAGCTTAGGGATATGATCCCTAGCTGAGATGTGAGACAAGAACTAGGAGGGGAGAGACGGAGAATTCCTTCAATAGTATGACCTACCTAAGTTTATTTGGTATTTAATTGGTCTGTCAAAGTATAGGGATAATAGGTGATATGTCAACTAACCCTTGTTTTGTGATAATGTTTGAAAATGACATCTGAAAATGTTGAGATAAGCAGTGGAGCAAAATAATATGACCGTATCGCAGTACGAGGCTAAGTTTGCGGAGTTATCCCGATTTGCATCCCATTTGGTCGATAATGAGGAGCGAATGATGCAAATGTTTCTGTGAGGTTTGAAACCCGAAATACGTCAATACCTCATTTCTCACAAACTTTGTTTATATTCAGATGTTGTGAATAGGGCTCAGTTATCGAAGCGAGATAATGAGTCAGCACAACCAAAAGGTAACGACCAACAACACGATAATAATCGTACCGATGGCAATGGCCATCGGAACAATGATGACCATCGTGGGGGAAATTATCATGCCAAGAATGGTAACCACTTTAGTGGTAATCATGACCAAGATAATATAAGTGGAAATTTCAAGAAGAGAAGGTCATTTAGCTCGATTTTGTTATATAGTGAAGTGAAGTCCAGCTGGGACGGTGGCACCAAAGGCAGATACGGACAAAACAAAGTCGGTGGTTTCAGGAAGAGCATTTTTCGTGACTTCTCAAAAAGCGAGTAACCCGAACGAAGTTAGCACGGGTTAGTTAATTATAAATTTTTGCGAAGTGTATACCTTATTAGATACCGGTTCTACCCATTCTTTTGTCTTTCTTGCTTACGCTTAACATTTAAATTTGACTCCTGAGAAGTTAGACTTTGACTTATTGGTTGAAACTTTGTTAGGAGAAATCTTCGTTACCTCCACTGTTTATAAATCTTATTGATTCAAATCGACACTTTCACGTTACCTGTCGATCTTATCTGTTTGAAAATACTTGTCTTTGATGTGATTTTAGGAATCGATTGGTTAACTACTCATCATGTTTTTCGTAAGGTTGTTAGCTTTAATATTCTTAACCAACCTATCATGCGAATTCAAGTAACCAAACCAGTAAAGTTAATCACTATTATATCAAGCCATAAGTAAAGAGCCCCGATCCTTTCATTGTTGACTTCTTTGTGTGGAATGCACCGAAGCCAGACTATCCGTAGGGGACGTCGTGAATAACGGTGGCAAGTTGATAGGTATCAATGTGACGTGCTATCCAAGTCTTGGATGAGGGTCACGGTTTTGAATGATATTTCTATCGTTAATAAATTTCTTGACGTATTTCTGAAGACATCTTAGCCTACCCCAGAACGTGAAATCAAATTTTATACTGACCCCAGTACAAAACCCCATTTCTAAAACCCTTAAATATTACTTCAACTAAAACGAACGTAACATGCACCAAAGACGTTGACTCGAGCTGTTGAAGATTACGATCGTACAATTTAATACCATCGTGGGAAAAGCGAACGTGGTAGCTGACGCATTGAGTAGAAGATCGTATGCATTTATGAGTGTGAATATACGAACCTACGTGAAGATAACGAATATACGAGTAGAATCGACTTTAATCGATAAAGTTAAATCCGCACAAGATAAATACTCAGAGCTGATGAATGTGAAAAAGAAGGTTCAAGAGGGCGTTATTCTAGAAGCAAGAATCGATGAAGAGAAGAAATCTCAACCCTCGATTTTATTGACTCATTTGAAATCCTTGATCGAGTAGGAACTATGGCCTATAGACTCATTTTACCGACAAGTATGTCGCGTATTCATAACGTTTTTCACATATCGATGTTACGTAAATATGTGGACGACCCGAACCACATTATTGATTTAGAACCGGACGAGATAGCGGATAATTTAACGTATGAAGATGTACCTATTAAAATCCTGGAATGTATTCAACACTTAAAGGTTATACCTCAAGAGTTAGAATCGGACAAAGTATCCTCATCTGTTCGGCATACCAGGTACGTACGTAAATTTTGAGGGCGAAATTTCATAAAGAGGGGAGATTGTAAAATCCCAAATTTTACGAATAAAGATTTAAATTTCTCGAATTTTTTTTTGGAATATTATGGTGTGGATTTAATATAATGTTATAGTTGTGGGTAATATTTATAAATTTTGCAAAGTATGCAAGTTTTTATATTATATTCGATTGGTCGGGAAATATTCTTTGTGTCGGAGAATATTAGATGACCAAGCATAATCATTAGTGGACCTATTGGCGGAATTATTATCGGATTGAAAAACGACAAAAATATTTTTTATGAAAATAACAAAGAAGTTTACCATTAATATTGTTGAACTACTAAGTAGTAAAAAAGAATACGATGTCGTAAGTTGCATAGTAGCACCAGTATTGATTATTGATGCTTACGTGAGAAGTCACTCAGTTTTGTTCAATTATTGCTATAGTAGTTGTTACATAGTATCTCATGTTATTGGATTCAATTATTATCGATTGTTATATATATATATATATATATATATATATATATATATATATAAGTTTTGTTTTATTAGTATTATTAATGTAATAAAACAGAAAAGCTTTTATATAAAAGCAGAATAATTTTATAAAGTTATTCTATAAATAGAATATATTATATTCGATTATGCATAGTATTTTGCATAGTTAAATATTTTATATAAAATAGAATACTTTTATAAAGTTATTCTATAAATAGAATATATTATATTATGCATAGTGTCTGCATAGTGTTTTGCATAGTAAAATCTTTTTATATAAAACAGAATACTTTTATAAATTTATTCGTTTTATTAGATTATAAATAGAATATATTATATTTTTATTTAAAGATTTTGCTTTAAATATGGACCGTCCGATTAAAAGTAAATCAATCTAGACCGTTCATGAATTAGTTACTATTCAGTCCATTCTTCTATAAATAGAAGTTCATTCCTTCATTATTTCTTACGAATTCACTGAAACTCTAGAGAGAGAAACTGTAGAGAGAAATCTTCTTCTATAATCTTGAGCGTCTTTCTTTAGTGTTTAAGAAAGCTTTGAGCGTAGTGCTTGTTTCTTCAAGTATATCCCCGCCCTACCGTTGGAGAACTCTTCTTTATAAGGTAAGGGATATTATTTGTTGTACCGTAAGGGGTATTTTTTTTTTTTATATTCATGAAGAGAACTTCTGTTATTCCATTCTTTATTATTTCATTGGAATAACTTTGTATACGCTGTGATCTACCCTATACTTGGTGAAATTCTTACATTATTCCATTCTTTATTATTACATTGGAATATCCCGCTCATGCATGCTTTTTTATCGAACTTGGTTCCGTCTTTATTATTACATTGGAATATCCTGTTTGTGCGTTTTCTGTGGGACCTAGTTCCTTCTTTATTATTCTCATTGGAATATCACATGCATGCGTTTCTTTTGGGACGGTTCCGATTATTTATTATTTTGTTGGAATAACTTTGTCATGTGGAAGTACCGCATGCATGGTGATTTCTGTTGTTATTCCATCCTTTATTATTCTGTTGGAATATCCTGTCGGTGCATGTTACGCCTGACCTGGTTCCATTATTTATTATTCTGTTGGAATAACCTGTCTATGTGAAGTACCGCATGCATGGTAATTTCTTTTGTTATTCCATTCTTTATTATATTCAGTTGGTTAAAGTTTTGACTTCTATACTCCATGAAATTAGTGGAATATCCTTGATATTTGCGCTTTATCCAGTATCTTTTCATGGAAATATACTTCTGAGCATTCTTGAATTTTACTCTACAAAAAAGTATCATGTTGACAATTTGGACGTTATTAGTTCCTGGATAATTTAATTCTTGAACTTGTTTTATTGAATTCTTATATTATTGTCATCATCCTCATGTTTATATTTTGTTGAAAGTCATCGTGGCTTTTGTAGTGCATAGATGGACTTGGTATGATTATGACCGTGGATTATTCGGTATAATCATGGTAGTAATGTTACAAATGATGTGGAAAGGAAAAAAATCCTCATTGCTTTGTAGTGCATTGATGGGACGAGTTTTTCGTATGATTATGGCTATGGATTCTCTTGACGAGGTGTAAAGATGAATTGTTTTATGGCATGATCGGGAATGTTGATGAAAACACAATTATCTTTGGCCCGTAGTGCATGGATAATTCGTGGTCGTGATACTAAATAATATCCTTGGTCAGTAAAAGTGTGGATAATGTGGATTATTTATTGTCGAGTCCCAGTGATAAAAGTTATGGAAAAACCTTTTAAATCATAAAAGATAGTAGATTTTATTCTCTACTTGACTCTTTTAATGGATTGCATGTTCCATCGCAGCTTAAACTTGATGTCTATTGTATTTTATCGGTTTAACATCGTTGAAGACTAATGATAATTTATTACGTATTATCTTAGTCATAATATTTCTTCTTGGGCTAGTTGAGCTCACCCTTTCTTTCTTTTTTTTCTCTTGAAATGAGAATATAATATTTGGGATGAGTCTGGGAGCAGATTGACAGTCCGGATGATAAGATTAGCGATCCTCACTATTACATTAAATAGTGTGATAATATATGTAATGATGACTTATTCTGAGAGTGGATATTGTCTAGAAGATAATATTTGTATTAAAACTCACAACTCTCTTGTTGTATATTAAAGATTGTATTTGTATTATGTACCATGTATCTGGCGACTCAAGATGGGTGATGTATACCTATTTTTGGGGGCGTCACAACTGATAACCTAGAAGTGCTCGTAAGATATATCGGACTTACAGACTTAGTGTCGGGCTGTCCTTTTTCATGAATGAAAATGAAAAGAGATTGTTTATGGTCTTTTGACCAGTTCAGAATTCCTAAGTTATTATATATACTCTGGAATTGTGTTATGAAATGAAAAGTGCTATTTAATGTTTCATAGTACTTTGTAACTACTTGTTCAGTTATTGAAGATAATCATATAATTCTCGATGTGGTATTTATATTATCTTTTGCTAGACTTGTTGAGCTAGTTATGCTCACTTCTTGCTTGAATTATATGATTGCAGCTAAGGCCGAAAGAACTGAGGATCCCAATAGGGATAAAGGCAAACCTAAGATGGATAAGTAGCTTATCCTGTAATAGACTAGTATGTTTGTAAGAATCATAATATGATAAACAAAGAATGTATCGGTTTCAAAACCTGGGAAAGGAATGATTATTATTATTGTAATAAGAATGTAGTAATTATGTTCATTTTGATGTTATTTCAATGGAATGAATGTATAGTGATGAGTACCGTGTAGCATCATATCCGTGGGTTGAAAGTACCCGGATTTGGGGGCATCACAGGTTGGTATCAAAGCATTAGGTTATAAAACTTAAGGGGGGAAGAACCTTAGGCTAATAACCTCGTTAGAAAAAGGAGAAGTCAGAAGGAATTGAACTCGAGTCGAATGAGTTAATTATGTATTAAGGAAACTCGGTACTGAACGATTTAAAAGATGGAAATTAACCTTAAATAAACAAAATGTGATTTGTGCTTATATTATTGTGTATTATGTACTAATTAACATGTTATGTGTTATTGTAGATGTTCGTCGATAGCTCAATGTATAGGGATATACACGTGGTGAGTCAAGAGTCCGTGAATCGGGCAGAGCCTGCACCTATGCCCGTGGCAGGAGTACCATTAGTGATCCTAGAAGAGTCTGAGCCAGAGGAAAACTATTCGGAGGAGTATTATTCTGAAGGAGACATGGAAAACATGGGATCGATGTCATATCTTGATATGGTGGTCGATGGGGATGAGGAAATGGAGGTAGCATCGCTCAATACGGTGGTATCTGCACTCACGACGAATAAGGCGAGGGACTATAAGAATGAGGTTGTAGAGCTTTGTAAGGAACTGGTTGAGAAGAACCAGAAGATAGCACGGATGTCCTACATCCATAATAGTGCTCATGAGGATTTCAAGCTAAAAATTGCTTGTTATTCCATTGAGTCGGGGTAGACTAGACATACTATTAGTCGGGATATTTTTTTGATTATTGCGAATCAGAAGCATAAGAATGCTGTGAGGCAGTGTTAGTAGATCGGTAGATCTTTTTGTATATGTATAGTGACGTAAAACCCTCTTTTGTATAATTAAGGGGTAGTCTTTTTGTAAATCCCAATTGTTGTAGAAGTTAATCACGGGGTAGTAATGTAATAGTTTTTAGCTATGAAATCCATTGGTAAATAGTCTTGAACTATGAAGAAGAATATTAATATAATGAAGTTTTTAATTGATGTGGTTTGTTGTGGTATGAGTTGTTATTTGATGAATAATAACTAAGTAAGAAAATAGATAATAATGAAACTTTATTTATTTAATCAGAATAATGCCACCAAGAAAAAGACAACGTAATCTGGAAGCTGAATTGCATATAGATAACCAAGGGGGTCAGAATAACCCTATGTAAGAGTTCATTAATTTATTAACGGCTTCATTTAACCAAACTGGGGGTAGAGCACCCGCAATACCTAGGGTAGCCAAAATGACTACCTTTAAGGAGTTTAAAAGTGTAGATCCGCCGGAGTTCAAAGGAACTACGGACCCAATAGAGGCCCAGACATGGGTGAAGGAAATAGAAAAGGTGTTTGTTATTACAAACGTAGCTGAGGCGCAAAAGACTTCTTTTATGACCTATATGATGAAAGGGGAAGCCAACTTCTGGTGGGAGGCTCACCAGGGTGGGGATAGAACTTATGCAGTTACGTGGGAACAGTTTAAGAAGGTGTTCTTAGAGAACTATTTTCCTATAAGCATGCAGGGGAGGATGGAGATTAAGTTACTAGAACTTAAACAAGAGGACATGACGGTTCCCTAATACATGGACAAAATCAATGAATTGGCAAGGTTTGCTCCACACCAAATGGACACTGAGGAGAGGAAGGCTCGTAGGTTTGAGCAGGGCCTGAAACCCTGGATCTATAGTAGGATTTATGTTTTCTAGAGTGCCTCTTATGGGACCATTCTAGAGAAGGCAATCATTGTAGAGGGTGGTAGTGAGGCTTTGAGCCAATACCACAAGGAGAGGAAGAATAAGGGTAAAGGAGAAGGAGGGCCCAAGGCGAAGGGAGCTAGTGGTAGTGGAAGTCTGTCCAAGAGGAAGAATTTTAACTTCGGGAATACTGGAGTGAAACAAGGGGATCCTAAGCGTAGGATCGAGGCATGCAAAACATGCGGGAAGACTCATTTTGGAGTCTATCTGAAAGGGAAATCGGTTTGTTATAAATGTGGGTAGGAGGGTCACATATCACCCAATTGTCCTTGTTGACGTCAGGATTTTTATTGTCCCTCTTCTGTTCTTATCTTTTGGTGTTCCCATGTTAGGTGAGATTTGTTTGAAAAAACAAGTTGTGAAAAGGTCCGACATTTATATGTCGATGATTTGACTGTAAGAGTCGCCAATTGGTTTTTTTAAATGGTTGTACCAACACAACTGAGAAGGTTTGCACATTGACCCAATGATGTGAGACTGCTAAACGAGTCTGTAAAACCGAGATTCATTAGGGTTCGAGGACTTGCTTATGTGGAGGGAAGGTGTTAGGAACCCCCCGACATTCGTGTTACCACGGTTACCATCACTTTTCAATTAAACTATTATATGAATGTGTGTGTGTGTGTGGGTCAATGTGCAGTTATTTGGAAGTAGTGTTATGCCTCGTTCGCACTTATATACACAGGGTTTGAATTTTTATAAAAATTCAGTTTTAAACAAGATATAGCAATAAGGTTTTATAAAAGAGGTTTTTTCAAACCCTGTGCTCAATAGTAATTGAGGCCTTTGATACTTCCATTTTATTAAATGTTCGGCTTGATTGCTTTTATTTTTGAGATGCAAAGCATCTTTGAGAAAATAATATATAAAGCAATGCCGAACTCCTCATGGGCATGAAAGCAATCTAAGAAAATTCAAACACCGTGAATAATTTACAAGCTGCTTACAGCTGAAAGTGTCCATCACAGAAACCGAATCTAGATTCAGTAGACTAAATATGTGACCACATAATTCCTAGGCTCACATGATGCCGCAATTTATATGAAAGCAGTAAGCAGTTATATATATATATATATATAAGTTATATATATATATATATATATATATACAAACACACAGATATGATCAACCACCATGAAGCACCTCCATAGGGGATCGAAAATGTAAATATATAAAAGCGGTAAATATATATATATAGAGAGATATGATCAACCACCACAAAGCACCTCCATGGGGGATCAGAATTATAAATAAAGCAATAAAGACGATCAATCACCACGAAGTAAACTCTAGGCCTGACAGAAATATATATATATATATATATATATATATATATATAAGCGATAAACGCATAGGATATATATCGATCCCGGCTCGGTTTATCATTTCAACAATTTTTGCTATATATATATATAAGTAGTAAACTCACCGGATGTAAAATCCAGGCTCATCGAACAGAGTCCAACAATAGTTTTATATATATATAAGCAATAAATGCCCCAGATGTAAAATCCAGGCTCATCGAACAGAGTTCGACAACAATTCATATATATAAGGAAATAAAAGCCATAGACCAAAGTCCGGGTATACACACGTAACATGACTCTCAGTGTAAAGAAAGGTGTGTGCAAAGTAGAAGAGAAAGGCTTTAAAGTGTGTAAGAAGGCTTACAGTGGACACCAAAGAAGACTTCTATAGCTTTAAAAAGATGAACACTCAGCTCCCGCCAGTAAAAATATGACTGAATATAAGCTCACAAGTGTTTAAAATGAGAAAGCACTCAGTTTAGGGTGTGTACAGAGCAAATTGGACAGGGTTTCCTCGTTGTTTTCTCTTATAAAATGGCCACCCCAAGTCCTCTATTTATAGAGGGGGAGCCACAGTACATCTCGCGATAGCATGCAGATGTACTCATGGTACGCCTGGGTGCCCTGAGCTCTCATGAGTACCACCGCCTCAAATACGCGACACGCGTGCAATATGTTGTCCACTCAAACTTGCAAAACTTCAATCTGAGCCTCCGATTGAGGTGTATAAGACCTTTTACGAAGTGATGTTGTCAAGAGGTATGCCATAACATGGGATTAGAGGTTGTCAGAAGTTAGGATGGGACCATGCCCTTGGTCTTCAAGCTTCAAATTCTATCTGGTGTGCAGCCTTGCGTAGTAGTCACTCGGGATTGGAACTCCTTGGTTCTTGTGGGACATTGTTGTTTAGAATGTATGTTGAACTATGTTGAGATGACACAATGTGGGATCGAGGTGGAAAAATGATAATTTTTCCCCTCACCGGGGTTATCTCCGGTTTGGGCTGATAAAGCAGTCGTTGCTCAGGGTTATCTCTTAGATTTGGCTGCCGTAAGTATTGGATGTCCTCAGGGTTGTCTCTGAGGTGTGCCTGACCTCTCAAGGTTATCTCCAGGTTTGGAGCTGAGTGCCTCAGTTTGGTTTCTGAGGTTGAAGCTAACTACATAGGTTGAAAAGACCATCTCCGGGGTTATCTCCAGAACTGCAAATGCATTCCTCGGGGTTATCTTTGAGGTTGACATTATCTTTCCTGGTGTTATTTCTGGGACTAAGACTGAGTATCTCGGGGTTATCTCCGAGATGAAACGGCCTTCTCCGGTGTGATTTTCGGTATTAAGCTGCATGCCTTGGGGTTATCTCCGAGGTTGAAAATGACACTTTCGGCGTTATTTCTGGGATTGAGCTGAGTTGTCCTCCAGGGTTATCTCTGAAAGATGATTCTACCCTCTTGCAATGTTAGTAACAGGTATGCAGAAAATTTTGAGTGTCTACATATTCCCCTCTTATCGTATTCATGCAATGCAATGGCATGGATATGATAAAGAATACTAGACACTTAAAATTCAATAAGATGGTCATGATGCAGTGTAAAGCAACATGATGCAAATGTATGTGGTTTGTTGGATTATTCTCCAACATGGTGGGATGATTGTCGACTCTCCTTGACTTCTACCGGGATTGACAGTTATTACTGACAACCCTAATGAACTGTCTTGGACGTGCAATCCAATGCTCTCGGGAGCTTCCAGAATGTTGACTTTGAGGTTATCACCAAAGTCCTTAATCCTTGATATAGACTTCACGCTGAAGATGTATCTCTCATGTACAAGAGACTCTGTGGGGATAGAGCTTTCTCTGTTGAGGATGTGTATAACATATTCCATCACCGGTCCTCCCCGATGAGGATGTTCTTTCCTGGTTCGTGTCGCCAGGTATTTCCACTGCTCTATTGGAGTTACTGCCAACAGTCGGTGTTGTCAGGATTGCCTGACCTTCATTGACATGTGCATCAACAGATGAGCTCCCTGTTGGGGATAATGTCAAGGCTTCTTGACCTTCATTGATGTGTGCATCAATGGATGATTGTATGAAAACCCATTGGGGAAAAGGTTTTAGGGCCACGACCCTGAATTGATGGCATCAAACCTTCGTGAGGTATTACCGAACGTAGTTTGCAATGGCTGAGAACATTGGTATAGTGTACCCTGGGTTTGGGCGAATTCCAATAAGTGATATGTAAAGCCACAACTTGACCCGTGAAAACCAGGATTTCAGGCTATTCTACTCAATCGCGTAGCATTTTTATTCTTAATTTGGCCTTTTCAACTTGTAAGAACTCCTTTGCAACTTGAACTAGACCGAGATGGAGGGGTGGGCCCCACCCAGGGAGCCTCAGGTACACCTGCGGCCAACCGTGGGTACTTTAAACCTGCAGGTTGCATTCATAAGTCATTTTCACGTTGCGCTGCGAAGGAAATCTGAGAGCTCTTCTTTAGATTTGCTGAGTTTAGGTGTCTTTCTACAAATTCTGTCACCGTACAAGTGTTCTACATTGTCCTGGTAACGTATGCATGTCTTCTTTTCCAGTTTTTATTCGTTGGAAAATGACTTATGATATGAAATGTGTCTAAACACATAGTAGTGAATATACATGCTCATATGATGTGATAAGAAATATTCAACATAGCAAATGTTAGTATTAAACCATGTTGAACATAATGATATGAAAAAATTTGACTTTTAAAACAGTCAAATTGGCACATTTTTCTGCTATTTCTTATCCTATTTGAGGAAAAATGAGCTAAGGTGAAAAAGCAAAGTAATCATGGTAATTAGGCTACCTTTACGAATTTTTTATTGTGATATATTAATGCATGTAGGATGTTTATGACTGTGGGCAGGTGTGCTACTGAATGGCCACCTAGTCATGCCTATGTGTATGTGGATAGTCCTATTTACAAAGGGGACTATGGCAAAAAATTTCGAAAATGTAGGCATTAGGTAGTCATGCATTTTTAACTCTACTGTAGACGTATGTTAAAATAATGCATGCATGCATGTAGTCATAAAATTTCATTTTGAAAAGCTCCAGGTTAGAATTTACCACACCCTTTCTGAGGTGATTTGGAGACTTGTTGTCCAGATATATGGATCCGGATCAGCCGAGTAGTTCCCACAGGACCACTTCAGGTGTGCGGAGGAGGGTTTCTGAAGTGCCTCGACCCCATTCTGTTAGACAACCTCGTCATTTGGCGGAGACGGTGATACATCCTGTCCGGGTTGATGTGCCAGATGTTGAGGACGAGGAAGAGGATGTTCCAGTTGTGGACCCTGCTCCCAGGCATTCAGGTGTTGACCCTAGAGCTTCTGGGTAATTTGAGTAGATACTCCTCGATTTACTTGCATGCAAACGAGGTAAAAGCTAGATTTTGATCTTCCCCTTTTTTTCCTATTGATGAGGAGTAAAGGATTCTGATGTTGAACTAATTTGTGATGTAGGTTCCTGACTTTACACAACCTAGAGGGAACTGGTTCAACATTCACTCCACATACCAGGCTCTGCATCCTGATTATAGAGAGATTGTGCATGGTTGGGGCTTCGGAGCGTTCTTTTCCATCCTTCCCCGTCGTTGTCCCTGGGGTTACCTCAGGGAATTGTTTGAGCGTTGGTTTCACCAGACTCAATCTCTCCATTTTTTGGACTATGAGGTGATGATGACGCCGATGGATTGGCGATTTATCACCGGTATAGAGTTTAGAGGGGTGCTAGTGCCATGTACGGCGGATATTACCCCGACTGCCATTCGATCCTTGCTAGGAGTTTTTGCTGAGGTGCTCAAGGGCAGGACTGTTCGTACAGGTTCATTGAGCATAGATGCTATAAGAGGGATGTTGAGTGGGCCCATACCCAATGATGTGAGAGTCAGGGATCTTATTCTTCGGCAATTGTTCCTGATGATCATTAGGGGCTGCTTCATAGCTGATAACTCTTCTATGGTGTCATTAGCTTTAGTGAGTGCCACACGACATGTGGATCGTATCGGAGAGTATGACTGGGGCTCCTACAACTTTGCCTATTTCCTCAGGGGTATGTGCATGCATTCGCAGGGCTTGACAGAGGCTTGGCTAGGATTTTATCCATTTCTGCTGGTGAGTATTTCCCTTGTAATTTCCCATGTACATGTTAAGAGTGTTGATTGATAATAGATGTTTGCCTTTGTGTTGATAGTTCTGGGCCTATGAAAGGATCCCATGTTTGCGTCCTGTGAGTGTGATAGGCTTGGAGACCTATCCATGAGGACGACAATGGCATCATTCCATACTGGCAGAGGTCCCTGTAGCTGAGGGTTTCACTCATTATCGCCTACAGCTGGAGTTATTGACAGCTAATGCCATTACTTGGATTCCCTATTCTGGGGAGCACTTGTCCATTGGTTTTGAGGATGGATACCCAACTGGTGTTGAGTACGAGATTTCCACCCGTAATATTCCTATCTTTATAGATGGAGGATGGGAGATCTATTTAGGAGAGCGTGCTATTAGGAACAACACAGAAGAGATTTGTATACCGATCTTGCCTTCTGCCAGACGTTATTAGCCTGTTTCACAGTCACCCATCAATTATATCCCCTTGATGGGTGTTGATAGTTTTATACTGTCAGAGGGTCCACATACCCAGGCTACATTCTAGCATTGGTGGTCCCCTCACACCATCGGAGCCCAGACCCGCGCCACGCAATTTTTGGGGGATATGGTTCCTGGATCTGTGATGATGACGGATTAGATGGCCTGTGTCAAATATCCGACTCATTTGACACAGATTGACAGTTTGACCCGGCAGTTGGATCGGGCACATTTCTTTATCCGACACTTGGGCAGAGAACCGACAAACGCAGATACATTTAATCCTTCCAGCTCAGGAGTTGGCCCATCAGATAACCCATATGGCTTTACTGGTGCAGATCCTCCATTGTATAAGCCTGACATCCCCATTGATGGAGATCCAGTGACTCAAGAGGAGTTACATCAGGTGGACAGGATTGATGATGTAGACATTGACACCATTATCTTCTTCTGATGTATATTCTCATTATATCTTTTAATAGGCCTCTATTAGACACTGGGTGGCTGTGCCCCAATCTCGCTATAACTTTTAATAGGCCTATGTTAGTAGTTGGGTGTTTGTGCCCCATTTCCCTGTATTTTTAGCTGTACAGAGATGTATTAGATGATAATGTACTTAGGAATGTATATATTGTTATTCACTACATCATATTACCATCTATTGCTTATCATTCATGTATTATGTTATATATATGTATGTATGTCCAGAGATATTCAACATTGACCCCTGGATGGTCTTATGACACGGCCCGTACAGATGTCTTCTTCGATAGTTAGCCGTATTGATCACACCCCACCAGTATTGGTGACATCCCATCTGAGATCGTGGTATGATAGTATGTCACCTTCAGACAGGGTGACTGTAGATAAGTTATTGCAGCATACTATGACTCTCCTGATGTTTCTAGTTCCCGCAAGCTTTGTAGAGGGTATGGTGGAACATTGGATACCGGAGAAGCAGGTCTTCCGGTTTGGTATCTATGAGTTGACTCCTACCTTAAAGGAGTATGCACGGTTGACCGCATTGCCACTGGACAGACCTTGGGTGCAGATGGCTATTGGTGACATGAGCTGGCAGTTTATGACCCTCACCGGGCTGAGGCGTAGAGTTGTGTAGGATGAGATCACATCTGGCCACGTGGTATCCCAGCATTTTCTAAAGGATAAATTTGGCTTAGTGGATAGCTATACACAACATTTAAGAGATTTTACCATGCCGGAGGATCATTGGCATTTAGCCAGAGTAGATGTACTGCTACTGTGTGTATTGTCATATGTATACATGCCACGGTACATGGATGAGTTGGACATTGGCGTCATTATGGCAGTGAGATCTCTCAAGGAGGGTTACACTATTGTGCTGATGATTGTAACAGAGACGTTGAGATCGGCTACATATTGCAGTCCCTACCCTACATGGGTATTCACAGGTAGTTTGGTCATGTTGTACATGTGGTTCATGTCACACTTGAGATCGATTAGCACTTTTCGATGGCACGGGTATTGTTTTACCCATGAGATAGCCATGTCGTACTCCTTTCAGCCCGCAGAGTGTACAAATCCTGCATCTTGGTCCATTTTCCTGGCAGGGATTAGAGATCTGTTTCATGTATTTCCGTGTACAGGGCTTTGTTCACCCTACAGCTTCATCACTCATGCTCCGGGCATGGATTATCTCCCTCTAGCTGGTTTGAGGGGCATGACTACTTACCACCCATTGGATGTGATGTGTCAGTTTGACAAGTTCCAGGACTTCCATCCTTTTGAGGGGGTATTGAGTAAGCGTTTGGCTTCTCGCCACTTGTCAACAGAGGATAGATCCGGGGTGTATGCCTGTTGGGATCAATGTGAGCTAGCTGCATTTTCTATTAGCCATCCAGGTTGTTCTGCAGAGTATTTCGCATGGATGGAGACAGAGACTACATCAGCTGCGGTAGTATCCAAATTACTGGGGATTGATTTTGATGATGGGGAGCCCATAGAGGACATTGATATTCCCACAGAGGAGGAGCTATTCACTGGGTTACCAGCAGCTCTTACAGATTCTCCCAGTACGAGTGTTACTGTGATTCAACTTTTAGCACAGTATTTAGAGCAGAGTGTTCATCTGATGACCATTGAGAGAGATCAAGCTAGGGCCTTGATGTTGACATCTCTTGATGGGAGAGACACCGCTCTATTGGAGAGAGATGAGGCCAGATCAGCCAAAGATGCATTGATTATTGAGCGGGATGCTGCCCTATCTGCCCGGGATATGGCCATTACAGATAGTACTTCAGTGAGATCCCTTACGACTAGGATACTTGCTTATATAAGTGCATATATTGATGAGCATCATGCCACCATGCAGTTGGCCTCGGATCTGCTAGCTCGTGTAGATACCCTTGGGCAGGAGCTTGCAGCGTTACCCCCTTCTTTGGAGAGAGATGTTATGTTAGATCTGATAGTCCGCATATATAGCGATCTTTAGATATACTTGTATTTTCCTGCACAGATTAGTTTAGCCATTTTGTCATGTACAACACATATTGTATATATCAAACAACATTATATATGGTAGGGAAATATATGTTGATTCACTTCCCTTTTAGTTGTGCCTTGATACTTGCTTGATATTTGTCTGCTTCTTCAGGGCTTGTGATCTTGATGTATTCTGAACTCATCCTTGATAGGTGGACATTGAGATGTTGCAAGATCTTTCAGAATGGATCATTGATCTGTATGTATCCCTACCCTCTTTGGTGTCTTGGGACTAGTTTCTATATGTATATGTGGAGAGGAGTGTGACTTTTCCTCTATGAGATTAACTGCACCACAGATGGTCGCCAGTACTTCTATTTAAGAGCAGCCCAATTAGTTCCATCTCTTATGGATTGGTGTTGTTCTTCAAGGAATCAACCGCAGCTTAGATGGTCGCCAACTCTCCCATTTATGGGGAGGCCAGGTAATTCCATCCCTTTGGTCTGAAGCCGATGAAATGTAATGAATTGAAGTTTGATCTCAGTACCATGTGACAAGTATTTGTGTGTTGGTAGGGGGTTAGACCGAACCATAAATGGCTGCCTACATACTCCTATTGAAGAGGAGATCAAGTCTGCGTAGTTCGAACCTGGTGTAAGAGGTTCAACACTTAATTGTGTAAGGGTAGAAAGGTATAGAAATGTTTTTATTATTTTTGTTTATAGAGAAGGGTGTAGAAATGTTTTTGTTGTTTTTGTTTTATTGCGACCAGGCCATATAAAATGGTTGCCTACGTACTCCCATGTATCGAGGAGATCAGGTCGATGTAGTTCGCCCCATGTTCAGGACGATTTGCAGCCAAAAAATTTTGATCCCATCTTTAGGACAAATTATGGGGAAAAGTTTGATCCTATGTTCAAGAAAAACTGCGGGTGTGAAAAAGTTTAATCCCATGTTCAAGACAAACTGCAGGGGCAGGGTTCAATCCCTGGTGGGATAACTGAACTTCTATAGAGTGTGAAATTAAAGATCTGATGATCTGAAAACCAGGCTGCTGGCTTGAAGAGTGTGTTTCCCTAATGGGGCAAATGGGTATGAAGAAAGGGTTGTGTGTAATAAGGGTTAGAAAACCTAAAATGACTAGTGATCTGGTGATCCAAAACCAGGATGTTTACTTGATGGTAACTTCAGACATAGTATCGTTTCACGGTGTCTGAGTTGATGAGCTGTGGAAATTTGTCACCATCCATTTCCTGTAATCTGAGAGCACCTCCTGTCAATACCTCCTTGATAATAAATGGGCCCTCCCAGTTTAGAGCAAATTTTCCCTTTGACTGATCTTGGTTGTCAATGATCTTCTTCAAAACCAAGTCATGTTTTTTAAACTGCCGTAGTCGGACTTTTTTGTTATAGGACCTAGAGATCCTTTGTTGGTATAACTGACCATGGAAGATAGGATCACTTCGCCTTTCGTCTATTAGAGACAATTGGTGATATCTATCTTGTAACCATTGGTTTTCATCTAGCTGAGCGTCAATTAACACTCTGAGGGATTCCATTTCCACCTCTATGGGGAGTACTGCTTCCATCCCATAGGTCAATGAGTAGGGGGTTGCCCTAGTGGAAGTACGCATTGAAGTTTTATAGGCTAATAGAGTCAGAGGCAAGAGGTCAGACCATCCTTTGTGATTGGCGGACATCTTCTGCATGATCTTCTTGATGTTCTTATTAGCCACTTCAATAGCACCATTCATCTTTGGACGGTAGATGACAGAGTTAAGGTGTTTGATGTGGAATTTATTGCACAACTGCTCCATCATTTTGTTGTTGAGGTTCTTAGCATTGTCTGACACAATTACCTCTGGTTGTACATATCGACAAATAACATTGTTTCTGATGAAAGCAATGATAACTTCTTTGGTAACCCTGGGGAAGGAGGCTGCTTCTACCCATTTGGTGAAGTAGTCGATCATGGTGAAGATAAATCGATGCCCATTACTGGCTTTGGGCTCGATGGGCCCGATCACGTCCTTTCCCCACATTGAGAAGGGCCAAGGTGAACTCATATTGTGGAGTTCCCTAGGAGGGACGTGGATAGCATTCCCATGAATTTGGCATTGATAGCACCTCTTGACGTGATCATCACAGTTAGTCTTAAGCGAGAGCCAGTATTGCTATGTTTTGAGGATCTTTTTAACAAGTAGGGGGCCGCTCATATGCGGGCCACATACTCCACCATGGATTTCATCCATGAGTCTCTGAGCTTGGTCCTTGTCCAGATATCTGAGGAGACCTATTCCTGCATCTCTTTTGTAGAGTGCATCTCCGCTCAGGTAGAACTTCATAGCCATTGGATGGATTCGCCTTCTTTCAGTCGGGCTCACCTCAGCCGGTGTAGATCCATCTTGCAATTACTCCTTGATGTGCTGATACCAAGGGTGTTGGATGGGAGGTAGCTCATCCGATACTTCTCCAATATAATTCCCATAGGCTGGAGCCTTTTGTAGGACAAATGGGATGCTTGTCATGTTTACATTGTTAGGTATGTTGATCAAGGAGGCCAAAGTTGCTAGTGCATCCGCAAAATCATTCCTATTCCGAGGAATGTGGAGGAAGTTTATTTTCTTCGAACTCCGAAGCCATCTGTAAAACTTGCTGATGGTAAGGCAGCAAATGTAGCTCTTTGGTGTGATAGATTCATGTGGTCTATCTGATTACCAATTCTAAATCCCCAAAGATAGTTAACCACCTGATACCCATTGATTGGGCAAGTTTTAGTCCCATGATACAGCCTTCATACTCAACTGTGTTATTGGTGCTAACAAACTGCAATTTAATAAAATGACGGATATCTGCTACCCCTGCATCGGATACTAGAATCGCTCGACTCCGTAACCTTCCATGTTAATAGCTCCATCAAAATACATTTTTAACGTATGGCATGCATTGTACGGATGGTATTGTTGGACTGTCATTACCCCTTCATCAGGGAAGTATGTTTCCAAGGGTTTGAAATCCCCTGCGGGTGCAGAGGCCAGTAGATCCGCAATTCCTTAACCTTTAATGGACTTTTGTGTCACGTAGACGATGTCAAATTGTTGTAGGATCAATTGCCATCTGGACAGCCGACAATTCAATATAGGTTTACTGAACACGTACTTGAGAGGATCCACGTGGGATATGAGATGGGTTGTGTGACCATGGAGGTAATGTTGTAACCTCATGGAAGCCCATGCTAAAGCACAACAAGTCTTCTCAATCAGAGTGTACTTATGTTCACTACTGCTGAATCTTTTGCTGAGGTAGTAGATAGCTCGCTCTTGGCCTCTATCCTCTTTTTGTCCCAGCATGCAACCCATGGCATTATCATTAATGGACAGGTACATGAACAGGGGAACATCATCCCTGGGTGGTACCAAAATAGGAGCGCTAACCAGCTCTTTGATTGTAAGTAAGGCTTTCTAACACTCATCATTCCATTTCATGGAGGAGTTCTTCCTTAACAATTTGAAGATAGGCTCACAGGTTGCTGTGAGTTGAGAAATGAACCTGCTAATGAAGTTGATTCTTCCCAAAAATCCCAGTATTTCCTTCTTTGTCTGAGGAATGGGCATTTCCTTGATGGCCTAGATTTTGGTGGGATCCAGCTCAATCCCTTTGTGGCTAACTAGGAAACCTAGAAACTTGCCTGATTTAATGCCAAAGGCTCACTTGGCTGGATTTAACGCCAAAGGCTCACTTGGCTGGATTCAACTTTAAGTTGTACTTACGCAACCTGTTAAAAAGCTTTTTGAGATGGTCTAAGTGGTCTTCTTCCCATCGGGATTTGACAATGATGTCATCCACATAGATCTCTATCTCTTTGTGTATTAAATCATGAAAAAGAGCCATCATAGCTCACTGGTAGGTTGCTCCGGCATTAATGAGGTCGAATGACAATCGTCTATAGCAAAAGGTTCCCCAAGGCGTGATGAATGCAATTTTCCCACAGTCTTCCTCAGCAACCATGATTTGATGATACCCCGCAAAGTAATCAGCAAATGAGTACATGTTATATTGAGCAATATTGTCAATGAGAATGTGGATAAATGGCACGGGAAAGCTATCCTTAAGGCAAGCTTTATTCAAATCCCTATAATCCACGCAAACTCGCACCTTTCCTCCCAATTTAGGCACGGTGACTATATTTGATAGCCATTCAGGATATATGGACACCATCATGATGCCAGCTTGAAATTGTTTCACAATTTCTTTTTTAACCTTTAAACTCCACTCAGGTTTTAATCGCCTGAGCTTCTGCCTGATTGGTTTGAATCCCTCTTTAATGGGAAGGCGATGGATGACGATGTACGTGGAAAAACTCACCATGTCTTCGTGAGACCATGCAAACACATCCTGGAATTAGGTTAATAGTGCAACCACGTCATTCCTTTGGTTTGGAGTGAGGTCTGTACCAATCTGGATCAACCTTGGTGTAATAACCCGATATTTTATATATAAATAAATCAAAAATTTTGCATTTAATTTTTTTTTTTATTAAAATAAATATGGGAAATATGTGCCAAGATAATGTGTATATGTAATTATGTGTTAAATAAAAATATATTTATTACATGAATATTTACAAATAATTTTATGTTAGAATTTTTATTATTATAAATTATATTTTTATAATAATTAATTTTATAATAGAAATGTTTTTATTAATTATTTTCCATAAAAATATAATTATATATTATTTAATAATATATGAAAAGATTTTTAGAATAATTATAATAATTATTTTATTATATGAATTTTTGTATGATTATTAAGTTAATTATTTTACCTTAATTAATAATGTTAAACATGAAAGATAAATCAGATATAGAATCCAAATCCTAATTTTGGATTTTAATCAATAAATGATAATGATAATTTAATATTATTTTATTTATGTGTTATAAATATGTACTGTATGTATACGGGCTAACAATGGTTGGTAAATTATGGTGTAATATGTCAAAACCTAGTTTACTGTGCAAAACTCTAATTTGAGATCCAAATTAGAGTACAAAATTGTTTTGTAATTGTGTATTGTGATTTATGACAATTATTATAAATATTAACATTAATTAGGAAACCCCTAATTGTTGGAAACCCTAATTGTGAAATTAGAAACCCTAATTTCTTAAGTAAAAACCCTAAATTAATATTTTAAAATTCTAATTTGTATATTAGGTAACCCTAATTAGTAATTATAAAACCTAATTGCTAATTATAAACCCTAATTGCTTAATTAGCAAGGTTAATTATAATTAGTAAATAAGACCCTAATGTTCATGTATAATTAGAAATTTAATCTAATTAAGAAAACACTAATTACAAATTTTAGAAACTAAAATTTAATTTTTATACAAACCCTAATTAGAAATCCTACAAATGCTATGTGCTAAACCTTAGGGTTAAACCCTAAGGGTCAAACCCTAAGGGTTTGTCAATTTACAAAATGGACATTAAAAATGCAAGCAAAAAGTCTAAAATACCCTCTTGAATTATTTAAGATAACTTATGTATCTTGCTAAATATTGAGTTGGTAACCAACCCTTAACTTCTCCTATGCACCAAATATCTAGCAAATCAGCAGCATATCATCAGCCATGTGCATTTTATCAATATATATATATATATATATATATATATATAGATTGGGAGAGAGAAAAAAATCATTTTGTAGCCTAATATTGCACAACTCTCATCCTTGAGCCTCTCTCTCTAAAACCCACGAATTTCATAAGTGTTTCAGTCCCCAATTCAAGCCCCACGAACACCCTTAGCAAATCAGAAGCTTAGATTCAAGTATTTGTTCATAAAGGTATAAAACCCTATTAAAAAATTTGACCATTGATCCATTGTTAAAAGTTATGTTTTAATGTTAAAACATGTGGTTTATAGTTTATTATGATGGTCTGGGTTGGTATTATATAGATACATATCATCTAAGTGTTCAAAATCAAGTTTTAAGAAAATCTCAGAAACTGAGAAATATGGTCTGACAACCAAATGTCTTGTCCCATAGATCTCAGTCTGTTTACTGTTTTGTTCGTTTAAAAGTTTAAATGTGTAGTCTGTTATGTGGTCTGTGAGCTGGAAGTGAAATAACAATTATTTGATGTCTAGATTTCATGTTATGGCTGGTCAAAACCCGTTGACCGGGCATGACCGAAGCTTTCTGGGTAACCCAGAAAATGTAAGATCAGAGTCCGACAAGTTTTTCACTCGCTTTGATCTGTCAGGATTTGTGTGTTTTAATGATGTGTTTGTATCCAGTTTGAAGCCTGTTGTCTGGGCTTTAGATAAATGTCTTTATATCTCTTAAAAAATCAACAGATCGAATAGAGCAAGAAGTCAAAGTAGGCTACTCGCACTGTTTTGGCATTTCTGGAAAAATCGAGAAACTTGATGAACTAGGATTCTGACAAGGTTTGACCGGTCCGGATCTGTAGCTTGTATTGTGATCTTGTTGATGTTTTGTGATAGATCTATTCTCTTACATGTAGGCTACACACTGCAACTTTTAAATCACTAAAACATTGCATATCTTTCAAGTTGTGGAAGCTCAAGTGGGATAGATTAAATCGTTTCTTCATTTCGGGTAACCGGAAAATGAAGAACAGTGTCAACGATACCTGTTTGATGGCTCAGATCTCTTTGGTTATGTGTTGTTTGAACATGTTTGTTGTTGAATCTTGTAGCCTTGCATTAGCTCTACACGATCTGATCAACAACTTGCCTAGAAAAACATTATACACTAAATTAAACCTGGTCAAATAGGGTCTCTCGATTACTGCACATGAATTTCTGGATTTCTTCAAGAACATAAAGAACACCTCAATGATTTTGTTTGTCAGCATATATAAAGCGATCTTCAAATGACACTTTATTTATAAAATTATTATTTTTATTAAATAATTATAGAAAATTAGTTTTTAATTATTAAAATAAAAAATAAATTATTAAAAATTATTTTAAAGTCCAAAAATTATATTTTAATAATTTTTAATATATTTCATAAATATTTAATATTTTTGAAATATAAAGGTATTTAATTTATTTAATTATAATATTAAATAAATTATATAAAAATTATTTTAATACATGAAAAATCATTTAAAATATATTATGATATAAGAAAATATTTTAAGTTATTTTTAATAACTTTTAATATTATGTGATGAATTTCATTAATAAATTAATATTAATGATAATTATTTTATTTAATAAATATATTAAATAAATTATGGAAAAATAGAATTAATGATTTAAAAATAATATAAAATTATTGAAGTGTTATAAAAATATTTTAAGTTATAAAATATAACTTTTAATATTTAAAGGTAGATTTTATTAATAATTTAATATTATCGATATTAAATTTATTTAATAATTATATTAAATAATAGTTAAAAATGATTTTTATGGATTTAAAATCATTTAAAAGGGTTATAAATGAATTTAAAATATTTTAAGTTATAATTAATGACTTTTAATATTTGGATAAATAATACATTAATATTTTAATATTAATGGTAATTATTGAAAAAATGATTTTAATTGTTTTAAAAATCATTTAAAGGTAAAATAAATACTTTAAAATTATTTTAAGTTATTTTAAATAACTTAATATTTTTTGTAATGGTTTCATTAATAGTTTAATATTAATTAAATATTAATGATAATGGAATTATTTAATATTTAAATCATTTAATAATGATTCTGGTGTTTCAAAAATCATGATAAATTGTAATAATTATTTAAAAATTATTATAAGGCCATGGAAAATAATGCGACTGATATATAAGTTATCTAAATGGATATTGAACTACTGTATAGAGTCTTAGACTCGATAATTACCCGATAAAGTTGTCGGTTGATGAGTGAGTTTTATACCCATGAATTGGATACATTCGGGCTTAATTTATTGTTGTTCTTAAGTCTTTTAGGATGTTTTTATGTGTTTGTGTCTATTCAAGCATGTTTTATATTGTTTTGTAGGATTTGGGACAAAAGTTACATGGATCGATGTTTGGGGTGGCTAGATTCGCGTTTTCGGCTTGCCATTTACACAGTAGTCACTTCAGAGCTAATTTGACTATAGCTCCTGACATTATTTCGAAACACTCAAAGAATGAAAGTTGTAGATCTACTTCTCCTCTTTCCGGAACATCTTGAATCATTGAAATCGGAGTTCGGACGAAGACGTTATGGCCATTTTCCCAAAGGACGTCTGGAGCAGAAAATGTCGATTTTGGGCGGCCACGGGCGCCCATTTTGACCTATGCCTATGCGGCAAAACGGGCGCTGGGGAGCAGAGTTTGATCATCGTGCTTGTATTTTGGGGCTACTGAGAAGGGCTTTAGTGATGGCACCGGACGCGTTTTTGGGGTAATTTTGACACCTTTTGACTCAAATAGGATTGAGGGGCATTTTAGTGTCGTATTGCATATAGTTAGTTATTTACATTGTAGTTCGTTATGTTTTCGGGTTATTTACATTAGGTTGTTGCATTGGTTTTTTTTTTTTTAAAAAAAAAAATTTAAAATCGCAAGTAGTTAGTTTACTATGTTTGTTGCAGATTAGTTTATATTTGCATGATTCCAACTGTTAGATAGTAAAAGTCTATTTTGGCCAATGATGAGACCGGAGTTAAGTAGATAAGTATAGTATTGAATATTGGGCTTTGATGTGATTTCTTGTTATGAATTGAATCTTTTCTGTTCAAATTGGTATAATCAAGGTTAAGACGTTAATAACAAACTATGTTAAGCGATTAAGTTTAAATTGATACATAATGGATTTCTTAAGTATAATACTAGTGTGAAGGAATGAAAGACATGAATAGGAGGAGATGGCTAAATTTTGATAAAAACTTAAGTTGGGGGGAAATTTTGGGATATATAAGCTTTAAAAAAAACATGTTGAGTCTTGTGGTGGGTTGAGGAGAAACACTCCCCATAAACACAAGCGTGAGATGGAGCGTAAAAACGACTCACCAACCATCTATAAAAAAAAAGAGAAAAAATAAAAATAAAAATTATCTGTGGCTAGTTTTGTTTGGGGCCTTTGTTACTTGAGAAAAGACGCTCAAGGGTATCTTAAAACCTAAGCGCCTAAGGTCTTATATGGTGCAGGAGTCGTTGGTCTAAAGCTCGCTAAGGGGTGACCTTCGTTAGCCTAATGGAATGAGACATTGCACGATTATGGTTAAAAAAAAATAATAAAAGCAGGAAAAGAGCAAAAAGCCCCGTAATGAAAAGTAAAGCATAAATATCCCGATTGGACTCTTGAACTTGGTGGATGTTTGACTTTAGTTGGATATAGCTTGTTCGTGAATTTTGTGAATTTGCAATCGTATGATGCCTTCAAAGATATCTATTATGTCTTAAATTTGATTTATATCGATTAACATTGTTGTGGAGCACACACGCACTATATCGATTGATATGATCTAAGATTTGATGATTGATTGGGAAATTACCGATTTGTTTTAATATGATGTATTATCATGTTTACTTGATTTCTCTAAGGCCAGTTGAATAGACTTGTTTACATCATTCTTTTTGTTGGATTTGTAGGCATATAGATTAGTTTCATTACATTACATTGCATTGCATAACATTTTTGTGTTTTTGCTTGAGGACAAGCAAAGATTTAAGTTTGGGGGTATTTGATGAATGAGTTTTATACCCATGAATTGGATACAGTCGGGCTTAATTTATTGTTGTTCTTAAGTCTTTTAGGATGTTTTTATGTGTTTGTGTCTATTCAAGCATATTTTATATTGTTTTGTAGGATTTGGGACAAAAGTTACATGGATCGATGTTTGGGGTGGCTAGATTCGCGTTTTCGGCTTGCCATTTACATAGCAGTCAATTCATATCCAATTTGACTATAGCTCCTGACATTATTTCGAAACACTCAAAGAATGAAAATTGTAGATCTACTTCTCCTCTTTCCGGAACATCTTGAATCATCGAAATCGGAGTTCGGACGAAGACGTTATGGCCATTTTCCCAAAGGACGCCTGAGTAGAAAATGTCGATTTTTGCCAAATGCCGGGCGCCCATTTTAACCCTATGCCAGCCGCCGAGGCGCCTGGGAGCAGAGTTTGAGAGGCCGTGCCAAGCTATTGGGAACCTTTGAGGGGAAGGGCTTGGTGATGGCCCTGACGCGCTTTGGGGTAATTTTGACACTTTTTTGACTCAAATAGGATTGGGTTTGTTCCTAAACTAAAAATTGGACTTGTAACCTATAAATACATGATGTAAGGCATAAAATAAAGGGAGATTACATAGCTTAGCCTAGATTAAACACTCCTTTAGATTAGAAAATAACCATAGTTCTTATTAGTTTTGAAGATTGAAGCAACTTGGAGACCATTGAAGATCAAGAGCAAGAAAAGAGGGAGCATCGATTTGCTCACAAATGATTCTATTCTCTTCTCTCATCTTACTTTTATCTTTTGATGTCTATTCAGTTGTGGATTCTTGGTTTTAATTCATTAATTATGAACTAACTATTTTTGAGATTTCAATTGAACTTTTTATAGCTATGAATTAGTTATTCATTATATTCTAATTATTTATGTTAAAGTGAGTTGTTTATCTTGTCTTGTGCTTATTGCTTAATTATTTGATCAGTAATTACTTTGTTACTCTAGAAGGAATTGGAAGAGGAATTCTAGGGTTAGAACTGGTCATGATATCATGTGACTTAGTTATTTGCACAGTGAATAATTAGGTTTGTGAATAGAATGGAAATATCTTTTCGCCGCATGTAACACGTAAGGAATTGGGATTGGAAAGAGTTTAATTCAATTGTTTTGCATAGGAATATAGCAAAATTAATCTGGATTAAATAGAAGGCAATTGATCACTTGGAAAAGGACTTTTGGCATTTGATAATTCCTGTTAACAATTCAGTAGGAATAATAATTAGGATAATTGGATAATTGATTTATAATTCATAATTGGGGATATTGAAGTCTTAATCTTTATTTATTTGAATTCATTCGTTAAAATCTTAGTTTTAATTAGTTAATTTAGTTTTCTTAATACGATTTTAGATTGTTTAAATAAAATTAGTTTGGTTAAGAATTAGTACTTGGTGATTTTTATTAAATAATTCCTCGTGGGAACGATACTCTACTTTCACTTTATTACTTGTTGACCGTGTATACTTGCGTATTCATTGATCATGTAAATCGATCAACAAGTTTTTGGCGCCAATTCTCGGGAATTAATTTAATAATTATTTACCAATATTAATTTCAATCAAATTAGTCTTAATTTAAACATTTTTATTTTATTTTTAATTCTCTTTCTATATTTCTCTCTTTTTAGAAGTACCATGGATGACCTTGTGTATCAATGGCCATATATCTAACATGACTCAACCAAGGGGAGTGGAGATTGAAAGACTCGAGAAACTTTCGCATTGTCAAACTGATTGAGACACTTTCGAGGATGTTTGAAGCTTTTAAGCTCGGGCGTCGTCAAAGTATGGTGGTTACTTGTGATTATTGTCAGGCCGGAAATCATATGAGTCATCAATGCACCATCGATTTCAGCCGAAATGACATGGTATAGTGGTGATTACCCCAATAATTATGTCTATCCCAACAACTATCATCGAGTTGGGGTATCACCCTGATTTTTCATGGAGTAACAATCAAGATCAATTTTATGCTCCAAGTCCAACATACCCACAGGATTTCTTGTGTCCACCTCCACTACAACAGAAAAACATTCAAATTGGGAGGAAGCCTTGGAAAAATTTATTAAAGCTTCGAAAAAAGGAATGAGGAACAAAACAAGAAAATGAATCAAGTAGAATTTGAATTTGCAAAGCCAAGGGGCGTTGATCAAGAATTTGGAAAATCAAGTGGAACAGAGAAAGCACATGCGTTGAACAACCGTCCTCAATACACTGCCCTATGACATGGATTCCGAGTCCGATTGTGAGCCCGAGCCAAATCTACAACCTGGATGAGCCACGAGATGAAAAAGAGAGGAGACAAGTGGGGATAATGACAACAAGGTTGGTGAAGAACTAATTGTGAGAACCAATGATGATGAGCCAATGTTATTTATGCCTCAAGTGCCTTCTCCTCCACAGTTCAAGAGTCCGATTAGATTTGCAAAACCTTGTCAGATTAGTAGTAGTCATGTCGTCGGCAATACTCTACGTGATGTAAAAGCAAGTACACCTTGAAACCATGGTGCGATGAGCTAGAGAAGATAGAAGAAGAAATTGTTGTGTCCGACAAGCCTCATGCGTAATATATTCGCAGACACATGAAGAAACCACCTAGATGCCGGACGTTCTTGAATGTGATCTTATCTCAAGAAAGCATTCTAGGTGACTTTAATACAATGGCTATTACAAATGGGAACCTACCAAAAGCTATATTATTTTAGATGGATGGAGGGTTCTCAACTTTCGTAGGGGAATTGGATAGAGAATTGAAGAAGTCAAATTTGAGACTATAAAACAAGTGCTTATTGGGAGGCAAACCCAAGTTTAAGTTTTATTTTTAGTTTTATTAAGTTTTATATTAGTAGTTTTGAATTTGCATTTATTTAGGATTTAATAAAATTGCTTCTATCATGGTTTTAAGGTGTTATTCAAGTCAAATTCAAGTGTGGTGCCCAATTTGTTCCATGTGTTTAGCTTTATTCTCCAAACTTAATGAGCAAGGAGGAAGATTGCTATATTTTCGTGGAAGTCCTGCGCTTAATTTTTTCTATTTCACTCATTGAGGACAATGTCTAGTTTAAGTTTGGGGGCATTTTATCGTCAGTATTGCATATAGTTAGTTATTTACATTGTAGTTCGTTATGTTTTCAAGTTATTTACATTAGGTTGTTGCATTGGTTTTTTTTTTTTTTTTAAAAAAAAATTTTAAAAATCATAAAAATAGTAGTTAGTTTACTATGTTTGTTGCGATTAGTTTATATTTGCATGATTCCAAATCGTTAGATAGTAAAAGTCTATTTTGGCCAATGATGAGACCGGAGTTAAGTAGATAAGTATAGTATTGAATATTCAGAGCTTTGATGTGATTTCTTGTTATGAATTGAATCTTTTCTGTTTGAAACTGGTATAATCAAGGTTAGCACGTTAATATGACTATGTTAATCGATTAAGTTTAAATTGATACATAATGGATTTCTTAAGTATAATACTAGTGTGAAGGAATGAAAGACATGAATAAAGGAGATGGCTAAATTTTGATAAAAACTTAAGTTTGGGGGGAAATTTTGGGGTATATAAGCTTTAAAAAAAAAAACATGTTGAGTCTTGTGGTGGGTTGAGGAGAAACACTCCCCATAAACACAAGCGTGAGATGGAGCGTAAAACACACTCACCAACCATCTATTAAAAAAAAAAAAAAAAAAAAAAAATTTCTAGTGGCTAGTTTTGTTTTGGGGCCTTTGTTACTTGAAAAGCACGCTTAGAAGGGGTATCTTAAAACCTAAGCGCCCTAAGGTCTTATATGGTGCGGGAGTCGTTGGTCGAAAAGCTCGCTAAGGGGTGACATCTTTGTTAGCCTAATGGAATGAGACATTCACGAGTTATGGTTAAAAAAAAAAACAATAAAAGCGGAAAAGTGCAAAAAGCCCCCGTAATGAAAAGTAAAGCATAAATATCCCAGATTGGACTCTTGAACTTGGTGGATGTTTAACTTTAGTTGGATATAGCTTGTTCGTGAATTTTGTGAATTTGCACTGTATGATGCCTTCAAAGATATCTATTATGTCTTAAATTTGATTTATATCAGTTAACATTGTTGTGGAGCACACACGCACTATATCAGTGATAACAGTCTAAGATTTGATGATTGATTGGGAAATTACTGATTTGTTTTAATATGATGTATTATCATGTTTACTTGATTTCTCTAAGGCCAGTTGAATAGACTTGTTTCTGTCATTACTGTTGGATTTGTAGGCATATAGATTAGTTTCATTACATTACATTGCATTGCATAACATTTTTGTGTTTTTGCTTGAGGACAAGCAAAGATTTAAGTTTGGGGGTATTTGATGAGTGAGTTTTATACCCATGAATTGGATACATTCGGGCTTAATTTATTGTTGTTCTTAAATCTTTTAGGATGTTTTTATGTGTTTGTGTCTATTCAAGCATATTTTATATTGTTTTGTAGGATTTGGGACAAAAGTTACATGGATCGATGTTTGGGGTGGCTAGATTCGCGTTTTCGGCTTGCCATTTACACAGCAGTCAAGTCAGATCCAATTTGACTATAGTTCCTGACATTATTTCGAAACACTCAAAGAATGAAAGTTGTAGATCTACTTCTCCTCTTTTCGTAACATCTTGAATCATCGAAATCGGAGTTCGGACGAAGAAGTTATGGCCATTTTCCCAAAGGACGTCGGAGCAGAAAATGTCGATTTTGGGCAAAGCACGGGCGCCCATTTTAAACCTATGCCAGCGCACGGGGCAGGCTGAAGAGCAGAGTTTGATTGTTGTGTGTGCCCAATATTTGGGTAAGAAGGGCTTGGTGATGGCACTGGACGCGTTTTGGGCTTAATTTTGACACTTTTTTGACTCCAAATAGGATTGGGTTTGTTCCTAAACTAAAAATTGGACTTGTAACATATAAATACATGATGTAAGGCATAAAATAAAGGGAGATTACATAGCTTAGCCTAGATTAAACACTCCTTTAGATTAGAAAATAACCATAGTTCTTATTAGTTTTGAAGATTGAAGCAACTTGGAGACCATTGAAGATCAAGAGCAAGCAAAGAGGGGAGCATCGATTTGCTCACAAATGATTCTATTCTCTTCTCTCATCTTACTTTTATCTTTTGATGTCTATTCGGGTTGTGGATTCTTGGTTTTAATTCATTAATTATGAACTAACTATTTTTGAGATTTCAATTGAACTTTTATAGCTATGAATTAGTTATTCATTATATTCTAATTATTTATGTTAAAGTGAGTTGTTTATCTTGTCTTGTGCTTATTGCTTAATTATTTGATCAAGAATTACTTTGTTACTCTAGAAGGAATTGGAAGAGGAATTCTAGGGTTAGAAGCTGGGCATGATATCATGTGACTTAGTTATTTGCATGTGAATAATTAGGTTTTGTGAATAGAATGGAAATATCTTTTCGCCGCATGTAACACGTAAGGAATTGGGATTGGAAAGAGTTTAATTCAATTGTTTTGCATAGGAATATATGAAAATTAATCTGGATTAAATAGAAGGCAATTGATCACTTGGAAAAGGACTTTTGGCATTTGATAATTCTCATTAAACAATTCAAGAGGGAATAATAATTGGGATAATTGGATAATTGATTTATAATTCATAATTGGGGATATTGAAGTCTTAATCTTTATTTATTTGAATTCATTCGTTAAAATCTTAGTTTTAATTAGTTAATTTTGTTTTCTTAATACGATTTGAGATTGTTTAAATAAAATTAGTTTGGTTAAGAATTAGTACTTTGTGATTTTTATTAAATAATTCCTCGTGGGAACGATACTCTACTTTCACTTTATTACTTGTTGATAGTGTATATACTGCACGTATTCATTGATTCATGAAATCGATCAACATCAGATAATAGATATGTTTCAGAAATTGATCTGGACTGAGATATTTTGACTGTATTAATGTTTATTTATGGTTCAATGACTGATATAACTATGTGACAATGTGATTAGGTTATGTGCTGACTGCAAATAGTAGTACAATATGATATGATATGTTATTCTAATCGAATAAATTATCTTATTAATGATAGGGCTTGATATAAAAGATAAAACTAAGTTGCATAACTTTAAGCAGCAGACAAGGCAAGTATCTAACCCTTTTCATTTACTTTATGCAATGGACATGTGTAAGATAATATCCGAACTATTCTTTTTTATAGTTCAAATATTTCAACCTTTGTATATACTTATGCAATGATTCGGTATAAGTAAGTTATTAAATTATAATTTGTTGTACAAGTTCCTTAATTCTGTTATTATAGATCAAGATATATATTATGTTCGTTAATTTCTAAACATGGTTATACAAGTGTCCTCACTTGAATAATCATTATATTTTATCACATGTTGATACATACTTATTGGTGTTCAGTATGTATACGTTGAATTGAAAGTCGTCTAAGCTATTTGATCCGGCTAGACACAAACTTAAAATTATTGTTGAGCAAGATAAAATTTTATTATTATCCAACCGAATTGTTTTGGTTCGGATTCTAGACTGGTATGAACATCCCAAATATGGGAAACTTTTATGCGCCTAAGGCGGATATGCTGGACGAAAATATCGTCCTTGAATGTAGTATTGATCAATATTGGGCATAACGGGCTGATCACCCCGCATTCTCAGTAAGTTATGACGGGTTTGCCATGATGAAGTTTACATTTAACCTTTTTAAAAATAGAAAACAATGTTCATAGTCTGTCAACTGATCCTCATTTATAGTCAGTACGTAGTTTCAAAAATTTGAAATCGAAATGATATATTGTTTATTATTGGTTCAGCTTACTTCACAACTGTTGATTCGTTGTAGAAGTATCGTTCAAAGAAAATATTTAATTCGTTCAGCTAACTATTATTGTTGCTATTACTTGCTGGGCACTCAAATGCTCATCCTTGCTTAATTTAAATGTTTTCAACTAAGTGTGAACAACTTGAAGGCTTTGCCAAGAACAAAGGGAAAGGAAAGGTTGCTGAATGAATTTCTATGATATCCTATGTAATAGTTTGACTTTATGCTAAGGATGATAAATATTATTATTATCATGTAACGAATGTTTAAAGGTTTCGTACTTAGGATTGGAAAACTCTGATAATATGTAAATTAAATTTGATAATATATATTATTTTTATTATTATTTGTAATATTTTGCTCATAGAAATGGTATCATGAAGCACCGACTTCGGGTTTCAAGTACCTGAATTTGGGGGCATCACATCATGGTATCAGAGCTATAGGGTTAGAAACCTTAGGTGGGATAGACCTTAGGCTTTAACATTAAGACAGAGGGAAACGTTGAAATACAAACAACTCATATAGAGTTTAAAAGATAACTTATATAAAACTATTATTTGTTGTGTGTTTATATTATATGCTAATCAGGATAATTTATGTGTATAGATGTCAGGTGAAAAAGGATTAGGATACCCTCGGACTGTAAAGAAGGAGCCGATATCAAAGCTAATAGCTGAAATAGAGGCTCAAAATGAAAGCAACCTCAATGAGGTGGTTATTGTGAAAAATATCGTACCAGATCCGGAAATGGTGGAACTGTCAAACAGTGATTCAGACACTAAAGTTGGAGATGATCAAGCATCAACCAAAGTGCAGAATCTGCAGGACCAGGTTTCCTCTTTGGAAAAGCTGTGGGAAATAGAAAAACTACTAAATAGTCAACTGCAGAAAGCATTAATTGAAACAATGGAAGAACAAGATAAGCTTAAAATCCAAATTGATCAAATGGGAGCCAAAAGAAACAAGTCGTGTGCAGCTCCGAACAAGAAGGGAAAAAGAAAAATGAAAGACCGTGATATAGGAAATCCTGATAACAACCAAGGGAACTTTAACCGAATAAAAAAGTGTGCAAATTGTGATAAGAAACATAAAGGTGTATGCAGGAAAGGGGAGAATGTTTGCTATAATTGCGGACGTGAGGGACATTTTTCTCCTCATTGTCCCAATCCAAAGCAATGTGTCTATTTTATTTGTGGGATAGAAGGTCATTAGGCAAAAGGTTGTCCAAGATCAAGAAAAAGGCGTAGTAAATAGGTAGTATAGGTTCTGTGGTGTAGGTGTGTTTGATGTAATATGGGTGATAAGTATGTTTGTGTAATGTAATATTTTTAACTTTTGTATAAGTCAAAGCTGTAAATCCTGACTTTTGTGGTCATAAAGGCATAGCAGTATGGGTTATGTTATGTAGATTACTTTGAATTAATGAAAATGAACTTATGTTTGAGTAATGAAACAAGTTATATATTAAAATTATGTGATAAGGTTTAGAATGTAAGTTAAATTTATGGTTTTACTTAACCAGATAATGCCGCCAAGACGACAAACTTGAAATTAAAGGGCAGAGGAATTTGTCAACAACGCTGGGGGACAACACCCAGATCCAATGCAGCACTTTGCAAACATGGTAGCTTAGGCTATGCAACAAGGAATGACAGCCATAGGAAACCAGCCGGACAACCACTTGGAAAACTTCAAAGACTTCAAGGCTGTAGGACCGCCTGAATTCAAAGGGACAGCTGACCCTGTAGAGGCGCAAACTTGGGTTAAGGAGATTGGAAAAGCATTTATAATAGCTAGGGTAGCTGAGGGGCAAAAGACCACTTTTGCCACTTACATGATGAAGGGTGAGGCAAATTTTTGGTGGGAAGCGAATCAAGCAAGGGCAGGAGAAGGAGTAGTTACGTGGGATAGGTTTAAAACCTTATTTTTCAAAAACCATTTTTCATCTGGTATGCAGGCTAGGATGGAGGTAAAATTTCTAGAATTAAAACAGGAGAATATGACTGTTGCGGAGTATGCCGCAAAATTTAATGAGTTGGCTAGGTTCACTCCGCATCAAGTTGATACGGAGGCTAGAAAAGCGAGGAGGTTTGAGCTGGGATTAAAACCCTGGCTCTACAACAAGGTGGCAGTGTTACAAATTGGTACTTTTGCAGCACTATTGGAAAAAGCTATTATTGTTGAGGAGGGGAGTGAGGCCATAAGTCTCTACAACAAGGAAAGAAGAAACAAGGGTCAGGTCGAGGGAGCTGGGAAGGTGGAAACAAATAGTGGGAATAGGGGTGAAAAGAGAAAGGGGAACAACTTTGGGAGTGTGCAGGTGAAGCAGGAAGGTGTAAAGAAGAAGTCGGTGGTGCAATGTGGGAACTGTGGGAAGAACCATTTGGGAGAATGTCTGAAAGGTAAATTTGTGTGTTTTAAGTGCGGACAGGAGGACCATATCTCTCCCAACTGCCCCAATCCTTAAATGATTAGTGGGTGTTTTCTGTGCGAATCGAAGGAGCATAAGGTGAAGGACTGTCCGAAAAGGAGATCGGAGGCAGAAAGAGTGAACATGGTGAAAGACGGTGGGGCTTTGGTGATCACAGGACCAACATCATCTAGCAAGCTGACAAAATCTACTGCAAGGGTCTTCAACATGACAGTCCAGGATACGGTGGCAGCTGGCAATGGAACTCCAGGTATTATTCGTATAACTTTTATTTTCTTATATATGATTTTCCTATATATATAGTAAATTATTTTATAAATAAATTTTGAAGGTGGAATTTGAGTTCTTTTAGAAATAAAATTTTCGTTTAATCAGATAGACAAGTTTTATGTTAAAAATTTAAAAATCGATTCAATCAAATTTGATCGCGATCTACTTGCAACGATTGTGTATGCTATATACCCTGGTATATATTGGTTTTAAAACGGTGATTCCGGGGACGAAATCTTTATAAGGGAGGGTGAATGTAATAACCCTATATTTTCTATATAAATAAATCAAAAATTTTGCGTATAAATTTTTATTATTATTATTAAAATAAATATGGGAAATATGTGCCAAGATAATGTGTATATGTAATTATGTGATAAATAAAAATATATTTATTACAAGAATATTTACAAATAATTTTATGTTAGAATTATTGATTATTATAAATTATATTTTTATAATAATTAATTTTATAATAGAAATATTTTATTAATTATTTTCCATGAAAATATAATTATATATTGTTTAAATAATATATGAAAAGATTTTTAGAATAATTATAATAATTATTTTATTATACTAATTTTTGTATAGATTATTACCTTAATTAATAATGTTAAACATGAAAGATAAATCGGATATGAAATCCAAACCCTAATTTTGGATTTTAATCAATAAATGAGAATGATAATTTAATATTATTTTATTTTTGTGCTATAAATAAGTACAATATGTATACGGGATGACAATGGTTGGTCAATTATGGTGTAATATGTCAAACCCTAGTTTTACTGTGCAAAACCCTAATTTGAGATCCAAATTAGAACAAAATTATTTTATAATTGTGTATTGTGATTTATGACAATTATTATAAATATTAACATTAATTAGGAAAACCCTAATTGTTGGAAACCCTAATTGTGAAATTAGAAACCCTAATTTCTTAAGTGAAAACCCTAAATTAATATTTTGAAATCCTAATTTCTATATTAGGTAACCCTAATTAGTAATTATAAAACCTAATTGCTAATTGTAAACCCTAATTATTTAATTAGCAAGGTTAATTATAATTATTAAATAATACCCTAATGTTCATGTATAATTAGAAATTTAATCTAATTAAGAAAACACTAATTACAAATTTTAGAAACTAAAATTTTATTTTTATACAAACCCTAATTAGAAATCCTACAAATGCTATGTGTTAAACCTTAGGGTTAAACCCTAAGGTCCAAACCCTAAGGGTTTGTCAATTTACAAAATGGCCATTAAAAATGTAAGCAAAAAGACTAAAATGCCCCTCTTGAATTATTTAAGATAACTTGTGTATCTTGCTAAATATTGAGTTGGTAACCAACCCTTGACTTCTCATATGCACCAAATATCTAGCAAATCAGCAGCATATCTGTGACGCCCCCAAATTCGGTTACTTTTTACCTAAGATCTGGTACATCAATTCTATAACTATTTGCGAAATATATAAACATAAATTATTTATACATTAAATTTTTACACATCATTCCCAAGGTCTACAACCTTAACTTAATACATACCTTCAATATCTTAAAGGTTTAAAATATCATTTGCATTAGCACAATTAATAGTTCTAATTGTATAATAGCTTAATCTTGGACTTTGCCTTTGTCTCTGCCTTTACTCGAGCTTTCATCTTAATCTGAAAATTTTTATCATGATATAGCAAGGGTGAGCAACAAATTTGCCCAGCAAGTTTAAATTTATTTGAGGATATATCATGATTGAAAGAATTGAACAATAAGCTAGCTAACTTTCAACAATATAAACATTGTGAAAGAGCATGAACAAATTTTCTTAGCTGAACGACCAAGTCAATAAAAATGAATGGTCAAGCATAAACATGAACAGATTAACTGAACCAAATGGTAATGAAGGTGATCAGCCTTTCATACCTGATGAACATTTACAATATGTACAACGTGCGAATCAATAATCAATATAGACGTGAATAATCAACAACAACTATTCACTAACATGCTTTGAACATACAACTCAAGTTTGAGTTAGGGAAACTCGCCTGAACCGCTGATTACCGCTAAGAAATCTAATGTAATCTCTTATGAAAGACCTATCAGTTATAAGATTGATCTTTCAATTAGCATAACATACCTGCTAACTCATAATACTATTTCTTTATCCATAGATTATCTAACACTTAATCACAAAAATCAAATATTAGATAACATCTTAGCACATCAGTATTATTATCGTCCTTTGATAATTCTTCAATCACATTATCATATACATTATGACTTAACACTTTAATCTTTCATATTATAAGCTCTTCTTTAACATCTAATAAGTCAAATACCAAACCAGCAACCTGGATTCCAAATCCAGCAAACTGGATAGTCAATCCACAAAACCAACTGTAATCCAGCAAACTGGATTCCAAATCCAGCAACTAGATTGCAATCCAGCAAATTGGATTCAACAAATTTTTAATTCAGTAAACTGTTTTTCAATCCAGCAAGCTGAATTCATAAATTATTCAATCCAACAAGCTGGATTTCATATCCTTTTCACAAAAACACCAAATCAACTTATTATTTTTCTATCCTTTGTCCAAACATATATACATATATTTCATATACAAAAAGTATTTTTCCATAATTTTCCAACTTCCTTTGGTATTTTTCAAAAATCATTTTTAGCCAATTTCTTAAGAAATTAGCTACCTCACGTTTAAGTCCAAAAATTCCCAACTCTTAGTGGAATCTTACACATATTAACGTGAGCCTCCAATTTAAATTTCGTTGCCATCGGAGTTATAGAACTCCGATTATAGCGATTTTCGTCGGAAAATCACAAAAATTGAAATGGTCATAACTTGGTCATTTTGGACAGGAGGTACTTTATACCATATATTTTCATATCCCAAAAGGCCGGAATTTTTCTCATAAATTAAGTGGCCAAAAATGCCCTTTTAAATTTCTGGGCAGTAGCTTTTTGCCATTTAGCAGTTTTAGAGTCCTTTACTAAAACTTAAATAAAATGAGATCTATAACTCCAATGAACAATCCGTCAATTTTTTTTAGATTCGTATCTTTTTGATCTATAATTTTCATCTATCACAATCCATATTTGGACATGTTAAGCTCCCGAAAATTATCCCAGAAGTGGCTGGTAAAAACTGTTGTTCTAACAGTTTTCTTAGCTTTGAGTAGTTTGGGATAAATTTCAGAACTTGCTCATTTTTCAACCTAATTGAGTGATTCCAAAGGGGTTTTATCCTTAATACATAGATCTAGCCTCCCAAGAAAATAAATCACAAATATCCATCGTAGATTTCAAAAATCAAAAGCTAGATCACACTTTTAAGTTTATGCTTTCCGAAAAATTTTATTTTTTTCTATTCCTTTTGATTCCAACCAAATCAACACCCAATAGGGGTAGATCTAAACATGAAACACTCATCAACATGGATACTCATAGTTTTTGAGTTTATAAACATAGATTCAAGATTTGATTAAAAATAATTGTAAACACTCGAAATTTTCTGCACTTCTATTACTAACATTGCAGGAGGGTAGATTCGTCTTTTGGAGATAGCCCTGAAAGACAAATTACATCCATTCCGAATACTACCGGAAGTTTAGTTCCAACCCGGAATACAACTCGGGAACATCATCTCAAAACTCGGAACACACACCGGGAATGTCATTTCCAATCTCGGAGATAACCCCGAGATATGTAGATTAAAAGACCGACAATAACACCGGAGAGGACAATTCTGTCTCGGCGATAACACCGCGACGCTCAGTTCCAGTCTCAGAGAAACACTGGGAGTACCAACCCCATCCTTGGTGATAGCCCCAAGAGATGCCATTGTAGTTCCTAAGAAGAACTCTTTAAATGCTTGTTTCAAACATATGCAATCAGCTTCAACCACCAACATCCTGTCAAGGCACACACACCTCAGACCCGGAGATAACAACGGGTAGACAGGAACATCCACAGATGACAGTGAGACATACAAACAAGCAGCAGTCCAATCTCAAATGTAACCCTGAGCAACGTCTACTTTCCTCTTAAACCGGCGATAACCCCGATGAGGAGTCACAACGTCATCTTACCACGTCAACAAGATGATATCGCAGCATACCAACAAGTAGTCCAATCTCAGCTGTAACCCTGAGCAACGTCTACTTTCAACTCAAACCGGCAATAACCCCGGCGAGGAGTCAAACGTCATCTTGTTCCTTCGACAAATGGCACGTCATCTCAACACATCATACATACATCCAACAATGTCCCACAAGAACCGAGGAGTGACAATCCCGAGTGACTATTACGTGTGGCAGTACTTTGGATAGAATTTGAAGCTTGAAGACCATGGGTATAGACCCCTCTTCCTGACTTCGTACAACCTCTAATCCATGTTATTACGTAACTCTCGACACAAGCGGTCCGAAGAAGGTCAGATATACCTCGTTCGGATGCTCAGATTGAAGTTCTGCAAGTTCGAGTGGATATTACAGTGCATGACTATACGTACTACAAGACGACGAGACCCGCAAGGCTCGGATCCACCATGACCAGCTGCAGGTACAACTGCGGCTGCCGCAAGTGTACCTGCGGCCATCCATCTATATATACAAGGCTTGGGTCAGCCATTTGAGAGAGAGGAGAGAAAGAAAAAGGCGAGGAAGCCCTGTCCATTTTACTCTGTATACACATCTTTTGAGTGTTTCCTCTTCTTTAAACACTAGTTAGCTCACATATAGCTATATTTTATCCGGCGGGAGCTGAATGTTTATCCATTTAAAGTCATAGAAGTCTACTTTGGCAGCCCACTGTAAGCTTTCTTAAATTTTATAAAGTCCCCTTCTCATATGGCACACACTGTTATACACATTGAGAGTCGCGTTGTGTGCGTTTGCCCGAACTTTGGTCCATAGTTTTCATTTCTGTCTGTATATATATACTAATATATGTATATATTTCATATATATGGACTAACATTATCGAGTTATGCCTCGATTGAGCCTAAACTTTGGTCTGGAGCGTTTAAATTGCTTTTATATATATATATATATATATATATATATATATATATATATATATATATAATAATTTTATCGGACATATCCGATGAGCTCCTGGATTTACCTCTCAGATATGCGTGTACTACTTATATATATATCTCAGTATATATATATATATATATATATATATATATATATATATATATATATATTTACATTCTGTCAGTTCTGGAGTTTACTTCAGTAGCCTTTATGACTTTTATTTACATTTTGTCGCCTGGAGTTTACTACGTGGCAGTTGATCGCTTTTATGACTTTATTTACATTTCATCCCTCCTGAGTTTACTTCGTATGGCGGTTGATCATGTATATATATATATATATATATATATATATATATATATATATATATATATATATATATATTTACCGCTTTTATATATTTACATTTTCGATCCCCATGGAGTTGCTTTCGTGATGGTCGATCATATCATATATATATATATATATATATATATATATATATATATATATATATATATATATATATATATATATATACGCCATACTGCTTTTCCATACAAATTGCAAGATCATGTGAGCCTAGGAATCATGTGATCACTGAGTTGATTCATGAATCAAGATTGATTCCCCATGATGGACATTTTTCAATTTAAGTTACTTTGTACATTATTTTACAAAGGTCTCAATTTCCTTGGATGGTTGTCATGTTTCATGAGGAGTTCTAAGATCATCACAGATATTATTTTCTCGAGAATGCTTTGCATCTCTAAAATAAAAGCAAACAAGTAGAACATTTAATAATAAAATGGAAGTATGAAAAGGTCTCAATTCCTATTGAGAGCATGTGGTTTGAAAAACCTCTTTTACAAAACTTCATTGATATATCTTGGTTAAAACTGAATTTTTCTATAAAATTCAAACCTTGTGTATATAGGTGCGAACAAGGCCTCGCACTACTTTCAAATAATTGCACATTGATCAACACACACACACAAACACACACATTCATATAACAATTTCTTTGAGAAGTGGCAGTCACCGTGGTAACACGGATGTTGGGGGGTGCCTAACACCTTCCCTCAGCATAATCAAGACCCTGGACCCAAAATGAATCTCGATTTCACAGATCCGTTTAGCAGTGTCAAAACACTGGGTCAATGTGCAATCCTTTTCGGTTGCATTGGTACAACCCGTTAAATACACCAACTTGCGACTCTTAAAGTCAAATCGTCGACATTATACATGTCGGACCTTTTTCACTTGTTTTTTCAAACAAATCTCACATTAACATGAGAATACTAAAGAACAAGTAACGAAAAGGGACACTCAAAAATCCCGACGTTGACAGGTGGCGACTCTGTTGGGGACTCCAGTAAAAGGGCTTAAGCCGCTATTACAAGCTTTTCAAAATTGTTATATGCTTGTGTGTGAATGTTGCATTTACATTTATGATGAATGTGTACGAATGCATTTTTATTACTGTACTACTAAATATCTATATGTGATATTTGTGCTTCGTACATGTCATTATTTTGCATAAACGGTGAGACACGTTGTATGTGAATGTATGTTGTGTGGTCCCTCCACCAGGAGGCTATCATGTCGGTGTTTGATTACTGAACTCGTGGGAAGAATGATTCCCCGGGGCTCAGGAAAGGCACCACTCAGATTCGCTCCAGTTGAACGACCAGATTAACTTCCCGTCAAGTAGATTGCGATGATCTGGGAACCTTCATGCCGAAAAGCCGCGAGAGAAACCCTAGGATAGGTCAACCTCTGATAAACCAAATGCGGAGGAAAGTTTCTTCATGCTTTCCATTTTTAATTACTTGTAAAAGTATTTACTTGTAATTTTATTCCATGTCCATCCATATGTAATGGAAAATATGAAGAATATCTGTGTATGCATGACATGTTGTCAATTAACAAACCGGTTTTGCAGGACAAATTCCCAAAATGGACATGTTATGATAACATTTATATTACCCTAAGACTAAACTACGTAAGTCTTTTGTAGGGAAGCAATTGGGCCTGTTACCCGGATAAAATCCAAAAAGGTTGCGAGCCTACAGCCAATCATGTCCTCTTCCGAATAGTCTAATCCTATTTCCCGAGAAGAATTTGACGGATTGAGTAAACAAATCACAGACTTGGATGTTCTGCTAAAAGAATTACACCAGTCTACTCAGGGTACGAAGATACATACACATACAGAATCCTCTACACAAGGGGGAGTTCAAGGTCTGAAAAAAATAATTCCAGAACATCAGTTGGATACAACCAACAAAGACCCTGAAGGCATCCATCTCAAAGGAGATCTAGACACCGGTGACATCAGAAAGAAGGTCCTTTAAATGGAGGAAACCATTCGTATTCTCAAAGGGATTGGAACACATTGAAGTGTTTCATATGCAGACCTTTGCATATTCCCTGGTGTCCATTATCTAGAGAAATTTAAGGCCCCTAATTTTGAAAAGTATGACGAATTAAGGGATCCTTACACACATTTAAAGGTGTTCATTGGAGAACTCGGATCTTATGCGGAGAATGAAAAGCTCAGAATGCAGCTGTTTCAAAAAAGTCTGACTGGAGAAGCCCGTTCATGGTATACCAGATTAGACAACTCTAAGATTCATAGCTGGGAAGAGCTGGCTCACGCCTTCCTCACTCAATATGATTTTCAATCTCGAGATAGCTCTTGGTGTGGGTACCAAATTATCAAGGTCAAGAAATAGTCTAATGAGTCATTTAGAGAGTATGCTCAAAGGTTGAGGCGCCTTGCTGCTCAAGTTATTCCTTCCATGACTGAGTCAGAAATGGTCATGACTTTCATAGATGTCTGTGAAGCTCCTTTCACGAGAGAGTTCTAAATTGGTATTGGCAAACCATTTTTGAAATGATCAAACACTACGAGATGGGTGAGATGGGATTGAAGTCCGGTAAAATTCAAGACCTAGCCACTCTTAAAGCTGTTGCTGAGCACATCCAATCCAGATTTTATGAAAATAACCCCCGGAGGGTCCATAAAAAGAAAGAAGAGGATTTTTCCTTGATACTATAAGGACAAAAAGGCAATCCAAACATGCCTATATAGAGGAGAAACTACTCCCCTTTTCCAGCATAATCTTCAAACCCTCCATTGCCTAAAAGTGGAGAAGTAAAGCGACCTCGAATGTTCACACCCTTAGGGGATTCGCTCGAGAACATTCTTGCTCTTCTGACTGCTCAAAAGAAAATTACACATCTTCTTCCATCAGCCAACCCTAATGGCAGGGGTTTTAATGCTACTCGAAAGTGTGCTTATCATGTCAGCACCGGACATGATACTTAAGATTGTTGGGCCTTGAAACATAAGATTCAGGATCTGATAGATAACGGTGAGATTGTAGTCGCCAAACCAGATCAACCTCATGTGCAAGACAACCCTCTTCCTTAACACAAAGAAGAAGAGGTCAACATGATCAGTTGGAGCACTATACAAGGTTCCAATGGCGAATCATCCCAACTCATCAAAGACGGTGTTGACAAATGGGATTATGTAAAGTTCCAATTTACCATGGAACGAAAGATGAAAGCTCTTTCCAAACAAATTGAGCAATTGGCAGAACTGGTGACCCATCAGCATCAAGTCACACGCCAATTAATTAGGCAGGAGCATGCACATCTCTGTCCATTTGTTATAAATGCTCCATTATCACCTTCAGAAAGTGAAGCTATGGAGGATAAGGTTGCAAAGTGAGCAAATGCTAAAGCCCGTCGGGATTTTGCCAATCAAAGGGAATTCACCTATTTGGGCCAGTCTATGGAAGAGATACTTCAAATGTTGATCAATGAAGGAAGAATCACATTCCTTCTCCCTCCCATCAATCCCCGCTGAGGGCGGTTCAATCCTGATGAAATGTGTCAATATCATTCACATTCTCGCACACAAAGATGAAGAATGTTGGGCACTCCGCCATCTTATTCAGAATCTTATTGATAGCGGTGTCCTGCAAATAGCAGATGATTACACTGTGCAACTCAAGGGTGTGAATGCATGCCCTACCCAATGGAAGGGATCAGTAGTAATTATCTTCGTAGTGAATGATGAGACTGTCAAATTATTTCCCATACAACCAATTCAACTCAAAGAAGCTGACAATCCTTTGAAAGTGGCCGCACCAAAGCCAGTTCCTTTAGCTTGCAGACCACAACATCCTGTTGTCTGCTTGCACAAAGTTCCATGGAATTATGGAGAAGCTGAAGGATCCACGCTCATACTACTGCTACAGTGTTGAAAGAAAATCCACTGTACCTTCCTCAACGGGTTATCAAACCTACTTGCGAAGCAAAGGGGAAATTTCCCATGGAGAAGATTGAAAAATTTCTCCGTACTATGGGTCATAATGAAGCCAAAGTGGTTTTAAGCTTGCGAGAAGCTCCACACCAGATTTCAATACTGGATTTGGTTTTCTCTTCTGAGAATCATCGAAAGATCTTGTTGAAGGTTTTAGAAGAAGCCTACTTGCCAAAATCAGCGGACGTGGAAAAATTTAATTTTAACATTTGGTTGATCACATTTTCAACAGCAATGTGATATCCTTCACTGATGACGATCTACCTCCCAAAGGGACCGGTCATTGCAAGCCATTTCACATCGCAGTGTTATCTTCTGGGTATATACTAGCAGGAGTATTGATAGATAGAGGCTCATCTCTAAAATATATGTCCTTATGCCACCTTGGTAAAAATGAATATCAATCTCAAGCGGATCCAAAGCAGCCATACGGTCATCCGAGCTTTTGATGGATCCCGACGAAATACCGTCGAAAATATTGAATTGCCAATTGAGATTGGTCCAAATACATTCAATGTATCCTTCCACGTCCTCAAGATAGATTCAGGATACAACCTGTTATTGGGGAGACCATGGATACACATGGCTGGAGCTGTTCCATCCACACTACATCAACAACTCAAATACATCATCAACAACAGTCTAGTCACTGTCAACGCTGAGCTGGATTGTCCTGAACAAGGAATTCTACCAATTATCAGCTTCAATTCAAAAGTTGAACCGCCGGTTTCGAAGTGAGTACTTAATACCATTTTATTGGAGTGCCACTTCCGTACCCAAGATTTCTTAGAGGTTATGCTTCGACCACTCAAGAAATGATGTCATTGGGTCATCAACTTTGGACAAGGGATCGGTAAAGATAAGCATGGTATTAAGCACCCTATTCAAATGTCGATCAAATCGGAACAAACGGACTAGGTTATTCTCGCTAGTTCGATCCACGAGGAATCCTCATAAGCCTGTGAGGTTCCTCAAGCTTAAGACGCGGCGATTTTCTATACCTTTACCTCATGAGTTAATGCAATCTCCAGTAAAGGTGCCAGCCCATGTTGCGGCTATGATGTTTCCAAAACCAGTGCCAATCAAAATAAAAGAGGTGTTGATTCCTGATCCCGAGACGGAAGAAAAGGAACGGAAACATAAACATGACCTTGCCTTGATGATGGCAGGCATTCGCGTCATTATTTATGATGAACATACCAACAGATACACCCCAGACGATGATTGCCCAGATGTCATGGTTATCATTCGAGAGAAGGAGGACAATGACGATCCTTCCATCACTGCAGTCCTTCATGCTTTGCCCTCGACAATTGGAGCAACACTCCATGCATTGGTCGATGAGGGTAAAATGGGAAGAAAATCCCTCTGCCCTGTAGATAACTTTAATTGCTTACTTTCCTTTACAGCACTAGCAGTTATTTTATCACGTACATGCTAACACTTTTGTATGATCGAACAGTTGCATATATTAAGTGAAAGCATCTTTTATTTCAGGACTTTGAATTTAGATGTGCATATACTTGCTGATGAGGTGCCTTCTCTCCACAAGGGCTGTAACTTTGATGCAAAGTTAGACTCAGACTTGATGGACATCCAAGAGGACGTTGAGACACCTCAAGAGATTAAGGAATGGGTCGCAGACAAACCCAAACCTAATCTTGATCAAACCACTCCTTTTAATCTCGGAACCTTAGACAACCCTAAGCTAATCCAGATTAGTTCATACCTTACCACAAATCAACGGAATGACATGGTTGCACTATTAACCCAATTCTAGGATGTGTTTGCATGGTCTCATGAAGAAATGGTGGGTTTGTCCACTGACATTGTTCTTCATCGCCTTCCCATTAAAGAAGGATTCAAGCCAGTTAGACAAAAGCTCAAGCGATTGAAACCTGAATGGAGTTTAAAATTCAAAGAGGAAATTGTGAAACAATTTCAAGCTGGCATCATCATGGTGTCTACATATCCGGAGTGGATATCCAACATTGTTCCCGTGCCTAAACTAGGGGGAAAGGTGTGAGTTTGCGTGGATTATCGAGATTTGAACAAAGCTTGCTTTCCCGTGCCCTTTATCCACATTCTTATTGACAATACTGCTCAATACGGCATGTACTCCTTTGCTGATTGCTTTGTGGGGTACCATCAAATTATGGTCGCTGAGGAAGATCGTGAGAAAACTGCTTTCATCACTCCTTGGGGAACCTTTTGTTACAGACGGTTGTCATTCGACCTTATCAACGCCGGGGAAACCTATCAGCGAGCTATGACGGCTCTTTTCCACGATTTAATACACAAAGAGATAGAGATCTACGTGGATGACATCATTGTCAAATCCCAAAAGGAGGAGGGCCACTAAGACCATCTCACAAAACTTTTCAACAGGTTGCGTAAGTACAACTTGAAGGTGAATCCCGCCAAGTGCGCCTTTGGTGTTAAGTCAGGCAAGTTGCTAGGTTTCCTAGTCAGCCACAAAGGGATTGAACTGGATCCTACCAAAATCCAGGCCATCAAGGAAATGCCCATTCCTTAGACAGAGAAGGAAATACAGGGATTTTTGGGAAGGATCAACTTCATTAGCAGAGTCATTTCTCAACTCACAGCAACCTGTGAGCCAATCTTCAAGCTATTAAGGAAGAACTCCTCCATGAAATGGAACGATGAGTGTCAGAAAGCCTTCCTCACAATCAAAGAGCAACTGATTAACACTCCTATTTTGGTACCTCCCAGGGATGATGTTCCCCTGTTCATGTACATGTCCATAAATGACAATGCTATAGGCTGCATGCTGGGGCAAAAAGGTAATAGAGGCCAAGAACGAGCTATCATTACCTCAGCAAAAGATTCAGCATCAGTGAACACAAGTACACTCTGATCGAGAAGACTTGTTGTGCTTTAGCATAGGCTTCCATGAGGTTACACCATTACCTCCATGGTCACACAACCCATCTCATATCCCGCATGGATCATCTCAAGTATGTGTTCAGTAAGCCCATACTAAATTGTCGACTATCCAGATGGTAGTTAATCCTACAGCAATTTGACATCGTCTACATGACGCAAAAGTCTGTCAAAGGTCAAGGAATTACGGATCAACTGGCCGCCACACCTGCAAGGGATTACAAACCCTTAGAAACATACTTTCCCGATGAAGGAGTAATGATAATTCAGCTACAACATCAGTACAATACATGCCGGATATGGAGAATGTATTTTGATGGAGCTGTTAATATAGAAGGTTTTAGAATGGAAGCGATCCTAATATCGAATGCAGGGGAGCGGTATATCCGTCAGCCAATGCTTGTTGTTAGCACCACCAACACACGGTGAGTATGAAGGTCAGATCATGGGGCTAAAACTTGCCCGTTCAATGGGCATCGGTAGTTAAGTCGTCTTTAGGGATTCGAATTGGTAATCAAGCAATCCACGAGGAATCTATCAAACCAAAGAATTGCATTTCTTTGCCTTACCATCGGCAAGTTTCTGAGATGGCTTTGGAGTTGAAGAAATCTCCTTTCTACACATTCCTCATAATAGGAATGATTTTGCAGATGCATTAGCAACGTTGGCCTCCTTGGTTTACATACCTGACAAGGAAAACATGTCAAGCATCACGTTTGCTCTGCAAAAAGCCCCAGTCTATGGGAATTACGTTGGAGAAGTATCGGATGAGTTACCTCCCATCCACAACCCTTGGTATCAGCACATCAAGGAATATCTGCGAGATGGATCTACACCCGCTGAGGTGAGCCTAACTGAGAAGAGGCGGATTCATCGACTTGCTATAAAATTCTACCTGAGCGAAGGTGCACTCTACAAAAGAGATGCAGGATTAGGTCTCCTCAGATGTCTGGACAAAGGCCAAGCTCAACGACTCATTGATGAGATCCATGGTAGAGTATGCGACCCTCACATGAAAGGATCCTTACTTGTCAAGAAAATTCTCAGAACGGGACATTATTGGCTTACACTCACAGTTGATTGTGATGATCACGTCAAGAGGTGCTATTAATGCCAGATTCATGGGAATGCTATCCACGCCCCTCCAAGGGAACTCCACAATATGAGTTCGCCATAGCCCTTCTCAATGTGGGGAATGGACGTGATCGGGCCCATCGAGCCCAAAGCAAGTAATGGACATCGATTCATATTCACCATGATCGACTACTTCACCAAATGGGTAGAAGCAGCATTCTTCCCCAAGGTTACTAAAGAAGTTATCATTGCTTTAATCAGAAACAATGTCGTGTGTCGTGTGGACAACCAGAGGTCATTGTGTCAGACAATGCTAAGAACCTCAACAACAAAATGATGGAGGAGTTATGCAAAAAATTCCACATTAAACACCTCAACTCAAATCATCTCTAGTCAAAGATGAATGGTCTTTGTTGAAGCGGCTAATAAAAACATCAAAAAGATCATGTAAAAAATGTCCGCCAATCACAAAGGATGGCCTGACCTTTTGCATCTGACTTTATTAGCCTACAGAACTTCCATGCTAACTTCCACTAGGGCAACCCCCTACTCATTAGGATATGGGATGGAAGCAGTGCTCCCCATAGAAGTGGAAATGGAATCCCTCAGAGTATTGATGGATGCTCAGTTAGATGAAGACCTATGGGTACAAGACAGGTATCACCAATTGTCTCTGATAGACAAAAGGAGAACTGCAGAAATATTCTATGGTCAGTTATATCAACAAAGGATCGCACGATCCTACAACAGAAAAGTCTGACTACGGAAATTTAAACAACGTGACTTGGTTTTGAAGAAGATCATTGACAACCAAGATCAGTCTAAGGGAAAATTCGCTCCTAACTGGGAGGGCCCATTTGTTGTTAAAGAAGTATTGACAGGAGGTGCTCTAAGATTGCAGGAAATGGATGGCGATGAATTTCCATAGCTTATTAACTCGGACACCGTGAAACGGTACTATGTCTGAAGTTACCATCGAACAAACATCCTGGTTTTGATCACCAAATCACCAGTCATTCCGGTTTTGAACCCTTTCACCCTTTTACATGCTCTTATGACTCTCAGGGAAACATACACTTCAAGCCAGCAACCTGGTTTTACTTCATTCCAAACCTTCTATACAGTTTTGGTTATCCTGAAGAAGGGATTGAACCTTTCACACCTGCAGTTTATCCTGAAGACGGGATTAAAATTTTCTACGCCTGCAGGTTATCCTGAGGACGGGATCAAACTTTTTACAAACTTGCAGTTTCTCCCCATTATGGGATTAAACTTTCTTCTCCCCGCAGTAGAGCCTGCACATGGGATTCACACTTCTCTTAGCCTTGATTTCGTCACGAGGGTGAACTACGTCGACTGATCTCCACGATACACCTGTGAAGTACGTAGGCAACCATATGTTATATGGCCCGGTCACAATAAAGAAAAACAACAAAAACATTTCTACCCTTTCTCTACAAAATAACAAAAACAACAAAAATACTTTACACCCTACGCATACGCATTCAGCGTTGAACCTCCCACACTAGGTTGAACTACATGAGACTTGATCTCTCTTGATAGGAGTATGTGGCGACCATTCATGGTGCGATCTAACCCCGCCGAACAACGTACTTGTGTCACAGTCTTTGGGATCAATCTTCAATTCGCCCCATTTCATCGGTTTTAGATTAAAGGGATGGAATTACCCAACCTCTTCTCACAAATAGAAGATTCGGTGACCATCTAAGCTGTGATCGTGCCTCAAAGAGCAATACCAACCCATAAGAGATGGAATTAACTAGGCTTCTCACAAATAGAAGTACTGGCGACCATCTATGGTGCGGTCGATCTCGAGAGAGGAAGAAACCACCCTCTCTCCACATTCCATATGAGATACGGTCTCCAAGACACCAAAGATGGTAGGATTCACAGAAATCAATGATCCGTTACGAGAGATCTTGCGACGTCTCAATGTCCATCTATCCAGGATAAGTTCCAGAATGCATCAAGATCATAAGGCCCTGAGAAGAAACAGCAAACATCAAGTAAGTATCAAGGCATAACTAAAAGGGAAGTGAATCAAAATATATTTCCCTGCCATATACATATCTTGTTTGATATATACATCCATGTTGTACATGACAAAATGGCTTAGCTAATACATGCGAGGAAAATACAAAGCTATCTCTGATCTATATACATGCGAACTATCGGATCTAAGATAGCATCCCTCTCTGAAGCGGAGGAAGCCTTCGCAAGCTCACCTTGAGGGTATCTACACGAGCTAGCGAGATCGGAGGCTAAGCTGCATGGTGGCATAATGCTCATCAATGTAAGCACTCATGTATCGGTCGGTAGCGATCATCGGGATCTATGAAGTATTATCTGCAATGGCCACATCCCTAGCAGATAAGGCGGCATCCCGCTCCCCAATCAATGCATCCCTGGCTGATCTAGCCTCATCCCTCTCCAACAGAGCGGTATCTCTCTCATCAAGAGCTATCAACATCACGGCCCTAGCCTGATCTCTATCATAGGTCATCAGATGTAAGCTCTGCTCCAAATGTTATGTCGAATACTGGGTAACAGTGGCACTTAGGGTGGGAGAATCCATCACAAATGTTGGCAGCCCAACAGTCAAATCATCGGTGGGAATAATAGCCTCCTCTATAGGCTCCTCATCGTCAAAATCAATCCCCTACACTGTGGATACTACCGCAGCTGATGCAGTCTCTGTCTCCATCCATGCAGAATACTCTGCAGAACAACCCGGATGACTAACAGAAAAATCAGCTAGCTCTCGCTTATCCCAACAGGCATACAACTGGATCATCCTCCGTGACAAATATTTGTGATGTGAAGCGGCCGACTCTTTGCCCCCTCATACGGATGGAAATCCTCGAAGCTGGTCAAGCCCGACACATCACGGCCGATGGGTGGTAAGTGATCATGCCCCTTAATCCGGCCCGGAGGAGATAATCCATGCGGAGCATGAGTAATGAAGGCTGTAGGGTGGTGGTGAGCCACGAACACGGTAATATATCAAATGGATCTCTAAGCCCGCCAGAAAGCGGACCAGGATGCGACATCCGTGTACACTCTGAAATTTGAAAGGAATACGTCATGGCTATGTCATGGGTGAAACAAAATCCATGATGTCTAAATGTGCCAATCGGTCTCAAGTGTGACATAAACCACACATACAGCATGACCGAGCTACCTGTAAACACTCCTGACGGATAAGTGCAGCAGTATATAGCTGACCTCAAGGTCTCTGCGATAATCATCGGTACAATGGTACGACCCTCCCTGAGAGCTCTCACTGCCATAATGACGCCGATATCCAGCTCATCCATGTCTGCGCGGCATGTAGACATATGACAATACGCATAGAAGCGATACATCTACTTCTGGGTTGAGCATGCCAATGGTCCTCCGATGTGATGAAATCCCCGAAATGCCGTGCATAGTTGTCCTCGAGCAAACTCATTAAAATGTTGGGAAATAGGCATATGCTCGCAAGAGTCAATCGGGTGAGGGAGGAGGCGAGATCGTCGGTGTCGTACTCCTCCAAAGTAGGAGTCAACTCACGGGTCCCAAATCGCAAAACCTATCTGTCCGGTACCCAGTGCTCTAGCATGCCCTGTACAAATCTTGGAGGAACCTGAAACATCAACAAGGTCATAGTATGTTGCAGCAAATCATCTACGATCACCATGTCTGATGGTGATATACTATCATACCATGATCGCATACCGGCTACCACCATAAATGGTGGGGTATGATCAATCTGACTAGCTATCGAAGATGACATCATGCGGGCCGTGTCATAAGACCATCCAGGGTCAATCTTTGAATATCTCTGGACATACATACATATGCATAACATAATAACATGCATGATACAATAGATGGCAATATGATATAGGGAATGGAAAAGCGTACATACATTACTAAGTATATCATCATCTAATACATCTCTCATCTGACTAAAATATAGGGAAATGGGGTGAAGCTACCCAACATACAATAGAGGCCTATCAAAAAAGAGATGCAAGAAATACATCGAGAAAAAAGTCAAGAGTGTCGATGTACACATCATCGATCCTGTCCACTGATGTAACTCCTCTGAGTCATTTGGATCTCTATCTACAGGGATGTCAGGCCGATACAAGGGAGGATCTGCGTCGGCAAAACCATATGGGTCACTTGAGGGACTAGCGCCAGAATTGGAAGGATCAAAAGTATCTACCTCTACAGGATCTCTGCCCAAATGCCGAATAAAAAGATGTGATCGGTCCAGCTGCCTAGTCAATCTATCAATCTGTGTCACATGAGTCGGATCTCTGACACAGGCTAGCCAATCCATCATCATCACGGATCACGGAACCATATCCCCATAAAGTGTGTGGCGCGGTGCGAGCTCCAATCGTATGAGGATCCACCAATCTTTGGAACATCTCACGAGAAGCAGGGGCCTCTCGATAATGTAAAACCGTCAATCCCCATCAATGGGATGTCGATGACGGGTGATCGTGAAACAGGCGATAACGCTGGCGGGGAGGCAAGATCGGTCGAATCTCTCTGTAGTGCTCCTAATAGCACGCTCTCCTAAATAGAGCTCCCATCCTCCATACGTGAAGAAAGGAATCCGGTGTGGTGGAAATGGCGTACTCTACTCGGTCAGTACCCATCCTCAAAACCAACTCCCAAATGCTCTCTCAGGTAGGGAATCCATGTGATGACATCGGTATGTCAATAGCTCCGGTTGTGGCAACAATGAGTGAAACCCTCAGCAACAGGGACCTCGGCTAGTATGGAATGATGCCATCTCCGTCCTTGTGGATAGGTGTCTAAACCTAATATGCTCATGGGGATATGAAACAAGGAAGCCTCTCATAGGCCCCAAAGCGCCAACACAAAGGCAAACATCTCTTTGTCGATCAACACTCTTAACCCATACATGGGAAAAGACAAGAGAAACACTCACCGGCGAAATGGGTAGAATCTAACCATACCTCGGTCAAGCCTTGCGATCGCATGCGCATTCACCTGAGGAAGTAGGCAAAGGTGTAGGAACCCCAATCATACTCTCCTATACGGTCCACGTGTCGAGTGGCGCTGATCAAAGCGAAGGACACCGTAGAAGAGTTATCTGCTATAAGCGTCCCTAATGATCATCGAGGAACAATCGCAGAAGAATGCGATCCACGACTCTCACATCATCGGGTATAGGCTCACTCAGCGACCCATTTCATAGCATCTACGCTCAAAGGACACATACGACAGTCATGCCCTTTAAGCGCCTCCGCCGGAACTCCCAACAAGGATCTGACGGCAGTAGGGGTGATATCCGTCGTGCAAGGCACCGAATCCCCTCAAACTCCATACTGTGATAAAGCGCCAATCCATCGGCGTCTTCATCACCTCTGATCCAAACAAATGGAGTGGCGAGTGCAGGTGGAATCTAGCTCGAGACAATGCCACGAGATAACCCGAGGGGCCGCGATGGGGTAGAATGAAGAAGAACCTCCGAATCCCGACCATGGACGATCGCTCTATAGTCATCATGCGAGGCACGATATATAGAGTGGATGCTAAACCAGTTCCCTCGAATTTGTGTGAAGGCGGGAACCTACATCAAATGAAGATCAACATCAGACTCCTTGACTCCTCATCAATAGGAAATAAGGAAGATTAAAGATCTAACCGTACCTCGTTTTGCGTGCGGTATCTTTGAAGGATGCCTACTCAAGTCACCTAGAAGATGCAGGTTCGCCACTTGAATACAGCAATTCCCTACGGGGAACACGTCTGTGACGAGGAACCTCGATCGGTGCATCCTCCTCCTTGTCCTCGACATTCGGCACCTCTGACCCGAATAGGGCGTATCACCGCCTCCGCATGACAGCGAGTACATCTAACGAGCAGCCTTTGAGGCTCTTCAAAAGCCCTCCTCTCAGTACACGAAGTGGTCTGTGGGAACTACTCGGCTAGTCCGGATCCATAATATCCGGACAACAAGTCTCCAAATCACCTTAGAAAGGGTGTGGTAATTTCTTACACGGAGTCTTTTCAAAATGCATTCTATGATTACATGCATGCATGCATTGCTTTATAACATACATCTCTGATGAGAGTTAAAATGCATGACTACCCAATACCTACATTTTGGGAAAATTTTGTGAGAACCCTTTGTAAATGGGACTATCCACGTGCACATAGGCATGACTAGGTGGCCATTCGGTAGCACACATGCACACGCATCATATACATCTGTATGCATCAATACATTGCGATAAAAAATCCGTAAGTGTAGTCTAATTACGGGATTATTTTGCTTGTCTACCTTTACTCATTTGTCCTCGGATAGGATAAGAAATAGCAATGATAAAAGGTGCCAATTTAATTTATTTCAAAAGTCAAATTTTTTCACATCATTATATTCGACATGGTTTAATACTAACATTTGCTATGTTGAATATTTTTTTATCAAGTCATATCGGCATTCATATTCACTACTATGTGTCTAAATACATTTTATCACGATAAGTCATTTTCAGCAGACGGAAATTGGAAAAAAAATACATGCATGTGTTACTAGGATAGATGAGAACACTTATGCGGTGGCGAGAATATATGCGAAAGTTGCTGAACTTCGGTAGATCGAAGAAGAGCTCTCGGATTTCCTTATTTGTGCGCAACTTGAAAATGACTTATGAAAGCAACCAACCACCTATACATAGGCACGGTTGGCCACAGGCTAACCTGCGGCTCCTAGCAGTACACCTGTGGCCCCCCTACATGGGTCCCCACCTCGACTCACTCGATTAGAGTTGCAAAGGAGGTCTCTGGTGAAAAGGCCGAATCGGGAATAAAAATGCTACGCGATTGGCGGAATAGCCTAAAATCTGGTTTCTCGTCGGTCGAGTTAAACTCCGTCGTCTCAAAGGTATTCACTTTGAATGCGGGGTATACTATACCAATGAGCTCGACTTTTCACAGATCATGTTGGCAATACCCCACAAAGGTCCGATGTAAATCGATGAGTGTCAAGCAACCCTAGCGTATCCCCGTGAGGGCTTACAACTAAAAACCACAAAATATCAAACCTCCCCGTGAAATTACAACCATCGAAGTTATCAAGCATCTACATATCCCTGGCGGGGGGTCACAACGCGCATCCTTCAAACATCTACGTGTCCCCGGCTGGGGTCACAATGCAATGTAACCATTGATACACACATCAATGAAGGTCAAGCGACCTAGCAGCGTCATATCGGTAGAGGCAAGTAAACCCATAGGCGTAACCTTACCGGTGAAGGGTTACAACACAATGCTACCATTGACACATACATCAATGAAGGTTAAGCAGCCTTGACAATGCACCCAACAGGTATCTATCTGGTGATACACACATCAACGAAGGTCAGGCAACCCTGGCAGAGACAACACTGTTGGTAGTAACTCCGACAGTATGAGGGAACATGTTATACACATCCTTAAACAGATAAAGCCTTTATCCCCACATATCTCTTCCACATAAGAGGTACCTCTATGGAGTATAAGCCAGTGTCTAGGATTCAAGACTTTGGTGATAGCTCCAACGTCAACATCCTTGGAAACTTGGATCGCATGTCCAATCCATCACTGATTATCATCCCAGCAGGATTACCTGACAATCACTCATGCATTCTACATACATTTGCATCATGTTGCTGCATGTAGCATCATGTTTATCTTGCTTGCATTTCAAGTGCCTAGTATTCTTTATCCTATCTATGCCTTGCATTGCATCAATATGATAAAGAGGGGCATCTGTAGACACTCGAAATTTTCTGCACTCCTATTACTAACATTGCGGGGAGGTAGATTCGTCTTTTGGAGATAGCCACGAAGGCGATTACATCCATTTCGGATACTTATCGGAAGTTCGGTTCCAAAGCGAGAACACGCAGGAACGTCATCTCAAAACCCGGAACACACACCGGGAATGTCATTTCCAATCTCGGAGATAACCCCAAGATATGTAGATCAAAAAGGCCGTGCAATAACAGGAGAGGGACGATTACTGTCTCGGCGATAACACCATGACGCTCGGTTCGGTCCCAGAGAGAAACTTTGGGAGTAGCAACCCCATCTTAGTGATAGCCCCAAGAGATTCCATTGCGATTCGGCGATAACCCCAAAAATTCTTGTTTCAAACATATGCGATCGGCTTAAACCAAGACATCTGTCAAGGCACACACACCTGAGACCCGGAGATAACAATGGGTAGACAGGAACATCCACAGAAGATAGTGAGACATACAAACAAGCAGCAGTCCAATCTCAGATGTAACCCTGAGCAACGTCTATTTTTCGCTTAAACCGGCGATAACCCCGGTGAGGAGTCATAACGTCATCTTACCACGTCAACAAGATGATATCACGGCATACCAACAAGTAGTCAATCTCAATTTGTAACCCTAAGCAGCGTCTACTTTCAACTCAAACCGATAATAACCCGTGAGAGTCAAACATCATCTTGTTCAGCCGACAAATGGCACGTCGTCTCAACACATCATACATACATCCAACAATGTCCCACAAGAAGCAGGAGTGACAAATCCGAGTGACTATTACGTGTGGCGATACTTTGGATAGAATTTGAAGCTTGAAGACCATGGGCATAGACCCTCTTCGACCGTACAACCTCTAATCCATGTCATTTCGTAACTCTCGACACAAGCGGTCAAGAATAAGGTCAGATATACCTCATTCGGATGCTCGGATTGAAGTTCTGCAAGTTCGAGTGGACATTACATTGCATGATTTGCCGCGTCTACTGAGGCAGCGAAACCCATGAGGTTCGGATGCACCACGACCCACCCGCTTGGTACAAGCTGCGGTACATCATGTGTGTACTGCGACCATCAAATCTATATATCTGAGGCTTGGGAATTGACCATTTGAGAGAGAGGAGAGAAGGAAAAAGGCGAGGAACCCCTGTCCATTTTACTCTGCATACACATCTTTTGAGTGTTTTCTCTTCTTTAAACACTAGTTAGCTCACATATAACTATATTTTATCTGACGGGAGCTGAGTGTTTATCCATTTAAAGTCATAGAAGTCTACTTTGGCAGCCCACTGTAAGCCTTCTTACATTTTATAAAGTCTTCTTCTCATATAGCACACACTGTTATACACATTGATAGTCGCGTTGTAGTGCGTTTGCCAGGACTTCGATCCGTAGTTTTTATTTACAATACGTATATATATACTAATATATGTATATATTGAGTTATATATGGACTAACATTATCGAGTTATGCCTCGATTGAGCCTGAACTTGATGCGGAGCATTTAAATTGCTTATATATATATATATATATATAATTATAATTTGTCGGACATATTCGATGAGCTTTGGATTTTACATCCTAATATATATATATATATATATATATATATATATATATATATATATATAGTAGTATGCCACACAAGCTCGATCATGTTTGATGATAAAGCATATACTTTGTTTAACAATCTTATTCATTATTATTATATAAAAGTATTTATTTATTTAAAGGCTTTTAATTATCTACTAGGAATGATGTTGTTTTATAATATGTGATAAACCCGTAGTTTTAAGCGAAATGCTTTTAGAATAATGATGATGATCATTCTAATGAGATCTAAATTCTTAGAAAGCTTAAAACTAAAATAGTTCCCAATCGTTGGATTACTAAATTGGGGATTAGTGAATCTAAATTCTTAGAAAGCTTAAAAGGATAGATCGTTGATTACTATACATCGATTGCGTGCTTTGCTCGTTGGATGAGGATGATTGATCTCATGATCATTTGTGTGGAACACTAAAAGCAAGTATGTAGGTGCTTATTAGAGAATAAGTTCTTTGAGCATTGGCTCGCTAAGGAATACCTAATGGAGTTTTACTTTTTGTCGATAGGAATTCTGTAGTGATAGTAGTCAAGTGATCCTTGGACTTGAGATCATCATAGTATCTTGTGTATGATGAGTTATACTTTGACTTATTCCTTAAGACCCTTAGGGTATATCAAAGGGTATGCTTGGGTATAATAAGTTATACATGGAGATAATGTATGATCGATAAAGAATCTACCACTTACAGTAAAAGAAGAGAAATGTCTATGTGATTAGATAAATGACAACCCGGTAGTCCTTGGCGAAGCGAGAATGAAATTAGAAAGGAGTTTCTAATTTGCATTATTTGGAGTTGTGCATTTAAGAGTGAAATACATATAATTAAATAAAATAAGACTTGTGGTAATTCCATGTCTTATATTTAATTGGGACATTGTATGGTGGAAGGATTGAATTATGCGGTAACTATTTACTCGAAAGGTTCTTTTATGATTAATGTTGAAATCTATATTATCGAAAAGTCGTTGATCATTAGGGAGGCTTATCCTATTGTAGAATAAATATTATTTATTTAAATAAATTAATAGTTTAATTTATTTATTTAAATAAGATTAGAATTATTCTAATTGATTTATTCACAATAGGTTTAATATGGAGAACCTAAAGGGTCACACCATAAAAGGAAGAATAATTATTTAAGAAGTTAATGGCATAATCGTAATAATAAGTTAAGTATATTTAATTTAATCTATGGTGATAGAATAAATTAAATAGCTTAATATTATTATTTAATATTTTAGAAATATTAAAATATAAATTAATAAGAGATCTTATTATTATTATTATTATTATTATTATTATTATTATTTAATTTCTAAAGGAGTTTGGAATTAATTAATAAAAGTACTCTCATATATATCTAATAAGATTAGGAGGCTAATTAATTAAAAAAGTTTAATTAATTATTCCTAATAAGATTAGGGAGCTTAATTAATTAAAAGAATTTAATTAATTAAAATAAAACTCAATTCCTTAATTGTTAAGGAGGGTTGCCTACATCTATAAATAAGAAGAGTCTTATTATGGGTGAGGTGGTTGTTGACTTTTTCACAAAAACAGCGTGAATCGTAATTTCAATAGTTGGAGAGTACGTTTTTTTTCTATGAGAGATAGAAAAACTAGGGTTTTTGCCAAATACCCATCTTCTTGAATCTTTCTTCTTTCTTGGTGGATCACCTACAGAGGCCAAACACTTGGGTGGCTAACGTTGATCGAAGGAAGGAACCAAACCGGTGGATTCAAGTTGAGCGAAAAGGATTGGAGGTGAACTTGTACGAGGAAGCTCGAATCTTCAAGGGTATGATTCTTGTTCTTTATCTTTTCGTTTAATTAATAATTGTGCATAAAGGATGATCAAGGGTATATGGTTTGTAAAATTTTAAAACTACGATTTTTCACGTTTTTAGCTTATTTTTATTTGATTTGATTGCGTTCATGAATATTACAAACCTAACGGTGGTATCGAGCCAAACTTTATACGAATTATTAATTATTTTAATTTGATATGTATATTGATATATGTGTTTAGAACAATTTAATTGGGCATAAATTTGTTGTATAAAATTTAAAAAAAAAAAAAAAAAATAAAATGAAAATTCGATTAACGCGTGATAAAATTGATTTTCATGAAAACTTGTTGATTACAAAAAAAAATGGCGTAAATATATATATATATATAATATATTATATATATTATATTTATATATTATATATATATATAATATTTTATATATCATTCATTTATATATATGTATATATATATATGTGATATTATATATATATATATATTATTGGATATATATATATATATACATATTTATATATATATATATATATAGATATATGGTATATATATATATATATTATTATATATATATATATATATATATATATATATATATATATATATATATATATATATATATATATATATATATATATATATATTATATATATATAATATATATATATATATATATATATATATATATATATATATATATATATATATATATATTATATATATAAAATATTTTAATTATTTTAATTAAAATAAAAAGTTTATTTTAATTTTAAAATTAAATTTTATGCTAACTAATTAGAGTTGGAATTGGATTTCATGATAACTAATTAGAGTTGAAATTGGATTCCATATTTCCTTAAATAAAGGAGTTTATTTAGAGTGAAATAAGATTTTATATTATTCAAAAATAAAGGAGTTTATTTGTGAATAGGAAAAGAGAATCCATATTTCCTTAAATAAAGGAGTTTATTTAGATATGAAATAAGATTTCATATTATTCAAAATAAAGAGTTTATTTGTGAATAGGAAAAGAGAATCAAGTGTTTCCTTTAATAAAAGTTTTTTTTACTTGGAATTGGATTCCATAATTAATTAAAATAAAGGAGTTTATTTTGATTAAAGATTTTGATTAAAATAAAATAGTTTATTTTATTCAAAATTGGATAAATTAAAATAAAAGAGGTTTATTTTGATTTAAATTTGGATTAAAATAAAGGAGTTTATTTTGATTCAAAATTAGATTTTATCTTAACTAAATTTGCCCATTAAATGATATATATATATATATTGAATGTTTATTATTCATGAGATGAATGTTATTTATTGATGCATATGGTGATGTGTATGATAATAAATGGGATTGATTATGGATTTATTGACCCGATGTGATTGGATTTTATTTTAGTTGGATGCATGAATGTATGAGTTTTATTAAATGGGAATTCTGCGTACCTCGTCTTCTCTCTAAATTTTTCTTAATGTAAATTCTATCTTCCTCTATGTACTTCCCTTATTTCTTTGATCAAGGTTTCTATTTATTTTAAATAGTTTTGTAATAGGAATAGTTAGAATTAATTTTGAAGAATTGGAGATCAAGGAGCGAGGCGCTTGAAGACCCGTTTGTAATGGAGCAGGGTTTAAATGTAATAGTTATATTTAAATAATTAATTCTTGCACCCCCTAGGTTTGACCTTTTGGTTCACTTGGTGGCTCTAGTAGACAAACTAGAATAAAAATCCATAATCAATCGGGTAGAATATAGTATTTATATATGTATTATATATATATGCTATATATATATATATATATATATATATATATATATATATATATATATATATTATATATATATATATATATATATGTTATATATATATGTGTATATATATATATATATATATATATAGCTAAACAAGATGAGACAAATTAATAACAAACCCCCTCAAATTTTTTATATTAAGTCCTAAGCGTTCAAAGATATTTGGAATATCGAGCGTAAGCTTCTAGCATGATAAAAATAATAGAGTATTAAATAATTAATATAAGTTTGTTGTGTCACCACAAGGCTTATCTTAATTATTTGAGATGTTAATTTTATCACATTTGATGCTTATAAAGAAAAATTGAACAATATTATTTTTTGTTGTGTCACCACAAGGACAATATTTTTTTTTTTTGAATATATGGAGTGCTAGGTTGGACTTAACTTGGATAATTTTGATTGGATGTGCCACACTTGATCAAAATAATCTAAGAGGCAAAATCTGAGGAGTTGCATAGTTGATGTAATTGTGAGAGTTGTCTACCTATTTATTTATATATAGTTTGTTGTGTCACCACAAGGCTATATACATTTGAAATGGGATCCTTATTCTCACTAGCAAATCTTTAATTAGATTTTTCCGAACTATATAAGTGAGGTAATATAGTTTGAAGAAAATAGTGGGAGATACCAATTTAAAACAAGACCTAATTTATTTTGGTAATTAATAAAAGAATGTATGCTAAAATGTTGTTAATTACAAATTCATTCTGAGAAATTTTACAATGTCTAAAATTACTATCCTTTGCGTAGCATATTAGATGTTAAATTAAGCAGGGATAGAATTAAATGGATTGGTTAAGGAAATTGAGAATAGTTCTCATAATTTGAAAAGCTATCTTATGTCTTAATATCGCCTATCCTGCAATGGTTGCGAGACAATGCCTACGAGGAAGAGATTGCTACTTTTAGAAAGTGGCAAGAAGATGATGCCTGATTGGCTCGATGCATCATGCTCGCATCCATGAGTAATAGCTTGAGCTTGGCGTCGACATGAAACTATGGATGCTCTCTACTATATTCACGCACATCAAGTAGTTGATGGTGAGGAAAGTAGGACTGATAGATATCGGATATCTAAGGAGCTCTTAGATCTAGAATACCAGATGACACTCTGATATGAGATAAAAGTCCTTAACATTATCAATTTGATTGATCAATTAGGACAATGGGTTTTGTCATGGATGGAGAGTTGAGCAAGATTTGATCTTGCACTCACTCCGGACTCCTTTCACAATTGTTGTGAATTTTTCATATGAACAAGCTAGATATCGGCCTCATTTGATTTGCTTAACATGTTGAAAAATGTTGAGAGTCACTTTCAACCAGAGAAAGACCATGTCTTCTTGGTAGGGCCAAAGGATCTTTAAAAAGAAGAGCGATTCAAAGAAGGTAAATAGAAAAGGCAAAAACAAAGGATAATAAGAACAAAAGCGATACGGATAGCAAAGAGTTTGCTTCCCTTTGCAATAAGCTTTGGACCTTTGGAAAAAAGCTGCGAGAAGCATCTTGTAGAGGCTAACTAGAAGAAGCTTAGTGAAGTTTGGTTACAAATATAATTTTGTTCATGATTTAAAATAAATTTTTCTTTAAGTCGAGGTTTACTTGGGTATTGGATCTGACTTTGGTTATCATAAATATAGATTTATGAAGGGACAAGCGAAAGTAGAAAGCTAAACAAAGATAAGTAATCTATGTGTGGGAAATGAAGCAAAGGTCTTTGCATTAGCCATAGAAACTTATAGTTTAGCATTGCCTACTGGGCAAATCTATTAAGTCGATAAGTTGTTATTGTATTCGAGTTCTCGTTAGAAACATTATTTCCATTTTATTGTTGGACAATGAAATCTTTGGTATTATATTTAAGAACAATTGTTGTTCTATTTATAATAATAATGTTTTGTATAAGCTGGAATATTACTTAATGGATTTTGTATACTTGACTTACGTGAAAATATATTTTGCAAATTGAACAAACTAGTATAAGAAAAGGAGATGATCATTCAAAGAGTTGAATGTGTGTATTTCTTTGAAATACAAGTGTGAATTATTTGAAAGGTTCAAAAAAATTGAAGTGAAACAAATTGGCAAAGTATTAAGATTCTTTGATTAGATCGAGGAATAAATACTTGTCTGATAAGTTTCTAGATCATCTCAAATGGTTTTCTCATAATGGGCGCCTCTTGATCTGTGATAATTGATTGATGTATACGAAAGGAAAAAATCGTACCTTGTTGGACATAGTGCGGTCCATAATGATTTCTACCGACATTCGGTATCTTTTAGGGTAATGTCCTAGAAAATGGTTGCATATCTCTGAAAAAGGTAACCTCAAAATCCGACCCCAAGACTCTCCAAAAAGTTATGGACGGGGAGGATTCTAATCTTAAGTATGTTAAGATAAGGGTTGTCGACTTATGTGAAAAGGTTTCAAAGGATAAGCTTGGGACAAGATTTGACAAGTCTGATTTGTGGGACATCTAAAAGTAAGTTTAGGGTATATGTTCTATAATCCTACTTAGCAAAAGGTGTTTGTTGTGAAAACACGCTGCCTTCTAAGATAAAGGTGTTTATCATTGAAGGGGCTAGTGGGAGGATAATAGATCTTGAAGAGTTCAAGAACCACAAAACACATTATAAGTCAAATAAGAGGAACTTGTAGATAGACCTATTGTACCTGGCCAGATAAATAAATGCGGAATAGTCAAGAAGATACACAGGAGGTATGGATTCATCATAGATGATGATGATGATGATGATGAGGTACACATCATAGAAGATGATGATCGATTACATACGATGAGGTAAGAGTTGTAGACACTCGGAGAAATGGATTGAAGCAAGCTTCTCAAAAATGGAACATTCGTTTTGATGAGATAATCAAAAAAAGAGTTTGATTTTATCAAAAATAAGAATGAACCTAGTGTGTACAAAAGGGTCGATGGGGGGCGTCGTGACATTCCTAGTATTATATGTTGATATACTACGGATAAGGAATGACATACCAATCTTCTGAATCGGTAAAGATAAAGTTGTCTAAACATTCCTCCATGAATGATTTGGGAAGAGTATCTTAATTGGGGATACAAATCTATATAGATAGATTTAAAGGATGCTTTCGACTTAACCCGAGGCGCGTATATTCATTTGATGCTAAAGTCGTTTAGCATGGAAAACTCAAGAGATGTCTCATGTTGATGAGCCATGGGTGTATCTCTCTTAATAGTCCCCATAGACTCCTAAAAAGAGATCGCATGAGTAACTATCATGTATCTGATGAAATATCTGAGAGACTGATGTTGATCGGTCGTATTACGGAGAAGTTCACTTTGTAAGGCGGTGAAAAACATCTTAAAGTACTTAGCTGAGGCACTAAGGATGTGATCATATTTCATGGTGGGTCTAAATTAAAACTAGAGGCTTAACAGACTCAAGTTTTTTAGAGACGAGACCAAGGCGACGAGAAAATCCACTTTAAGGTAAAGCGTTACCTTGAGCGGTGGTGCGATGAATTGGAAAAGGTTCAAATAGCAAAAGAGTTGTTGGTTTAGTGATAAAGACAAAGTATATAGCTATAAATGAAAGCTACTGAGTTGATTGTTTGGATGAAAAGTTCATTCTGAGAACTAGGAATAGTTCTAAGTCTCATCTTGGATCTAAACATGTGTTGTGGCACTTTCATTTGATTATAGGAATCATTGAAAGATGGGAAATCACTATAGAGATAGTGGACTCTCAAGAACAACATTACATATCCATTAACTAAAGCTTATCCAACAACGGGATAATCGTCACTAGAGAAGAAGAAGGGTATGAGATACCATGGCGATTGGCTTTAGTGCAAGTGGGAGATTGAAAGTAGTATGCACACAAGCCGATCATGTTTGATGATAAAGCATATACTTTGTAACAATCTTATTCATTTATTAATAAAAAGTATTAATTTATTAAAGGCTTTTAATTATCTACATGATCTTTGTTTTATAATATGTGATAAACCCGTAGTTTTAAGCAATGCTTTTAGAATAATGATGATGATCATTCTAATGAGATCTAAATTCTTAGAAAGCTTAAAACTAAAATAGTTCCCAATCGTTGGATTACTAAATTGGGGATTAGTGAATCAGGATAGATTGGTACATCGTTTTGCTTGCTCATTGGATGAGGATGATTGATCTCATGATCATTTGTGTGGAGACACTAAAAGCAAGTATGTAGGTGCTTATTAGAGAATAAGTTCACTTTGAGCGTGGCTCGCTAAGGAATACCTAATGGAGTTTTACTTTGCTGTCGATAGGAATTTCTGTAGTGATAGTAGTCAAGTGATCCTTGGACTTGAGATCATCATAGTATCTTGTGTATGATGAGTTATACTTTGACTTATTCCTTAAGACCCTTAGGGTATATCAAAGGGTATGCTTGGGTATAATAAGTTATACATGGAGATAATGTATGATCGATAAAGAATCTACCACTTCTAGTAAAGAAGAGAAATGTCTATGTGATTAGATAAATGACAACTTAGTAGTCCTTGGCAGCGAGAATGAAATTAGAAAGGAGTTTCTAATTTGCATTATTTGGAGTTGTGCATTTAAGAGTGAAATACATATAATTAAATAAAATAAGACTTGTGATAATTTCATGTCTTATATTTAATTGGGACATTGTATGGTGGAAGGATTGAATTATGCGGTAACTATTTACTCGAAAGGTTCTTTTATGATTAATGTTGAAATCTATATTATACGGAAAAGTAGTTCGTTGATCATTGGGGAGGCTTATCCTATTGTAGAATAAATATTATTTATTTAAATAAATTAATAGTTTAATTTATTTATTTAAATAAGATTAAATTATTCTAATTGATTTATTCACAATAGGTTTAATATGGAGAACACTAAAGGGTCACACCATAAAAGGAAGAATAATTATTTAAGAAGTTAATGGCATAATCGTAATAATAAGTTAAGTATATTTAATTTAATCTATGGTGATAGAATAAATTAAATAGCTTAATATTATTATTTAATATTTTGGAAATATTAAATATAAATTAATAAGAGAGTCTTATTATTATTATTATTATTATTATTATTTTAATTTCTAAAGGAGTTTGGGAATTAATTAATAAAAGTACTCTCATATATATCTAATAAGATTAGGAGGCTAATTAATTAAAAGAGTTTAATTAATTATTCCTAATAAGATTAGGGAGCTTAATTAATTAAAAGAATTTAATTAATTAAAATAAAAAAACTCAATTCCTTAATTGTTAAGGAGGGTTGCCTACATCTATAAATAAGAGAGTCTTATTATGGGTGAGGTGGTTGTTTTTTTTTTTTTCATGTGAATCGTAATTTCAATAGTTGGGAGTACACTCTTTTTTCTATGAGAGATAGAAAAACTAGGGTTTTGCCGAACACCCATCTTCTTGAATCTTTCTTCTTTCTTGGTGGATCACCTCTACAGAGGCCAAACACTTGGGTGGCTAACGTTGATCAAAGGAAGGAACCAAACCGGTGGATTCAAGTTGAGCGAAAAGATTTGGAGGTGAACTTGTACACGAGGAAGCTCGAATCTTGAGGGTATGATTCTTGTTCTTTATCTTTTTCGTTTAATTAATAATTGTGCATAAAGGATGATCAGGGTATATGGTTTGTAAAATTTTAAAACTACGATTTTTTCACGTTTTAGCTTATTTTGTGCAATTTGATTGCGTTCATGAATATTACAAACGTGTCGTTCCTCTCTTCTCTCTCTCTCTCTTTAGTTATCTTTTTGGAAAGAAATAAGAGATGAAAGAGAAAATGGGTTAAGTGTTTGGAAGAAATCTATAGATATAGTTGGTATATCTATACATTATCTCCTAGCATATCTCCTTTCACTCTCTCCCTTAATTATGAAATGTTACTTACAACATTAGCCAAATGTTGTGGCTCCATACAAAAGATGACACCTAGCCAATCTTGTACATATCTTAAGAAAATGTGGATCATGAAATGATGATAAACATCTCCCCTTTCCTCTCTTAATCATGGCCAGCTATGTGGCCATATTATCCTTCAAAAATTGATTTCTTTTTAATTCTCATTTAGCATACCAAATGTCCAATATGTCCCTCCTTAATTGGGCTTAAATTTGGGCCACCATTTCCATACTAATGCTACAATTAGTAAAGATAAAGTTTTCTAGTATTATATATTAGACATACTAATGCTAGTATTATATATTGGTATATTATGAATAAGGAATGACATACTAATGCTACAATCAGTAAAAATAAAGTTGTCTAAACATTCCTCCATGAATGATTTTGGAAGAGTATCTTAATTGGGGATAAAATCTATATAGATAGATTCAAGAGGATGCTCGACTTAACCCAAGGAACGTATATTCATTTGATGCTAAAGTCATTTAGCATGGCAAACTCCAAGAGATATCTCATGTTGACGAGCCATGGAGTGTATCTCTCTTAATAGTCCCCATAGACTCATAAAAGAGAGATCGCATGACTAACTATCATGTATGCAATGAAATATACGAGACCTGATGTTGATCAGTCATATTCTAGAGAAGTTCACTATAATTCAGTGAAAAACATCTTAAAGTACTTAACCGACACTAAGGATGTGATCATATTCATGGTGGGTTTAAATTAAAACTAGAGGGCTTAACATACTCAAGTTTTCAGAAAAATAGGGACGGCAGAAAATCCACTTTAAGGTAAAGCGTTACCTTGAACAGTGGTGCAGTGAATTGAAAAGGTTTCAAACAGCAAAGAGTTGTTGTTTTAGTGATAAAGATAAAGTATATAGCTATAAATGAATCTGCAAGTTGATTGTTTGGATGAAAAGTTCATTACAGAACTAGGAATAGTTCCTAAGTCTCATCTTGGATCTAAACATGTGTTGTGGCACTTTCATTTGATTATTAGAATCATTGAAAGATGGGAAATCACTATAGAGATAGTGGACTCTCATAAACAACATTACATATCCATTAACTAAAGCTTATCCAACAGCAGGATAATCGTCACTTAGAGAAGAAGAGTATGAGATACCATGACGATTGACTTTAGTGCAAGTGGGAGATTGAAAGTAGTATGCACACAAGCAATCATGTTTGATGATAAAGCATATACTTTGTAAACAATCATATTCATTTATTAATAAAAAGTATTAATTTATTAAAGGCTTTTAATTATCTACATGATGCTATTTTATAATATGCTTTAAACAATGCTTTTAGAATAATGATGATGATCATTCTAATGAGATCTAAACTCTTAGAAAGCTTAAAACTAAAATAGTTCCCAATCATTGGATTACTAAATTGGGGATTAGTAAATCCGGATAGATTGGTACATACGTTGCTTGCTCATTGGATGAGGATGATTGATTTCATGATCATTTGTGTGGAGACACTAAAGCAAGTATGTAAGTGCTTATTAGAGAACAAGTTCACTGAACGTGGCTCGCTAAGGAATACCTAATAAAGTTTTACTTGCATGTCAATAGGAATTCCTGTAGTGATAGTAGTACAAGTGATCATTGGACTTGAGATCATCATAGTATCTTGTGTATGTTGAATTATACTTTGACTTATTCCTTAAGACCCTTAGAGTATATCAAAGGGTATGCTTGGGTATAATAAGTTGTACATGGAGATAATGTATGATCAATAAAGAATCTACCGCTTCTAGTAAAAGAAGAGAAATGTCCTATGTGATTCGATAAATGACAACCTAGTAGTCCTTGGCCAAGGCAGAATGAAATTAGAAAGGAGTTTCTGATTTATATTATTTGGAGTTGTGCATTTAAGATTCGAAATACATATAATTAAATAAAATAAGACTTGACAGCAATTTCATGTCTTATATTTAATTGGGACATTGTATGGTGGAAGGATTGAATTGTACGGTAACTATTTACTCAAAGGTTCTTTTATGATTAATGTTGAAATCTATATTATTTGAAAAGTCGTTGATCGCTAGGGAGACTTATCTCTATTGTAGAATAAATATTATTTATTTAAATAAATTAATAGTTTAATTTATTTATTTAAATAAGATTAGAATTGTTCTAATTGATTTATTCACAATAGGTTTAATATGGAGAACCTAAAGGGTCACACACCATAAAAGGAAGAATAATTATTTAAGAAGTTAATGACATAATCGTAATAATAAGTTAAGTATATTTAATTTAATCTATGGTGATAGAATAAATTAAATAGCTTAATATTTATTATTTAATATTTTGGAAATATTAAATATAAATTAATAAGAGGAGTCTTATTATTATTATTACTATTATTATTATTTAATTCTTAAAGGATTTGAGAATCAATTAATAAAAGTACTCTCAATTATCCTAATAGGATTAGGAGGCAAATTAATTAAATGAGTTTAATTAATTAATTAAATAAAAGTCAATTCCTTAATTGTTAAGGAGGGTTGCCTACATCTATAAATAACAGAAGTCTTATTATGGGTGAGGTGGTTGACACTTTCACAAAATACGTGAATACGTAATTCTAATAGTTGAGAGAGTACACCACTTTCTATGTGAGATAGAAAAACTAGGGTTTTGTCAAATACTCTTCTTCTTGAATATTTCTTCTTCCTTGGTGGATCACCTCTAGATGCCAAACACTTGGGTGGCTAACGTTGATCAAAGGAAGAAACCAAATTCGGTGGATTCAAGTTGAACGCGGAAAGGATTTAGAGGTGAACTTGTACCTGAGGAAGCTCGAATCTTCAAGAGTATGATTCTCGTTCTTTATCTTTTCGTTTAATTAATAATTGTGCATGATAGGTAATCTGGGTATATAATTTATAAAATTTTAAAACTCTGATTTTTCTATGTTTCCGTTTTATTTGTGCAATTTGATTGCGTTCCTGAATATTACAAACCTAATAGTGGCATCAGAGCCAAACTTTTATGCGAATTATTAATTATTTTAATTTAATATGTGTTTAGAATAATTTAATTGGACATAATTTTGTTGTATAAAATTTATAAAATAATAATAATAATAGTAATTCACGAATTCGCAAATTCGCTGCACCTGATATCATAATCACGTGGGACGGAATATATTATATATAAGGAATCTTCTGATTCATGATACAGTAGCATTCACGTGATACCTTAATGTAATCAGGGAACTTGGAAGCATTCACGTGGGTTAGTTCCCAATATGCTTTATATATATATATATATATATATATATCAGAAATTCTAGGGAGACATTTTTTTGGGACATTCTAGCGACTTTTTTTTTTTTTTTTTTTTTTTTTTTTTTTTAGTACCTCTTAAAAAATATATAATATTTATTTAATTTGAAATTTTATAAAATTAGTGTTTTAAGTATAATTTGGATACATATAAAAAATAAAGATGCATACAGATTGCATACAACCCCTGTTTCTTGTATGTATCCAATTTATACCTAAAACACTGTTTTTTATAAAAATTTCAGTTAAAATAAATACTATACATTTTTTACTTGGAATTGGATTCCATAATTAATTAAAATAAAAGAGTTTATTTTGATTAAAATAAAATAGTTTATTTTATTCAAAATAAGATAAATTAAAATAAAAGAGGTTTATTTTAATTTAAATTTGGATTAAAATAAAGGAGTTTATTTTGATTCAAAATTAGATTTTATACTAACTAAATTTACCCATTAAATGATATCAATATATATATATTGAATGTTTATTATTCATGAGATGAATGTTATTTATTGATGCATATGGTGATGTGTATGATAATAAATGAGATTAATTATGGACTATTGACCAATGTGATTGGATTTTATTTTAGTTGGATGTATGAATGTATGTGTTTTATTAAATGGGGTCTGCACACCTTGTCTTCTCTAATTTTTCTTAATGTAAATTCTAACTCCCTCCTATGTACTTCCTCTTGACTGCTGATCAAGATTTCTATTTATTTTAAATAGTTTTGTAATAGGAATAGTTAGAATTATTTTTGAAGAATTGGAGATCAAGGAGAAAGGAGCTCTTGAAGACTCGTTTGTAATGGAGCTCGGGTTTAAATGTAATAGTTATATTTAAATATTAATTCTTGCACCCCTAGGGTTGACCTTTTTTGATTCACTTGTTGCTCTAGTGAACCAAACTAGAATAAAAGTCCATAATCAATCCAGGTAGAATATAGTATTCTATATGTGCATGCTTATACTATATATATTATATATTATGCAAACATGCTTCGTATATTAATTAATATGACGCGTACTTTATATATATATATATATGTGTGTGTGTGTGTGTGTGTGTGTGTGTGTGTGTGCATAGGCGTTAAACAAGATGAGACAAATTAATAACAAACCCCTCAAATTTTTTATATTAAGTTCTAAGCGTTCAAAGATATTTGGAATATCGAACGTCGCCTTCTAGCATGATAAAAATAATAGAGCACATGGCTTATCTTAATTCTTTGAGATGCTATTTTTATCACATTTGATGCTTATAAAGAAAATTGAACAATATTATTTTGTTGTGTCACCACAAGGACAATATTTTTCTTTTTTGAATATATGGAAGTGCTAGGTTGGACTTAACTTAAATCATTTTAGTTCGGATGTGCACACACTTGACCATTATGATCTAAGAGGCAAAATACAAGGAGTTGCATAGTTGATGTAATTGACAAAATTTGTCTACCTATTTATTTATATATAGTTTGTTGTGTCACCACAAGGCTATATACATTTGAAATGGGATCCTTATTTTCACTAGCATATCTTTAATTAAATATTGTCGAACTATATATATTGAGGGTAATATAGTTTGAAGAAAATAGTGGGAGATACCAATTTAAAATAAGACCTAAATTATTTTGGTAATTAATAAAAGAATGTATGTTAAAATGTTGTTAATTACAAATTCATTTACAGAATTTTACAATGTCTAAATTACTGTCACTGCGAAACATATTAGATGTTAATTAACCAGACTGAATTACTCAGATTGGTTAAGGAATTTAAGAATAGTTCTCATGGCTGAAAACCTATCTTATGTCCTTAATACGTCTTTCCTGTAATGGTTGTAGACAATACCTCTGAGGAAGAGATTTATACTTTTAGAAAGTGGCAAGATGATGCACAGTTGGCTCAATGCATCATGCTCGCATGCATGAGTAACGAGCTTCAGCGTCAGCATGAAACTATGGATGCACTTACTATATTCCTTCACATCAAGTAGTTGATGGTGAGGAAAGTAGGACTAATAGATATCGATATCTAAGGAGCTCTTAGATCTAGAATGGTGATGACACTACTGAGATGTGGATAAAAGTCCTTAACATAATCAATTTGATTGATTAATTAGGACAACTGGTTTTGTCATGGATGGAGAGTTGAGCCAAGATTTGATCTTGCACTCACTCCCGGACTCCTTTCACAATTGTTGTGAATTTTTCATATGAACAAGCTAGATATTAGCCTCACTGATTTGCTTAACATGTTGAAAAATGTTGAAAGTCACCTTCCAACCAAGAAAGACCATGTCTTACTGGTACGGGCCAAAGGATCTTCTGAAAAGAAGAACGATTCAAAGAAGGCAAATAGAAAGGCAAAAACAAAGGATAATAAGAACAAAACTGATACGGATAGCAAAGGAGTATGCTTCCACTGCAATAAGCTTGGACACTGAAAACAAACTGTGAGAAGCAACTTGCAGAGCTAACTAGAAGAAGGTTAGTGAAGCTTCGGTTACAAATACAATTTTGTTCATGATTTAAAATAAATTTCTCTTTAAGTCAAGGTTCTACTTGGGTATTGGATACCGACTTTGGTTATCATAAATATAGATTTATGAAGTGACCAAGTAGAAGTAGAAAGTTAAACAAAGATAAGTAATCCTATGTCTGGGAAATGAAGCAAAAGTTGCTACATTAGCCATAGGAACTTATTGTTTATCATTGCCTACATACAAATCTATTAAGTCAATAAGTTGTTATTATATTCCAGTTCTCGTTGGAAATATTATTTCCATTTTATTGTTGGAAAATAAAATCTTTGGTATTATATTTAAGAACAATTGTTGTTCTATTTATAATAATAATGTTTTGTATAGAACTGGAATATTACTTAATGGATTTTATATACTTGACTTACGTGAAAAATTATTTTTCAAATTTAACAAACTAGTATAAGAAAAGGAGATGATCATTCAAAGAGTTGAATGTGTGTATTTGCTGAAATACAAGTGTGAATTATTTGAAAGGTTCAAAGAATTTAGAAGTGAAACAAATTGGCACAGTATTAGGATTCTTTGATCGGATAAAGGAAGGAATACTTGTGCAATGAGTTTCTAGATTATCTCAAATGGTTTTCTCATAATGGACGCCTCTTGATACGCAATACTTGATTGATGTATCTGAAAGGAAAAATAGTACCTTGTTGGACATGGTGCGGTCCATAATGATTTTATCGACATTCCAATATCTCTCTGGGGTCATGCCCTAGAAATGGCTGCATATATACGAAAAGGTAACCTCAAAATCCGGCCCCAAGATTCCATAAAAGTTATGGACAGGGAGGATTCCTAATCTTAAGTATGTTAAGATAAAGGGTTGTCCAACGTATATGAAAAAGGTTTCAAAGGATAAGATTGGGACAAGATTTGACAAGTACAGATTTGTGGGACATCCTAAAGTAAGTTTAGGGTATATGTTCTATAATCCTGCTTAACAAAAGGTGTTTGTTGTGAAACACGCTACCTTCTAAGATAAAGGTGTTTATCATTGAAGGGATAGTGGGAGGATAATAGATCTTGAAGAGTTCAAGAACAACAAATCACTATAAGTCAAATAAGAGGAAACTGTAGATAGACTTATTGTACCACAACTGAATCGTAAATCTAAAATAGTACCGAAGATAACTAAGAGGTATGGATTCATCATAGATGATGATGATGAGGTACACATCATAGAGATGATGATCTAGTTACATACGATGAGGTAAGAGTTCTAGACACTCAGAGAAATGGATTGAAGCAAGCTTCTCAAAAATGGAACATTCGTTTTGATGAAATAAATCAAAAGAGTTTGATTTTATCAAAAATAAGAATGAACCTAGTGTGTACAAAAGGGTCAGCGGGAGCGTTGTGAAATTTCTAGTATTATATATTGATATATTATGAATAAGGAATGACATACTAATGCTACAATCAGTAAAGATAAAGTTGTCTAAACATTCCTCCATGAATGATTTGGGAAAAGTATCTTAATTGGAGATAAAATCTATATAGATAGATTCAAGAGGATGCTCGACTTAACCCAAGGAATGTATATTCATTTGATGTTAAACTCGTTTAGTATGGCAAACTCCAAGAGATATCTCATGTTGATGAGCCATGGAGTGTATATCTCTTAATAGTCCCCATAGACTCATAAAAGAGAGATCACATGACTAACTATCATGTATGCAATGAAATATACGAGACCTAATGTTGATCAGTTATATTTTGGAGAAGTTCACTATGATTCATTGAAAAATATCTTAAAGTACTTAACCGACACTAAGGATGTGATCATATTCATGGTGGGTCTAAATTAAAACTAGAGGGCTTAATAAACTCAAGTTTTTTAGACACACAAGGACGACAGAAAATTTACTTTAAGGTAAAGCGTTACCTTGAACAGTGGTGCAGTGAATTGAAAAGGTTCTAAACAACAAAGAGTTGTTGTTTTAGTGATAAAGATAAAGTATATAGCTATAAATGAAGCTGTAAGTTGATTGTTTGGATGAAAAATTCATTACAGAACTAGAAATAGTTTCTAAGTCTCATCTTGGATCTAAACATGTGTTGTGGCACTTTCATTTGATTATTAGAATCATTGAAAGATGAGGAATCACTATAGAGATAGTGGACTCTCATGAACAACATTACATATGCATTAACTAAAGCTTATCCAACAACAAGATAATCTACACTTAGAGAAGAAGAGTATGAGATACCATGATGATTGGCTTTAGTGCAAGTGGGAGATTAAAAGTAGTATGCACACAAGCCAATCATGTTTGATGATAAAGCATATACTTTGTAAACAATCATATTCATTTATTAATAAAAAGTATTAATTTATTAAAGGCTTTTAATTATCTACATGATGTTGTTTTATAATATATGATAAACCCATAGCATTAAGCAATGCTTTTAGAATAATGATGATGATCATTCTAATGAGATCTAAATTCTTAGAAAACTTAAAACTAAAATAGTTCCCAATCGTTGGATTACTAAATTGGGGATTAGTAAATTCGGATAGATTGGTACATACGTTGCTTGCTCATTGGATGAGGATGATTGATCTCATGATCATTTGTGTGGAGACACTAAAGCAAGTATATAAGTGCTTATTAGAGAACAAGTTCACTGAACGTGGCTCGCTAAGGAATACCTAATGGAGTTTTACTTGCCTGTCAATAGGTATTCCTGTAGTGATAGTAGTACAAGTGATCATTGGACTTGAGATCATCATAGTATCTTGTGTATGATGAATTATACTTTGACTTATTCCTTAAGACCTTTAGAGTATATCAAAAGGTATGCTTGGGTATAATAAGTTGTACATGGAGATAATGTATGATCAATAAAGAATCTATCGCTTCTAGTAAAAGAAGAGAAATGTCCTATGTGATTCGATAAATTACAACCCAAAGTGAGTCTCTCTTAAGGCGAGAATGAAATTAGAAAGGGGTTTCTAATTTGCATTATTTGGAGTTGTGTATTTAAGAGTCGAAATATATATAATTAAATAAAATATGACTTGACAGTAATTCCATGTCTTATATTTAATTGGGACATTGTATGGTGGAATGATTGAATTGTACGGTAACTATTTACTCAAAGGTTCTTTTATGATTAATGTTGAAATCTATATTATCTGGGAAAGTCGTTGATCGCTGGGAGGCTTATCTCTATTGTAGAATAAATATTATTTATTTAAATTAATAAATTTAAAATAGTTTAATTTATTTATTTAAATAAGATTAGAATTGTTCTAATTGATTTATTCACAACCGGTTTAATATGGAGAACCTAAAGGGTCACACCATAAAAGGAAGAATAATTATTTAAGAAGTTAATGGCATAATCGTAATAATAAGTTAAGTATATTTAATTTAATCTATGGTGATAAAAATAAATTAAATAGTTTAATATTTATTATTTAATATTTTGGAAATATTAAATATAAATTAATAAGAGGAGTCTTATTATTATTATTACTATTATTATTATTTAATTCCTAAAGGAGTTTGGGAATTAATTAATAAAAGTACTCTCAATTATCCTAATAGGATTAGTAGGCAAATTAATTAAATGAGTTTAATTAATTATCCCTAATAAGATTAGAGAGCTTAATTAATTAAAAGAATTTAATTAATTAAATAACACCCAATTTTTTAATTGTTAAGGAGGGTTGCCTACATCTATAAATAAGAGGAGTCTTATTATGGGTGAGGTGGTTGACACTTTCACAAAATACGTAAATACGTAATTCCAATAGTTAGGAGAGTACACCACTTTCTATGTGAGATAGAAAAACTAGGGTTTTACCAAATACCCTTCTTCTTGAATATTTCTTTTCAAGTTAAACGCGGAAATGATTTGGAGGTGAACTTGTACCTGAGGAAGCTCGAATCTTCAAGGGTATGATTCTCGTTCTTTATCTGTTCGTTTAATTAATAATTGTGCATAAAGGGTGATCCGGGTATATGGTTTGTAAAATTTTAAAACTTTGATTTTTCACGTTTCCGCTTTATTAGTGCAATTTGATTGCGTTCCTGAATATTACAAACCTAACACCACGAACACCCTAAGCAAATCAGAAGCTTAGATTCAAGCATTTGTTCATAAAGGTATAAAACTCTATTCAAAAATCTGACCATTGATCCATTGTTAAAAGTTATGTTTTAATGTTAAAACATGTGGTTTATAGTTTATTATGATGATCTGGTTTGGTATTATATAGATACATATCATCTAAGTGTTCAAAATCAAGTTTTAAGAAAATCTCAGAAACTGAGAAATATGGTCTTACAACCAAATGTCTTGTCCCATAGATCTCAGTCTGTTTACTGTTTTATTCGTTTAAAAGTTTAAATGTGTGATACGTTATGTGTAGTGCGTGAAGTGGAAGTGAAATAACAATTATTTGATGTCTAGATTTCATGTTATGGCTGGTCAAAACCCATTGACCGGGCATGACCGAAGCTTTCTGGGTAACCCAGAAAATGTAAGATCAGAGTCTGACAAGTTTTTCACTCGCTTTGATCAGTCAGGATTTGTGTGTTTTAATGATGTGTTTGTATCCAGTTTGAAGTCTATTGTCTGGGCTTTAGATAAATGTCTTTATATCTCTTAAAACATCAACAGATCGAATAGAGCAAGAAGTCAAAGTAGGCTACTCGCACCGTTTTGGCATTTCTGAAAAAACCCAGAAACTTGATGAACTAGGATTCTGACAAGGTTTGACCGGTTCGGATCTGTAGCTTGTGTTGTGATCTTGTTGATGTTTTGTGATAGATCTACTCTCTTACATGTTGGCTACACACTGCAACTTTTAAATCACTAAAACATTGCATATCTTTCAAGTTGTGGAAGTCCAAAGTGGACAGATCAAACTGTTCTTCATTTCTGGGTAACCTAGAAAATGAAGAATAGGTCTGACAGTCCCTTTGATGGCTCAGATCTCTTTGGTTATGTGTTGTTTGAACATGTTTGTTGTTGAATCATGTAGCCTTGCATTAGCTCTACACGATCTGATCAACAACTTGCCTAGAAACACATTATACACTAAATTAAACCTGGTCAAACAGGGTCTCTCGGTTACTGCACATGAATTTCTGGGTTTCTTTAAGAACATGAAGAACACCTATAGCGACGGTTCTGTCGCTATAGGCAGTCTTTAACGACACTTTATTTATAAAATTATTATTTTTATTAAATAATTATAAAAAATTAGTTTTTAATTATTAAAAAAAATAAAATAAATTATTAAAATTATTTTAAAGTCCCAAAATTATATTTTAATAATTTTTAATATATTTCATAAATATTTAATATTTTTGAAATATTAAAGGTATTTAATTTATTTAATTATAATATTAAATAAATTATTTAAAAATAATTTTAATACATGAAAAATCATTTAAAAATATAGTATGATATAAGAAAATATTTTAAGTTATTTTTAATAATTTTAAATATTATGCGATGAATTTCATTAATAAATTAATATTAATGATAATTGTTTAATTTAATAAATATATTAAATAAATTATGGATAAATAGAATTAATGATTTAAAAATAATATAAAAATTATTTAAGTGTTATAAAAATATTTGAAGTTATAAAATATAAATTTTAATATTTAAAGGTAGATTTTATTAATAATTTAATATTAATGATATTAAATTTATTTAATAATTATATTAAATAATAGTTAAAAATGATTTTTATGGATTTAAAAATCATTTAAAAGGGATATAAATGAATTTTAAATATTTTAAGTTATAATTAATGACTTTTAATATTTTGATAAATAATACATTAATATTGTAATATTAATGATAATTATTTAAAAATAATTTTAATTATTTTAAAAATCATTTAAAGGTAAAATAAATACTTTAAAAATATTTTAAGTTATTTTAAATAACTTAATATTTTTGTAATGATTTCATTAATAGTTTAATATTAATGATAATGGAATTATTTAATATTTAAATTATTTAATAATGATTCCGGTGTTTCAAAAATCATGATAAATTGTAATAATTATTTAAAAATTATTATAAGGCCATGAAAAATAATGCGACTGATATATAAGTTATCTAAATGGATATTGAACTATTGTATAGAGTCTTAGACTCGATAATTACCCGATAAAGTTGTCGGTACACCGACATATTTCAGAAATTGATCTGGACTTAGATATTTTGACTGTATTAATGTTTGTTTATGGTTTAATGACTGATATAACTATGTGACAATGTGATTAGGTTATGTACTGACTGCAAATAGCAGTAAAATATGATATGATATTTTATTCTAATCGGATAAATTATCTTATTAATGACAGGGCTTGATATAAAAGATAAAACTAAGTTGCATAACTTTAAACAGCAAACAAGGCAAGTATCTAACCCTTTTCATATACTTTATGCAATGGACATGCGTAAGATAATATCCGAACTATTTTTTTTATTGTTCAAATTTTCAACCTTTGTATATACTTATGATTCGGTATAAGTAAGTTATTAAATTATAATGTGTTTTACAAGTTCCTTAATTCTGTTATTATAGATCAAGATATATATATTATGTTCGTTAATTTCTAAACATGGTTATACAAGTGTCCTCACTTGGATAATCATTATATTTTATCACATGTTGATACATACTTATCGGTGTTCAGTATGTATACGTTGAATTGAACCGTCTAAGCTATTTGATCCGGCTAGACACAAACTTAGAATTGTTGTTGAGCAAGATAAAATTTTATTATTATCCAACCGAATTGTTTTGGTTCGGATTCTAGACTGGTATGAACATCCCAAATATGGGAAACCTTATGCGCCTAAGGCGGATATGCTGGACGAAAATATCATCCTTGAATGTAGTATTGATCAATACATGGCATAACGGGCTGACGATTTACAGATGAAGTTCTGTTTAACCTTTTCGAAAATAGAAAACAATGTTCATAGTCTGTCAACTGATCCTCATTTATAGTCAGTACGTAGTTTCAAAAATTTGAAATCGAAATGATATGTTATTTATTATTGGTTCATTTTACTTCACAAATTATTGATTCGTTGTAGAAGTATCGTTCAAAGAAAATATTTAATTCGTTCAGCTAACTGTTATTGTTGCTATTACTTATTGAGCACTCAAATGCTCATCCTTGCTTAATTTAAATGTTTTCAGCTAAGTGTGAACAACCTGAAGGCTCTACCAAGAACAAAGGGAAATGAAAGGTTGCTGAATGAATTTCTATGCTATCCTATGTAATAGTTTGACTTTATGCTAAGGATGATAAATATTATTATTATTATGTAACGAATGTTTAAAGGTTTCGTACTTGGGATTGGAAAACTCTGATAATATATAAATTAAATTTGATAATTTATATTATTGTTATTATTATTAGTAATATTCCGCTCATAGAAATGGTATCATGAAGCACCGAGTTCGGGTTTCAAGTACCTGAATTTGGGGGCGTCACACTAGGGCTTTCAAGGTTCCGAGATTGAATGAGGTGGTTTGATCAAGATTTGGTTTGGGTTTATGTTCGACCCATTCCTTGATCTCCTAAGGTATCTTAATGTCCTCTTGTATTTCCATCAAGTCTGAGTCCAACTTTTCATCAAAGTTACAGTCCTTATGGAGAAAAGGCACCTCATCAGCAAGTACATGCACATCTAAATTTAGAGTCCTAAAATAAAATATGTTTTCACTTAATATATGAATCTGTTTAATCATACAAAGTGTTAGCATGTACTAAAGAAATAACTGCTAATACTGTACAGAAAAGTAAGTATTTAAAGCTATCTACAGGGCAGAGGGATTCTGCCCTTTTTACCCTTGGCGACAAAAGCAAGGAGTGTTGCTCCAATTGTCAAGGGTGAAGTCCTGGTGTTCGGCAGTAACGAAGTGACCATCATCGTCCTCCTTCTCCTGAATGATGACCATAATGTCGGGACAATCATCGTCTGGAGTGTATCTATTTGTGTGCTCGTCATGAAAAAGAATTCGTAGATGAGACAAACTCCTGGAGATGTCTTGTTTACGTTTTTATTCCCTCTCTTCCACTTCGGGATCAAGAATCAGGACCTCTTTTGCTTTAACTGGTATCAGTTTGGGAAATAGCATAGCCATAACATGGGCTGGAACCTTTACCGTAGACCTATATAGGCTCGGGATCTGAGTGGAGAAAATCAGTATGGTCAAGATGAAGGAATCTATTTGTGCTTGTGAGGATTCCTGTGACTAGAGCTAGCAGAATAGCCTAATCCAGCTATCCTTATTTGACTGAAAACTTGAATTAGGTGCTTAATACCCTAATGATCTTTGCCTAACCCTTGTCCAGATTGATGACCCAATGATATCATCTCTTGAGTGGCCGACATTACCTCGGAAAAAATCTTGGGTGTGAGAGGTGGCGCCCCAATGGGATGGTAATGAGTGTTGCTCACCTCCAGGGCATGGAAATTGACCGGCTCAACTTCTGAATTGAAGCTGATGAGTGGTATGTCACCTTGTTCAGGACATTCTGGCTCAACATTAATAATGACTAGGCTATTATTGATAATGTACTTAAGTTGCTGATGAAGGGTGGAAGGGACGACTCCAGCCATATGAATCCACGGTCTTCCCAAAAGCAGGTTGTATCATGTGGCTATTTTGAGCACGTGAAAGGATATGCTGAATGTATGTGGACCAATCTCCACTGGCAGTTCAATCTCTCCAACGGCATTTCGTCGGGACCCATCAAAAGCTTTGATAACCGTATGACTGTTTTTGATCCTCTTGGGATTGATATTCATCTTCTCCAAGGTAGCATAAGGACATATATTTAGAGATGAACCTCCATCTATCAAGACTCCTCCTACCATGTATTCAGAGGATAAAATTGCTATGTACAACGGCTTACAATGACTAGTCCCTTCAGCGGGTATGTTGTCATCAGTGAAAGATATAACATTGTTGTTAAAAATGTGATCAACCAGATGTTGAAATTTTTCCACATCCACTGATTTTGGTAAATGGGCTTCTTCCAAGACCCTTAGCAAGATCTTCATGTGATCTTCGAAAGAGAAAACCAAGTCCAGTATGGAAATTTGTTGTGGAGCTTCTCTCAAGCTTAAAACCACATTGGCTTCATTTTGGCCCATGGTACGGAGGAACTCTTTAATTTTCTCCAGGGGAACTTTCCCATTTGACCTAATGGTAGGTTTCATCACCCGATGGGGAAGATACAGTGGATTCTCCTTCGACACTACAGCAGTTGTATCTAACGTAGATCCTTCAGCCTGCCCATAATTCCATGGGACTTTTTTCAAGCTGACAATAAGATATTGTGGCCTAGATGGCAAGAGAATTGGCTATGGTGTAGCCACTTTCAAAGGATTGTCAGCACCTTTGAGTTGAATTGCTTGTATTGTGAGTGGTCTGGCAGCCAAATCATCCTCAATAGAACTTCTACGTCGTCCTTCCATTTTTTAGGACATATGTTCCCACTCTCGAGTAACAAAGTGTTGTCATCTGCCATTTGTAGGACATCGCTGTCAATTAAATTCTGAATGAGGTGGCGGAGTGCCTAATATTCTTTTTTTGTCTTTGTGACCGAGAGTGGGAGTGGTAGTCTTGGCATACTCCATTGGAATTGAACTGTCTGGAATGGGGATTGATTGGAGGTAGAAGGGATATAATTCTTCCTTCATTGATCAGCATCTGAAATATCTCCTCCATAGGTTGGACAAGGTATGTAAATTCCCTCTTGTTGGCAAAATCCCGACGGGCTTTGGCACTTGCTCTTTTTGCAACTTTATCCTCCAGTGTTTCGCTTTCTGAAGGTGATGATGGAGTATTCATGACAAAAGAAAGGAGACTAGCATGATCCTGACTAACTAATTGGCATGTAACTTGGTGTTGATGGATCACCAGTTCTACCAATTGGTCTACTTGCTTGCAAAGAGCCTTAATCTTCCATTCCATCATGAATTGGAACTGTGCGTAATCCCATTTGTCAGCACCGTCTTTGCTGGTCTGGGAAGATTCAACAATGTAATTAGAACTTTGTCCACTGCTCTAATTAATCATATTGACCTCTTCTTCTTTATGTTGAGGAAGAGGGTTGTCTTGTATATGAAGTTGGTCGGGTTTAGTCACCACAATCTCCCCATTATCGATTAAGTCCTGGATCTTGTGTTTCAAGTCCCAGCAATCCTGAGTGTCCTGTCCCAGTGCCCCGGCATGATAAGTACACTTCCGTGTAGCATTGTAACCTTTCCCATTTAGGTTGGCTGGTGGAAGAAGATGTGTAATTTTCTTCTGAGTAATCAGAAGATTGAGCACATTCTCGAGCGAATCCCCTAGGGGTGTGAACACTCGATTGCGTCGGACTTCTCCACCCTTTGATAATGTGGGGTTGGAAGACTGTGATGGAAAAAGGGAGTAGTTTCTCCTCTGGATAGGCATGTTCTGACTGCCTTTCTGACCTTGTAGTATCAAAGAAACATCCTCCTCTCTCTTTTTATGGACCCTTCGGGGGTTGTTTCTGTAAGTTCCGGACTGGATGTGCTCAGCAATAGCTTTTAGAGCGGCTAGGTCTTGAATTCTTCCTGACTTCAATCCCATCTCAGTCATCTCTCCATGTTTAATCATTTCAGAAAATGGTTTGCCAATGCCAGCTAAGACTCTCTCATAGAAAGGAGCTTCTTGTATGTCTATGAAAGTCATCACCATTTCTGACTCTGTCATAGAAGGAATAACTTGAGTAGCAAGGCGCCTCCACCCTTGAGTATATTCTCTAAATTACTCATTAAACTGTTTCTTGACCTTAGTAATTTGGTACCGGTCAGGATCTATCTAAGACTGGAAGCTATACTGAGTGAGGAAGGCAGGAGTTAACTCTGCCCAACTATGTATTTTAGAATTGTCTAATCTAGTATACCATGATCAGGCTTCTCCAGTTAGACTCTTTTGAAACAGCTGCATTTTGAGCTTCTCATTCTCGGCATAAGATCCAAGTTCTCCAATGAATACCTTCAAATGTGTGTAAGGATCTCCTAACCCATCATACTTTTAAAAATCAGGAGTCTTGAACTTCTCTGGATAATGAACATCAGGGAATATACAAAGATCAGCATAGGAAACACTCCCGTGTGCTCCAATCCCTTTTATACACCAAATGGTCTCTTCCATTTGAAGGACTTTTTTCCTGATATCACCGGTGTTTAGATCTTCTTTAAGATGGGTCTTTTCAGGAATTTTGTTGGTCGTATCCAACTGAAGTTCCAAAATTGTTTTATCTGAACCTTGTGTTCCTCCCTGTGTAGAGGATTCTGTATGTACGGGTATTTATGAACCCTGAGTAGACTGGTGTAGTTCTTTAAGCAGAACAACCAAATTTGTAATTTGTTTGCTTAATCTGTCAAACTTTTCTCGAGAGACAGGAGCAGGATTAGACTGGTCAGATGAAGACATAATGGGTTGTAGGCTCGTGGCCTTTTTGGACTTTGAACGGGTAACAGGCCCAATTGTTTCCCTATAAAAACTTATGTAGTTTAGTCTTAAGGAATGTATAAAATGTGTACATGCTATCATAATGTGTCCATTTTAGGAATATTATCCTGTAAAACGGGTGTCATTTGATAGCATGTCAAGCCTTAATATGCATGTACATATATTCTTCATATTTTCCATTACATAGAGATTGACATGGAATAAAATTACAAGTAATTGTCTTTACAAGTAATTGAAAATAGAAAGCATGAAGAGACTTTCCTTCGCGATTGGTTTATCAGAGGCTGACCTATCTTAGGTTACTCTCGCGGCTTTTTGGCATGAAGGTTTCCAGATCATCGCAATTTACTTGACGGGAAGTTAGTCCAGTCTTTTAACTAGAGCGAATCTGGGTGGTGCCTTTCCTGAGCCTCGTTGGAATTAGTCTCCCTACGAGTCTAATAATCAAACACCGACAGGATAGCCTCCTGGTGGAGGAACCACACAACATACATTCACATGCAACGTGTCTCACCGTTATGGGAATGATGACATGTCTTGCGGCTACTAATATCATCAGATAGATATATTGCGGGCAAGTAAGTAAAATGAATTGCATACACATTCATCAAAAAAATGTAAATGCAACATCCACACATAAGCATGTAACAGTTTTGAAAAGCTTGTAGTATCGGCTTAAGTCCTCTTACTAGAGTCCCCAGCAGAGTAGCCACCTGTCGACTTCTGGATTTTTATTGTGCCTCTTATGTTCTTGTCTTTTGGTGTTCTCATGTTAGGTGAGATTTGTTTGAAAAAACAAGTTGTAAAAAGGTCTAACATTTATATGTTGATAATTTGACTGTAAGAGTCGCCAGTTGGTTTTTTAAATGGTTGTACCAACACAACCGAGAAAAGGTTTGCACATTGACCCAGTGATGTGACACTGCTAAACTGGTCTATGAAACCGAGATTCATTACGGTCCGGGGACTTGCTTATGTGGAGGGAAGGTGTTAGGCACCCCTTGACATCCGTGTTACCACGGTTACCGCCACTTTTCAATTAAACTGTTATATGAATGTGTGTGTGTGTGGGTCAATGTGCAATTATTTAGAAGTAATGCTATGCCTCGTTCGCACCTATATACACAGGGTTTGAATTTTTATAAAAAGTTTTAAACAAGATATAGCAATGAGGTTTTATAAAAGAGGTTTTTTCAAACCATGTGCTCAATAGTAATTGAGGCTTTTGATACTTTCATTTTATTAAATGTTCAGCTTGATTGCTTTTATTTTCGAGATGCGAAGCATCTTCGAGAAAATAATATATAAAGCAGTGCCGAACTCCTCATGGGCATGAAATCCATCTAAGGAAATTTAAACACCGTGAATAATTTACAAAGTCGCTATAATTGAAAATATCCATCACGGAACCAAATCTAGATTCAGTAGACTGAATCTGTGATCACATGATTCCTAGGCTCACATGATGCCATAATTTATATGAAAGCAGTAAGTAGTTATATATATAAAAGTTATATATATATATATATATATATATATATATATATATATAGGGAATCCATCCATGGGCATGGGGGTTGCCATGGACAACTTTGATATAACAACCCACTTTTAGAATAGTTGATCAACTTATTGGAAGGCTTAGATTGAATGCCATAATTGCCCAGCCGTCACAAGCTTTACCGGCTTTTATTTTAATATATTGCATTACATGGTCGACTGTTGTCATTTTAATTATTTTAACACCAATTTTTAATATTAAAATACTCCAGTAAACATGACTTATCACCGTAGAGTATATTTTTTTTACGCATTTCTCCATTTTATAGGATGACTCAACATATTAAAATAACATTAAAAAATTAAAAAATAGTCCGGTAAAGATGACTTGTTAAATTTGGGTATCTCTCTCTTCTCCTCTCTAATATAAGTAGTGAGTAATGGTATTATAATACTTATGATAGTAATAAAATATTATAATATTTTATAATACTTATGATAGTAATAAAAACCGATAAATTAATATTTTGTAAATTAATCATAAATATTAATACTTATGATATAATACTTATAATTTGATATCATTTTATATATTATATCATAAGTATTAATATCAAATTATAATATTTTGTAATAATATTATAATATTTTGTAATATTATTAATACTTAATATTATAAGTATTAATATTTTGTAATAATGTTATAATATTTTGTAATATTAGTAATAATATATATTTTGTAATTTTAATATTAATACAATATTTTTTGTAATATTAATATTAGTAATACAATATATTTTGTAATATTATAATATATATTGTAATAGTCAAGACATTATAATATTATTATAAAATATTGTATTACTAATATTAATATTACAAAATATTGTATTAATATTAATATTACAAAATATATATTATTATTATAATATTACAAAATATTATAACATTATTCCAAAATATTAATACTTATAATATTAAGTATTAATAATATTACTTGTAATTTTAATATTAATAAAATATTTTGTAATATTAATATTAGTAATACAATATATTTTGTAATATTATACTATATATTGTAATAGTCAAGACATTATAATATTATTATAAAATATTGTATTACTAATATTAATATTACAAAATAGTGTATTAATATTAATATTACAAAATATATATTATTACTAATATTACAAAATATTATAACATTATTCCAAAATATTAATACTTATAATATTAAGTATTAATAATATTACAAAATATTATAATTTGATATTAATACTTATGATATAATATATAAAATGATATCAAATTATAAGTATTATATCATAAGTATTAATATTCATGATTAATTTACAAAATATTAATTTACCAGTTTTATTACTATCATAAGTATTATAATACCAGTACTCACTACTTATATTAGAGAGGGAGAAGAGATTACCCAGCCGGTACAAGCTGTACCGGCTGGACTATTTTTTATTTTTTTAATGTTATTTTAATGTGTTGAGTCATTCTATAAAATGGAGAAATGCATAAAAAAAAAATATACTCTACTTAAGATAAGTCGTGTTTACTGGAGTATTTTAATATTAAAAATCGCTTTTAAAATAATTAAAATGACAATAAATGACCATGCAATGCAATATATTAAAATAAAAATAAAGTTTCAGTGCCGATCGGGCAATTATGGCATTCAATCTAAACCTTCCAATAAAATTCAAAAGTGGGTTGTTATATAAAGTGTCCATGGCAACCGGTTGCCATGGATGGATTCCCATATATATATATATATACAGACATGATTAACCACCACGAAGCACCTCCATGGGGGATCAAAAATGTAAATATATAAAAGCGGTAAATATATATAGAGAGATATGATCAACCACCACGAAGCACCTCCATGGGGGATCAGAAATGTAAATAAAGCAATAAAGAAGATCAACCGCCACGAAGTAAACTCCAGGCGGGATGGAATGTAAATAAAGCAATAAAAACGATCAACCGCCACAAAGTAAACTCCAGGCGGGACGAAATGTAAATAAAGCAGTAAAAGGCCACGAAGTAAACTCCAGGCCTGATAGAAATATATATATATATATATATATATATATATATATATATATATATACGCTGTGATACGCATGAGATATATATCGATCCCGGCTCGGTTTATCATTTCAGCGATTTGTCGCTATATATATGTATAAGCAGTAAATGCACCGGATGTAAAATCCAGGCTCATTGAATAGAGTCCGACAACAGTTATATATATATATATAAGCAATAAACGCTCTGGATGTAAAATCCAGGCTCATCAAACAGAGTTCGACAACAATTCATATATATAAGTATATATACATATAAAAGTAAATAAACTCTCCGGACGTGAGTCCAGGCTCAATCGAGGCATAACTCGATAATGTTAATCCATATATATATATATATATATATACAAAAGGAAATAAAATCCACGGACCGAAGTCCGGGCATACACACACAACACGACTCTCAATGCGAAGAAAGGTGTGTGCAAAGTAGAAGAGAAAGGCTTTAAAGTGTGTAAGAAGGCTTATAGTGGACTGCCAAAGAATACTTCTACAGCTTTAAACATATGAACACTCGGCTCCCGCCGGTAAAAATATGATTCAATATAAGCTCACAAGTGTTTAAAATGAGAAAATACTCAGTTTAGGGTGTGTACAAAGCAAATTGGACAGGGCTTCCTTGCCATTTTCTCTTATAAAATGGCCACCCCAAGCCCTCTATTTATTGAGGGGGGAGCCGCAGGTACATCTACGATAACTGCAAATGTACCTGCAGCTGCCCGGGGTGCCTCGGGCTCGGTGGGTCCTGCCGTCTCGAAGTACGTACATGCGTGCAACATGTTGTCCGCTTGAACTTGCAGCACTTCAATTCGAGCCTCCGATTGAGGTGTATAAGATCTTCTACGGAGTGCTGTTGTTGAGAGATACACCATGACATGGGATTAGAGGTTGTCAGAAGTCAGGAAGATGGGACCATGCCCTTGGTCTTCAAGCTTCAAATTTTATCCGGTGTGCTGCCTTGCGTAGTAGTCACTCGGGATTGGAACTCCTTGGTTCTTATGGAACATTGCTGTGTGAATGTATGTTGAACTATGTTGAGACGGCGCAATGTGGGAACGAGGTGGTAAAATGGCAATTTTGCCCCTCACCGGGGTTATCTCGGGTTTGGGCTGATAAAGTAGTCACTGCTCAGGGTTATCTCGAGATTGAGGCTGCTTTAGAAATCTTGGATGTCCTCGGGGTTATCTACGAGGTGTATTCACCACCGGGGTTATCTCTGGGTTTGAAGCTGAGTACCTTGGTTTGGTTTTCGAGGTTGAAGCTGACTACATAGGTTGAAACGAGCATCTCTGGGGTTATCTCTGGAACTACAAATGCATTCCTCGGGATTATCTCTGAGGTTGACATTTTCTTTCTCGGTGTTATTTCCAAGACTGAGACTGAGTATCTCGGGGTTATCTCTGAGATGAAACGGCCTTCTCCGGTGTGATTTTCGATATTGAGCTGCATGTCTCTAGGTTATCTCTGAGGTTGAAAATGACACTCCGGCGTTATTTAAAGGATTGAATGTTTGTCCTCCGTGGTTATCTCCGAAAGCGATTACGCCTCCTGCAATGTTAATGTAATGTGTATGCAAAAAATTTTGAGTGTCTACACTCCTAATCCTAAGAAGAACCAGGGATGTTTTGTTTGTGGGTCGATGGACCACATGGCAAGAAATTACGCAAAGAAGGGGTCAGAGAGTAGCAAAGGTACTAATGGTGGTAAGTTAGCCATTACTGGACCAACACCATCGTTGGGTAGACCCATGGCCCGTACTTTTAATATGATTGTCCAAGATGCGGTTGCATCGACGGACGGATGTAAATGTGAGTATCATTCCGGTCGATGAAATAAATGCTTATGTGTTATTTGACTCGGGTGCTACTTGTTCTTTTATAGCATGTGAATTTGCTAAGCGATTAAGTTTACTCCCAGAAAAATTAGAGATACCTTTAGACGTTAAGGTAGCAAATGAAGAGATAATTCCCATTGAACATATTCATAGGAATTGTTGCGTAGATATTAGAGGTAACAAATTATCGATAGATTTAGTACCGATAAGGTTGAGAGAATTCGATGTAATTCTCGGTATGGATTGGTTGATTAACCATAAGGCTATAATAGATTTTCAAAGGAAAAGTGTGAACCTTTGGCTTTCTAAGAAAACCAAGGTAGTTTTCTGTGGTAGTAAATCACCGAGACATTCTTGTTGTCTAACCATGACACAAGCTAGGAAAATGTTGAGGAAGGGGTGTATAGGTTACCTGTGCCATGTTGTGGATACCCAAAGAGTGGGAGCATCATTGGAACAAATACGTATAGTTCAAGAGTTCGCAGATGTATTTCCGGAGGAATTACCATGTCTTCCACTGGATAGGGAGATTGAGTTTGTGATTGATCTGTTACCGAGTACGACACCAGTTTTTAGGGCACCATATAGGATGGCACCGGTAGAAATGAAGGAGTTAATGGTTTAATTACAAGAACTATTAGATAGGAAGTACATTCAACCGAGTGTATCTCCGTGGGGAGCACCGGTATTGTTTGTAAAGAAGAAGGATGGGTCGTTACGACTTTATATCGACTATCGAGAGTTGAACAAGATAACGATTAAGAATAAATACCCATTGCCCAGGATCGATGATCTATTTGATTAGTTGAAAGGGGCAAAGTATTTTTCTAAGATAGATTTGCGTACGGGGTACCATCAGTTGAAAGTAAGGAAGGAGGATGTGCCTAAGATGACGTTCAGAACTCATTATGGTCATTACGAGTTTTTGGTTATGCCGCATTCATGGATATGATGAACAGAGTGTTCAAACAGTATTTGGACAAGTTTGTCATAGTGTTCATTGATGATATTCTAGTCTATTCTAAGAAGCCAGAAGATTATGGTGAACATTTAAGGATAATGTTGGAAACACTACGGAAGGAGAAGTTGTATGTGAAATTCACTAAGTGTGAATTTTGGCTTGAAAGAGTGCAGTTTTTAGGACATGTTATTGATAAAGATGGCATTTCCATGGATCCAACAAAGGTGGAAGCAGTTAATAATTGGGAACAATAGAAAACGCCAGCTGAGGTTCGGAGTTTTATGGGGTTAGCGGGATACTATAGAAGGTTCATTCAGGACTTTTCTAAAATAGCTACTCCATTGACGAATTTGACGAGGAAGTCAGTAAAGTATGTGTTGACTGAGAACTGTGAGAATAGTTTTCAGGAACTAAAAAGGAGGTTAAGTGAGGCACCTGTATTATCTTTACCAGATGATACGGGAAATTTCATAGTTTATATAGCGATTCTTCGCATAAAGGACTGGGTTGTGTGCTCATGCAGCATGGCAAGGTCATTGCGTATGCTTTATGCCAGTTAAAGGATTATGGGAAGGTCTATCCTACTCATGACCTAGAATTGGCAGCTGTAGTTTTTGCCTTAAAAATATGGAGATATTATTTATATGGGGAGAAGTGTGAGATATACACGGACCATAAAAGTCTGAAATATATCTTTACACAGAAGGAGTTGAATATGAGGCAGAGAAGGTGGTTAGAGTTGATAAAAGATTACGACTGTGATATCTTATATCATCCAAGAATGGAAAATGTAGTAGCCGATGCGCTAAGTAGGAAGGGTAGACAAAAGCTATCAATGTTAACGACTCAGAATAAGTTAGTAACGGAGATGGCAAGAATGGAGCTAGAAGTTAAATTACCGAATGAAGCGGTAGAAATGTTATTCGCAATGGAAACCCAACAAACCATAGTGGAACAGGTTAAAGATGTACAATTAGGTAGCAAAGAATGCGAACGAGTGAAGAAGAGGATGGAAGATGAAGAGAAGACTAAGTATAACCTCTACAAGGAGAGATTACTTCGTTTTGAAGGAATAATTTGGGTTCCAGATAATTCTGAGTTAAAAGAAGAAATAATGAGTGAGTCCCATAGTTTGAGGTACTCGATACATCCAGGTAGTACTAAGATGTATCAAGACCTTCGATAGAACTTTTGGTGGCCAAACATGAAGCGAGAGATAGCAGAATATGTTAGTAAGTGTTTAACTTGTCAAAAAGTTAAGGCTAAACACCAACGACTGAGTGGGTTATTGCAATCCCTAGAGATTCCAGAGTGAAAATGGGAGCATATCACAATGGACTTTGTGGTGGGACTTCTAACGACAAAGAAAGGATACGACGCTATTTTGGTAATAGTGGATTGGTTCACGAAATTGGCTCACTTTTTACCAATAGGAGTTAGGTATAACCTTGAATAATTAGCTAAACTGTATGTCAAGAAAATTATTTTAAGACATGGAGTACCTGTTTCGATTGTGTCAGATCGTGATCCACGATTCATATCGAATTTTTGGAGGAGTTTGCAAGAGCAAATGGGAACGCAGCTGAAGTTGAGTACATCGTATCATCCTCAGACGGATGGACAAAGTGAGCAAACAATTCAAACGCTAGAAGATATGTTAAGATCTTACGTTATAGATTTTAAGGGGAGTTCAGACGAACATCTACCTTTGGTGGAATTCACATACAATAATAGTTTACACGCTAGTATAGGCATACCGCCTTATGAAGCATTATATGGGATGAAGTGTAGAACGCCACTGTGCTGGGATGAAGTAGGTGAACGTCGGATGTTGGGACCTGTGATGGTACAATAGACGACATACATAGTAAAGCTAATACGTACTCGCTTGGTAGCAGCTCAAGATAGACAAAAGAAGTTTGCAAATCCTCACCGTGAGAAGAGGGAATTTGAAGTAGGTTCGTATGTCTTTCTGAAAGTATAGCCTTGGAAAGGGAAGATACATTTTGGAAAAAAAGGGAAGTTAAGTCCAAGGTTTATAGGACCTTTTAAAATTTTAAGAAGGGTAGAAGAGGTAGCTTATGAAGTAGCTTTATCTCCAGAGATGGAACGTATACACAATGTGTTTCATGTGTCAGTGTTGCGTCCCTATAAACCGGACTACAAACACGTAATAGAGTACGAATCTATTCAAATAGAAAAAGACTTAACGTATGAAGAACTTCCAGTTCAAATTGTTGATATGAAGGAACAAGTATTGAGAAATAAGATAATACCTTCGATTAAGGTGATTTGGAGGAACCACAATGCCGAAGAAGCAACATGGGAACTAGAGAGTAAAATAAAGGAAAATTTTCGTCATTTGTTTATGTAATTATAGCAATATTCTGGGGATAGAATCCTTATAAGGGGGGAGAATGTAACGCCCGAAAAAATCGAATTTTTAAATGAATTAAATTTTTATTTGATTATGTGGATTAAATGAATTTAATTGATTATTTATGTGAGTAAGCTGTATGAAGGTCGTTCTATGACCTATGTGCTAGAATTAATTATTTTGAATTTCCAAGACAAAAATAAAAGTTTTTTGAGAAATGTTCGTAAAAACACTATTCATCCATTTCTGCTCGGGAATTAAGTTTGAAATTCTGAGAAACGCATAATGATAGAATTCTAAGACGAGATGGAATATCCAATAATATTTTAGTTATGACAAACGAAGTTTTTGCTTGCGGACTTAAAACCTAAGGGTTAGGGAAAGTGATTTTCGAGAAGGAAATGAATGTATATAATGATTAGGGTTATTATATGTATGATATATGAGTATGATACTAGTTAGTATACGAGTATGGCATGAAGATTATTATAACGTATAATACGAATATCATACGAATACTATACAAAGAGAATACTTGAGTTATAAGCGTAGAATACGATTAGTTCTTATTGGACTTTGAGTTTATGGACTTTGTAGAATCCAATTGGACTTGGATTATATCAAGCCCAATGTTTTATGAAATAAAGCCCAAGATTGAGTATTGTCAAGGCCCAATGTTAGGTTAAATCAAGCCCGATCCAAGAAACTGAACCGCGGATCAAACCGATGAGTCACCAGATGGGTAAAACCCATGGGGGACCCATAAGGCCATGTGGGTTGGCTACTTGGTGTCCAAGTAAAGCAAATTTACTTGGTTACAAAGTAATAAATAGTAAGGAGGTTAGCAAATTGACCAAAATACCCTCTATTAGATTTTCTATATAAAGAAGCTTAGCTTGGTCATTTATTTGTTTACAAACATTGACCAACATATTTAAGAGAGAGAAAAGAGCTAGAAACAAGTAATCAAGTGAGCTTGAAGCAAATCATACGAGTTTTAAGCAAGAACGCGAAGAACGTAAAGGTAATAATTTATAAAACCTTAGTTTTCGATTCGTTTAAATTTATTTTTCCTAAGAATGTCTCTTCCGGAGTAATAAGGATGGTTAATAGGGAATTAACTATTTATACGCCATGTATAAGTAGGAATCGTAAGCGTTTAAGTAAGTTTAACCGACGAGAAATCATTAAGTTTTGAATTTGTTGTTGATGGACAAATTGAAAACCATCAATCATAGGGTATGTAAATATTGCTTGGTTAGGATATAGACAATGAATCAATGGATTGGTTCCATTTGATTTGGCGTATAAAACAGTAGTAATAAAGTTATGGCGAATTTTACGAAATTAGACGTTAAACGTTGAAATCGTATAATTCTGGATTAGTAGTCAAAACTTGCCGTTTAGTTTGGAAACCCTAGTTTTCAATGGAATAGCGTAGTATAATGTATTCAAGAGTCGTGGACTCAAGAACGGTCTAATTCTGACTTATAATGAAGAAAATAAGCTATGAACGCTCACGAGCATTTAACGAACGCTTATTAGGACGTTAATAGTGAATTCATCATTAATGGATTTAAAAACTACTTTTGTCTAGATGAAATCGTAGTACATGGAACGTGTAAGAAAATGGATTTTGAACGAGCCAAATATGACTTTAAATGACTAAGTTATGAGATCGGGAAGAATCGTGTTGAAAGTTTGAAAAAAAATTCAAAGGCTCAGGGTGGGAGCTGCAGCGCCACCCCAAGCTTTAATCTTCACACCGTAGCGCCAGATGAGGGAAACTTAGCTACTGGAGAGTGGCGACGCAGAACCATTTATTTACAAGAAGTCTCATGTGCATGTACACTTGAGACGTAAGACTTAATTATTGTTAGTTGGTGACTGTATGGCTGATAGGAGTCTTAAAGGTGGCTACAAGCAATGAAAGACCGATAAGGGAGATTTATTGACCAAGTTGTTTTTCAAACCCAGTTATTGTAAGGCAATTATGGGACGTATATACATAATATATATGATAAGATTAATCTTAAATCACTTGCGTAGTGATGACTTTAGGAACTTGAACATTGTTTAATAGAGATTAAACGAAGAAAGAAAGGTATGGATAAGTGAGTCGTATGCAATTACTTTTAGTAGTTAACCGAGGGTCATTGAATAGTAAGTAAGGAACATGAGAACATTAACAAGCCATAAATAAGAATAGTAAGTCGAATTGACATTTATTAATGAAATAAATTCAATTAAGACATAGAAGAGAAAAAAGTTGGTTAAAATAATGTGATTAGATTGTTTGGTAGATAATTACAGTGTGCTATGTGAATATATCATGTAGATACTATAAAGATCAAGAGCTGTTGAATATTTTTATTTGAAAATGCTTGAAGGCAAGTTTTCTTAACGCTTTTCTAACCTTTGTGTTAGCCAAGTTTCTGTGATTCATGTTATGAGATACATGAATTGTTTTACGAAAGAGTCGATGCCAGTTTTAACGCGGCTAGACTAATCTTAAGAGTTAGATTGATTTGTTTACAAGTCTTTCAATATAGAACTGTTAACGCTATCATATGCCAAGTATTTGGTACGGATTCAAGGTAAGCATAAGTATGAGCAAACAAATGTATTTTACATCGATTATTCGATGGGCACGTGAGGTTGCCAAAACTTAAACATAAACACGTTTAACGGATGAATATTGATCAACATAGAGTACTATAGGCTGATCACCTAGAAGTGCTCGTAAGATATATCGGACTTACAGACTTAGTGTCGGGTTGTCCTTTTTCATGAATGAAAACGAAAAGAGATTGTTCATTGTCTTTTGACAAATTTAGAATTCCTAAGTTATTATATATACTCTGGAATTGTGTTATGAAATGAAAAGTGTTATTTAATGTTTCATAGTACTTCGTAACTACTTGTTCAGTTATTGAAGATAATCATATAATTCTTGACGTGGTATTTATATTATCTTTTGCTAGACTTGTTGAGCTAGTTATGCTCACTTCTTGCTTGAATTATATGATTGCAGCTAAGGCCGAAAGAACTGAGGATCCCAGTAGGGATAAAGGCAAAGCTAAGATGGATAAGTAGATTATCCTGTAATAGATTAGTATGTTTGTAAGAATCATAATATGATAAATAAAGAATGTATCAGTTTTAGAACCTGGGAAAGGATTGATTATTATTGTAATAAGAATGTAGTAATTATGTTCATTTTGATGTTGTTTTAATGGAATGAATGTATAGTGATAAGTACTGTGTAGCACCATATATGTGGGTTAAAAGTACCTTGATTTGGGGGCGTCACATAAACAGTGAGCGGCATCTAGTAATGCATCACTGCTACCCAAGTAATAATAAGATCGATGATTCGATGCAACCTTTTTCGTCACTAATGTTTCAATGTAATTTAATCCTTTTAACCTTGACATCCTAGATTAAACTCGAGTCATAGAACGTGTCATACTCTTCATAATTTAATCTGAGTTTTCTTGATTAATGAGTAGACTATATGAAACAAATCATTATGAGCATGGCCATGCATTTCATAGTCCTACTCAATCAAGAGGCTTATGGATATCACCCCTAATATATAGGAGGGTTAAATTCCATCTAGATCACTCATATTCCTCACACGATTCATGATGTACCCAATAATCACCTTTATTGTCAACCCTATTAAAGGTGACCTTTGATGATATCAAAGTACATAAATTTTCGTGTAGTAATATAGTGATTTCAGGTCGGAGGATCATTACATCATTGTCACTATGAGAATCACTAATGACACTTTGCATAATGCTCCACGTAGAATTCTCATGGTGGGTCTGTCCAGTACATCGTTCTCTAACATGTACCTATCCATTGACTCAATATCTCATATATTTATGACCAATGAGATTTGGTTATCAGTCAATTCAAATACTAGTCTCAATATATCATTGTTGTTCCATCAACAATGATACTCGACTAGGGACATTTAAGAGCAATGATACTAATTGTAATTATATAATCTCATGTTCAAGTCACATACTTGAAACTATATAATTTGTATCACTATTCTAAGAAATTTTATTATGTTAACATTTATATAACGCAGTAAATAAAACCATAATAAAATTATTCATTTATTCAATCAAATATAATATCAAAATGTTAAGTAATTATATCAAATAATTGGCCTCTAGGTCATAAACTCTAACAGTTGTTCCCGTGCCTTTTCGATAATTCCATGGTACTCTTTTCAAACTGATAAGTGGATATTGGGGTAAAAATGGCAACATCAGTGGTCCTGGTGCAGATATCTTGATGGGATTTTTCCCTCTTTAATTACCACAAGTACTATAGATGTATTACTTTCAGAGGATATTGTAAATACTCAAAATTTTGTATTCCTATTACTAACCATGTAGGAGGGTAGAATTGTCTTTTATCTTCTAGAGAAAACCCTGGAAGTCAAAATCATTAAATCAAACCCCGGTGAAAACCCTGGGAAATCAAATCCAAACCCTGGAGACAACCCTTGGAGATCAAGTTTAAGCCCCAGAGACAACCCCGGGAGACCAAGTCAAGCCTCGAAGACAATCCCGGGAGATCAAGTTCAAACCCCGAAGACAACCTCGAGAAATTAAACCAACCCTGAATACAACACTGGGAGGTCAAATTCAAGATCAAACCATCCTCAGAGATAACCCTGTGGACTGTCAGAAGTCAACAACAGTCTAATCTCAGAGATAAGCCTGAGAAAAGACGGCTACAACTGCATCAAGCCCAAAACTAACCCAGGAGGGGCAAAATAGTAATTTTTCCAACTCAACATCAATTCAACCCAAATCACTACAAAAGAAGTCATTCCGAACCATAACATCAATCCTGAGTGAAAACAGCACAAGATAACTCAAATGATAAACTGCGAAGACTTGAAGAACTGGTAATGGACTTATCTTCCCGTATTCAGAAAATGTCAAATCTTATGTCATTGTGTAGCTCTCATTAAGGGCTTTTTGAAATGGTATGGCACGCCTCCATCGGATTCCTGGATTGAAAGTTATAAAGGTTCAAGCGGGTAACGCGTTTACCCGAGTGCACGTTCTTTGAGACAATGGGACCCACGAGGTTCGGGTAACCGCAGGTAGATTCACGACTGCCGCGGGTAGACTCATGGTTGTAGCGGGTAGACCCTCGGCTCAGCCAAAATAAAAAGAATGAAAAGAGAGAAAACTCTATCCATTTCAGCTCTTAACCTCTTTTATAGTGTTCCAAACTTTATTATTCTTCTTTCTAAACAATTGTATACATATATTCTATGACATATCAAAATTTAACCAATGGAAACCGAGTTTTCAAGCTCCAAAAGCGATCTGAAGCCTTCTTTGCAGCACACTATAAGATTTTTTCAGATTTGAAGCTTTCTACTGCTTTAATATATATATATATGATCATATATATATATATATATATATATATATATATATATATAAACTGTTTATTACATTTAAATATCTTTTTTAACTGCTCATTCAATGTAAATCCATAATATGTAAATCTATGGACTAGATTTATCAAAATCTAGTCATATTTAACTTTTAATAAGTTCAAAAGTTGTAAAACTAGAACCATTGAGCTAAAATGGCTAAGATTTATTTAAATATAGTTTTCTTTCTAGTTTTTGTAAATATTAAGCAATCATGTGAGCCTAGGAGCCATGGGATCTAAGATCCAGCTGACGGATCTAGATCTAGTTCCCATGATGGACCTTTTCAGCTGTACAGCCAGCTTATAAATCCTATTTATGGTGTTTGGACATCCTTAGATGGTTTTCATGACCACAAGGAGGCCGACACTTATATGCATATTATTTTGTTGAAGATGCTTCGTATCTCGAGAATAAAATCAAATCAAGCTAAATACGGAATAAAATGGAAGTATCAAATGCCTCAATTACTATGTGAGCATAAGGGTTTGAAAACCTATTTTTAAAACATCATCTTTTCACATATTGCTTAAAATTGAACTTTTATACAAATCAAACCCTTTATATATAGGTGCAAACGAGGCATAGCACTACTTCCAAATAAAAACACTTAGGCCCAATTAACACACACACACACACACACACACACACTTCAGATAAATCAAGGAATTGAAAAGACATGGTAATAGTATTTTCAGGGAAGTCGGAGGGTGCCAAACACCTTCCCCCCCCTCGCTTAATCAAGCCCCCAAACTTTATGAATCTCGATTTCTAAGGCCTGTTAAATAGAGTCCAACAATTAGGCCTTTGTGTAAACCTTTTCAAAATAGGTTGAGTTGGTACAACTATTTCAAAACTACCAACTGATGACTCTAGATTTTCAAATCATCGACATTTTATGTCAAACTTTTTTAAAAATTGCTCTTTCAAACAAAACCCAACACATAGAGAACACAAAGAACAGAGGAAAAGTTTTCCCGACGTCAAAAGATATGACCGCTACAACATTCCTCCAATTTTATGTTTTGGGAGAAAATATTTCCTCTTCACGAGGCTGGGTATCATTATCGATTACCATCTGCAAGTCACCTTCATCAATTAGATTCTGGATCGGGTGTCGAAGTGCCCAACACCTTTTTGTATCATGGCCAAGAGTGTTGGAATGGTATTAACATATTTTTGTAGCATTGAACCTCTTGGATTGGGGGTCCACTGGAGGTATAAGTTCTGTAATCTTACCTTCATTGACTAACATTTGCAAAATTTCCTCCAAAGGTTGATTCAGAGGAGTAAAATTTCTCTTAGTTACAAACTCTCTACGATCCCGGAATCTTTCCTCCTTATCAACTAGATCATCCTAAGATTCGTGTTCTTGGAATCGATAAAGATCCTTCTTTGTCGTTGGTAGGACGGTAGGTGTAGAAGAGTCTGTTTGCTTCTGACTGATCTGGCTTATCAATTGTCTGGTTATTTGATGTTGATATACTTGTAATTCTGCCAATTGACCAATCTGCTCCTTAATAGACTTCATTTCTTGCTTTATCGAATATAAACTTTCTGAACATCCCCACTTAGCAGAGTTATCCTTATTTGCTTGAGAAGAGTCTCCTACATATTTGAGATACTTGGAACCTTCTCCCATCCTCATATTGATCATATTCACTCCTTCTTCTCTATGTTGAGGCAAAGGGTTGTCTTGAACGTGTGGCTGCTCTGGTGTTGTTACCATAATTTCACCACCATCTATCATATCTTGAATTTTATGCTTCAGAGACCAACATTCTTAGGTATCATACCCTGGAGCCCCAGAATGGTAAGGACAATTTTTGCTTAGGTCAAAATTCTTCACACTTGGATTGGCTTGTGGAAGGAGCTGAATAATTTTCTTCTGTGTGGTTAGAAGCTTCAAGATATTTTTAAGTGAGTCCCCTAAGGGTGTAAATCTTCTTCTACGCCTGACTTCTCCAACTTTATGGGATGATGGATTTGCAGGATTTACAGGTGTTTGGAATGGGGAATAGTTGTTCTGTCTTTGTATGGGTGGGTTCTAACTTCCTCACTGAGTTTGACCTTGGAGTATTATGTATACATCTTCCTCATTTTTCTTGTGAACTCTCCGAGGATTATTTCCATAGTTTTTAGTTTGAATGTGCTCTGCTACTGCTTCCAGAGCTATGAGGTCTTTAATCTTTCTCGACTTCAAGCCTATCTCAGCCATCTCTCTATGTTTAATCATCTTTGAGAATGGCTTTCCTATCCTAGCTAAGACTCTCTCATAATATGGAGCTTCTTGTATATCAATAAATATCATGACCATTTCATTTTCTATCATGGGAGGAATGACTTGTGCTGCCATTCATCTCCATCTTTGTGCATATTCTCAAAAAGACTCGGCATTCTGCTTTTTAACTTTTGTCACTTGATATCTACCTGGCGCCATTTGTGCCTGAAAACTATATTGATTTAGGAAGGCATGTACTAACTCTTCCCAACTATGGATCTTGGCATTGTCAAGTCTGGCGTACCATGCTCTGGCTTCTCTAGTAAGGCTTTTTTAAAACAACTGCATTCTTAGCTTTTCATCCTCTGCATAGGATCCAAGCTCTCCAATGTATACTTTTAAGTGGGTATAAGGATCTCCCAATCTGTTGTATTTTTCAAACTCTGGGACTTGGAATTTATCAGGTTAACGAGCCCTTGTAAAGATACATAGATCTGAATAATTGACACTCCCATATGCTTTAAGCCCTTTGATTGACCGGATGATTTCTTCCATTTGTTGGACTTTCTTTTTAATGTCCCCAGTTTCTTTGTCATCTTTAAGATTGATGATTTCAGGGGTTTTGTTGGTTTTTTCATGGGACTGAGGTTCAAATATCTGTGCTTTTATCTTTCAGTCAGTATTTTAACTACCTCCTTGTGAAGAGGACTCTAATTGAGTGGGTATCTGTTGACCCTAAGCATTTTTACTCTATTCCTTCAGGAAAATAGCCAACTCGGCTATTTGATTTTTGAGACCCTCAAACTCCTCTCGAGATACCGGGGCATATCAGAATGGGGCACCTATAGCCATTTCTGAAGATAGGCTTTGTGCCTTTTTAAACTTCGACCTAGTAATGGGACCAATATTTCCCTAGAAACAAAAGTTATGTAGTTTAGTCCTGATAAAACTGAGAAGGATATGCATGCTATGCAATGTCTAAGTTTTAAGGTTTTGTAATATTTTCCTGCAAAGCAAATGTCAGTTATTTTGATGACAATATAATATCACACGGTTTGATATTTGACATTGAATTTAATTTAACATATAGAATTGACATTTGACATGAATTGAAAGGAAAGGCATGAAGAGACTTCACTTCGTGTTTGGTTTATCAGAGGCTGACCTATTTTAGGTTACTCTCACGGGCTTTTCGGTATGAAGGTTCCTAGATCATCGCAATTTACTAGATGGGAAGTTAATTCGATCGTTCAATTGGAGTGGATCTGAGTGGCACCTTTCTTGAGCCTCACGGGATTAGTCTCCTCTTGAGTCTAGTAATCAACCATCGACTAGATTTCCTCCTAATGAAGGGACCACACAACATACATTCGTCGTGTTTCACCGTTTATGCATAATAACATTGTGCGAAGCACTAATATAAATTGCTGTAAATAAAGCATTCATTCACATCCATTCAATATAAAGACAACATTAACACATATGCAGATAAAAGGGAATTGAAAAGATTGAAATGCGGCATAAGTTCTCTACCCTTTATATGTTCTATGTTTGATTTGATCTTGCTTAAAGGATGAGATTTTGGAAAGACCGATATACAATGTCGATGATTTGAAAAGTTTGATTTTAATGACTGGGCCAAATTAAACAGAGCCACTAATTGATATAAGTTTAAATGGATGTATAAACTTATCCGAGTTTTGAAAGATTTGTGAAATATGGTCAAATATGTGTCTCTATTTAATTGGTCTGGAACTTGAGATTCACGGAGTTTGGGGGCTTACTTAAGCGAGGGGAAGGTGTTAGACACCCCCCGACTTCCGTGAAACACGGTTACCACTAATTTTTCATTCCCTATGTATTGTGAAGTGTGTGTGTGTGATGTAAATAAATGTGCTTAAGGGCTTTGAAAGTAGTGTTATGCCTTCTTTGCACCTATATACAAAGGGTTTGATTTATTGAAAAGTTCATTTTTAACAAGCATATGAAAGTGAAGTTTTGAAAAGTTATTTTCAAACCCTTTCGCTCGCATAGGAGTTAAGGCCTTTGATACTTTCATTTTATTCCATATTCTATTGATTGGATTGACAAGTATATATATATATATATATATATATATATATATATATATATATATATATATATATATATATATATATATATATATAAGTGTCAGAATTTATTATGGGCATGAAAACCATCAAGTAAGCCAAGACACCACACGTACATGATTTTCACTGTTTTAGAACCTTAAATATGGATAACCCTTTTAAGGCCCTACAGTTACATATACACTGGATTGCAAGTTGACTGTAAAACTTAAACAAGTCCATCATGGAAACTAGATCTATATCTGTGATTCAATCATCGACCTTGGGTTCCTAGGTTCACTTGATATCATTTAACAGCTTGCACAAGGAATATATTGAAATAGAATGCTTGTTTACTTCTAGACGTCGCAAAACAAAGGATTCATCAGTTAAATCCTTGCATGCACGTAGTCGAAGCTTCCAACATCCTCTAGATACAGATCTAGGGCCGCGTGGTTGCTGAATATTTACAAAATTAGAAAGAAAACTAGATTTATACAGATCTAATCCATTCTAGCTTTCAGGTTCAAGTTTTATAACTTTTGAACCGATTAAAAGCTAGATCTGGCTAGATCTAGTAGAGATCTAGTTAATAAAATGCAAATATTGACTATTTACATGAAAATAAATGGTTAAAAACCTAGATCTATGCTATATAGAGATATATATATATATATATATATATGTATATATATATATATACAAAACGGATCAGGTAAGGGATCTCGCATTTTATTAAAATGCGGGAATTTTTTTTGTGCCTTTTTTTGGCTTTTTTTTAAAACAACTAAAAAAAAGTTTAATTTTTTATGGAATCGAATTTTTCCATAATACGAGTGTTTTGGGTGTGATTTGGATACATATAATAAAAGCAAAGTCACATGCACTGCTTTTGTTATATGTATCCAAATCACACCCAAAACATCAGATTATGGAAAATTTCTGGGCCCATAAATATTAAACTTTTTTTTTAGTTGTTTTAAAAAAAAAGCAAAAAAAGAAAGAGTCTGCATTTTAGTACCGTAAGGGAGTCCTTACCTGATCCAGACTCTCTCTCTCTCTCTCTCTCTCTCTATATATATATATATATATATATATATAGCGTAAAGCAAGAAAAAGAAGCAGATCTGAAGAGATCTTACAATATTGCACGAGAATGACTATCGAACGGTTTTGGCGCTCTAGAACTCAGTTTCTACTGGTAAAAATTTGATATGTTGCTATATATATATATAAGAGTGTTTATATAAGAGATTAACAAATATTGAACGGAAGAAAAGCTGCCTTTCTCTCTCAAATGGCCGAATTTATCTCTCCTGGACCCTTTCTCTCTCCCTCTAAAAAACTTTTTATGGTTGATGGGGGCTGATATATATAGCCCGATCAACCGCAGGTGTACCTACAGCTGAGACTAGTGGGCCCTACTATCTTGAAGTACGTGCACCTTGATCGATGCATAGTTTGCTTGAAACCTTCATAACTTGCAATCTGGGAATCCTATAGAGATATGCCATAACATTCCAAAAATCTCTTTCCGAGAGCTACGCAATGACATGGGGCTTGTCTTTTTCAAAATTTGAGAAGATTGGTCCATGACCAGAATAACATCTTCAGGTCTTCGCAGGCAGTCCGTTGAGCTATTTTTTGAGTAGTTTGCACTCGAGATTGTTGTGATGGTTCTGTATGTCTATGTTTTCAGTTGGAAGTTTATGGTTTGATGTTGTGTTGTCAACATTCCACTTTTGCCTTCCCGGGGTTGCGGCTAGGGTTAAAATGGCTTTCGGCTGTCTTCCTTCAGGGTTGTCTCCTAGGTTTGACCTTTGTTGACTCTATCTGTCCTCAAGGTTACCTCTAAGTTTGATTTGATGTTTCACAGGCCTGTCTCCAGGGTTTGATCGTGTTTGTGATTTTCTAGGGTTATCTCCAGGATGTAAAAGATAGGTTTGACCTCCTACATGGTTAGTTACAGGAATGCAAAATTTTGAGTGTCTACAAGTGGGAAAGGCTTGAGTTTAGCATTATAACACCATATTTGAGTTAAATCTATCACTTATATAGTAGATCTCATACATCTAGAGTAGTAATATCATAGATTTGAGTCCTAGGAGGCTTGTATTTTAATCCCCTAAGGTAAAAAAATTGAATCTTTGATCGTTTCATTTGCAAATATTATTAGAACTACTAGATCAATTTTAATATAGTATTTATCTATAGTTAAACTTGTTGTTTTGTACATATATTGTGTGTTATTTGGTAGATATATCTATTTTATCGATTATTTTGTATATATATAGTTATAAATCAAGTCTTTTGCTAGATCTAGACGGATCTAGTCCTTAACTAGTCTTGGAGCTTCAAAGATCGAACCTCTATGCTAGATTGACTCAGATCTAGGTTAAATCTAGTCGTTTTTCAATGTTTTTGAATGATTTCGGTCACCCTGTAGAGACCTAGATCTATATCTAGTTGTGATGGGGTCCTTATTGTTTGCGCTAGGGATTCCGATAAACGAATCACCTGATAGCGGGTTTAGGATACATTATATCTATACGTTCAAGCATGTTAATGTGAGCCTAGGAATCCGAGGGTTGAGATCCACTAATCGAATCTCGACTAGATTCCCACGATGGACTTTTTGTTTAAACATGTAATATTAAGCTGCGGAAATCATTATATATGTAATATTGAACCTTAAAACGACTTCGAGGGACTTGTCCCGAGAGATCGGATTTAAGGCCTTGTGATAGTGAAAAATTGTGATTGTGGGTGCTCAGGTCTATCGAGATGGCTTTCATTCCCGGGGATGGCCTGACCCTTTTTGATGATGCCTTTCATGCATTATCACTCAAAATGATTTCCAAACAAAACAACAGAGTTTCTAAAAAATAAAGCACTTTGGGGATAAACAAATTTAAGGTTAATAATCGGAAGTAACAACGTACCTCGATTCGTATTTGACTAAGGATTTGAAAATCTTATTTTTCAAAACATCATTTCAATATTCTTTGTCTAAAAATGAATTTTTCTTTAAATCAAATCCTTAGTGCATAAGTTCAAAGAGGTTCAACACTACTTTCAAAACAACACCGCTCATAGGTTAAAACAAGGCTCAGAACAACTCCTAAAATCAAGGCACTTAGCACAAGTCAAATAATATCAAAAGCTTTCTCAAAATCACACACACACATATACACACTTTATGCTTAGGAAATCAACAAGATGCGGTAACCATATTTTTACTGAAGTCAGGGGGTGCCTAACACCTTCCCCTCGTTTAAGCAAGCCCCCGAACTCTATGAATCTCGGGTTCTAGACCAATTTTACGGAGTCACATATTAGGCCATATTGCGAACACCTTCAAAATTCAGATGAGTTGGTACATCCATTGGAACCTATATTAACTAGTGACTTTGTATAATTTAACCCATTCATTAAAATCAATATTTTCAAGTCGTCAAAATTTATGTTGGTCCTTTTTCCTAAAAAAGTTCATGCTTTACATAAGCATCAAAACAAAAGTCTTTAAAAGGGTAGAAATAAAAACATAAAAATATAAATAAGAAAAAAATGTTTTCCCCAGGCGTCGACAGGTGGTGACTCTGCTGGGGATATCGAGGGTGTAAGCCGCGTTCAATCTTGTTGATTTTCCATCTTTATTTGAATATCATATGAATGATCTATGTGTTAGGTTTATAATATTCATGAACGCAATCAAATTGCACAAAATAAGCAGAAGCATGGAAAATAGAGTTTTAAAATTTTACAAACCATATACCCGGATCATCCTTTATGCACAATTATTAATTAAACAAAAATATGAAGAACAAGAATCATACCCTTGAAGATTCGAGCTTCCTCAGGTACAAGTTCACCTTCAATCTTTTCGCGTTTAACTTGAATCCACCGGGTTTGGTTCCTTTCTTTGATCAATGTTAGCCACCCAAGTGTTTGGTCTCTAGAGGTGATCCACCAAGGAAGAAGAAAGATTCAAGAAGATGGGTATTTGGCAAAAACCTAGTTTTTCTATCTCTCATAGAAAAGGGTGTACTCTCCCAACTATTGAAATTACATATTCACGTTTTTGTGAAAGTGTCAACTACCTCACCCATAATAAGACTCCTCTTATTTATAGATGTGGGCAACCCTCCTTAACAATTAAGGAATTAAGTTTTATTTTAATTAATTAACTTTCTTTAATTAATTAGGCTCCCAATCTTATTAGGAATAATTAATTAAACTCTTTTAATTAATTAGTCTCCTAATCTTATTAGGATATTTGAGAGTACTTTTATTAATTAATTTCAAAACTCCTTTAGGAATTAAATAATAATAATAGTAATAATAATAATAAGACTCCTCTTATTAATTTATATTTAATATTTCTAAAATATTAAATAATAAATATTAAGCTATTTAATTTATTCTATCACCATAGATTAAATTAAATATACTTAACTTATTATTACGATTATGCCATTAACTTCTTAAATAATTATTCTTCCTTTTATGGTGTGATCCTTTAGGTTCTCCATATTAAATCGGTTGTGAATTAATCAATTAGAACAATTCTAATCTTATTTAAATAAATAAAGTAAACTATTAATTTATTTAAATAAATAATATTTATTCTACAATAGGGATAAGCCTCCCTAGCGATTAACGACTTTTCAATTAATATAGATTTCAACATTAATCATAAAAGAACCTTTGAGTAAATTGTTACCGTACAATTCAATCCTTCAACCATACAATGTCCCAATTAAATATAAGACATGGAATTACTGTCAAGTCTTATTTATTTAATTATATATATTTTGACTCTTAAATGCACAACTCCGAATAATGCAAATTAGAAACTCCTTTCTAATTTTATTCTGCCTTGGCCAAGGACTACTGGGTTGTCATTTATCGAATCACATAGGATATTTCTCTTCTTTTACTAGAAGTGGTAGATTCTTTATTAATCATACATTATCTCCATGTACAACTTATTATACCCAAGCATACCCTTTGATATACGCTAAGGGTCTTAACGAATAAGTCAAAGTATAACTCATCATACACAAGATCCTATGATGATCTCAAGTCCAAGGATCACTTGTACTACTATCACTACAGGAATTCCTATTGACAGGTAAGTAAAACTCCATTAGGTATTCCTTAGCGTGCCTCGTTTAATGAACTTATTCTCTAATAAGCACCTACATACTTTCTTTAGTGTCTCCACACAAATGATCATGAGATCAATCATTCTCATCAAATGAGCAAGCAACGTATGTACCAATCTATCTGGATTCACTAATCCCCAATTTAGTAATCTAACGATTGGGAACTATTTTAGTTTTAAGCTTTCTAAGAATTTAGATCTCAATAGAATGATGATCATCATTATTCTAAAATCATTGCTTAAAACTATGAGTTTATGAAATTTTATAAAACAACATTATGTAGATAATTAAAAGCCTTTAATAAATTAATACTTTTTATTAATAAATAAATAAGATTGTTACAAAGTATATTCTTTATCATCAAATATGATTGGCTTGTGTGCATACCACTTGCAATCTCCCACTTGCACTAAAGCCAATCGCCATGGTATCTCATACCCTTCTTCTCTAAGTGATGATTATCCTGCTGTTAGATAAGCTTTAGTTATTAGATATGTAATGTTGTTCTTGAGAGTCCATTATCTCTATAGTAATTTTTTATCTTTCAATAATTCCTATAATCAAATGAAAGTGCCACAACACATGTTTAGATCCAAGATGAGACTTATGAACTATTCCTAGTTCTGTAATGAACTTTTCATCCAAACAATCAACTTGCAGCTTCATTTACAGCTATATACTTTATCTTTATCACTAAACCAGCAACTTTTTATGGTTTAAAACCTTTCCAATTCACTACACCACTGTTCAAGGTCACGCTTTACCTTAAAGTGGATTTTTATGTCGTCTTGGTCTGTTTGGAAAACTTGAGTCTGTTAAGCCCTCCAGTTTTAATTTAGACCCACCATAAATTTTAATCACATCCTTAGTGCTGATTAAGTACTTTAAGATGTTTTTCACTGTCTAACAGTGATCTTCTCCAGAATATGACCGATCAACATTAGATCTCGTATATTTCATTATCTACATAATTGTCACTCATGCGATCTATCTTTTCAGGAGTATATGGGGACTATTAAGAGAGATTCACTCTAGGGCTCATCAACATGAGACATCTCTTGGAGTTTTCCATGCTAAACAACTTTAGCATCAAATGAATATACGTTCCTTGGGTTAAGACATGCATCCTTTTAAATCTATCTATATAGATTTTTATCCCCAATTACGATACTCTTCCCAAATCATTCATGGAGGAATGTTTAGACAACTTTATCTTCACTGATTGTAGCATTGGTATGTCATTCTTTATCTGTAGTATATCAACATATAATACTAAGAATGTCACGACGTTCCCACTGACCCTTTTGTACATATTAAGTTTATTATTTTTTTTGATAAAATTAAACTCTTTTGATTGTTTCATCAAAACGAATGTTCCATTTATGAGAAGCTTATTTCAATCCATTTCGCTGAGTGTTATAACTCTTACCTCATCGTATGTAACTGGATCATCATCATTTATGATGTGTACCTCATCATCATCATCTATGATGAATCCATATGTGACGCCCCCAAAATAGGTATACATCACCCATCTTGGGTCGCCAAATACATGGTACAAAATACAAATACAAACTTAATTATACAACCGTCGTGTAATATACGACAATACATAAACTGAGAGTTTTAATAGGAATATTGTCATCTATACAATATCCACACTCAAAGGAGTCCTCATTACATTTATTGTCACACTATTTAATATGATAGTGAGGACTACTAATGCTATCATCTGGACCGTTACTCTTTTCCCCGACTCGTCCCAGCTATATTCTCATTTCCTAAAGAGAACAGTGAAAGAAAGGGTGAACTCAACTAGCCCAGTAAGAAATATTATGACTAAGATAATGCAGAATAAATTATCAATAGTCTTCAACAATGTTAAACTGATAAAATACAATAGACATCAAGTTTTAATCAATGAACAAGCAATCCATTAGAAGAGTCAAGTAGAGAATAAAATCTACTATCTTCTATGGTATAAAATGTTTTCATCAATTTTCACTACTAGAAAATCGACCTATAGCTACTTGGCTGACGATGCATCGTCATTATAGTCAAAAGACCGTCGCTAAAGGCCTATAGCGACGGTCGCTGACCGTCGCCATAGATGCCGTCGGTAAAACTTTTAGCGACGGTCTTTTGGCCTATAGCGACGGTCGCCGACCGTCGCTATAGGTCAAGCCAAAATCATGTCACTGAAAGCTATAGCTACGGTCGATGACCGTCGCTATAGCCTTTTTATATTTTAAAAAATAATAATTAATAATACAAATTTATTCAACAAACACAAATACAATATAAAATAAAATATAAAAAAATATTATATACATTATTTAAATTCATTCACATTACAACATTACAATATCATAGTTGAATAATAGCAATACAATGAACCAAGTTGCTATATTACAACAAAGGTGCTCTTGACAATGATTACATCACTTATAAGGGCTGCTATTCATACTCCTCGTTGTAGAGATATGAAAAACTTTGACTTAGAACTGCATAAGATTTGATGAGAAGGAAAATTAAGCACACATTGGTGCATAATAGGAAAGAAGAAAATTACTGGTCATCTCTGATTATGTTTGCAACACACACAGTTTACCTGATGCCTTTCAAATGGGTACTTTCTTGGATCTCTGGAATGACAATGGTCGCATTCAGGAGCCTGGCTATGGTAACAAGATCATAAATCTAGCAAATTGGCAAGCTCATTCGTTACAAATTTTCGTAGAACATAGTATGAAAATGCTGAGGAACACATCAAAAGATGAAAGTCTCAACTTACCGAGGTTCTAATATTCTCAAATCCACCAAAAATTTTGGTGCTGCAAAAATCCACCATTGTTCTGCTCAGTTGGTGCTGCAAAATACAATGCATTAAAGGCATAAGAAAGGATAAGTTGAGGTTTCAGCACCAATGCTGAAAAGCATAACACGGACAGGATGTTTGAATCACAAAATTTTATTTTCAAGAGCAAATAATATTAAAAATCCTAATTAAAACACAACACCCGGACAACTTTAATCACAAATCTGCTGAGGAACACATCAAAAGATGAAAATCTCAACTGATGCACATGACTGCTGCTACCGTGGGTAGCAGCTGAACCACTAATTTCATACCATCTTTGGCTTGAATTTGAGTTTTCATTACCATTATATACTTTTAAACTCTTCATTTACAGAATCCTACAAAGAAATGTACTCAAAGTGTAATGCAACATGGTAACATATAACATCGAGAATAAAAACTCACAGTTGAGTATTCAGAACTGTGTGTAGTATGAAAAATAGAATAAATGTCTTGACCGCCATAGTATATCGATGAGCTGAGATGACATGGTTGTATCATTTGTTCATTATAAATGAACTCATGTCCTTCTTTGATGGGCTATGGCTTTCACCTTCCTTGCTTCGAGGGATGGCATCTGAAAAGTAATTAAAGCCAACTTCACAAACATTTAAAAAAATGAATTTAACAAAAAAGAACTATATTTTCCAGTCACAAATTGAATTACACCCTGCAGTGTGAATAAAAGAGAAAAGGAATTACAAAGTATAGAGCAGAACTCTTGGACTTCACAAACCTGGAGCTCCAGGTTTGGCATCCAAGCCTGCCTTACCCCCTTAAAAATCATTGGGTTATACTGATCAACATCACTAACAAGCACCACAAGCCAGAAACCATCAACAAACAGTGCTCAAATCTCAGGAATAATGAAAGCAAGAAGTCAAGCAAATATCTGTTATGTGATCAATAGAGGATTACTAGTACATTTTGTTAGAACTAAATCTACCATATGCAGTTAGAATATTACCTTCGTGTGCCATATTTACGATACGCTCGAACAAAGACTAGCGAGAAGATCATATGAGATGAAAATATCAAATCACCACACCCATATAGCACACACCCCAGAGGAACCGCAGATTTTGAAAATTAAATAAGCACAATAAATACGAGTACTTGTACCCAGAAAAATATGCAAGGAAATAAAAAAACTCACTATATATGAAAACTTCTAGAAGGTTATCCGTCGAGGCAAAGGTGGTAAACTTTGAACCTCAGATGGTGCGTAATGAAACCCAAAAATTGTAAATTCATAATACCAACAAATTAAAATGAAATACCATTTGAACTTGCAATGTCTCGTATATAAACATAAGCAATGTACCACATCATTACATCATGAGCTACAATACAATACAAGATAGTGTAATAAATATCTGCAGGTATTAAGTACCTCACGACAATGGTAATTTGGACCAAGAAGCTGAGTAGAATAGAATGTTAGAATTCGAAGAATTTGACAACCCTACACATAAATAGAAATGGATATCAGTGAACCACCTTACAATTCAGCAATTCAAAAATGTTTCATCAGATCGAAGAACGCTACTCTTAGAATCTTCCCCCACCTCTTCCCAGAGGACCCAAACCACCCGCATCCACAAAAGCGAATAATATAATCTAGAAATAAATAATAAACCCAAAGAATACTACTAGCACAAAAAATGAAGGTAGAAAGAAACCGGCAAGAGAAAGATCTATTGACCACTTACAACAGATAAAGAACTGAGATATCACACAAGCATCTAAACTAACTTTTTGACAATATCTCCATGAATGAACAAGAATCCCTTCCAAGATCACTTCTAGAAACATGAATATTGGACACTTGAACTTGCCAACCAACAACCAATGGTGTATCACCACAACATCAAATTAAAAAACCCTTAACTCCCTAGCCAATTATATCAAATTAAAGGAATTGGGAGGTTATGTATCATTTGTAAACACCCTTAACTCAATTATATGCAATTGCAAGATAAACTAACAATTTTAAAACACATCTATACTTTAATAGGAACATACCAAACATATTTATTCAAAAACCAAATATATATCAAATTCTGAATTAGAGGTGTCAATCGAGATGATAAGAATATACAGATGGCACAATAGTATCCCAACTCGAGGCACTTCTTGACATACCGACATTCATTAAGGGAAAGTCTTGCAAGTTGACCATTTCCATTTTATATGGCAGAGATGATAAACTCTCCAGCTTTGTTCAATAATTGTTAGACGCAATTGACTGTTAGCCTTGACAGTATTTAGGGCTTGTTAGAGGGAGGAGAGAAATAACATAACAACTAAGGGGTAAATAAAATTGAAAACCAAAAGAATGAAATTATACCTGCTCAAATAGCCAGTCAATATGATCCTTTCAAGCCGAACGGAGAGATGGAGTGAGATGAAGTCCGGCGGACACGAGATGCAGAGCGACTCAGATGCAGAGTGGCTGAGATGGAGTGAGAATGCTGAAGATGTTGATTGAGTGACTGAGATGTTAATCGACTGATTGAGATGTTGATTTGGGGGAAAGAACAGGAGAGATTTGTGACTGATAAAACGCCCACCCTTGAAAGTTGAAACCCTCGTTATTATCTATGCCTCCCTTATGACCCTTATTAAAATCCCCAAAAAAAAATCCCTATACTGACGGCCAAACAATAGACTACCTTCAGAGGCCTATAGCGACGGTTCCATGCCGACCGTCGCTATAGCTCGTCGCTATATGTCGAATTTCTAGTAGTGTTTTATCGCTGAGACTCAACTTAATAAATAAAACACATCATCTAATCATCCCTGTACTACGGGCCAAGGATATTCATTAAATCATCAATGGTCATGACTATACCGAACAATTCCTGGTCATAATCATACCAAAAATTGTACATCAATGCATTACAGGCCACTGAGGACTTTTACCATATCATTTATAACATTACAAGTCATGATTATACCGAATGATCCCTAGTCATAATCACACTAAGTCCATCGATGCACGTAAGCCAAAGATGACTTTCATTACAATATAAGCATGAGGATGATGACAATGACATAATAATTCAATAAAACAAGTTCAAGAATTAATTTATCCAGAACTCAATAACGTCCAAATTGTCAACATGATACTGCTTTGTGGAGTAAAATTTAAGAATGCTCAGAAGAATATTTCCATGAAAAGATATTGGATGAAGCGCAAATATCCAGGATATTCTACTAATTTCATGGAGTATAGAAGCCATGACTTTAACCAACTAAGTATAACAGAATATATGAAATTGCAAATGGATTTTTACCCGCCATGCGGTAATCCACATATACAGATCATTTCCACAATTTAATAAGGAATGAATACAAAGGATCATTTACCATGCTTGTGGTAATCCACATAGACAGGTTATTCCAACAGAATAATAAAGAATGGAATAACATAAGGATTCACCATGCATGCGATAGATCGCATGATGCATATGTTATTCCCTCACGTAATAATAAATAATGGAACCAAAGTCATGCGTAAATGCATGCACAAGATATTTCGACGTAATAATAAATAATGGAACCAGTGTCCAACAGTAAACGCACGCATGTGATATTTCAATGTAATAATAAAGAACGGAATAATAGAAGAATTTCACCATGTATGCGGTATTCAGATAAACAAAAGTTATTCCAACATAATAATAAAGAATGGAATAACAAAAGAATTTCACCATGTATGCGGTACTTCGTATAAACAGGTTATTCCAATATAATAATGAAGAATGGAATAACAACTCTTACGAGTATTGAAAGAAAATAATTCTCTTCATGAATACGAAAGAATAATACCCTTTACCTTTAGAAAAACTGGATATTGGAAAAGTGAAGTAGCAGAATACTTCTCTTCTTTCTCTCTATAGTTTCTCTCTCTAGAGTTTCAGTGAATTCGTAAGAAATAATGAAGGAATGAGCTTGTATTTATAGAAGAACTAAAAGTGGCTCTTGGTCTTAACGAAGGGTCAAAATGACTCTTGGTAATATTGAAGAGACAACTACTATTTGCGAAGGGGCAATTAACTCTTGAAACACCGAAGAGACAAATAACTCTTGGAAAACTGAAGGGACAAATAACTCTTGGAAAACTGAAGGTACAAATTACTATTAAAACTTTAAATCCATGATCCATATTGATTTACTATTATAATTTAAACCAACGGTCTGAAAAATTAGCACATCTCCTCATGGAATAATATTGTACCCAAAAATGATTTGGCCCAAAAAGAAATATATTTTTTGGGTGAATAGTACCCCATGAATAGTAACTTATGAATAGTACTCCGACACGAAAAGTGCCCGAATACCCGATTGAACAATATAACCTCCAGACATCAATTATTATCGAAATAAATGTCGATTTCCACTAACACAAATAATTTCAACACAATGGAACTATCAAATTCATGTTTAATCAACACGAACTTATTCATCATTGATATTATAACTCACAATATTTAACAACCAGGTCGTTCCCAGGAAAGAGGGGGCTTTCCAATAAGGATTTCTCCCTATTGGCGCGCAATTAGGTGACCAAACCTCCTCGATGTAACTTCTAGACATTGTAAATATTGCAATTTAATAATATGAACAATTTTTTCGTCTCAATTATTGATTTAATAATATATCATATTATGCAGATGATAGTGTGACAATAATTGAATCAATAATATGAGAGATATGATGCAGTAATTACTGTAGCAATAATTGAGTATAACTAAGTAACTTCTTACGTAAGCATCAATAACCAATACCGTGTGCTACTATACAACCACGCGTATTATTGTACTTTTACTACCAGGTAGTTCAACAGTTTTAACGATAACACTTCCGCCGTTATTTTTATAAAAAGATAATTCTGTCGTTTTCTTACTACGACAATACTTTTGTTGTGGGGTCCACTAATGATTGTCTTGTCGCATTTAATATTCCCGTTAATACTTAATATTTCCAGACCAATCGAATATTATATAACCACTTGCTTACTTTGCAAATTTTGTAAATATTACCCACAACTATAACATTATATCATATCCACACCATAATATTCAAAAATATATTTCGAGAGAAATTAATCTTTATTCATAAAAGTTGGGGTCTTACAACCTCCCCTTCTTATCAAATTTTGTCCTCAAAATTAGGGTACGTACCTGGTATATCAAAGAGGTGAGGATATCTTGACTTCATCTCAGATTCTAACTCCCAGGTCATTTCTTCCACATCGTGGTTTCTCCACAAAACTTTGACTTGAGGTATAACCTTGGAGCGTAGAATATGATCCTTCTTATCCAAGATTTTAACAGGTACCTCTTCATACGTTAATTCTTCCTTTATTTTGTCTAGTTCTAATTCAATAATGTTGTTCGGGTCTTTCATATATTTACGTAACATAGATATGTAAAAAACATTATGAACACGAGACATACTTGGCGGTAAGGCGAGTCTATAGGCCACAGATCCTACTTGTTCGAGGATTATAAATGGGCCAATGAATCGAGGATTGAGCTTTCCTCTCTTTTCAAATCTTGTAACTCCTTTCCATGGAGCAACACGTAACAACATATGATCTCCAATATCGAATTCCACGTCCTTTCGATGAAGATCAGCATAACTCTTTTGTCGATCTTGTGAGGTTTTTATACATTGTCGGATAATTTGAATCTTTTCCCAGTCATACGTACCAAATCCGGTCCCAACAATGTTGCTTCACCCACGTCATCCCAGCATACTGGCGAACGACACTTTCTTCCATACAACGCCTCAAATGGAGCCATGTCAATACTTGCTTGATAACTATTGTTGTAGGAAAACTCCACCAATGGTAAGAACTTGTCCCAACTTCCCTTGAAGTCAAGGACACAGAGTCTTAATAAATCTTTAAGAGTTTGAATAGTCCTTCCCAATCGTCCATCCGCTTTGAGGATGATAAGTTTAACTAAATCAGAACTGCGTGCCCATAACTTTTTGTAAACTAACCCAAAATCTTGAAGTAAATCTTGGGTCTCGATCATAAACTATGGATACTGGCATACCATGCAATCTTACAATCTCGTTTATATACATACTAGCAAGATGTTCAAGTGTATAAGTTTCTCGTATTGGTAAGAAATGAGCAGACTTGGTCAATCTATCAACAATGACCTAAATCGCATCTATGCCTTGAGAAACCTTGGGAAGACCAGTAAAAAAATCCATGGTAATGTGCTCCCACTTCCATTCTGGAATTTCAAGTGGTTGCAATGGACCTTTTGGCACTTGATGCTCCGCCTTGACTCATTGACAAGTAAGACACCTTGAGATAAACAGCGCTATCTCTCTCTTCATATTGCTCCACTAAAATGTACGACGAAGATCACGATACATTTTGGTACTCCCAGGATGGATTGTAAATGGTGTGTTGTGCGCCTCCATCATTATTTTATACTTTAGGTCAGAATCGTTAGGATCACAAAGTCTGGAGTTGACTCAAAGTATTCCTTCTTCATCGATTCCTTCTTCCGGAATAGCACCTTCTTCCACTTTCTTCTTCATATACATCAGCTCCAGGTCTATAGCTTGAACAGCTTTAACTTTATCGATTAAAGTCGATTCTACTCGTATATTCACCATCATCACATGGGTCCCTAGAGTCTTTAACTCTATCTTCATCCTTTGTAAGTCATACAAAATGGGCCTTTGCGTTGACAATATCGCACTGCATTCGCAGATATGATCTTCTACTCAACGCGCACCACCACGACGCTCGCTTTTCCTGTGATGGTATTGGATGGTATGATCATAATCTTTCAACAACTCAAGCCAACGTCGTTGCCGCATGTTGAGTTCCTTTTGAGTGAAAAAATATTTGAGGCTTTTATGATTCGTATAGATTTCCACCTTCTCTCCATACAGGTAATGCCTCCAAATCTTAAGCGCAAAAACAACAGCTATCAACTCTAGATCATGAGTAGGATAATTCCTCTCATATTCTTTGAGTTGTCGTGAGGCATAGGCTATGACTTTCCCATGTTGCATGAGAACACATCCTAACCCTTTCCCTGAAGCATCACTATAAATGACAAATACCTCCGTGCCAGATGGTATTTTTAGAACAGGTGCTAAAATGAGTCTACTCTTGAGTTCTTGAAAACCCTTCTCACATTCCTCGCTCCAACCGAATTTTGTAACTTTTCGAGTCAGCTGAGTTAATGGAGTAGCGATTCGAGAAAACCCTTCTACGAATCTCCGATAATAACCATTTAAGCCGAGAAAGCTAATGATTTCTATCATCGACTTAGGTTGCTCCCACTTTGAATTGCTTCAAACTTTCTTTGGATCAACAGATATTCCATGATTTGATATCACGTGCCAAAGGAATGCAACTTCCTCAAGCCAGAACTCACATTTCTTCAACTTGGCATATAGCTTGTTTTCACGAAGCTTTTGAAGTATCAGCCTCAAGTGTTGCTCATGGTCTTCACGAGTTTTGGAGTATATGAGGATGTCATCAATAAAGACGACCACAAAGTGATCCAAATATTCCTTGAATACTCTATTCATCATGTCCATGAAGGCAGCAGGAGCATTATTCAATCCAAAAGACACGAGTAGGAATTCATAATGCTCGTACTCGAGTTTCGAAGTCGTCTTTGAATGTCATTAGTTTTAATCTTCAATCGATGATATCCGTAATCTAAGATTAATCTTTGAAAAGAATCTGGCGCCTTGCAACTGGTCAAACAGATCATCAATACGAGGTAACGGATACCTATTTTTGATGGTAACATGATTCAACTCCCGATAATCAATACAAAGTCACATACTTCCATCTTTCTTCTTCACGAATAGAACAGGAGCACCCCAAGGAGACGTACTAGGACGAATGAAACCTATGTCTAACAATTCCTGTAGTTTAATTTTTAACTCCTGAAGTTCAATAGGATCCATTCGATATGGGGCTTTGGAAATGGGTTTTGTACTGGATTCAAGGTCGATACAAAATTCAATTTCACGCTCTGGGGGTAGGCCAGGAAGTTCTTCAGGGAATACGTCAGGATATTTATTAACAATAGAAATAACATTCAAATCTGACGTATTTTTATTCAAATCAGTGACATGGGCTAAGAAAGCTTGACATCCGTTTTTCAATAAACGAATAGCTTTATGGCTTGATATGACAGTGATTGATTTTAGTGGTTTGGCTGCTTGAATTCGTATAATAGGTTGGTTAGGAATATGAAAGCTAACAACCTTACGAAAATAATTGATTTTAGCATGATGAGTAGTTAACCAATCAATCCCTAAAATCATGTCAAATGCAAGTATTTTCAAAGAAATCAGATCGACAGGTAACGTACGATTACCGATTTGAATCAAACAGCACTTATAAACCGTGGATGCAATGAAGGTTTCTCCCAACGGAGTTTCAACAGATAAATCAAAGTCTAATTTCTCCAGAGTCAAATTTAAACGTTGAGCGCAAGTAGGAGAAATAAAGGAATGGGTAGAACCGGTATAACATAAAGTATAAACTTCGCTAGAGTTTATGGTTAGCTTACCCGTGATCACCTCGTTCGGATTCCTCGCTTTTTGGGAGGTTACGACAAATGCTCTCCCTTGAACTACCGATTTTGTCTTGTCTGAGACACCCTTTGATGCCTCCATTCCAGCTGGACTTGATTTTGGTGCACGACAAAATCGGGCTAGGTGGCCTTCTTTTCCACAATTATAACATGCTTTGGACTGCATCGTGCAGTTTGGACTTATGTGTCCTTCCCCTCCACATTTGTAACATACGACCGGTGGTCGTTCTCCTTCCTTAACAACGGGTGCTGGTGTTGACATCTTTCCATCTTTACCGAACCTTCTCTTCTTGAACTTTCCACTCCTATTATCTTGGCCATGATTACCACCGAAGTGGTTATCATTTCTGGCATGTTGAATCCTTCCACGTTTGTTGTCACCGCTTCGATGACTGCTACCACTGGTATTATCGACTTGTCGGCTGCTGTCTCTTGGTTGGGTTGACTCATTATCGCACTCCAATAACTGAGCCCTATTCACAACATCTGAATACAAACACAGTTTATGAGAGATAAGATATTGATGTATCTTAGGTTTCAAACCTCTTAGAAACATCCGCGTCATTCTTTCATCATTATCAACTAAGTGGGACGCAAACTGAGACAACTCGGTAAACTTAGCTTTGTATTGCACCACAGTCATATTGTTTTGCTCAAGCTTGATGAACTCTACCTCCTTCATGTGATGAATACTTTTAGGAAAGTACTTGTCGTTAAACAACTCTTGGAACTTCTCCCAAGACATCTTCAGTGCAGCAAGTTGAGTATGCTTTACAGATGCCCATCAGTAATCTGCCTCTGCACACAACATGAAGGTGGGAAAGGGAACCTTTTACTCCTCGGAGCATCCCAAGACATCAAATATCTTGTTGATCTGCTTTATCCACGTCTCCGCCTTAAGTGGTTTTGGCTCTCCAAAAAACTCTAGTGATCCCAGCTCCTTGAATCGCTTAATGGTGATGGTCCGAGAGTTGTCAGTATTTCCACCTGCATTTTGGACAGGAGCCGCTCTCGCCTGATGTTGCATGAATTGCATAAAGCCTCTAACCATCCCATCGTTCATCATTTCACCGGTGTTATTTTTTTCATGAGGATTATTGTCTTCCTGTTGCGCATTACCCTGAGTATTGATCTGTGGTGACTCAACGATCTCACGTGCTTCATTGCTTATCTCAACATTTTCGGATGCCATTTTCAAATACTGCAACAAAACAAGGGTTAATTAACATATCACATATTATCCCTATACTTTGACCGACCAATTAAATACCAAATAAACTTAGGTAGGTCATACTAGCGAAGGAATTTCTGCTCTCCCTCCTAGTTCTTGCCTAACATCTCAAACCAAATGATCATATCCCTAAGCTTTGATACCAACTGTGACGCCCCCAAAATAGGTATACATCACCCATCTTGGGTCGCCAAATATATGGTACAGAATACAAATACAAACTTAATTATACAACCGTCATGTAATATACGACAATACATAAACTGAGAGTTTTAATAGGAATATTGTCATCTAGACAATATCCACACTCAAAGGAGTCCTCATTACATTTATTGTCACACTATTTAACAGAATAGTGAGGACTACTAATGCTATCATCTGGGCTGTCACACCTTTCCCCGACTCGTCCCAGCTATATTCTCATTTCCTGAAGAGAATAGTGAAAGAAATGGTGAGCTCAACTAGTCCAGTAAGAAATATTATGACTAAGATAATGCAGAATAAATTATCAATAGTCTTCAACAATGTTAAACTGCTAAAATACAATAGACATCAAGTTTAACTGCAGCGGAACAAGCAATCCATCAGAAGAGTCAAGTAGAGAATAAAATCTACTATCTTTTATGGTATAAAATGTTTTCATCATTTTTTATCGCTGAGACTCAACTTAATAAATAAAACACATCATCTAATCATCCCTGTACTACGGGCTAAGGACATTAATTAAATCATCAATGGTCATGACTATACCGAACAATTCCTGGTCATAATTATACCAAAAACTATCCTTCAATGCATTACAGGCCACTGAGGACTTTTACCATATCATTTATAACATTAAAGGTCATGATTATACCAAATGATCCCTGGTCATAATCATACTAAGTCCATCTATGCACGTAAGCCAAAGATAACATTCATTACAATATAATCATGAGGATGATGACAATGACATAATAATTCAATAAAACAAGTTCAAGAATTAATTTATCCAGAACTCAATAACGTCCAAATTGTCAACATGATACTGCTTTGTGGAGTAAAATTTAAGAATGCTCAGAAGAATATTTCCATGAAAAGATATTGGATGAAGCGCAAATATCCAGGATATTCTACTAATTTCATGGAGTATAGAAGCCAAAACTTTAACCAACTGAGTATAACAAAATATATGAAACTACAAATGGATTTTCAACCGCCATGCGATAATCCACGTATACAGATTATTTCCACAATTTAATAAGGAATGAATACAAAGGATCATTTACCATGCATGTGGTAATCCATATATAATGTGTTATTCCAATGTAATAATAAAGAATGGAATAATGTATGATTCACCATGCATGCGATAGATCGCATGCATGTGTTATTCCCAATGTAATAATAAATAATGGAACCAGTCATGCGTAAATGCACGCATGTGATATTCCGACAGATAATAAATAATGGAACCAGTCCCCAGAAACGCACGCATGTGATATTCCGACATAATAATAAAGAACGAAATAATAGAAGAATTTCACCATGTATACGGTACTTTGTATAAACAGGTTATTCCAACATAATAATAAAGAATGGAATAACAGAAGAATTTCACCATGTATGCGGTACTTCGCATAAACAGGTTATTCCAACATAATAATGAAGAATGGAATAACAGAAGAATTTCACCATGTACGTGGTACTTCGCATAAACAGGTTATTCTAATATAATATTGAAGAATGGAATAACAACTCTTACGAGTATTGAAAGAAAATAATTCTCTTCATGAATACGAAAGAATAATACCCCTTACCTTTAGAAAAACTGGATATTGGAAAAGTGAAGTAGTAGAATACTTTTCTTCTTTCTCTCTATAGTTTCTCTCTCTAGAGTTTCAGTGAATTCGAAAAAAATAATGAAGGAATGAGCTTCTATTTATAGAAGAACTGAAAGTGGCTCTTGGTCTTAACGAAGGGTCAAAATGACTCTTGGTAATATTGAAGAGACAACTACTATTTGCGAAGGGGCAATTAACTCTTGAAACACCGAAGAGGCAAATAACCCTTGGGAAACTGAAGGGACAAATAACTCTTAAAAAACTGAAGGGACAAATTACTATTAAAACTTTAATCAACGATCCATATTGATTTACTATTATAATTTCAACCAACGGTCTGAAAAATTAGCACATCTCCTCATGGAATAATATTGTACCCAAAAATGATTTGGACCAAAAAAAAATATATTTTTCAGGTGAATAGTACTCCGTGAATAGTAACTCATGAATAGTACTCTGACACAAAAAATGCCCTGAATACCCGATTGAACAATATAACCTCCAGACATCAATTATTATCGAAATAAATGTCGATTTCCACTAACATAAATAATTTCAACACAATGGAACTATCAAATTCATCTTTAATCAACACGAACTTATTCATCATTGATATTATAACTCACAATATTTAACAACCAGGTTGTTCCCAAGAAAGAGGGGGCTTTCCAATAAGGATTTCTCCCTATTGGCGCGCAATTAGGTGACCAAACCTCTCCTTGACAGAACTTCTAGACATTGTAATATTTCAATTTAATAATATGAACAACTTTGTCGTCTCAATTATTGATTTAATAATATATCATATTATGCAGATGATACTGTGACAATAATCGAATCAATAATATGAGAGATATGATGCATCAATTATTGTAGTAATAATTGAGTATAACTGAGTGACTTCTTACATAAGCATCAACAACCAATACCGTGTGCTACTATGCAACCACGCGTATTACTGTACTTTTACTACCAGGTAGTTCAACAGTTTTAACGGTAACTCTTCCGCCGTTATTTTTATAAAAAGATAATTTTGTCATTTTCTTACTACGAAAATACTTCCGTTGTGGGGTCCACCAATGATTGTGCCGTCGTACAAATATTCCCTATTAAAATGAATATTCCCCGACCAATCGAATATTATATAACCACTTGCTTACTTTGTAAATTTTGTAAATATTACCCACAACTATAACATTATATCATATTCACACCATAATATTCAAAAATATATTTCGAGAGAAATTAATCTTTATTCATAAAAGTTGGGGTCTTACACCATACCTCCCAGGTATCTTCGGTACTATTCCAGATTTGCGATTCGGTTGTGCTATAATAGGTCTATCTACAAGTTCCTCTTATTTGACTTATAGTGTTTTGTGGTTCTTGAACTCTTCAAGATTCTATTATCCTCCCACTAGCCCCTTCAATGATAAACACATTTATCTTAGAAGGTAGCGTGTTTCGCAACAAACACCTTTTGCTAAGTAGGATTATAGAACATATACTCTAAACTTACTTTATGATGTCCCACAAATCTGTACTTGTTAAATCTTGTCCTAAACTTATCATTTAAAACTTTTTCACATAAGCTGGACAACCCTTTACCTTAACATACTTAAAATTAGGAATCCTACTTGTCCATAACTTTTATGGAGTCTTGTGGTCGGACTTTGAGGTTACCTTTTCGTAGATATGCAATAATTTCTAGGGCATGACCCAGAAGGATACTGGAATGTCGATAAAATCATTATGGACCGCATCATGTCCAATAAGGTACAATTTTTCCTTTTAGATACATCAATCAATTATTGTGTATCAGGAGGCGTCCATTGTGAGAAAACCATTTGAGATGATCTAGAAACTCATTGCACAAGTATTCCTTACTTGATCTGATCAAAGAATTCTAATACTTTTCCAATATGTTTCACTTCTGAATTCTTTGAACCTTTCAAATAATTCACACTTGTATTTCAACAAATACACACTTTCAACTCTTTGAATGATCATCTCCTTTTCTTATACTAGTTTCTTCAATTTGCAAAATAATTTTTCACGTAAGTCAAGTATACAAAATCCGTTAAGTAATATTTCAATTCTATACAAAACATTATTATTATAAATAGAACAACAATTGTTCTTAAATATAATACCAAAGATTTCATTGTCCAACAACAAAATGAAAATAATGTTTCTAACAAGAACTAGAATACAATAACAACTTATTGACTTAATAGATTTGCCCGTAGGCATTGCTAAACTATAAGTTTCTATGGTTAATGTAACAATCTTTGCTTCATTTCTCACACATAGGATTACTTATCTTTGTTTCGCTTTCTACTTCTGCTTGGTCCCTTCATAAATCTATATTTATGATAACCAAAGTCGGTATCCAATACCCAAGTAGAACCTTGACTTAAAGAAAAATTTATTTCAATCATGAACAAAATTGTATTGTAACCGAAGCTTCACTAAGCTTCTTCTGGTTAGCCTCTACAAGATGCTTCTCGTAGTTTTCTTTCTAGTGTTCTGGCTTATTGCAGTGGAAGCAAACTCCTTTCTATCCTTATCAATTTAGTTCTTATTATCCTTTGTTTTTGCCTTTGTATTTACCTTGTTTGAATATATCTTCTTTTCAGAAGATCCTTTGGCTCCTTCTAGTAAGACTTGGTCTTTCTTGGTTGAAAAATGACTCTCAGCATTTTAAACATGTTAAGCAAATCAGTGAGGCTAATATCTAGCTTGTTCATATGAAAAATTCACAAAAATTATGAGAAGGAGTCCAGGAGTAACTGCAAGATCAAATCTTGACTCAACTCTCCATCCATGACAAAACTTGTTGTCCTAATTGTTCAATCAAATTGATCATGTTAAGGACTTTTGTCTGTACTGTAGTGTCATCAGTCATTCTAGAACGGAAGAGCTCGTTAGATATCTAATATCTATCAGTCCTACTTTCCTTACTATCAACTACTTGACGTGCAGGAGTATAGTAGGAGCATCCATAGTTTCATGCTGACGCTGAAGCTCGTTACTCATGGATGCGAGCATGATGCATTGAGCCAACTGTGCATCATCTTGCCACTTTCTAAAAGTAGTAATCTATTCCTCAAAGACATTATCTGCAACCATTGCAGGGATAAGCGTATTAAGGACATAAGATAGCTTTTCAGCCATGAGAACTATTCTCAAATTTCTTAACCAATCCATTTAATTCGGTCCGATTAAATAGCATCTAATATGATTCGAAGTGATAGTGATTTAGACATTGTAAAATTCTGTAAATGAATTTGTAATTAACAACATTTTAGCATACATTCTTTTATTAATTGCCAAAATAAATTAGGTCTTGTTTTAAATTGGTATCTCTCACTATTTTCGTCAAACTATATTACCCTCACTTCTATAGTTCGACAAAATCTAATTAAAGATTTGCTAGTGAGAATAAGGATCTCATTTCAAATGTATATAGTCTTGTGGTGACACAATAAACTATATATAAATAAATAGGTAGACAACTCTTGTCAATTACATCAACTATGCAACTCCTTGTATTTTGCCTCTTAGATTATTTTGATCAAGTGGGGACATATCCGAATCAAAATAATCCAAGTTAAGTCCAACCTAACACTCCATATATTTAAAAAAGAAAAATATTGTCCTTGTGGTGACACAACAAAACAACATTGTTCAATTTTCTTTATAAGCATCAAATGTGATAAAATTAACATCTCAAAGAATTAAGATAAGCCTTGTGGTGACACAACAAACTTATAATAATTAATTGATACTCTATTATTTTTTATCATGCTAGAAGGAGACGTTCGATATTCCAAATATCTTTGAACGCTTAGGACTTAATATAAAATCTTTGAGAGGTTTGTTATTATTTTGTCTCATCTTGTTTAGCGCGCAGGCACACACACACACACACACACACATATATATATATATATATATATATTATATATATATATATATATATATTATATTATATATATATATATAGTATAAGCATGCATATATAGAATACTATATTCTACCCGGATTGATTATGGACTTTTATTCTAATTTGGTTCATTAGAGCCACCAAGTGAACCAAAAGGTCAAACCCTAGGGGTGCAAGAATTAATATTTAAATATAACTATTACATTTAAACTCGGGCTCCATTACAAACGGGTCTTCAAGCGCTCCTTGTTCCTTGATCTCTAATTTTTCAAAATTAATTCTAACTATTCCTATTACAAAACTATTTAAAATAAATAGAAACCTTGATCAACAGTCAATGGGAAGTACATAGGAGGGAATTAGAATTTACATTCAAAAAAATTTAGAGAAGACGAGATACGCAGACCTCATTTAATAAAACTCATACATTCATGCATCCAACTAAAATAAAATCTAATCACATTGGTCAATAGTCCATAATCAATCTCATTTATTATCATACACATCTACATATGCATCAATAAATAAATTCATCTCATGAATAATAAACTTTCAATTTATATTGATAACATTTAATAGGCTAATGTAGATAGCATAAAATACAATTTTGAATCAAAATAAACTCCTTTATTTTAATCCAAATTTAAATCAAAATAAACCTCTTTTATTTTAATTTATCCAATTTTGAATAAAATAAACTATTTTATTTTAATCAAAATCTTTAATCAAAATAAACTCATTTATTTCAATTAATTATGGAATCCAATTCCAAGTAAAAAAAACTCTTTTATTAAAAGAAACACGGATTCTCTTTTCTATTCACAAATAAACTCCTTTATTTTGAATAATATAAAATATTATTCCATATCTAAATAAACTTCTTTATTTAAGGAAACATGGATTCACTTTCCTATTCACAAATAAACTCATTTATTTTGAATAATATGAAATCTTATTCCATATCTAAATAAACTCCTTTATTTAAGGAAACATGTAATCCAATTTTAACTTCAATTAGTTATCATGGAATCCAATTTCAACTCTAATTAGTTAGCATGAAATCTGATTTAAAATTAAAATAAACTCTTTCTTTTAATTATAAAATATATATATATATATATATATATATATATATATATATATATATATCTTCCGGTAATGGTACACTGTGTATGAGGATTATATATATCATATATATAAATAGTGCATAAAAGTGATCCTGCATGATTATGATTACTTTTAAATCCTGTTAAAGTCAAGGACTAATTAACCAAGTTACCGTTTTTCAAAAAAAATTGTTTCGCAAATGTTTTTTTTCTTTCATAAAATTATAATTTTATACAATAAATTATGCCCAATTAAATTGTTCTAAACATATATCAATATACATATCAAGTTAAAATAATTAATAATTCGCATAAATGTTTGGTTCTGATACACTATTAGGTTTGTAATATTCATGAACGCAATCAAATTGCACAAAATAAGCATAAGCATGGAAAATAGAGTTTTAAAATTTTACAAACCATATACCCAGATCATCCTTTATGCACAATTATTAATTAATCGAAAATATGAAGAACAAGAATCATACCCTTGAAGATTCGTGCTTCCTTAGGTACAAGTTCACCTCAAATCTTTTTGCGTTCAACTTGAATCCACCAGGTTTGGTTCCTTCCTTTTATCAATGTTAGCCACCCAAGTGTTTGGCCTCTAGAGGTGATCCTCCAAGGAAGAAGAAATATTCAAGAAGATGAGTATTTGACAAAACCCTAGTTTTTCTATCTCTCATAGAAAATGGTATACTCTCATAACTATTGAAATTGCATATTCACATTTTTGTGAAAGTGTCAACTACCTCACCCATAATAAGACTTCTCTTATTTATAGATGTGGGCAACCCTCCTTAACAATTAAGGAATTGAGTTTTATTTTAATTAATTAACTTTCTTTAATTAATTAGGCTCCCAATCTTATTAGGAATAATTAATTAAACTCTTTTAATTAATTAGCCTCCTAATCTTATTATGATATTTGAGAGTACTTTTACTAATTAATTCCCAAACTCATTTAGGAATTAAATAATAATAATAGTAATCATAATAATAAGACTCCTCTTATTAATTTATATTAAATATTTTTAAATTATTAAATAATAATATTAAGCTATTTAATTTATTCTATCACCATAGATTAAATTAAATATACCTAACTTATTATTACGATTATACCATTAACTTCTTAAATAATTATTCTTCTTTTTATGGTGTGACCATTTAGGTTCTCCATATAAACCGGTTATGAATAAATCAATTAGAATAATTCTAATCATATTTAAATAAATAAATATTTATTCTACAATAGGGATAAGCTTCCCTAGCGATTAACGACTTTCCAGATAATATAGATTTCAACATTAATCATAAAAGAACATTTGAGTAAATAGTTACCGTACAATTCAATCCTTCCACCATACAATGTCCCAATTAAATATAAGACATGGAATTACTGTCAAGTCTTATTTTATTTAATTATATGTATTTCGACTCTTAAATGCACAAATCCGAATAATGCAAATTAGAAACTCATTTCTAATTTCATTCTACCTTAGCAAATGACTACTGGGTTGTCATTTATCGAATCACATAGGACATTTCTCTTCTTTTACTAGAAGTGGTAGATTCTTTATTAATCATATATTATATCCATGTACAACTTATTATAACCTAGCATACCCTTTGATATACCCTAAGGGTCTTAAGGAATAAGTCAAAGTGTAACTCATTATACACAAGATACTATGATGATCTCAAGTCCAAGGATCACTTGTACTACTATCACTATAGGAATTTCTATTGACAGGCAAGTAAAACTCCATTAGGTATTCCTTAGCGAGCCTCGTTCAGTGAACTTATTCTCTAATAAGCACCTACATACTTGCTTTAGTGTCTCCACACAAATGATCATGAGATCAATCATCTTCATCCAATGAGCAAGCAACGTATGTACCAATCTATCCGGATTCACTAATCCCCAATTTAGTAATCTAACGATTGGGAACTATTTTAGTTTTAATCTTTTAAAGAATTTAGATCTCATTACACTGATCATCATCATTATTCTAAAAGCATTGCTTAAAACTATGGGTTTATCACATTTTATAAAACAACATCATGTAGATAATTAAAAGCCTTTAATAAATTAATACTTTTTATTAATAAATGAATAAGATTGTTACAAAGTATATGCTTTATCATCAAACATGATTGGCTTGTGTACATACTATTTTCAATCTCCCACTTACACTAAAGTCAATCGCCATGGTATCTCATACCCTTCTTTTCTAAGTGATGATTTTCCTGCTGTTGGATAAGCTTTAGTTAATGGATATGTAATGTTGTTCTTGGGAGTCCACTATCTCTATAGTGATATCCCATCTTTCAATGATTCCTATAATCAAACGAAAAGTGCCACAACTCATGTTTAGATCTAAGATGAGACTTAGGAAGTTCTGTAATGAACTTTTCATCCAAATAATCAACTTGCAGCTTTATTTACTGCTATATACTTTGTCTTTATCACTAAACCAACAACTTTTTATTGTTTTAAACCTTTCCAATTCACTGCACCATCGTTCAAGGTCACACTTTACCTTAAAGTGGATTTTTTTTTCGTCTTGGTATGTCTAAAAAACTAGAGTCTGTTAAGCCCTCCAGTTTTAATTTAAACCCACCATAAATTTTAATCACATCCTAAATGTCGATTAATTACTTTAAGATGTTTTTCACTGTCTGACAGTGATCTTCTCCAGAATATGACCGATCAACATTAGATCTCATATATTTCATTGTATACATGATTGTCACTCATGTGATCTCTCTTTTTAGGAGTCTATGGGGACTATTAAGAGAGATTCACTCCAGGGCTAATCAACATGAGACATATCTTGGAGTTTGACATGCTAAACAACTTTAGCATCAAATGAATATAAGTTCCTTGGGTTAAGCCGAGCATCCTTTTAAATCTATCTATATAGATTTTTATCCCTAATAAATCTATCTATATAGATTTTTATCCCTAATTATGATACTCTTCCCAAATCATTCATGGAGGAATGTTTAGACAACTTTATCTTTACTGATTGTAGCATTGGTATATCATTCCTTATCTGTAGTATATCAACATATAATACTAGGAATGTTACGACGCTCCCACTGACCCTTTTGTACACACTAGGTTCATTCTTGTTTCATCAAAACGAATGTTCCATTTATGAGAAGCTTGTTTCAATCCATTTCTTTGAGTGTCTATAACTCTTACCTCATCATATGTAACTGGATTATCATCTTTTATGATGCGTACCTCATCATCATCATCTATGATGAATCCATACCTCCTAGGTATCTTCGATACTATTCCAGATTTAAGATTCGGTTGTGGTACAATAGGTCTATCTACAAGTTCCTCTTATTTGACTTATAGTGTTTTGTGGTTCTTGAACTCTTCAAGATTCTATTAGCATCCCATTAGCCTCTTCAATGATAAACACATATATCTTAGAAGGAAACTTTTTTTGCAACAAACACCTTTTGCTAAGTAGGATTATAGAACATATACCTTAAACTTACTTTAGGATGTCCCACAAATTTGTACTTCTCAAATCTTGTCCAAAACTTATCCTTTGAAACCATTTCACATAAACTGGACAACCCCTTACCTTAACATACTTAAAATTAGGAATTCTTCATGTCCATAACTTTTATAGAGTCTTGTGGTCGGATTTTGAGGTTCCTTTTCGTAGATATACAATAATATCTAGGTCATGACCCCAGAAGGATACTGGAATGTTGGTAAAATCATTATGGACCGCACCATGTCTAACAAGGTACAATTTTTCCTTTTAGATACTGATAAGTGGGTTTTATACCTACTTATTGGATATCAATTTACGCAAACTATGCTCATCTCAAGTACATTTTATTGTGTTTTAGTTGCATTTCATGTTATTTTGCATTGCATGTACTGAGAACTCCTTTGGTGTAAAAGTGCAGGATATGGCATAACTTGGTGATGTTAGATAGCATGAGGCTAATGGACGCATAACGCGAGGAACAAGTGGAGATATGTAACTGAGAATGGATGAAGGAAAAGTGACATGACAAAGAAACAATGGCAAAGGATTAAAGCGTGCAATGCAGCAGTAACCGAATCCAGATCGCAGCGATGCATGCGTGGCCATGGACTATAAAAGGCACAAACTCGCGCGCCCACGCGATCACCCGGCTGGACTAGAACTTACACTCATGCTACCAGCGCGTGAGGAATATAAAGGAGGAACGCTATACCACGCGACATGAGAGGTCTTTGAAATTTGTTTTATTTTAATTTTTAATTTAGAAGAGTTGTAATTAATTAAAACAATTCTGGTTGGTGCCAGACGTATCATTGAGTAGTTTTTACGTGTTTTTCATATTGGAACTAGTGTTTTACACTTTGAGAGATTTCCAACGTAGAACTAAGCCTAAACTTCATATTTTCTACTTCTTCTTTGGATTTTCAATCATTGTGGATAAACAACTGTTCTTTTGCTGGATTTTAATGAGGATTTGAACGTCACTATTGGATTGTAATCAGCAATTGGGTTTAATCGATTCTACCCTTTCTCTTTCAATTGTTTGTTTATTATTTATGTTTTGCTTTGATCCCATAATGGCTTTTGGTTCAGTCATGAACCAAACTCCATTATGGGATTTTAACGGATTTTAATATGTAGTTTAATTGCATACTTGATTGCTGGACTGTTTTACATATGATAAGGAATTTCTATCATGGTTAGTTTGCATGCATGAATGATTGATCACCATTCGTTTTAGTTACTTGTATGGAATTGAAAAATAACATGTGGGTATGTATTGTAACCATGATAGCATGCGTATATGGGTTGTTTTGTGTAGCTTTGTATTTTGTGAATCAGATAGACATATATTGTTTCACCGTATGAGTTAAATAAGGGCTTGTGCTTAAATTCAATATGGTTGCAATTTTACATAGACATATAGTGATTTTGGTTATATTGATGATTACATGGTGTCTATTGCATGTGGATGCTGTGTAAGTAGGTCATAATGCATTGAAAAATGGTTATGTCTATATTAGTGCTCTTGGCTACTTTCTTGTGATATGTGAACGATCTTGCATGATGGTGGTAATTAGATGAATTATTAAATGAAGTTAGGATCCCATTATTTCCAGATTTGATTTATTTCGTTATTATTCTTATTTTAGTTGTTATTTGATTTTATAGTAATTTGCAATCATAGTCATAATTATTGGTTTAAGCATATAAAAATAGTGATAAAGTTGATGCATAATAATTTGATTTAGCAACTTTCTCCGTGGATCGATACTCGACTTACTCTATATTGCTTGTTGACACATGTCTACTTGCATGAGTTAGAGCTCTTTTGTTAGAACTAAAAAAGAGGCAACAAGTTTTTGGCGCCGTTGCCGGGGAAAGGCGTTTAAATTTAAATAATTATCATCAGTTTTAAGCTATATTGTATGACTTAGACAGATCTAATCTTATCTCATTTCTATTTTTTACTTTTGTTTTTGGTTTCAGGTACTTGTAGATTTTTATGCACACGCGATCATCGAATTCCGAATTGACACCAGCACAGGGTAATATTAACGGAAGAGGTTGGAAAGCGAGTGTGCGGAGAAATTTGCAAGCACAGTTAGAGGGTACTACATCTTGTATGGCAGAAGAACAAAGAATCGAGCAAAGAGAAGAGCACCAGGCTCTAAGGGACTATTCCATGCCGAATATTAATGGGCTGCAGTCTAGCATAGTTAGACCGGCAATAGCAGCAAATACTTTCGAGATTAAACAGGGCACTATTCAGATGGTGCAGAATTCGGTACAGTTTGGGGGTGTTGCTACGGATGATCCGAATGAACATCTGTTGAGGTTTATTGAGATTTGTGATACATTCAGATACAACGGTGTGACGGAGGATGCTATCAGACTTAGGCTGTTCCTATTCTCATTGAGGGATAAAGCGAGAAGTTGGCTGCATTCTTTGCCGTCAGGGTCAATCACTACATGGGAGGACTTAGCACAGAAGTTCTTAGCTAAGTTTTTCCCAATGGTTAAGACTGCGAAGATGATGATAGCTATCTCTCAGTTTGAGCAACAACAGGGTGAGTCCTTATATGAAGCATGGGAGAGATATAAAGAGATGTTAAGGAAGTGTCCACATCACGGTATGCCAGATTGGATGGTGATCAACACATTTTACAACGGATTGGGATGGCAGTCGAGACCTATTGTAGATGCAGTTGCAGGAGGGGCATTATGGGAAAAGAGTTATGAAGAGGCCTATAACTTTATCGAGACTATGGCAGCAAACGACTTTCAAAATCCTACATCTAGGATGCCACAGCCCAAAGTTGCAGGTTTATTGGAGGTGGATGCTATTACTCAGTTATCGGAACAGATGGCAGCTATGGCAAAGAAAATAGATACATTAGCAGAGAGCAAAGTGAAAACAGTTGCCTACGTATGTGAGATTTGTGTGGGGTCGCACTCGACAGATCAATCTGCTATCAGCTAGGAGTCGGTACAGTATGTGAGCAATTACAGGAAAGACCAAGGACAGTTTTAGAACACATATAACCCCAACAACCACAATCATCCAAACTTTAGTTGGTCTAATAACCAAGGGAATCAGCAGAATCAGTTTAAGCCAAATCAACAATTTGACCACGGCCATCTCAAAGAAGCAGATTTACACCAAAACCACCGTTTCCACCAGGATTTTCTCAACAACAACAACATCATACTCCATCTGCACCTCAGCAAGAAAAGAAATCAGTAATGGAGGAGATGATGTTGAAGTATATGGCAAATACGGAGGTTATGATCAAAAGCCAAGCAGTGGCTATTAAATATTTAGAAACTCAGATGGGGAAAATGGCGAGCATGCTTAACAACAGGCCCCAGGGTTCATTGTCAAGTAATACAGAGACAAATCTATGAAGAGATGGGAAGGAACAGTGTTAAGCGATCACATTGAGGTTTGGGAAAACATTGCAGAGGCGAGAGTCATGCGCTACCGCTTCTTATTATCGAGGAGGGCATGGCCACATGGAAAGAAAGCAATTGACTGATGAGAAAGGAAATCTAGAAAATTCTGAGGTACGACATGAAGAGAAAGATAAAGCAGGTTCAGTTGAGAAGCCTATGAGTTAAGTACCACTAGTTCACCCTCCAGTTTCGTATCCGCAAAGATTGAATAAGCAGAGGGAAGATAAGCAATTCAGCAAGTTTCTAGAGGTCTTTAAAAAGCTGCAGATCAACATACCTTTCGCTGAGGCATTGGAACAGATGCCAAGTTATGAAAAGTTTATGAAGGGTATATTGTCAAGGAATAGAAGATTAGATGAATTTGAGACAGTGGCCTTGACAGAGGAATGCAGTGTAGTGCTTTAGCAGAAATTACCTCCAAAGCTGAAGGATCCGGGCAGTTTCACAATTCCATGCACAATCAAAAAGATGAACTTTGATAAATTTTTGTGTGATCTTGGGGCAAGCATTAATTTGATGCCCTTATTAGTATTCAACCAGTTGAGATTGCCGGCTCCTAGGCCGACGAACATTTCTTTGTAGCTAGCAGACAAATCCATCACGTATCCATGGGGGATTGTTGAAGATGTATTGGTAAAAGTGGACAAATTTATCTTTCCGATTGACTTCATCATTTTGGATTACGAGGAAGATAAAAGTATACCAATCATACCGGGGAGACCATTCTTAGCCACAGGAAGGAATTTGATAGATGTGCAGAAGGGGGAACTCACTATGTGTGTTCAGGATCAAGAGGTCACCTTTAATGTCTTCAAAGCCATGAAGTTCCCAACAGATGAAGAAGAATGTTTCCGAGTTGATTTGGTGGATCGGGTCATAAATGATGGGGTATAGAATCTGGTGAACTATGAACCTTTGAGAAGTATCATTACTGAAAATTCAGAATTGGAGGATGAGGAATTCAAAGCATTTGTGCAATATCTGGATACAACTCCACAATTCAGGAAATTCAGAACACCGGTCGAGCCATTGACGAAAGCTGGAGAGTCATCGGTAAAATTAAAACCATCTCTTGAGACACCTCCAGAACTTGAATTAAAACAACTTCCAGAACATCTCAGGTACGCATTTTTAAATAAAGATTCAAAATTACATGTGATTATTTCTTCTACACTAACATCTTTTCAGGAAGAAAAACTGCTACGAGTGCTTCGAGAGTTTAAATCAGCTATTGGATGGACCATAGCAGATATCAAAGGGATCAGCCCTTCGTTTTGCATGCATAAGATCTTGCTGGAAGATGGTAGTAAGCCGTCAGTTGAGCAACAAAGAAGGCTTAATCCGATAATGAATGAAGTGGTCAAGAAAGAGGTACTGAAATGGCTGGATGCAGGCATAATCTATCCGATTTCAGACAGCTCATGGGTGAGCCTATTGCAATGTGTACCAAAAAAGGGTGGCATGACCGTCGTAACTAATGAGAATAATGAGTTGATTCCAACACGAACAGTGACGGGGTGGAGAGTCTGCATGGACTACCGCAAGCTCAACAAGGCTACAAGGAAAGATCCTTTTCCACTACCATTCATTGATCAGATGTTGGACAAATTAGTAGGTCATGAGTACTATTGCCTTCTGGATGGGTATTCAGGCTACCTTCACATGTCCATACGACACTTTTGTTTTTAGAAGGATGTCTTTCAGGTTGTGCAATGCTCCAGCCACCTTTCAGAGATATATGATGGCTATATTTTCAGATATGGTGGAGCAGAATGTGGAGGTATTTATGGATAACTTCTCAGTCTTCGGGGACTCGTTTGATTTATGCCTTGAGAATTTGGTTATCGTTTTGAAGAGATGTGTCGAGACGAACTTAGTTCTGAACTGAAAAAAGTGCCATTTCATGGTACAAGAAGGAATCATACTGGGACACAAGGTTTTGAAGAAGGGACTTGAGGTGGATAGAGCGAAGCTGGAAATGATTGAGAACTTGCCACCACCTACTTCAGTAAAAGGTGTTCGCAATTTTTTGGGACATGCAGGTTTCTATCGTAGATTCATCAAGGACTTCTCCAAGATAACTAAACCACTATGCAGTCTATTGGAGAAGAATGCACAGTTTAATTTTGATGAGGCTTGCGTGTTTGCATTTGAGCACTTAAAGAGGAAACTAACTTCATCACCAGTGATTACTACACCAGACTGGGATTTTCCATTTGAGCTGATGTGTGATGCCAGTGATTACGTCGTAGGGGCTATTTTGGGGAATAAGAAAGAGAAGATTTTTCATGTGATTTATTATGCCAGCAAGACCCTTACAGATGCACAGTTGAACTACACCACCACAGAGAAAGAGTTATTAGCAGTGGTGTACGCCTTTGATAAATTTCGAGCATATTTGATTGGCACAAAGGTGATAGTGTATACGGATCACGCGGCAATTCGACATTTAGTGGCAAAGAAGGATGCAAAACCCCGGTTGATCAGATGGATTCTATTACTGTAGGAATTTGATTTGGAGATCAAAAATAGAAAGGGAACCAAAAACCAAGTGGCGGACCACTTATTGCGACTAGAGAATCCGGAAAGGAAGGCAGACGATAATGTTATGATCAATGAATCCTTTTCAGATGAGCAGTTATTTGTGGTGAAAGGGGAAGTGCCATGGTTCGCAGACTTCGCGAATTATTTGGTGAGTAAGATGGTATCTTCTGACTTGGGGGGTTATCAAAAGAAGAAATTTGTGCATGATGTCAAATGGTATATATGGGATGAGCCTTATTTGTTTAAATAGTATTCTGATCAAATGATAAGAAGGTGTATTCCGTATAGCGAGACCGAGGGGATTCTACAGAATTGAACAATAAGCTGGCTAACTTTCTACAATATATACATTATGAAAGAGCATGAATAAATTTTTATAGCTGAACGAATAATGAACATGAATAAATCAACTGGACCAAATGGTAATGTAGGTGATCAACCTTTCATACCTGATGAATACATGCAATGTGCACAGAGTGCGAATCAATAATTCATAGACATGGTATAATCAGTAATGATTAACCCCAAGCATATTTCAAAAATATCAACTTAAGATCGAGTTAGAGAACTTACCTGTACCATTGATTACCATTACGCAACCTATATCGCTTTGTCTAAAGACCTAATATAGATAATACCGATCTCTAAATATTAGAATAATATCATCACAGTATAGTACTGTTAAATACAGTTATAATATAACCTAACAAATTACCACATAATCCTATCAGTCTACAAAATACCTAAAATTCGGTATCAAGTCAAACTATTTCAGTCTGAGTTGAATTTAGTACAATTTCTGACATCCCAACGGTCTAGTCGGATAATTCATGAGTCTAATTTCCATAAGACTCTGCCTAAATGCTTTACATTTACCTTAGATAATTTTATTTTCAGTCAAAATATTTTTCAATGACTTATAATAATTTTCAGATAATTATTATCATTTATCATGATTTTTCAATCATTAATATCATATTAATATGAATTAAATACTACTTAATTCCATTATCATTAATATTTATTTCATATCAAATATTAATGAAATACATGTCATAATATTATAATATATTTATAATATTTCAAATTATTTTTAATACCATAAAATCATATTTATATAATTTTTAAACAGTTAAATCCATGATCCGATAATTGCCATTAATATTAAAATATTAGTGTTTTCATGACAAAATATCAAAAGTTATATTTTATAACTTCAAATATTTTTTAACCCTTAAATCATTTTTATATGATTTTTAAAACATTAATTCTAATTTACTATAATTTATTTAATATATTTATTAAATAAATCCATTATCATTAATATTAATTTATTAATGAAATTCATCACAAAATATTTAAAGTCATTAAAAATAACTTAAAATATTTCCTTACACTTTAATATAATTTCAAATGATTTTAAAGTATTAAAATCATTTTTAAGTAATTTATTTAATATAATAATTAAATAAATTAACTATCATTAATATTTAAAAATATTAATGAAATATATTCCAAATTATTAAAAACCCATTTTTAGGCTTTAAAATAATTTATACAAATTTATTATGAATTTCTAATATTTATTTTCTATTTATTCTATAATTTTCGTTTAAAGTTGGGGTTCTCCACAGAAACACTTGTTGACGGTAATCTACAAGTCCGATTTGGGCCCACTTGGTATCGTTAGAACCGTGACTTCCCGAGCTACGTTTCAGGCTCAAGAAACGGTCCATTTGGCCCATTATAGTACCATGAAAACAGGCCACTACCGACTGACCATTACATGCCTTGTAAACATTTTCAGTTTTGGAGTCTTTTACAGAAACGCTTGTATTACAAGATCCACAACTCTGATTGAGGCCCAATCAGACTCGTTGGATCCGTATCTTCTTGAACTACAGTTTTCAGTTATCAAACACTAAATTCCAATCTGTGTAGGTGCCGGAAATCAGTCCCAAAGTGACTGGTCAGCAAGGTTTTCTTCAGCAGTTTGTTCATTTTTTTAGATTTGGGGTCCTTAACGGAAACGCTTATAAAACGAAATCTACAAATCGGATTTAGGTCCAATAGGTATTGTTGGATTCATACTTTCCCGAACTACAGTTTCTATGTATCAAAAATCTATTTTGGTTCTGTTTTGGTCCCAGAAAAATGGATAAAAGTGACTGATTGGTAGCTTGTGTTCAACAGTTAAGGTAGTTTGGGATTTAATTCATAACTTGCTCATTTCTTAACATATTTGAGTGATTCCAAAGGGGTTTTTCCCTTCAATCATGTATCTAGCATGCTAAAATGTTTTAAACCATTTACCACATGAACCCAACGAATCTAACATAAAAATATATATAGCATACAAAGGAAAGCTTTTTCTTAAAGTTTTTGGTACAAAACTTGATTTTCTCACTTTGGATCTAACTTTTGATTTCAAAAATACTTTGATACACATATAAAATACTAATACTCATGTAAATCATGAGTTGTTTTTTTTTAAAGATCCAAAACAAAAGTTGCTTGGTTCATAAAGATCTAACAAAAGAGAGCACAAAAATTGTAAATTTTCAATTTCTTACCTTTTTCTTCTTGCAAGCCTTCTTGATTTTTTTTTTCTCCTTTCTTCTTTTTCTCCATCAATGGCAGCCTTCTTCCTCTTATTCTCTCTTCTTCTCTTTGTTCTTAGTTTAGACTTAGGTTTAGAAATCTAACATAACTTAGTGTATATACAATATACATATAACAATTATAATTATAGAATATGTAACTCCCAATATAATTACATATACTAATTATCAATTTAATATATAAGTTACCAAAGTAGAAATTTAAAAGCTCTAAGGCTTGTTTGGCTAGCTCCAAATAACTTCATTTCTAATTTATTTTTATAACTTCCTTATTATATAGTACCCCATCGTCACACTTTATTTAATTTAATTACTCTTAATATAATTTCCAATTTTATTTAACAACTCATTAGCCCTCTAATTTAATTATTTACTTAAATTAGGACATCACCAACACATTAGCGTAATAAAATACGCACAAATTATAAAATTATTTACCATCAATTTAGTTAATATCATCATACTTAAATAAATTATTTTATAATAATTTTCATTGAATATTTATTTTAATTTCCATAAATATTACAACTAAAATATTTATTTTATTCGATAAATATTTTAACTATTTACTTAGATTCACAAACAAATTATGTTAACATATTACACTCATATGTAATATATCACTTCCTCATTTATTAAAACAAATATGCTTACATTAATTCACTATTTTAATTAAGTGAATTACTCACATTATTTATGAGATTTAATTCATAACAATTTCATCGCCAACCAAGGCATGAAAAATCAAATTATATTACTTCATAATATAATTCTCAACTCTATTTAAAGTAACTAATATTTATTTAGTTAATTCATTTTTCCACCATATTCCTTTATATAACTAATTCTCTTCATTTCCTTTAATAGTTTAACCAACTATTAATTCTCATATATATTTAATTTCTTCACCCAAAACACATTATTTAAAAAATATATATATATACATCTCATAATAAGAATTTTAATTATTAAATTTTTATTTTAATAACTTACAAAAATTCGGGTTGTCACAGTAATTAACAACATTTAAGCATACATTCTTTTATTAATTACCAAAATAAATTAGGTCTTGTTTTAAATTGGTATCTCCCACTATTTTCATCAAACTATATTACCCTCACTTATATAGTTCGACAAAATCTAATTAAAGATTTGCTAGTGAGAATAAGGATCTCATTTCAAATGTATATAGCCTTGTGGTGACACAACAAACTATATATAAATAAATAGGTAGACAACTCTTGTCAATTACATCAACTATGCAACTCTTTGTATTTTGCCTCTTAGATTATTTTGATCAAGTGGGGACACATCCGAATCAAAATAATCCAAGTTAAGTCCAACCTAGCACTCCATATATTTTAAAAAGAAAAATATTGTTCTTGTGGTGACACAACAAAACAACATTGTTCAATTTTCTTTATAAGCATCAAATGTGATAAAATTAACATCTCAAAGAATTAAGATAAGCCTTGTGGTGACACAACAAACTTATAATAATTAATTGATACTCTATTATTTTTTATCATGCTAGAAGGCGACTGTGACGCCCCCAAAATAGGTATACATCACCCATTTTGATTCATCAATAACATGGTACAGAAACAATTACAACTTTATTAATACAACATGAAAATTGTGAGTTTAAATACAAATATTGCCATCTAGACAATATTCACACCCAAATAATTCCTCATTATAATTATTGGTACATTATTTTATAAAAATGGTGAGGACTACTAAAACAACTTTCTAGAATCATCATTCCACACCCTGATTAGAACTCGCTACATTCTCACCTCCTGAGAAGAAAAATGGAACAAAAAGGAAAAAGGGTGAGCTCAACTAGCCCAGAAAAGAATAGTATGACTAAGATAATATAGAACATATTATCGTTAGTCTTCAACAGGGAAAAATCTTATAAAATACAATAGACAACAAGTTTCAGATCAATATTCGCAGCGGAAATAATAATTCATAGAAGAGTTACGTAGAGAATGAAATCTACTATAATCTATGAATTTAAAAGTCCATCATCAATATTTTATCCCTGTAACATCAACCAATATTCATCTTGAATCAAATATTCATCTTTGCACTACAGGCCAAAGATATTCATCAGTCGGTCATGTTCATCTCAACACCTGTACATCTTTGCACTACGGCCAAAGATATTCATAAGAAAATTAACCATCTTTGCACTACAGGCCAAAGATATTTAGTAATATCATCATTTAGGACTGAGGATGATGAAAAATATTTTAAAGAAAACGAATCCAGTGAAACAAAAGAATAAATATTAAGGATTCGTAATTTAAACAATCCGAGTTCAAAAATACTTCATAAATAATCATAGTGAAGTAAAATTCAAGAATGATCAAAACATGGATACAATCAAAGCTAGTATCCATAATAGATATTTTGGACAAAAAAACGAAAATTTAATTTTTCTATGAATAGTACCGTATTCGTGAATAGTGTCATATACGTGAATAGTAATCCCGACACTAAAAGACAAGAATTTTACAAGAAAAATCTTACCAATATTCTGGCATAATGATATTAGAAGAAATAATATCATTTTTAAAAAAAAAATATCCCTTACCTCGAAAAACACAAGCTTACATTTGGAATATGGATATAGTCTTTGAAGGAACTTGCACCGTATAACAACACTCAAAGTATCAAAATACTCACAAGAATACGCTCGATAATATAGAGAGAGAAAACTTCAGTTTCTGGTGTGATTTTTAATTCTAACCTAAGCACCTTATTTATAGGAAAATGCTTAGAACACCAAAGCAGAAAATTTAATAAAATATTAATATATTTATAAAATTTTCCTTAGCCTACCTTGTCCATCTGAATTCAGCCACCAAATAATGACAAAAACAAAAAAAACGTTTTTGTTATTACAAATAATTAAAACTTTAAAAAATCAATTATTTCAGAACTACGGAACTTCAATAATTCATAATAAATAGTCCTTTTATCAGAAAAAATCTAACCACATGTCCTTCCCATAGGAAATTAAATTCTCTACAACTTTGTAAGTTTATGTTTTTCTAAATTCCAAATGTAAGTCAAGAAATCCACAACAGAGCGATTTTACTGCTATAATCCAATTTCAGTCACAAAGTGGGACCCACAAACATGTTTAACATATTTTAAACATTTCTTGTAACAAAAATACTCTTCCTCCTTATTTATTCATATATCACACATTCATTATAAAATATCACTATTATTATATTATTAAAATATAATAATATTTTTAAATGAATTATTTTATCGGAAAAGATAAAATATCAATTTTCAACAATTGTCACATTAAAAATTTTCTCCATCTATATCCACATAAAATGAAAATTTTCCTTATCATATAAATCAATAATTAATTATTCACAAATAATATTACAGAATCACAACATCGACAACGCATAGTTCCTCAGAAAAGAGGGCTTTCAATAAGGATTTCTCCTTCATCGGTAGCCGCAATTAGGTGACTAAACCTCTCCTTAGACAGAACTTTCTAGACATTACCAATAATGTTATCTAATAATATTATTCAAATAATAAATTATGGATCTGATAATAAAAATACTGTGTAGTGATAATTTTTGAAACAACAATAATATAAAATATTAACGTAGTAATTATTGAATCAATAAAATAAAATATTGAATAGTAACTACTGTAACAATTATTAAGTAGTGCCTTCTTACGTAAGAATCAATAATTGGTGTAATACCGTGTGCTACTGTGTTTTAACCACCGGGTATTCCAATAGTATTAACGGTAACAACTACGCCGTTATTTATAAACAACTTATACTTGTCGTTTTCTTCATCCAATCTCTTTCCGTTATGGGGTCCACACAATGTTGTGCCATCGTACGAATATATATTCCCCGATAGTAAGAATATTCTACGACCAAACGAATATTCCTCGACAACAATGAATATTTTATAACCACTTGCTTATTTGAAATATTTGCGCATTTTACCCATAACTAACCACATTAATCAAATCAACCCTTACTATTTCAAAATAATAAATAGAGGAAATTTAATTACATTTATAATAAGTTGGGGTCTTACAACCTCCCCTCCTTATGAAATTTCATCCTCAAAATTGACGTACGTACCTGGTGTTTCGAAAAGGTGAGGATACCTCGCTTTCATTTCTGTTTCCAACTCCCAGGTCATTTCTTCAGTAGCATGGTTTCTCCACAAAACTTTGACTTGTGGTATGACCTTTGTACGTAAGACATGCTTCTTCCTATCCAAGATCTTGACAAGTACCTCCTCGTACGTTAAGTCTTCGGCTATCTCGTCCGGTTCTAACTCAATAACGTGGTTCGGGTCTTTCACATATTTACGAAGCACAGATATATGAAAAATATTATGAACACAAGATATACTTGGAGGTAACGCAAGTCTATAGGCTACATTTCCTACTCGGTCAAGAATCTGAAATGGACCAATAAATCGTGGATTGAGCTTTTCTCTCTTCCCGAATCTTGTAACTCCCTTCCATGGGGTAACACGCAACAATACATGATCCCCAATACTAAATTCCACGTCCTTTCGATGAAGATTCGCATAACTCTTTTGTCGATCTTGAGCCGTTTCTATACGTTGTCGAATCATTTGGATCTTTTTCGTAGTCATACGTACCAACTCGGGTCCCAACAATGTTGCTTCACCCACCTCATCCCAAAATATTGGAGAGCGACACTTTCGTCCATACAATGCTTCGAATGGAGCCGCACCTATACTTGCCTGATAACTGTTGTTGTAGGAGAATTCCACCAATGGTAAATATTTATCCCAACTCCCTTTGAAATTTAGGACACAGAGTCTTAATAGATCTTCAAGAGTTTGAATAGTCCTCTCTGATTGTCCGTCCGTTTGAGGATGGTATGTCGAACTGAATCGTAAATCCGTGCCCATAGCTTTTTTCAAGCTAACCCAAAATCGTGAAATGAATCCTGGGTCACGATCTGAAACTATGGATACTGGCATGTCATGCAATCTCACAATCTCATTTACATACATGTAAGTAAGATGTTCAAGGGAATAAGTCTCCCGTATCAGCAACAAATGAGCAGACTTGGTTAATCTATCAACAATAACCCAAATAGCATTTATGCCTTGAGAAATCGTGGGAAGATCCGTAAAGAAATCCATGGTAATGTGTTCCCACTTCCATTTCAGAATCTCAAGTGGTTGCAATGGACCCTTAGGCACTTGATGCTCCACCTTTACACGTTGACAAGTTAAACATCTCGAGATAATCTTCGCAATTTCTCTCTTCATATTGTTCCACCAAAATGTATGTCGAAGATCACGATACATTTTGGTACTTCCAGGATGGATTGCAAATGGTGTATTGTGTGCCTCCATCATGATCTTGTTATTTAAATCAGAATCGTTAGGAACATAAAGTCTGGAGTGGACTCGAAGTATTCCTTCTTCATCAATTCTTGCTCGGAATAGCACCCTCTTGTACTTTCTTCTTCATACACGCATCATTTCTGGAGTGCGTGGCATGAGCAACTTTAACTTCATCGATTAAAGTTGGTTCTATGCGTATACTTGACATCATCGCACTCTTTTCGTTCTGATATGATCTTCTACTCAACGCGCGTCGCCTACCACGCTTGCTTTTCCGGGATGGTATTGAATGGTGTGGTCATAATCTTTTTATGACTTGAGCCAATGTCATTGTCGCATGTTGAGTTCCTTTTAGGTGAAGAAATATTTGAGGCTTTTATGGTCTGAATATATCTCCACTTTCTCTCCATATTGATAGTGCCTCCAGATCTTTAGTGCAAAAACGACTGCTCCTAACTCTAGATCATGAGTAGGATAATTCCTCTCATATTCTTTAAGTTATCGCGAGGCATAGGCTATGACTTTCCCACGTTGCATGAGAACACATCCTAACCCTTTGCCTGAAGCATCACTGTAGATAACAAATCCATCTGAACCAGATGGTATTATCAGAACAGGTGCCGAAATGAGTCTCCTCTTGAGCTCTTGGAAACTCTTCTCGCATTCCTCGCTCCATATGAATTTTGTATCTTTCCGAGTCAGCTGAGTTAACGGAGTAGCGATTCGAGAAAATCCTTCCACGAATCTCCAATAATAACCAGCTAAGCCCAAAAGCTACGACTTGACTTTTCATCGAACTTGGTTGCTCCCAACTTTGTATTGCCTCAATCTTTGCCGGGTCAACAGATACTCCATGTTTTGATACCACGTGCCCAAGGAATGCTACTTCCTCAAGTTAGAATTCGTATTTCTTCAACTTGGCATATAGCTTGTTTTCACGAAGCCTTTGGAGTACCAGCTTCAAATGGTGCTCATGATCTTCACAGCTTTTGGAATATATGAGAATGTCATCAATAAAGACAACAACGAACTGGTCCAAATAGTCCTTGAATACTCGGTTCATCATATCCATGAAAGTCGCAGGAGCGTTAGTCAATCTAAAAGACATGACTAAGAATTCATAATGCCCGTACCGAGTTCTGAAGGCAGTCTTTGGAATATCCTCAGTTCTAATCTTCAGCTGATGATATCCAGAATGAAGATCGATCTTTGAAAAGAATTGTGCTCCTTGCAACTGGTCAAACAGGTCATCAATACGAGGTAGCGGATACCTATTCTTGATGGTGACATGGTTCAATTCTCGATAGTCAATACAAAGTCGCATACTCCCGTCTTTCTTCTTTACAAATAAAAAAACAGAGCACCCCAAGGAGATGTACTAGGGCCGAATGAAATCGATGTCCAACAACTCTGTAGTTGGACCTTTAACTCCTGAAGTTCAATAGGAGCCATTCGATATGGGGTTTTAGAAATGGGCTTTGTACCAGGTTCAAGATCAATAAAGAATTCAACTTCACGTTCTGGGGATAGATCGGGAAGTTCTTCAAGAAACACGTCAGGAAATTTACTAACAACAGGAATATTATTCAAATCTGACGTGTCTTTATTCAAATCCATAACATGGGCTAAGAAAGCTTGACATCCATTTTTCAATAAACGAATAGCTTTATGACTAGATATGACAATGATTGATTTTAATGGTTTAGTTACTTGAATTCGTATAACAGGTTGGTTAGGAATATGAAAACTAATAACCTTACGAAAACAATCAATTTTGGCATGATGAGTAGTTAACCAATCAATCCCTAAAATCACATCAAAAGCAAGTATCTTTAAAGAGATAAGATCAACAGGTAATGTGATGGTGCCAACTTGGATCAAACAAGATTTATAAATAGTGGATGTGATGAAAGTTTCTCCTAACGGAGTCTCTACAGATAAATCAAAGTCTAATTTCTCCGGAGTTAAGTTTAAACGTTGAGCACAAGAAGGAGAGACAAATGAATGGGTAGCAATCCAGATTCAGTAAGGTATAAACTTCGCAAGAATTTATGATTAGCTTACCCGTGATCACCTCGTTTGGGTTCCTTGCATTTTGACCAGTCACGACAAACGCTCTTCCAGGAACCGTTGACTTTGACTTTTATGGGACAGCCTTTTGAGTCACCATCCCTGCTGGACTTGGTTTCGTTACCGTACAATCTCGAGCGATATGTCCTTCTTTTCCATAATTATAACATACCTTTAACTGTTGTGGGCAGTTTGGGCTGATATGTCCCTCTTTCCCATATTTATAGCATATGATTGGGTGGTCGTTCTCCTCCTTAGAACCCGGGCTTTCTTGGTGGTTCGACGTCTTCGCATTGTCATTGTTGAATCTCCTCTTTTTAAAATCTCCTCCCGACTCGCTTCTTCTATTTTCATGGCCATGATTACCACCAGAGTGGTTACCGCCTTTGTCCGTATTCTTCTTTCTCCGCTGGTTATCGTTGTTCTGATGACTGCTGTCACTAGTATGATCCTGGTTATGGTCCCTCGGTTGAACGTACTCGTTATCTCGCTCTAATAATTGAGCCCTGTTGACAACATCTGAATAGAGAAAAAATTTATGAGAAATGAATTATTGACGTATGTCGGGTTTCAAACCTCTGAGAAACATCTGCGTCATACGTTCCTCATTCTCCACCAAATGAGGTGCAAACCTGGATAACTCTGCAAACTTTGCCTCGTACTAGGACACCGTCATGTTATTTTATTCCAGTCTAATGAACTCCACTTCCTTCATATGACGAATACTTTCAGGAAAGTACTTGTCATTGAACAGTTTCTGAAATGTCTCCCAAGACATGCCGAAAAGGTTTGGATGGGTACGCTTCATGATTCCCACCAAAGAATCGCCTCATTAAGGAACATAAATGTGGCGAATGGAACCTTCTATTCCTCCGTGCATCCCAAGACATCGAATATCTTGGTGATTTGTTTGACCCACGTTTCTGCCTTAGTCGGATCCGGCTTTTCCAAGAATTTTGGTGGTCCCAACTCTTTGAACTGCTTGGTTGTGATAAATCGTGCGTTGTTATCATTTCCACCTGCATTTTGTACACGAGTCTCCCTCGTTTGATTTTGCATGAACTGCAAAAAGCTTCTAAACATCCCGTCGTTCATCATCTGTTCAGTGGTGTTGTTCACAGGAGGAACATTGCCAGCCTGTTGCATGTTCTCCTCGTTGGTGAGTAAAGGTGTCTCCACGGTCTCATTTATTCTACTGTTAATATTCTCAGTCGACATTCTCAAATACTGCCATAAAACAAGGGTTAATTAAAGAAATCAACATATCACATAATATCCCTATATACTGACCAACTAACAAATAAGCTTAGGTAGGACACACTAGCGAAGGATTTACTCGTCTCTCCCCTCCTAGTTCTATTCCCCGATCTCCGCCAGAGATCATATCCCTAAGCTCTGATACAAACTGTGACGCCCCCAAAATAGGTATACATCACCCATTTTGAGTCGTCAATAACATGGTACAGAAACAACTACAACTTTATTAATACAACATGAAAACTGTGAGTTTAAATACAAATATTGTCGTCTAGAAAATATTCACACCCAAATAATTCCTTATTATAATTATTTGTACATTATTTTACAGAAATGGTGAGGACTACTAAAACAACTTTTTAGAATCATCATTCCACACCCCGACTAGAACTTGCTACATTCTCGTCTCCTGAGAAGAAAAATGGAACAAAAAGGAAAAGGGTGAGCTCAACTAGCCCAGTAAAGAATATTATGACTAAGATAATATTGAACAAATTATCGTTAGTCTTCAACAGGGAAAAATCTTATAAAATACAATAGACAACAAGTTTCAGATCAATATTCGCAGCGGAAATAATAATTCATAGAAGAGTTACGTAGAGAATGAAATCTACTATAATCTATGAATTTAAAAGTCCATCATCAATATTTTATCCCTGTAACATCAACCAATATTCATCTTGAATCAAATATTCATCTTTGCACTACAGGCCAAAGATATTCATCAGTCGGTCATGTTCATCTCAACACGTGTACATCTTTGCACTACGATCAAAGATATTCATAAGAAAATCAATCTTTGCACTACAGGCCAAAGATATTCAGTAATATCATCATTTAGGACTGAGGATGATGAAAAATATTTTAAAGAAAACGAATCCAGTGAAACAAAAGAACAAATATTAAGGATTCGTACTTTAAACAATCCGAGTTCAAAAATACTTCATAAATAATCATAGTGAAGTAAAATTCAAGAATGATCAAAACATGGATACAATCAAAGCTAGTATCCATAATATATATTTTGGACAAAAAAACGAAAAAATTTAATTTTTTTATGAATAGTGTCGTATACATGAATAGTAATCCCGACACTCAAAGACAAGAATTTCACAAGAAAAATCTTACCAATATTTTGGCATAATGATATTAGAAGAAATAATATCATTTTTTAAAAAAAATAATATCCCTTACCTCGAAAAGACAGAGATTTCCGATGGAATATCGGATATAGTCTTTCAAGGAACTTGCAATCAGATAGCAACACTCAAAGTATCAAAATACTCACAAGAATACGCTCGATAATATAGAGAGAAAGAGAGAGAAAACTTCAGTTTCTGGTGTGATTTTCAATTCTAACCTAAGCACCCTATTTATAGAAAAATGCTTAGAACACCAAAGCAGAAAATTTAATAAAATATTAATATATTTCTAAAATTTTCCTAAGCCTACCTTGACCATCTGAATTCAGCCACCAAATAATGACAAAAACAAAAAAAAACATTTTTGTTATTACAAATAATTAAAACTTTCAAAAATCAATTATTTCGGAACTACGAAACTTCAATAATTCATAATAAATAGCCCTTTTATCAGAAAAATTTGCACCACATGTCCTTTCTATAGAAAATTCCATTCTCTACAACTTTGTAAGTTTAAGTTTTTCCAAATTCCAAGCAGAAGTTGACCGAAATCCATAAATGGATGATTTTACGGGCTATAATCCAATTTCAGTCACAAAGTGGGACCCACAAACATGTTTAACATATTTTAAACATTTTTTTGTAATAAAAATACTCTTCCTCCTCATTTATTCATATATCACACATTCATTGTAAAATATCACCATTATTATATTATTAAAATATAATAATATTTTTAAATGAATTATTTTATCGGAAAAGATAAAATATCAATTTTCAACAATTGTCACATTAAAAATGTTCTCCATCTATATCCACATAAAATGAATATTTTCCTTATCATATAAATCAATAATTAATTATTCACAAATAATATTACATAATCACAATATCGACAACCAGGCCGTTCCCAAGAAAGTGGGGGCTTTCCAATAAGGATTTCTCCTTACTGGCGTGCAATTAGGTGACCAAACCTCTCCTTAGACAGAACTTTCTAGACATTGCCAATAATGTTATCTAATAATATTATTCAAATAATATGAATTATTGATCTGATAATGAAAATACTGTGTAGTGGTAATTATTGAAACAACAATAATATAAAATATCAACGTAGCAATTATTGAATCAATAAAATAAAATATTGAATAAAGAATTATTGTAACAATTATTAAGTAGTGCCTTTTACGTAAGAATCAATAATTGGTGTAATAAGTAAGCTACTCGTGTTTTAACCCACCGGTATTCCAACAAGATTAATTCAAGAATAACTACGCCAATTATTTATAAACAACTTATACTTGTCGCTTTCTTCATCCAATCGCTTTCAAGTTATGGGGCTCACATTAAGTTTCTTGTCAGCATGCGAATATATATTCCCAAGCGGTAATAATATTCAACGACCAAACAAATATTCCCCGACAACAATGAATATTTTATAACCACTTGCTTATTTAAAATATTTGCGCATTTTACCCATAACTAACCACATTAATCAAATCAACCCTTACTATTTCAAAATAATAAATAGAGGAAATTTAATTTCATTTATAATAAGCTGGTGTCTTACAGCGACGTTTGATATTTAAAATACCTTTGAACGTTTAGGACTTAATATAAAATCTTTGAGGGGTTTGTTATTATTTTGTCTCATCTTGTTTACCGTGCATACACACACACACACACACACACACACACACACACACACACACACACACATATATATATATATATATATATATATATAATATGTGTCATATTAATTAACATGCGAAGCATGTTTGCATAATATATAATATATATAGTATAAGCATGCACATATAAAATACTATATTCTACTCGGATTGATTATGGACTTTTATTCTAGTTTGGTTCACTAGAGCCACCAAGTAAACCAAAAAGTCAAACCCTTGGGGTGCAAGAATTAATATTTAAATATAACTATTACATTTAAACATGGGCTCCATTACAAACGGGTCTTTAAGCACTCCTTGTTCCCTGATCTCCAATTCTTCAAAATTAATTCTAACTATTCCTATTACAAAACTATTTAAAATAAATAGAAACCTTGATCAGCAGTCAAGGAGAAGTACATAGGAGGGAGTTGGAATTTACATTTAGAAAAAAATAGAGAAGACAAGATACGCAGACCCCATTTAATAAAACACATACATTCATTCATCCAACAAAAATAAAATCCAATCACATTGGTCAATGGTCCATAATCAATCCCATTTATTATCATACACATCTACATATGCATCAATAAATAAATTCATCTCATGAATAATAAACATTCAATATATATATATATATATATATATTGATATCATTTAATGGACAAATGTAGTTAGCAAAAAATCTAATTTTGAATTAAAATAAACTCCTTTATTTTAATCCAAATTTAAATCAAAATTAACCTCTTTTATTTTAATCAAAATAAACTCATTTATTTTAATTAATTATGGAATCCAATTCCAAGTAAAAAAAACTCCCTTATTAAAAGAAACACGGATTCTCTTTCCTATTCATAAATAAACTCCTTTATTTTGAATAATATAAAATATTATTCCATATCTAAATAAACTCCTTTATTTAAGGAAACATGGATTCACTTTCCTATTCACAAATAAACTTCTTTATTTTGAATAATATGAAATCTTATTCCATGTCTAAATAAACTCCTTTATTTAAGGAAACATTGAATCCAATTTCAACTTCAATTAGTTATCATGGAATTCAATTCCAACTCTAATTAGTTAGCATGAAATCCAATTTAAAATTAAATTAAACTCTTTATTTTAATTATAAATTATATATATATATATATATATATATATATATATATATATATATCTTCGAGGTAATGGTACACACCGGGTAATGAGATTATATATATATATATATATATATATATATATATATATATATATATATATATTAACGACGTCGGGATTTTTGAGTGCCCTTTTCGTTACTTGTTCTTTGGTGTTCTCATGTTAATGTGAGATTTGTTTGAAAAAATAAGTGAAAAAGGTCCGAGCATGTATAATGTCGACGATTGACTTTTAAGAGTGGCGGTTGGTGTATTTAATGGTTACACCAACATAACCGAAAAGGTTAACACATTGACCCAATGATTTGACATCGCTAAAAGGGTCGTGTGGAAACCGAGATTCATTAAGGGTTCGGGGGCTTGATTATGCGGAGGGAAGGTGTTAGGCACCCCCGACATCCGTGTTACCACGGTGACCGCCAATTTTCATAGAAATTGTTATATGGATGTGTGTGTGTGTGTGTGTGGATCAATGTGCAATTATTTGAAAGTAGTACGAGGCCTCGTTCGCACCTATATACACAAGGTTTGAATTTTATAGGAAAATTCAGTTTTAACCAAGATATAGCAATGAAGTTTTGTAAAAGAGATTTTTCAAACCCTGTGCTCAATAGGAATTGAGACCTTTTCATACTTCCATTTTATTATTAAATGTTCGGTTTGTTTGCTTTTATTTTCGAGATATGAAGCATCCTCGAGAAAATAATATACAGTAGTGCCAAACTCCTTATGGGCATGACAGCCATCCAAGGAAACTCAGACACTGTAAAATAATGTACAAGTTGCCACAACTAAAAAAAATGTCCATCATGGGAAGGCAGAATCTAGGTTCATGAGATGAACTCTGTGATCACATGATTCCTAGGCTCACATGTCTTTGCAATTTGTATGAAAGCGAAGACGTGATTATATATATATATATATATATATATATATATATATATATAAAGTTATATATATATATATATATATATATATATGTACATGATCAACCACCACAAAGCAACTCCATGGGGTATCAAAATATAAATAAAGCGGTAGAATGCTATCAATCGCCACGAAGTAAACTCAGGCGGAGACAAAATGTAAATAAAGTAAAAAGCGATCAACGCCACGAAGTGAACTCAGCGAGGATGAAATGTAAAAAAAGTCGTAAAAAGCCCATGAAGGAAACTCCAGCTCGACAGAATGTAAATATATATATATATATATATATATATATATATATATATATATATAGAAGCAATAAACGCATACCGGATGTAAATCCGAGCTCATCGAATATGTCAATGACAAAGAATTATATATATGTACATATATATATAAAAGCGAGTAAACGCACTTTATATAAAATCAAAGCTCATCGGATATGTTCGATAACATTATATATATATATATATATATATATATATATATATATATATATATATATATATATATATATATATATAAAAGCAAGTAAACGCCTCGGGCATCAAGTTCAGGCTCAATCGAGGCATAACTCGATAATGTTAGTCCATATATACTAAATATATACATATATTAGTATATATATATACATACAGAAATGAAAACCACGGACCGAAGTCCGGGCAAACACACTCACATGACTATCAACATGTACAACAGTGTGTGATATATGAGAAAGAGGCTTTATAAAATATAAGAAGGCTTACAGTGGGTTGCCAAAGTAGACTTCTTAGACTTTAAATGGATAAACACTCAGCTCCTGCTGGATAAAAAGTAGCTATATATGAGCTAACTAGTGTTTAAAGAAGAGGAAACACTCAAAAGATGTGTATGCAGAGTAAAATGGACATGGCTTCCTCGCCTTTTACCTTCTCTCTCTCTTCAAATGGCTGACCCCAGCCTTGTATATATAGACTGATGGTCGCAGGTACACTGCGGCGTGCATGCAGCTTGTACATGCGGCTAGTCGTGGTGGATCCGAGCCTCGCGGGTCCCGTCATCTCGCAGTACGTGCAGCTGTGCACTGTAATGTCTGTTCGAACTTGCAGAACTTCAATCCGAGCATTCGAACGAAGTATATCTGTACTTCTTCGGATCACTTATGTCGAGAGTTACGTAATGACATGGATTAGAGGTTGTACGAAGTCAGGAAGAGTGGTCTATGCCCATGGTCTTCAAGCTTCAAATTCTATCCAAAGTACTACCACACGTAATAGCCACTCGAGATTGTCACTCCTCGGCTCTTTTGGGACATTGTTGTATGTATGTATGAAGTGTTGAGACGATGTGCCATTGTTGAAGGAACAAGATGACGCTTGACTCCTCGCTGGGTTTATCGCTGGTTTGAGTTGAAAGTAGACGTTGCTCAGGGTTACAGCTAAGATTGGACTACTGGTTGGTATACCGCGATATCATCTAGTTGACGTGGACTGATGACGTTGTGACTCCTCACCGGGGTTATCGCCGGTTTAAGCGGAAAGCAGAAGTTACTCAGGGTTACATCTGAGATTGGACTGCTTGTTTGTATGCCTCACTGTCATCTAGATTGAAGCTAATCGCACATGTTTGAAACAAGCATTTTCGGGGTTATCGCCGGAACTGCAATGGCATCCCTTGGGGCTATCACCAAGGATGGGGTTGCTACTCCCAGTGTTATCTCCGGGGACAGAGAACCGAAACGTCGCGGTGTTATCGCCGAGAGCAGATCGCCCTCTCCGGTGTTGTTGTCGGTTTTTTGATCTACATATCTCGGGGTTATCTCCGAGATTGGAAATGACACTCTCGATGTGTATTTCGGGTTGAGATGATGTTCCCGGTTTGTGTTCCGGGTTGGAGCTGTACTTCTTGTAGTATCCGGCATGGACGTAAGTTGTCTTTCAGGGTTATCTCCAAAAGATAAATCTACCCTCCTACAATGTTAGGAATAGGAGTGCAGAAAATTTCGAGTGTCTATATGTATATATATATATAGTGCATAAAAGTGATCCTGCATGATTATGATTACTTTTAAATCCTGTTCGAGGACCAATTAACCAAGTTACCATTTTTCGAAAAAAATTGTTTCGCAAATGTTTTTTTTTCTTTCATAAAATTATAATTTTATAGAATAAATTATGCCCAATTAAATTGTTCTAAACACATATCAATATACATATCAAATTAAAATAATTAATAATTCGCATAAAGGTTTGGCTTTGATACCACTGTTAGATTTGTAATATTCATGAACCCAATCAAATTGCACAAAATAAGCGGAAGCATGAAAAATAGAGTTTTAAAATTTTACAAACCATATACCCGGATCATTCTTTATGCACAATTATTAATTAAACAAATATATGAAGAACAAGAATCATACCCTTGAAGATTCGTGCTTCCTCAGGTACAAGTTCACCTCCAATTTTTTTGCGTTCAACTTGAATCTACTGGGTTTGGTTCCTTCCTTTTATCAATGTTAGCCACCCAAGTGTTTGGCCTTTAGAGGTGATCCACCAAGGAAGAAGAAAGATTCAAGAAGATGAGTATTTGGCAAAATCCTAGTTTTTCTATCTCTCATAAAAGGGTGTATTCTCCCAACTATTGAAATTACATATTCACGTTTTTGTGAAAGTGTCAACTACCTCACCCATAATAAGACTCCTCTTATTTATAGATGTGGGCAACCCTCCTTAACAAATAAGGAATTGAGTTTTATTTTAATTAATTAACTTTCTTTAATTAATTAGGCTCCCAATCTTATTAGGAATAATTAATTAAACTCTTTTAATTAATTAGCCTCCTAATCTTATTAGGATATTTGAGAGTACTTTAATTAATTAATTTCTAAACTTTTTAAGGAATTAAATAATAATAATAATAGTGAAATTTAACTAGGCACACTTAGAAAGGGGGTTGAATAAGTGTGGGAGCAATCTATGATCAATTTTTAAAATTTAAATCAAACTATTAAATTCAGGCTACTAGATTGATGAATTCAGCTTACTGAATTAATATAGCCAACTGAATTGACTGATTATTTTTTTTAGAAAATATTCTACTGAATTTATAAATAAAGTACTTGGTGTTAAAGAATTATCATAAGATAATGCAAGTATTCAAATTTTAATTATTAAGATAATACAATAGCTTATGTGAGTAATTAAAGTAAAGCAAGTAATAAAATCAATACCAAAAATTTTTACGTGGTTCAACTATTACCCTCTATAATAATAGCCTAATCCATGTCCAATATCAACTAGTATTGGAGACTCACTTTATTTATTTATTTTATAAATAAACACTGATTACAAAATAGATTCTTACAATAATTAATAACAATTAATTTCTCTTGAGCACTCTTGCTCCTTGTGCACCTATTCACTCTTCAAGCACCTTTTCTTCCTTGAACCTGTTTGTAAACCTTTTTCTAATCCATTAGGATTAACACCTTTAGACTACACTTAGTCTAAATAGAAAATTTAAATACAAATATAGAAGTCTATGATCAATGGAAGAATAATCAATTTAACAATTTAAAGGCTCAACTAAATGCAATGATCAATTAGCACAGAAAGATAATTAATTAAATCTTACCAATTACCAACTAGAAGAATATCAGAAGTATAATTGCTCAACTGATCAAAAATTGCACCAATTAAAATAAGTTGCTCGGTAATATCAGTAATTAGTGCAAATAGAATTTCGTGAGTTGCATTTTATTCCATAGATGAAATACTATTTATATAGCCCATATAAAAAGTTACCGTTGAATCCAGATCACGCCTGTTCCATTTGTCCAAAATAACCGGATTGATAATATGGATAAACCTCACAACGGTGAAGAAACGGTATGATTAATATATATCCAGATAACAACTCAATCCTTTTTAGTGTTATACTGTTGAGATAACTTTCAAAGACCCATTAAAAGATAACCCACTACAAAATAACTTTGACTTTATCTTTCTATATATTTTTAAAGAGGCGTGTAACACAAAAAGTAGCGTATGTCATCACACTTCTTTTCCAATAAACAAGGTCTTATAGTTCCAAGATATTAATAATCTCTATCGCTTGAAAACCGCACACTCACATATCATATCACAATGCTACCATCCATTTAGCTTCTAGACATAATATATAACATTTATCAAGTAACAAGCATGCATATATAACATATATCAAGTAACATTTTAAAATAATGCTTTAAAAAATCTTTGTACTTGATAACATATATTTAATCTAATCTCAAGTATTTATTTTAATATTAGGAAAAACCTTTTTCAAAACTTTTCATTTAAGACATATAAGATTAAATGCCAATGATATATCCTAGAGCCTTTAAATGAAAAATCAATTATTAAGCAATTGACCTTACACTTGGTTTTCCTAGTAAAGAAAAACTTCTTCAACCACTTGAAAATCCCACCAATGTTCTTTATCATCATATACCTGAAATGTCATAAAAAAATTAGTATATGAACAATTCATCATCAAAACTCAAGGATGAAATATGACTAAGTCAACATTCTCCCCCTTTTTGACGATGACAACCCACATTTTTTATTCCCATTAGCTCCCCCTAAATCCATGCAATTCAATATCATTTCAGGAATCTCAACATAATATTAATCTAACTAAAAATTCAATTTTCAACAATCTGCTACATGCATTCATGTTAGTTTATCAAATATCAAATGCTAACATATCAGATATATCAGTTTTAAACCATTGTTAAAATCCCAAAATAATAAATCAGTCTTATGAAGCACCAAAAACCAACATAATAAGTCTTTTCAGTCTACCGAAACCCAAAAATAATTAAACTTAAACTTCTCCCCCTTTGTCATCAAACAAAAAGGGAAGGAACGTCATCAGTCAAGATTTACCACTGCTGCACGCTGAGCAGCCCTCTTTGTGAAGTAAGGGCGATGATTGGCACGGTGAATCTTTTCAGCAAGGGAAAGATTAACAGCAAATTGTGGAGGATGGGGAATGAAAGTCGCGTGTGGCATCGGTACATCAAGAAATTCACCCATATATTCAGCTAGTCAATTATAATGAACCAATTCTATACCTGAAGAGTTCCTACGCTGCATATGTAACTTCGCGCCAACATCATTGAAACGCAGAGCCATGAACTCCGCCAACTCGCCAACCTGATTGCTAACAAATTTGATCTCCTGACTCAATTGACAAACATTTCGATTGAGTCTCCGTTGCATGACCTCTGCTAAAGCAGTGGTTTGCAATTCAAACCCTGCTTGTAAGTCAATAAACTCATCCTCAATGTTTTGATAAAGTTTGTTAATCTCAGACGCACCCAAAGGCAGTTTGCCTTTCTCCAACATAGACATACTATTGTTGATACCAGACATCTCAATTTGCATTTTTTCTTGATTACCAATAATAACTTTTAACATGTCAACAATCTCAGAAGGAGACTGAGTAGGTTGCAGAACATGGGAAGATGAATCTGATATGGGAGGGATAAGATTGTCAGAAGTGATACGAACAAACTGACCATCAGTTAAAGCAATACGAGACATTTTTAGAGTACCAACACTGATGGAATCAGTCACAGCAACAAAAATTTCATTTTCAAAGGAAATTTTAAAATGATTAAAAAGAGTGGTGAGACTGGCACTATAAGGCAGACACATTTCTGTTTTTTGCAAACAACTCGTCATTTGATGTAGCAACATTTCAGACAGATTAAAAGACACACATTTCAAAATCATAGCAACTATTATCAAATCATGATAGGTAAAATCTACACCTCCACCTAAGCAGGGCAAAAGATTATACCTAACCAGATGATGAAGTACACATGCAAGAGAAGAAACATCCACTATTTTGGGGGTAAAAACATCATTAATCAGAGGATTATTCATAACAATCTATAATTGTTCCAAAGGAGTAAAAGGAAAATGGATAGCCCCTTTTTGAGTAAATGGATAGACACCCATGAATGGAATGTTTAGAATGCTACCAAAATCCATGACAGTGAAATATAGTGATTTTCCTTTAACAAAAGTTGTGTAGAAATCCCCATGACACTCCAGATTAATATAAAAGTGCTGAACTAGTCTAGGATATACAACTGAGGGAGGAAAAATCATGGAAGAAATACCACACGATTCAAACAAAATTTTCAGAGGAGACGTCTGATAGCTGATTTGATCAACAGATTTTTCATAAACAAATTGTTTTGGGAAAACAATAGTCTTAAACTGTACCTCATAAGCATTACTAAGAAATAAATTTTCAAGAAGATTAGAGGTGAGGATAAGGTTTACCGAATCTGATGGTGGTGTAAACTCAGGCTTACACAATGGGATCGTTGACTTCCATCGTCGAGAGGGTCCTGGTGATTTCAGCAAGGATGGACTGAAGTTTGATTCGTCAGAAGATGAAGAGTCAAAAGATTCCGTTTCCACAGACACGACCTTCTTCATTTTTCTTTGTTTTCGTGAAGGTCCAGTAGATGATTGAGGAGGTACCGCCATCTGATCATCGTCAGAATCAACAATTGAGCGCTTGTGTGTCTGAGTTCTCATGGTGTTTGAGGTTTGACGATGAGAATAGAGAAGATGAGAGTATAAAGTGAGAGAGAAAGAGAGTCAGAACAAAAAGTTTGAGATTTAAAGAGAATGAAGAGAGAGAGAGAGAGAGAGATAGAAAGTTAAATAAAAAGGACGAATGCATGTACTAAGTACACCCCTACACGCATACGTCTTCCAAGAAACCCCAACCGTCTTGTCTTTTCGATTTTCAAAAAAAAATTAAATAGATACTTAGAATAACGCATCCATAAATTAAGGATATAATGAGCTGCCGTAAAAGCATACTATTTATCCTAATTATAACAGTTAATAAGATAAGCATGCAGATCATAAATATGATAATGCAGATCTTAAAAATTTCAACAAATACACATTCCAAGTTCTCTTCGCAGCATACAAAATCTGTCTTCACTTAACAATTTAGTAAAAATATCTGTGATTAAATTTTTAGTAGGAATAAAAATTAATTTGATTAAGCCTTTTGAAACATTATCTCTTAAAAAATGATGTCTTACTTCTATGTGTTTTATACGTGAGTGTAACACAGGATTTTTAGAAATATCTATAGCACTAGAATTATCATAGTATATAGGCACACATTCACATAATATATCAAAATCACACAGGGTTTGCCTCATCCATAAAATATGAGAACAGCAACTTCCTGCAGCTAGGTATTCAACCTCAATAGTTGAAAGAGCCACTGAGGTTTGCTTTTTACTATGCCATGATACGAGACTTTGTCCCAAGAAAGTATAAGCACCACTCGTACTTTTTCTATCGATTTGACACCCTACATAGTCAGCATCTGAATAACCTATTAGTTCAAAGTGATTATAAATTGGATAAAATAACCCTAAGTTAATTGTACCACTTAAATATTTCAAAATTCTTTTAACAACATTTAAGTGTGATTCTTTGGGTTTAGCCTGAAATCTTGCACACAAACAAACATTATACATTATATCAGGTCTAGAAGCAGTTAAGTATAATAAGCATCCAATCATACCTCAATATTTTGTTATATCAACATCAATACCTTTCTCATCAGTGGTGAGCTTTATTGACGTGCTCATGGGTGTACCTTTTGATTTAGATCCTTTAAAGCCAAATCTCTTGAGTAATTCTTTTGTGTATTTGGTTTGATGGATATAAATTCCTTCCTTCGTTTGCTTGATTTGAAGTCCCAAAAAGTAAGTAAGCTCTCCCATTAAGCTCATATCAAATTCTTTATGCATACACTTGGAAAACGACTCACAAAGATTATCATTAGTAGCACCAAATATTATATAATTTACATATATTTGAACAATAGTGATATCTATATTTTTATGCTTAATAAATAATGTAGAATCTATTTTACCTCTAATAAATCCGTTTGACAAGAGATGCTTACTTAACCTTTCGTACCAAGCCCTTGGAGTTTGTTTCAAGCCATAAAGTGCTCTCTTTAACTTGTAAAAATGACTAGGATACTTTTTGTGCTCGAATCCAGGAGGCTATTTTACATATACCTCTTCATTGATGTATTCGTTGAGGAAGGCCCTCTTTACGTCCATTTGATAAAGCTTAAAGCCAACAAAATTTGGACTAATTCCAGCCTAGCCACTGGTGCATATGTTTCTTCATAGTCGATCCCCTCTTGTTGGTTGTAACCTTGAGCTACTAACCTTGCTTTGTTACGAGTGATTGTTCCATGCTCATCAAGCTTGTTCTTGAATACCCATATAGTACCAATGATGGAAGCAACTTTTGGAGGAGGCATAAGTTCCCACACTTGGCATCTCTCAAATTGTTGAAGTTCTTCTTGCATTGTCAATAGCCAGTTTTCATCAAGAATTGCATTCTTTGGCTCACCCTGTGACAAAAATACAGAGAATGCACAATGATTTTGTAAACCTCTTCGTGTGGTTACACCTTTGTTGATATCTCCAATAATATTTTTCAGAGGATGATTCTTGATATATCTAGTTGTTCTTGGCATTTGGATATCATGTATAACTTCCTCTTGATCATGAGACTCATCTTTAGCATCTTGCAAATTTTCAGCTTCATGTTCATGCTGGTCATCAATTTCAGTTTCCTGAAATTGTTCATTCGGTCTTCTGTTTTGTTCTTTTTAGTTTGCTGAATTCCTGACTATCTCCAAATTTCCTGCATCATCTTCACTTTCTTTTGGAAGATCATTGTTAGTCTCATTGAAAGTGATATGAATAGACTCTTCTACACATGATTTTCTAATATTGAAAATACGATACGCCTTACTATTTTGAGAATAGCCAATGAATATTCCTTCAAACGACTTAGCATCAAATTTTCCCAAATTATCACTTGTATTTAAGATGAAACATTTAGAACCAAATATTTTGAAATAGCTTATGTTTGGAATTTTATTATTTAAAAGATCATAAGGTGTTTTCCAAATAATAGGACAAATGAGTACTCTATTTAAAACATAACATGAAATACTTACTGTTTCAGCCCAAAATTTCTTTGGGATCTTACTTTCTTGCAGTAGAGTTCTTGTCGTCTCTTGTAGAGTCCTATTCTTCCTTTCCACCACCCCGTTTTGTTGAGGAGTCCTTGGGGCTGAAAATTCATGGCTAATACCTCTTTGATCACAAAACGTTATGAAATCTTTTTGTAATTCAGTACCATGATCACTTCTAATTCTAATGAGTTTGTAGCTATACTTTGTTTCAAGATTCCTTATTAATTTTTCAAACTCTTTAAATGCTTCATCCTTAGTTCTCAAAAATAATACCCATGTGTATCTGGAAAAGTCATCAGCTATTATAAATGCATAAAATTTACCATTAATACTAGAATGTCTTTCTGGTCCAAATAAATCAAGATGAAGTAGTTGCAAGGGAGAGAAGGTTGATACCATATTCTTTGTTGTAAAAGAAGTTCTTACTTGTTTTCCCAGTTGACAAGGGATGCATATTCCTTTCTTTTCAAACCTGATTTTTGGCAACCCTTTGACAAGATTCTTTGAAGATAATTTCTTGATTAGGTCCATGTGAACATGTCCCATCCTTTTATGCCATAAGTTAGCCTCATCTTGTACAGATGTAAGACATAGTTCTTCATCCTATTGCTCAAAATCAATAGTATATATATTTCCCTCTCTTTGTGCAACTAGAGTAGTATTGTTAGTACCATGAAATATTGTGCATTTATTTTTTTCAAAATTAACTTGATGACCATTATCCATTAATTAACTGATACTAATTAAATTAAATTCAAGACCGTTAACAAGGTGAACATTATTTGTACTTACCTTGCCATTACTAATTTTACCTTTTCCAATTATTTCACAGGTTCTATTGTCTCCAAAAGTGACTGTTCCATTCTTCTTCTTGACATATAGTTCCATGAACTTTGATTTATCACCGGTCATGTGATGAGAGCATCCACTATCGAGAATCTATTTTTGAGATGGAACCCTTGCCTTGAAACACACCTGTCAAGGAAAAATAATTCATCCTTTTGGTACCCACATCTTTTTGGGTCCTTTAATGTTAGTTACATGTAAATCATCCTTTTTAACCCATTCCTTTTTAATCTTATTTTTCTTAAAATAATTTATGTCCAAGTGACCTTTTATACCACAATTTTTACATGTTGTGGGAGGAGAACAATAATTTAATCTAAAACGAGATTTTGATTTTAGGATTTTCACATCTCCTTTTTTATTCATAGGATTATAACCAATTCCTTGTCTTTCAAAGCTAGGTCTTTATTTACCCAATATGACATTTAAATTTTTTTCACCTTAAACAAATTTAGCAAGAGATAGTTTTAGAGAATCTATTTCTTTTTGAAGTTCATTATTAGGAAGGATTTTATCAAGTGATTTATCACTAAATGTATCAATACATACATCTGTTATTTTTAGTTCATATGTCAATTTTTTAACCTCATTATTTAAATAATTTACCTTGTTGAAAAGTATTTTGTTATAATTATCTAGGTAATCAATTTTAGCAATCAAAATCTTTTCATCTTTACATGATGACTCTTTTTCAATTTCCTTCTTTTCATCTATTAGTGAATCTACTTCACTCATTAATGTATTAACTAAACCTTTCAAGCATGCATTCTTTTCTTTTAATTTCTTATTTTCTTGTTCTAATGAATTTAGTTCATTAAGAGATACCTGATTAGATTCATCTTCAACTCCCACGAAGCATACTTATGATATCTCATCTTTAGCATCGATCTCCACTTCTAATTCCTCACCACTCCAAATAACAAGGGCTTTTTTCTTCTTGTTGTCTTTGTAGTTTGTCTTCCCTTTGTTCTTTAATTGAAAACAATCTTTCTTGAAGTGACCAGGACGTCCACATTCGAAGCACGTCTCTTCAGTTTGCTTTCCTTTAGACTTATTCGAATTGAAAGTGTTTCTTCTCTTGCTCTTCCTTTGTAGTAGCCCCTTGAGTCTTCTTGACATCATGGCTATTTCTTCATCTGAGTCATCATCAAGCTCCTCCTCATTATCTGCAGTAAGAGCTAAGACCTTTCTTCGAGGAGTTTCCTCCTCATCATCATATCTCTTCAACTGATGTTCATATTCTTCTAATTCACCAAACAGAGTTAAAGTATCCATGGAAGAAATAGTATCAGAATCTTGAAGAATAGTGATTTTAGAAGCAAACCTTTTGGGCAAAGCCCGAAGTAACTTACGGTTGATCTCATTTTGAGGAATAGTCTTGTCCAGCAATTTCAAGGAGTTTATAAGGACTAGAAATCTTGCTTGAGCTAGCTTAATGGTTTCATCTTTTTCGAGCTTAAACATTTTATAATCGTGCATAAGCATGCTTAGCTTGACTTCTCGTACTTTGGATGTTCCTTCATGACTTACCACTAGAGTATCCCAAATTTCCTTAGCTGTTGCATGAGGAAACTTTGTCAATCTGGGATTGTACCATACCACTGAGAAGTGTGTTCATTGCCCTTAAAGCATATGAGACCATGTAGGTTTCGGTTGAATCCATTTCTAGCAGAGTCTTTGGTGTCCCATCATCTCTTCATGGAATAACCGGTCCGTTCTCCACAACCCACCATTCCCAAGGATCTCTTTTGAGATAGATCCTCATTCGGAATTTCCAGAAGTTATAATTTTCTGTTCCAAATAGCAAAGGAGGTCAATTGGTTGATTATCCTTCTTGATTGTTGTTCCCGAACTGTGCCTTGTCAGAATCTTTCCTTATAAGTCACCTTTAAGACCAAGATAAGTAGAGCAAAGCTTTAATACTAAATGAAATTTAACTTGGCACACTTAGGAGGGGGGGGGGGGGGGTTGAATAAGTGTGGGAGCAATCTATGACCAATTTTTAAAATGTAAATCAAACTATTAAATTCAGGCTACTAGATTGATGAATTCAGCTTACTGATTTAATATGGCCTACTGAATTAACTGATTATTTTTTAGAAAATATTCTGCTGAATTTATAAATAAAATACTCTGTATTAAAGAATTATCTTAAGATAATGCAAGTATTCAAATTTTAATTATTAAGATAATTAAATAGCTTATGTGAGTAATTAAAGTAAAGTAAGTAATAAAATCAATACCAAGATATTTTATGTGGTTTAGCTATTACCCTATATAATAATAGCCTAGTCCACGTCCAATATCAACTAGTATTAGAGACTCACTTTATTTATTTATTTATAAATAAACACTGATTACAAAACAGATTCTTACAATAATTAATAACAATTAATTTCTTTTGAGCACTCTTGCTCCTTGTGCACCTATGCACTCTTCAAGCACCTTTGCTTCCTTGAACCTGTTTGTAAACCTTTTTCTAATCCACTAGGATTAACACCTTTAGACTACACTTAATCTAAACAGAAAATTTAAATACAAATATAGAGGTCTATGATCAATGCAAGAATAATCAATTTAATAATTTAGAGGCTCAACTAAATGCAATGATCAATTAGAACAAAAAGATAATCAATTAAATCTTGCCAATTATCAGCTAGAAGAATATCTGAAGTATAATTGCTCAGCTAATCAAAAATTGCACCAATTAAAATAAGTTGCTCGGTAATATCAGTAATTAGTGCAAATAGAATTTCGTGAGTTGCATCTTATTCCATACATGAAATACTGTTTATATAGCCCATATAAAAAGTTATCATTTATTCCAGATCATGCCTGTTCCATTTTCCAAAATAACCGGCTTGATAATATAGATAAACCTCACAATGGTGAAGCAATGATATGATTAATATATATCCAGATAACAGCTCAATCCTTTTTAGTGTTATATTGTTGGGATAAATTTCAAAGATCCATTTAACCCACTACAAAATAACTTTGACTTTATCTTTCTATATATTTTTAAAGAGGCGTGTAACATACAAAGTAGCGTATGTCATCACACTTCTTTTCCAATAAACAAGGTCTTATAGTTCCAAGATATTAATAATCATTATCCCTTGAAAACCCCAAACTCACATATCATATCACAATGCTATCATCCTTTTAGCTTCTAGACATAATATATAACATTTATCAAGTAACAAACATGCACATGTAACATATATCAAGTAACGTTTTAAAATAATGCTTTAAAAAATATTTGTACTTGATAACATATATTTAATCTAATCTCAAGTATTTATTTTAATATTAGGAAAAACCTTTTTCAAAACTTTTCATTTAAGACATATAAGATTAAATGCCAATGATATATCCTGGAGCCTTTAAATGAAAAATCAGTTATTATGCAATTCACCTTACACTTGGTTTTCCTAGTAAAGAAAAACTTCTTCAACCACTTGAAAATTCCACCAATGTTCTTTATCATCATATACCTGAAATGCCATAAAATAATTTAGTATATGAACAATTCATCATCAAAACTCAAGGATGAAATATGACTAAGTCAACAAATAGTAATAATAATAATAATAAGGCTCCTCTTATTAATTTAAATTTAATATTTTCAAAATATTAAATAATAAATATTAAGTTACTTAATTTATTCTATCACCATAGATTAAATTAAATATACTTAACTTATTATTATGATTATGCCATTAACTTCTTAAATAATTATTCTTCCTTTTATGGTATGACCCTTTAGGTTCTCCATATTAAACCGGTTGTGAATAAATCAATTAGAACAATTCTAATCTTACTTAAATAAATAAATTAAACTATTAATTAATTTAAATAAATAATATTTATTCTACAATAGGGATAAGCCTCCCTAGCGATTAACGACTTTCTAGATACTATAAATTTCAACATTAATCATAAAAGAACCTTTGAGTAAATAGTTACTGTACAATTCAATCCTTCCACCATACAATGTCCCAATTAAATATAAGACATAAAATTACTATCAAGTCCTATTTTATTTAATTATATGTATTTTGATTCCTAAATGCATAACTCCTAATGAATGCAAATTAGAAACTACTTTCTAATTTCATTCCACCTTGGCCAAGGATTCTTGGGTTGTCATTTATCGAATCATGAAGGACATTTCTCTTCTTTTACTAGAAGTGGTAGATTCTTTATTGATCATTCATTATATGTATTTCGACTCTTAAATGCACAACTCCGAATAATGCAAATTAGAAACTCCTTTCTAATTTCATTCTGCATTGGCCAAGGACTACTGGGTTGTCATTTATTGAATCACATAGGATATTTCTCTTCTTTTACTAGAAGAGGTAGATTCTTTATTGATCATACATTATCTCCATGTACAACTTGTTATACTCAAGCATACCCTTTGATATACCTTAAGGGTCTTAAGGAATAAGTCAAAGTATAACTCATCATACACAAGATATTATGATAATCTCAAGTCCAAGGATAACTTGTACTACTATCACTACAGGAATTCCCATTGACAGGCAAGTAAAACTCCATTAGGTATTCCTTAGCAAGCCACATTCAGTGAACTTATTCTCTAATAAGCACATACATACTTGCTTTAGTGTTTCCACACAAATGATCATGAGGTCAATCATCCTCATCCAATGAGCAAGCAACGTATGTACCAATCTATCCGGATTCACTAATCCCCAATTTAGTAATCCAACGATTGGGAACTATTTTAGTTTTAAGCTTTCTAAGAATTTAGATCTCATTAGAATGATCATCATCATTATTCTAAAAGCATTGCTTAAAACTATGGGTTTATCACATTTTATAAAACAACATCATGTAGATAATTAAAAGCCTTTAATAAATTATACTTTTTATTAATAAATGAATAAGATTGTTACAAAGTATATGCTTTATCATCAAACATGATTGGCTTGTGTGCATACTACTTTCACTATGTGTGTGATGAATGCTTTAAATTTTAAATGCTTTATGTTAGTGCACCGCATAATGTCATCATTTGCATGTGGTAAGGCGCTATGAATGTATGTGAATGTATGTTGTGTGATTCCTCCACCAAGAGGAAAACCCGTTAGTTATTGATTGCTGGACTCTAAGGGGCGTTCCCCAGTGAGGCTCAGGAAAGGCACCACTAAGATCTGCTCTAATTAAAAGATCAAATGTTTCTCATCAAGTAGATTGCAAAGGTCTAGGAATCTTCATACCAAAAAGCCAGCGAGAGTAATCCTAAAGTAGGTCAGCCTCAGAAAAGCCCAACGTATAGGATGTCTCTTCATCCCCTGTTACCATTTCTTATGTATAAATGTCATCCATCTTAAATTGTCATTCCATATCTTCTTATCATGTCAGCAAAATAACTAACCCCGAGTTTTGCAGAAAAAGATTAAAAAACCTCAAACCTAATGCATAACATGTCATACATCTATATCATCTACCAATATCAAGACTAAAATATATACCATTATGTGTAGATTGGTCCTAGAACACGATTTCGAGCCAAGAAGGCATAATCACCACCAGCCAAAATGGTAGAAAGTAGTGCATCAGAACCCATCCCTGTGACTCGTGAAGAGTTTAAGGAATCAAGAAGCAGATTAATGAAATGACCAGTCTGTTGAGAGAGTAATGAAAAATAGCCTAAGAGCCCAAACTGTGAGCTCAACCTGAATCCTCTGACATGGAGGCATCTAAATTCCAGGAAAAGCCAGTGATACCTAAATATCTACTCTAGTATCCCAACTCGGTGGTTCTGCCAAAGAGGCCGCAGAAAAAGGTCTAACGAAGGAAGTCGTAGACCTTCAAGAGGATGAGGAAATCGGGGACATCAGGAAGAAGGTCAGATAAATGGAAGAGGCCATTCGATCCATCAAGGGAACATGATCCCACGACAGTGTTAATTACTCTGACCTATGTATCTTTCCAAGGGCCAGATACCCGAATAAATTTCAAGTCCAAGATTTTGAGAAATACAATGGATTGGGCGACCCCTACACCTACTTGAAGGTCTACATTGGCGAGCTAAGATCTTATGTCGAGGATGAAAGCCTCAGGATACAACTTTTCCAGAAGAGCCTTATTGGGGAGGCTCGAATTTGGTATGCTAGGATTAATAACTCCAAGATCCCAAATTGGGAGGAATTGGCCCACACCTTCCTCAACCAATACAACTTCCACTCCTAAATGGCCCCTGATCGGTACCAAGTAACCAAGGTTAAGACACGAAGCAATGAATCATTCTGGGAATACGCACAAAAGTGGAGGCGCATGGTAACCCAAGTTAGCCCGCTGATGGATGAGGCTGAAATGGTAATAACCTTCATTGACATCCAAGAAGCACCCTACCTAGTAGGGATAAGCAAAATGTTCTTAGAAATGATAAAGCTTGGGGAGATGGCAGAAATGGGCCTAAAACCTTGCAAGATCAAAGACCTCACAGCTTTGGAAGCAGTCATTGAACACATACAGTCTGACAATTATACAAGCGCTCCCAAGAGAGTACACAAGAAGAAGGAAAAAGATGTCTCCCTGATACTACAAGGATAATCTACGCATAATAACAACAGTCCACCTATTCAGCAGCATGGCAATTACCCTACATTCCAATCACCTACAAATGCTCAAAACCCCATTGCACAGAAGGCCGGGAAATTTAGGCGGAGAAGGGTGTTTACTCCCCTAGGAGACTCATTAGAGAACGTGTTGGCGCTACTAATTACACAGAAGATCATCGAGCTCGCTCCCCCTGTCGATCCTAAAGGGAAACAATATGACCCCAACAAGAGGTGTGCTTATCACTCTGGAGCCCCAGGTCACGATACTCAAGTTTTTCGTCCTTGAAACATAAAATTCAGAATATGATTGATAGTGGGCGTTGACACAGGGGAAATTTCGCTTCGTAATGTTTATTTTTCTTTATTGGAGTTTCTACCCTTTTGCAATTCGTTATGTCAATTAATTTATTTAAAGAGTGAAATTTTAGGAAATAAGACCGACATAAATACTGACTATTGGAAAAGAGTGATTTTAATGATCGGGTCGAATTAGACAGAGTCACCAGTTGATATAGTTTCCAATGGATGTGCTAACTCATCCGATTTTTGGAGGTTTTTGGAATATGGCCCAATATGTGACTCTGTAAAATTGGTCTGGAACTTGAGATTCATAGAGTTTGGGGGCTTGTTTAAGCGAGGGGAAGGTGTTAGGCACGCCCCGACTTTTGTGAAAAAATGGTTACTGCATCTTATTGATTTCCTAAGCATGAAGTGTGTGTCCATGTGATTTTCAGAAAGCTTTTGATTTAATTTGACTTATATTAAGTGCCTTAACTTTAAGAGTTGTTCTGAGCCTTGTTTTGACCTATGAGCGACATTATTTTGAAAGTAGTGTTGAACCTCTTTGAACCTATGCACAAAGGATTTGATTTAAAGAAAAGTTCCCTTTTAAAAAAAAGTATATTGAAATGATGTTTTGAAAAATAAGGTTTTCAAATCCTTCTCCAAATAGGAATCAAAGTCCTTTGATACTTCTGATTTTTAACCTTAGATTTGTTTATCCTCGACACACTTTATTTTTATGCAAGCTCTTTGAAGTTTTTGTTTGAAAATCGTTTTGAATGATAATGCATGAAGGAAAACATCAAAAAGGGTAGGGCCATCTTCGAGCATGAAAGCCATCTCGGCAAACCCGAGCACCTACAATCACCATTCTTTTCAATATCACGAGGCCTTAATTTCAATCTCTCGGGATGAGGCCCTTGAAATCTTTTTAAGGCCAGATATTACATATACAATGATTTGTATGGTTTAATATTACATTTTAAACAAAAATTCCATCGTGGGAATCTACTCGAGATTTGATTTTTGAACCTCAACCCTGGGATTCCTAGTCTAAGATTATTGTGCTTGAATATATATATATATATATATATATATATATATAATGTATCATATACTTGGTATTAGGTGATTCATTGATTAAAATCCCTATCACAGATAGTTAGGACCCCCTCACCGCTAGATATAGATTTAGGGCTCTACGGAGTGACCAAAATCGGTCGAAAATATTGAAAAATGACTAGATCTAACCTAGATCTAAGCCAATCTAGCATGGAGGTTCGAGCGTTCAAGCACTAGAACTGATTAAGGGCTAGATTCTGCTAGATCTAAGTAGATTTAGCAAAAGGACTTGATTTCTAATTATATATGTACAAAATAAACGTTAAAATAGATAGATCTACCAACCAACACACAATATATGTATAAAACAACAAGTCTAACTATAGATAAATACTATATTGAAATAGATCTTGTAGTTCTAAAAATATTTACAAAGGAAATGACAAAAGATTCACTTTTTCACCTTGGGGGATGTAGAAACAAGCCTTCAAGGACCCAAATCTATATTATATCACTCTATATGTATAAGATATACTATATAGGTGATTTATTAAACTTAAATTTAGTGTTAGAATGTCAAACCTGAACCATTCTCACTTTAGATACGACTTTATCTCTCTAACTCTCTCCTTTTTTCTAAATAATTTGTTGATGGCTTGTTTCAGTATAACGCCCCCATATGTATACTCCCATGGTATCCGATATGGTGCTTACTACTAATCAATGTATATAATGCATTCAAATCTATACGCCCATGGTATCTGATTATATGCTTATATCTAATTGAGTGACTATACAATTTATAACCAGATGCAATTCTCATAGATCCAAGATTCACAGTATCCCATAACAGATAACAATTCTCAAGAGAACTATTTATGTGTTTAGATACCATCACTTAGATATATGAACTGTTGTGAATAGTATCTATCTATCCGAAATTCTGAGTATCAATAATAACATGAACAGTCCATATTACCAACACCCTCACTCAGATGTATAGTCTATGTCATGTGAATTACACTATCATATCGATAGTACCTATCTATTCGAAATCTAGACTATCAATAATAACATGAACAGTCCATGCTATTAATACCCTCACTCAGATAAGTAGTTCCCAAGGATCTCAAACTAGATTAAAAATTCTATTTACATCTATATATGTAAGAAAACACGATTGCAGAAGTAAAAGACGTTATATATTATTATTATTATTATTATTATTATTAAGGTTTGATTACATGATTCTTCATACAGAATTTCTTATTACAAAGTATTACATTCAACTAGACAATAATATAAACTAATCTAAGCAGGGACGCTTCCCTTTATCTACTCCAGATGTGCTAGGGTTATCATCTAATACTGCAAAGGGAATAATTTGCAAGGGTGAGCTATGACATGCTCAATAGGTTCTATATTTATAACAATATATGATTTGAAGAAGTATAACAGTTCAAAATTCAACTGATTATTGCTGTAAGACCCCAACTTATTATAAATGAAATTGAATTTTCTCTATTTATTATTTTGAAATAGTAAGGGTTGATTTGATTAATGTGGTTAGTTATGGGTAAAATGCGCAAATATCTTAAATAAGCAAGTGGTTATAAAATATTCATTGTTGTCGGAGAATATTTGTTTGGTCGTGGAATATTCTTACTGTCTAGGAATATTCATACTACGGCGCAGACTTGTGTGGTCCCCATAACGGAAAGCGATTGGATGAAGAAAAATGACAAGTATAAGTTTTTTATAAATAACGGTGTAGTTGTTACCATTAACACTGTTGGAATACCCGATGGTTAAAACACGATGTCTGGCGGTTGTTTCACAAGAAGATTACGATATTGCACCAATTATTGGTTCTTACGTAAGAAGGCACTACTCAATAATTGTTACAGTAATTACTTTTTCATATTTTATTTTATTGATTCAATAATTACTATGTTGATATTTTATATTATTGTTGTTCAATAATTGTCATTGCACAATATTTCCCATTATCAAATCAATAATTCATATTATTTTAATAATATTATTAGAAAACATTATTGGCAATGTCTAGAAAGTTCTGTCTAAGGAGAGGTTTGGTCAACTAATTATAAGGCTAGTAAGGAAAATCCTTATTGGAAAGCCCCCTTTTCACAGGAAGCGGCACGGTTTCAGATTGTGATTACGTAATATTATTTGTGAATAATTAATTATTAATTTATATGATAAGGAAAATATTTATTTATGTGGATATAAATGGAGGAATTTTTAGAAAAGTAACAATTATTGAAAATTGATATTTTATCTTTTTTGATAAAATAATTCGTTATATTACAATAATATAATAATGGTGGTATTTTTACAATGAATGTGTGATATATGAATAAATGAGGAGGAAGAGTATTTTTGTTACAATAAATGCTAAAAACACGTTAAACATGTTGGTGGACCCCATTTTTTGACTGAAATTTGATTATAGCTTGTAAAATCGTCCGTATATGAATTTCGGTCAATTTCTGCTTGGAATTTAGAAAAACATATACTTACAAAGTTGTAGAGAATTGAAGTTCCTATGGAATGGACATAAGATTCGAATTTTTCTGATAAAAGGGCTATTTATTATGAATTATTGAAGTTCTGGAATATTGAGTCTGAATTGATTTTGTTACAAAAAATGTTTAAAACATGTTTTTCATTTTGGTGGGCCCCACTAGCATGTGTAAAATTCTGAATTCTAAATTCTAAGGTGTGCGTAGGAAAAATTTAATAAATAATATTATTTTATTAAATTTTCTGCTTTGGTGTTCTAAGCATTGTCCTATAAATAAGGTGCTTAGGTTAGAATTGAAAATCACCCCAGAAACTGAAGTTTTCTCTCTCTATATTATCGAGCGTATTTTTGTGAGTATTTTGATACTTTGAGTGTTTCTATACAAGTTTCCTTCAGCACTATATCTGGTGTTCCAGTCAGAAGTACTGTCCTTTTGAGGTAAGGGATGTTATTTTTTTTATAAATGATATTATTTCTTTCAATATCATAATGCCAAAATATTAGTATAATTTTTCTTGTGAAATTTCTACCTTTTTTGTGTCGGGGTTACTATTCACGTATATGACACTATTCACGTATACGACACTATTCACAGAAAAATTAAATTTTCGTTCTTTGTCCCAGATGTCTATTTTTGTTACTATCTTTGATTGTATCCATGTTTTGATCATTATTCTTGAATTTTACTCCACCATAGTATATTATGGGATGTTTTTGAACATGGATAAACCGAAGTACGAATCCCTAATATTTATTCTTTTGTCTCACTGGATTCGTTTTCTTTAAAATATTTTTCATCATCCTCAGTCCTAAATGATGATATAACTGAATATCTTTGACATGTAGTGCAAAGATGAATGATTTTCTGATGAATATCTTTGGCCCGTAGTGCAAAGATGAATAGGTGTTGAGATGAACATGACCAACTGATGAATATCTTTGGCCTATAGTGCAAAGATGAATATTTGATTCAAGATGAATATTGATTGATGTTACAGGGATAAAATATTGATGATGGACTTTTAAATTCATAGATGATAGTAGATTTCATTCTCTACTTAACTCTTCTAATGAATTATTATTTCCGCTGCGAATATTGATCTAAAACTTGTTGTCTATTATATTCTATCAAATTTTTCCCTGTTGAGGACTAACGATAATTTGTTCTATATTATCTTAGTCATAATCTTCTTTATTGGGCTAGTTGAGCTCACCCTTTTCCTTTTTGTTCAATTTTTCTTCTCAGGAGGCGAGAATGTAGCGAGTACTAGTCGGGGTATGGAATGATAGTTCTAGAAAGTTGTTTTAGTGGTCCTTACTATTTTTGTAAAATAATGTATCGATAATTGTAATGAGGACTTATTTGAGTGTGGATATTGTCTAGAAGACAATATTTGTATTTAAACTCACAGTTTATATGTTGTCGTATTTTGCACGACAACTATATTAATAAAGTTTTAGTTGTTTCTATAGCATGTATTTGGCGACTCAGAATGGGCGTCACAGTTGGTATCAGAGCTTAGGGATATGGTCCCTGGCGAAGATTGGTGAATAGAACTAGGAGGGGAGAGACGAGTAAATCCTTCGCTAGTATGTCCTACCTAAGCTTATTTGTTGGTTGGTCAGAATATAGGGTTATTATGTTGCATGTCAATTTCTTTAATTAACTCTTGTTTTGTGGCAGTATTTAAGAATGGCAGCTGAAAATATTAATGATGGAGTGAATGAGACCGTGGAAACACCTTACTCATAAACCAGGAAAACGTGCAACAAGATGACAATGTTCCTCCTGTAAACAACACCATTGAGCAGACGATGAATGATGAGATGTTTAGAAGCTTTTTGCGGTTCATGCAAAACCAGACGAGGGAGACTCCTATTCAAAATGCGGATAGAAATAATGGCAACTCACAACTGGTCACTGCTAAGTAATTCAAGGATTTGGGATCGCCGGAGTTTTGGGGAAAGCCGGATCCGATCAAAGTAGAAACGTAGGTTAATCAAATTACCAAAATATTTGATGTCTTGGGATGCACGGAGGAACAGAAGGTTCCATTCGCCACCTTTATGTTCCATGGTGAGGCAGATTTCTGGTGGGAATCTGTGAAGCATACCCAGCTAGCCGCACTCAGCATGTCTTGGGAGACATTTCAGGGCTCAATTATTAGAGCAAATTTTCTCACAAATTTTCTCTATATTCAGATGTTGTTAACATGGCTCAATTATTAGAGCAAGATAATGAGTACGTTCAACCGAGGGACCACAACCGTGGTCATCTGGGTGACGGCGATCATCGAGCAATGATAACAAATGCGGAGGGAAAAATTCAGACAAAAGCGGTAACCACTCTGGTGGTAATCGTGGCATGATAATAAGAGAGGTGAGTCAAGTGGAAATTTCAAAAAGAGGAGATTCAACAATGACAATGTGAAGACGTCAGCACCAGTATCAACTGTTTCTAAGGGAGGAGAATGACCACCGGTAGTATAGTATAAATGTGAAAAAGAGGGACACATCAGCCCAAACTGTCCACAACAGTTTAAGGTATGTTATAATTGTGGAAAGGAAGGACATATCGCTCGATATTGTACCGTAGCGAAACAAAGTCCAGCGGGGATGGTGACTCAAAAGGCTGTCCCAGAAAAGTCAAAGTCAGCGGTTCCTGGAAGAGCGTTTGTCGTGACTGGCCAAAATACGATGAACCCGAACGAGGTGATCACGGGTAAGCTAATCATAAACTCTTGTGAAGTTTATACCTTACTAGATACTGGTTCTACCCATTCATTTATCTCTCCTGCTTGTGTTCAACGTTTAAACTTGACTCCGGAGAAATTAGACTTTGACTTATCTGTGGAGACTCCGTTAGGAGAAACTTTTATTACATTCACTATTTATAAATCTTGTTTTATCCAAGTTGGCACCATCACATTACCTGTTGATCTTATCTCTTTAAAGATACTTGCATTTGACGTGATTTTAGGGATTGATTGGTTAACTACTCATCATGCCAAAATTGATTGTTTTCGTAAGGTTGTTAGTTTTCATATTCCTAACCAACTTGTTATGCGAATTCGAGAAACTAAACCACTAAAATCAATCACTGTCATATCAAGCCATAAAGCCATTCGTTTATTGAAAAATGGATGTCAAGCTTTCTTAGCCCATGTTATGGATTTGAATAAAGACACGTCAGATTTGAATAATATTTCTGTTGTTAGTGAATTTCCTGATGTATTTCCTGAAGAACTTCCCGGTCTACCCCCAGAACATGAAGTTGAATTCTTTATTGACCTTGAACCTGGTACAAAGCCCATTTCTAAAACCCCATATTGAATGGCTCCTATTGAAATTCAGGAGTTAAAGGTCCAACTACAGGAGTTGTCGGACATCGGTTTCATTCATCCTAGTATATCTCCTTGAGGTGTTCCTATTTTATTTGTAAAGAAGAAAGACGGGAGTATGCGACTTTGTATTGACTACCGGGAATTGAACCACGTCACCATCAAGAATAGGTATCCGCTACCTCGCATTGATGACCTGTTTGACCAGTTGCAAGGAGCACAATTCTTTTCAAAGATCGATCTTCATTCTGGATATCATCAGTTGAAGATTAGAACTGAGGATATTCCGAAGACTGCCTTTAGAACTCGGTACGGGCATTATGAATTCTTAGTTATGTCTTTTGGATTGACTAATGCTCCTGCGTCTTTCATGGATATGATGAACCGAGTATTCAAGGAATATTTGGATCAGTTCATTGTTGTCTTTATTGATGACATCCTCGTATATTCCAAAAGTCATGAAGATCATGAGCACCATTTGAAGCTGGTACTCCAAAGGCTTCGTGAAAATAAGCTATATGCCAAGTTGAAGAAATGCGAGTTCTGGCTTGAGGAAGTAGCATTCCTTGGGCATGTGGTGTCAAAACATGGAGTATCTGTTGACCCGGCGAAGATTGAAGCAATACAAAGTTGGGAGCAACCAAAGTCGGTGACCGAAGTACGTAGCTTTTTGGGCTTAGCTGGTTATTATCGGAGATTCGTGGAAGGATTTTCTCGAATCGCTACTCCGTTAACTTAACTGAATCGGAGGGATAAAAAATTCGTATGGAGCGAGGAATGCGAGAACAGTTTTCAAGAGCTCAAGAGGGGACTCATTTAAGACTGCTCGACAACACTTGTATCGGGTTCGGATGGATTTGTTATCTACAACGATGCTTCAGGTAAAGGGTTAGGATGTGTTCTCATGCAACATGGGAAAGTCATAGCCTATGCCTCACGACAACTTAAAGAATATAAGAGGAATTATCCTACTCATGATCTAGAGTTGGCAGCAGTCGTTTTCGAGCTAAAGATCTGGAGGCACTATCTATATGGGGAGAAAGTGGAGATATATTCAGACCATAAAAGCCTCAAATATTTCTTCACCCAAAAGGAACTCAACATGCGGCAACGACGTTGGCTCGAGCTGTTGAAAGATTACGACCACACCATTCAATAACATCCTGGAAAAGTGAACGTGGTAGCTGACGCGTTGAGTATAAGATCATATGCGGGAACGAGTGCGATGTTGTCAACACAAAGGCCCATTTTGAGTGATTTACAAAAGATGAAGATAGAATTACAGACTCCGGGGACCCATGCGATGATGTCAAGTATACGCATAGAACCAACTTTAATCGATAAAGTTAAAGTTGCTCAAGCCACAGACCCGGAGCTGATGCTTATGAAGAAGAAAGTACAAGAAGGTGTTATCCCAGAAGCAAGAATCGATGAAGAAGGAATACTTTGAGTCAAATCCAGACTTTGTGTTCCTAACGACTCTAATTTAAAATACAAGATCATGATGGACGCACACAATACACCGTTTGTAATTCACCCTATAAGTACTAAAATGTATCGTGATCTTCGACATACATTTTGGTGGAGCAATATGAAAAGAGAGATCGTGAAGTTTATCTCGAGGTGTTTAATTTGTTACTATCTTTGATTTTTTCCATGTTTTGATCATTATTCTTGAATTTTACTCCACTATAGTATATTATGGGGTGTTTTTGAACATGGATAAACCGAAGTACGAATCCCTAATATTTGTTCTTTTGTCTCACTGGATTCATTTTCTTTAAAATATTTTTCATCATTCCGAGTCCTAAATGATGATATAACTGAATATCTTTGGCCTGTAGTGCAACGATGAATAATTTTCTGATAATCTTTGGCCCGTAGTGCAAACATAAACAGGTGTTGAGATGAACATGACCAACTGATGAATATCTTTGGCCTATAATGCAAAGATGAATATTTGATTCAAGATGAATATTGATTGATGTTACAGGGATAAAATATTGATGATGGACTTTTAAATTCATAGATGATAGTAGATTTCATTCTCTACTTAACTCTTCTAATGAATTGTTATTTCTAACATGAATATTGATCTCAAAACTTGTTGTCTATTATATTCATCGATTTTTCCTTACTTGAGGACTAACGATAATTTGTTCTATATTATCTTAGTCATAATGTTCTTTACTGGGCTAGTTGAGCTCACCCTTTTCCTTTTTGTTCCATTTTTCTTCTCAAGAGGCGAGAATGTAGCGAGTACTAGTCGGGGTATGGAATGATGGTTCTAGAAAGTTGTTTTAGTGGTCCTCACTATTTTTGTAAAATAATGTATCAATAATTGTAATGAGGACTTATTTGAGTGTGGATATTGTCTAGAAGACAATATTTGTATTTAAACTCACAGTTTATATGTTTTCATATTTTGCACGACAACTGTATTAATAAAGTTGTAGTTATTTCTGTACCATGTATTTGGCGACTCAGTATGGGTGATGTATACCTATTTTGGGGGCGTCACATTTGCTACTATTTCTGGAATTTCTTTTTCAACCATTTCTGGACTTTTTATTTCTGTCAGCCATACAGACATAGAAACTTTGTTTAGATATGAGATGTGGGATGAGCCTCTTCAATATCCTAGGAGTATGCATCTCATCCTAATAGTGCTCACATGAACCAAACATCGATCCTTTTTTGGGATACACAACTTCAGTATAGGATGTCTTACCAAAGTAATTTGGTTTAACACAACAGTTTATGCTCAATAAATAATATCATATGAATAAACAATTCATTTCATAGTTATGCTGAACCTATAGCAATAACTTTACAATAAATGACAATTTAAGTTTAGGTTTGGTACAATATATCAACAGCAATTCAAGATAGAAGTCTTGTTCAATGAATAAATATGATTTGAGAAATTTACGTAATTAGTAATTTGGGTTTAGTAAACTTGCCTGAGTGAAGATCAGTCAAGTAATGCTACTCGATTCGTTAATAAACACCTAAGATGTTCATTCATATAAATCTAACACATTAGTATTGATAACAATACTCAAATACATAAACTACATACGTTCAAGTTAAATTTGATATGGTTTCTGTGTCCAAAGACTTTACCGAGTATTTAATAAGTTCATAAATAGACTAAATTTTATTTATAAGCTTTATTATATTTTTAGATTATTTAAATATCCTTTATAATAATTTTTGGAAGCTTATAATAATTTTAAGTATGTATTTATCCCTTAAATGATTTTTAAATAATTTATTTCTATTTCTAAATAATTAATATTTACTTAGAATATTATAAAAATCTTGTTTACTATTTTAAATAATTTATAATCATTTAGTATGATTTGTATAGCATTAATATTATTTTCAATAATTATTTATTATTTATAAGTAATTAATTTAATTACTTTATTAATAACTTAATTATTAATAATATCCAAATAAAATGAAATATTTATGGATTTTATGTAAAAATATTAAAAGTTAATTATAATAACTTAAAATAATTTTTAAAACTGTTTTTATATTTATTTATTAATTATTTATAATTTTTATTAATTAATTTCTTAGAAATCATTTACTGTCTGTCGCTAAAGCCTTATAGTGACAGGAAGTGTCACTATAGGTGTTCTTGAGTTTCTGGGTTTCAGTCGGTCATGGCCTAGGGACCACTTTGACCTTGATCTAATTTGCTACTGTTGATGATTTTGAGTTTGGACAAGTATAGATGTTATAGTACTCGTACAGTAGTACAACATCAGACCAAATTCATGCTTTAACCTACATATAACAAGAAGTTATAGAGGCTCAAAGTCACTGTCAGAGTTGTTTTTGAGTTTCGGGTAACCTGCAGCATTGGTCATGGGCTCACGGTCAGCCGGTTTTCAGAAGCTTCTATATCTTTCAATCAATGTGATAGATTTGTGTTTTGTTTGTTGTAATAGGTAGTCTATATGTCAAGGTACATGTATGTAACACTGATTTGGACAAAGTATGATTCTAAGGTCTCGATCTATGTTGGTCAAAGTATAGCCAAAGGTTGTTCTTCATGTTCATTAGTTTTTTGGATTAACCAAAAAACTTGGTCATGCTCGGTCAACGACTTTTGACCATTAATTTCAGTAATCCTATGAGTTATTTAAGCAATTGAGTATCATAGATATGTAGTATGTATGTCAAGGTATTAATTCATTAGAATAAGTCATTAAAACATCAAACAGAAAGTGATTAAAAGGTTGGTCAAAGTAGCCGGTTCAACCTGTTCTTGAGTTTTCTGGATAACCCAGAAAATAGAAATTCGTGATCGGTCAACCACTGTTGACCACCTATATCTTGCAATATATGGTTCTAACGAACCTATTTTCTTTTTTTAGATTAAAAACCTCATGTCATACTACAAATAACATACAATTAACAGACCTAACTATTAACATACACAGATCTACTGGCTCTGACATTCGACTGTCAGACTTATTTTTCCAAAATTTCCAAATTGCTTAAAACACTAATTTGATGCATCTAGATGTTAGGAAAACGTGTTCTATCAACTGAGTATACTTTATAACATGTTATTACATATATCTAAACATCTGAACAACAAATTAAACATTGCATCAAAGATCTAGCTATAAATTAGGGTTTGCAGCTTTCTTGCTTGATTTTGATTTTTGGCTACTGAATCTGATGTTGCTATCACCCAGGCTTGATTTGGTATGTTTATAAGAGTGTCTAGGCTTAGAGAATTCGTAGGTTTGGCCAAAGGACGTGTTGCTATTTATAGACTTAAGAAACTTATGGTTTTTAGTTATTTTTACCTACTTGCCTCCAAAAAAATCTATTGCTATGTTAGTTGTGTTGCTTGGGGAAGGTTGCTAGACCATGTGCACCCTTGGGACTTAGTTTGGTGACTCCTAACCTACTTGTGAGCTAGTTTAGTTAGATTAGTAGCTTAATGTTGCCCTAATCCTCATTAATCTTGATTAGAGTTTTAATTTGTATGATTAGGGTTACTTAATGATGTTTATTAGTACCTAATTAAAGTTTAGCAATCATGATTAGGTGTTAGGATAACTTAATTAGGGTTTAGTCTAGCTAATTAAGGCTAGGATTTATAAATTAGGGATAGGGTTTGTAATCTAGGGTTTCTAACTTAGATTTTTCACAAATCCTAACAAGCACGACAAAGCGTTTTGTCAGTGGAAGCATGATAAAGCAGCTTGTCAAAACAAATATACCAAAAAGTTCGTTTCAGAAGAAAAATTATTAAGCACGAGGTGTCAAGCACATCAATTTTCGGACGAAAATTTATTTAACCTAATTTGTTAAACAAAGTATATATTAACATAAAACACTTTCAGAACGGAGATATTTTATTAATATAACTGAATTTACATATCTGAGTCTTATTAGGGTTTTTGGGTTTTCAGATTCACCCCCACTAATAAGAATTTCATCCTCGAAATTACAGTATAGGTTAAGTAAACAGTTGGAGATAGTTCTCTCGCATTTTATCTTCGAGCTCCCATGTAGCCTCTTCAACGTTCTAATTCCTCCAGATCACTTGGATCGATGCTATTACTTTGTTCCTCAGAACTTATTCTTTACGATCTATGATCTGCACAGGTTCTTCTATATAAGAAAGATCTTCTTCAATTTGGATTGGCTCATAATTTATAACTTATTTATAATTAGGTTTGTATGGTCGTAATACGGACACATGAAACACATTATGAATATGGTTTAACTCAGGAGGTAGTGCTATTTCATAAGTAACTTCACCTATCCTCCTCAAAATTTCAAAAGGTCCAATGAATTTCAGACTCAGTTTTCTTTTCTTTCCAAAATGCATCTTGCCCTTCTAAGGAGATACTTTCAAGAATACGTGGCTTTCTACGCTAAAATTTCATTGTTGATGATGTGGATCAACGTATTTCCTCTGTCGATCTTGTGATGCTTGTAATCGTTCACGTATAATTCTGATGGTTTTAGAAGTTTGTTGGATTATTTCAGGTCCTAGCATTTGTCTTTCCCCGACTTCATCCCAACACAAAGGTGTTCTACACAAAGGCTTCATAGGGTGGCATACCTATGCTAGCATGATAACTGTTGTTGTAGTTAAATTCTACCAAAGGTAATTGATCTTCCCAACTTCCTTTGAAATCAATGATACATGTTCTTAACATATCCTTTAATGTTTGAATGGTTCTCTCACTTTGCCCATCATTTTGAGACTGATAAGCTGTACTCAATCTTAATTGTGTTCCTAAGTGTTTCTAAAGGCTCTTCTAAAAATTAGAAGTAAAGTGTGGATCTCGATCTGACACTATAGAAACAGGTACTCCATGCCTAGAGATAATTTCATTAATGTATAGCTTGGCAAGTTGGTCTAAGGTATAAGTAAATTTAATAGGTAGGAAGTGAGCTGACTTAGTTAGACGGTCAACTATTACCCAAATGGCATTACCGCCCTTCTGTGTAGCTGGAAGACCTACCACAAAGTACATGGTTATATGTTCCCACTTCCACTCAGGAATTGTTAAGGATTGAAGTAAACCATGTTCAGCTTTAACCCTTTGACACGTGAGACATTTGCTTACCCATTCAGCTATTTCTCTTTTCATATTCGACTACCAAAAGTGTCGACTTAAGTCTTTGTACATTTTAGTACTGCCAGGATGTATGGTAAATTTTGAATTATGAGCTTCGTTTAAGATTTCGTCTTTTAAGGTTTGGTTTAATAGAACCAACATTCTATCTTCATATCTTATTATTCCATCCTTGTCTATTCTGAATTTGTTATTCTTAATATGTGTTATATTAGATTTACATTTTTGACAATCTTTATCCTTTTCTTACATCTCTTTGATTTTATCAAGTAGAGACAAAACTCCCTCTATGATGAATAACTTTTGGGTAGGGGTAGTTGGACATCCCACCTCAATATCTAGTTTTTCAAAATCTTTTATTAACCTATCATTGGTGGTTATTACGTTCAACTTTTCTTGATTCTTTCTACTTAACGCATCAGCTACGACATTAGCTTTACCGGGATGATATAAGATTTCACAATCAAAATCCTTTATTAGTTCTAACCATCTTCTCTGCCGTAAGTTCAGTTCCTTTTGTGTAAAAATATATTTCACACATTTGTGATCTGTATATATCTCACACTTTTCCCCGTATAAGTAATGCCTCCAAAGTTTTAGGGCAACAACTACCACGACTAACTCTAGGTCATGAGTAGGATACCTCTTCTCATAATCTTTGAGTTGTCGTGATGCATAAGCAATCATTTTCGCATGTTGCATCAACACACACCCTAAACCTCTATGTGACGCATCACTATATACTACAAGGCCTCATGTATCATCTGGTAAAGACAACACTGGAGCCATGCTCAGTCGCTTCTTCAACTCTTGGAAGCTTTCTTCACATTTATCTGTCCAGACGTATTTCACCGTCTTTCAAGTTAAATTGGTTAATGGGGTTGTTATTTTTGAAAAATCTTTTATAAATCGTCGATAATAACCCGCTAAACCGAGAAAACTTCTTACTTCTGTTGGAGTTATTGGTTGTTCCCAATTCATAACCATTTTGATCTTAGCTGGATCTACTGATATTTCATTTTTATCAATTACATGACCTAAAATTTGAACCCTTTTTAACCAGAATTCACACTTGGAGAACTTTGCATAAAGTTGTTCCTTTCGTAATATCTCCAAAACGACTCTCAAGTGTTAGCATGCCCTTCCCGTGTTTTTGAGTATACCAGAATATCATTGATAAACACTCGATTCATCAAGTCTATAAATGTTGTCGGTTCATTTGTCAACCCAAAAGACATTATAAGAAACTCATAATGTCCATAACGTGTCCTAAACGCTATCTTCGGCACATCTTCCTTTTAATTGATGATAACCTGTCCTAAGGTCAATCTTTGAAAAGTGTTTGGCCCCCTTTAATTGGTCAAACAAATCATCAATTCTTGGTAAAGGATATTTATTCTTAATGGTTAATTTATTTAATTCTCTATAGTCTATACATAACCTCATGGTTCCATCCTTCTTCTTTACAAACAATACTGGTGCTCCCCAAGGTGAAACACTAGGCTGTATGTACTTTTTATCTAAGAGTTCCTATAGTTATACTAGTAACTCTTTCAGTTCTACAGGTGTCATTCTATATGGTGCCTTAGAAACTGGTGCCGTTCCTAGTGCAAGATCAATAAAAAACTCAATTTCCCCATCCGGTGGTAAACCTGGTAAGTCATCTGGAAATACATCGGGAAAATCCTTAACTATAGGTATTTGATTTAGTTTTACTCCTTCCTGTCGAGTATCAACTATATAGGCCAAATATCTTAAACAACCTTTTCTAAGTAACCTTTTTGCCTAAGTTATGGTCAGACATCGATATTTCTTAGGTGAACAACCTCCATTGAACACTACTTTTGACTTCGATGCAGTCAAAAGATTTATACATTTTTTATGACAATCGATCATTGCGTTATGGTTAACTAACCAATCCATTCCTAAAATTACCTCAAATTCTCTCAACTGAATTGGAATAAAATCTACCAGAAAATTATGTTCCTTTATCTCCACACTACAGTTCCTATATATGGTCTTAACCAGAATCTTTTCATTGTTTGAAATTTCTACACAGAATGGTTTGTCTAAATTTTCACATGATGTATTCAGGTTTTTAGAAAATCTATTAGACACAAAGGAACAAGTAGCACCAGAATCGAATAACACATATGCATTTAAAGTGTTGATAGGGATGATACCTGTCACCACGTCCTGTGAAGCAACAACATCCCTCACCGACATATTAAATGTTCTCGCGGTTGGTCGATTCTGAGCTCCAACTGCAGCTACTGTTGACTGATTATTGTTATTCTCCGGCACTCTATTTCACTTTCCTCCATGGTTCTTGGGTTTGGGGCAATTTCTTGCAAAATGTTCCGACGAACCACAACTGAAACATTTATTTTTATTAGGGAGAGGACACTTTGGAGAAAGGTGCCCCATTTGTCCATAATTGTAACATTTATTAATACATTTAAAACATACTCCTTTATATTTTCCTCCAAATGTAGGACAAGGTTTATTATTACTAAAGTTATTATTACTAAAATTATTATTATTATTACCTACCTTTTCCCCTAAATTGTTAGAAAAAGTAGTATCCCATTTTCGTTTATTATTAAACCCACCTGAACTGGGTTCGGTCTTAGGTTTCCCCTTCTTATTTTGACTCTTCTTTTCCTGATGAAATTTAATGAGATTCTCATTTTCACTCTCAGCTATGGAAGCTTTATCGAGTATTTTGAAATAAGTCTTTAGTTGGAAAATGGAAAACTTACTTCGTATCTAAGGTTTCAAACCTTCCTGATACCTCCGAGTCTTTCTAAGTTCATTATTGACTTGGTGAGGAGCAAACCTGGATAGTTCATTAAACTTAGCCATATACTAAGATATGGTCATGTCTCCTTGTTTTAATTCTAGGAATCGTACCTCCATACGATCCTTCAAGAATTGGGAAAAATAGTTTTCAAAGAACAATTCTTTGAATCTATCCCATGGCACAATTTCAGTTTCTACCCGACCCTTAGTTGATTCCCACAAGTAATTTGCCTCACCTTTCAAGAAAAAGGTTGCAAAAGTTGTCTTTTGATTATTATTGACATTGGTTACTAAGAAGAATTTTTCTATTTCAGTAATCCAGATTTGTGCATCGACAAGTTCAGATGTACCTTTGAACTCGGGTGGACCAACTAATTTTAAATCTTTAAAGGAAGTATTTTGGGTTATGGGTCTATTCATAGCACCTAACAAAAGTTCTACTAAATTTTGGGTAGGATTATCATCATTATCTATCTCTTGTTGGGGTCTTCTGGTTGGTGGAATGATTCTATAAAACAAAAAAAAATCCACATAAGAATTTAACTAACACAAACATATCTTTTATTCATATGTCACAAGATTCATACAAAATAACTTAGTAGTTTACACATACTACTAGCTATATTACAAACTTCAAATGCTCTTTTATTCATACTATTATAGAGCATTTTGACTTCTATACTACCCTCTAGAACTCGTTGACATCATCGAAGGAATCCTGGATCATGTGGCATACCACAGATTGATATATCAATAGGCAGTTTTCTTCTCCTCCACTGAATATCGAACTACTCGGCGCTGCAAATCATTGAAAATCTCGAGTACCCAAAGCAGATTTGAGTAGCCTCGACTGTATTTCCTTCCTGCCCCTTTGTGCATGGTGCAGTTTTACTTTCATTCGATTATTGGTTCCCTTCTCCCGTTCTAACATTCCCTCGGCTAAGTGTGCTCTAAATTGCATTTTATTATTCTCATATTCAGAAGTCTTCATTAGTGATGCCATTTCTTCATCAAGTCTCATTAATTGCCCTGCTACTGAATCTTCATCTTCCTCAGCATCTAGCAGTTGTTGATCATGAAGCAATTCTTCATCCTCTGCATTACTAGCTATAAATGACTCAATTTATGGTGGATTATTTATTATCACCATTTCTTCAACACTGGAGTTGGCCATCTATAAAATAAAACTCCTTTAATATTGATATAAAACAAAATTTACACAACATAATATTTTTAATATTATTTTTACATGTAATTTATTAGTTTTATGGATTCGAAGACTATATACTAAGATTTCTCTTCCTTAAATATATAACCTTAACAAGCTTTGATACCATTAAATGAAACGCCCCCATATCTATACTCTCATGGTATCCGATATGGTGCTTAATAATAATCAATGTATATAACGCATTCAAATCTATATGCCCATGGTATATGATTATATGCTTATATCTAATTGAGTGACTATACAATTTATAACCAGATGCAATTCCCATAGATCCAAGATTTACGGTATCCCATAACAGATAACAATTCTCAAGGGAACTATTGATGTGTTTGGATACCCTCACGTGGATATCTGAACTGTATCTGTGAATAATATCTATCTATCTGAAATTCAGAGTATCAGTAATAACATAAACAATTCATATTTCCAATACCCTCACTCAGATGTATAGTTTATGTCATATGAATTACACTATCGTATCGATAGTACCTATCTATCCAAAATCAAGAGTATCAATAACAACATAAACATTCCATGTTATTAATATCCTCACTCAGATAAATAGTTCTCAAGAATCTCAAACTAGATTGAAAATTCTAATTACATCTATATATGTAAGAAAACACGGTTGCGGAAGTAAAAGATGTTATATATATTATTAAGGTATTATTACATGATTCTTCATAAAGAATTTCTTATTACAAAGTATTACATTCAACTAGACAGTAATATAAACTAATCTAAGCAGGGACACTTCCCTTTATCTACTCCAGATGTGCTAGGGTTATCATGTAATACTGCAAAGGAAATAATTTGCAAGGGTGAGCTATGACATGCTCAGCATGTTCTATATTTATAACAATATATGTTTTGAAGAAGTATAACAGTTCAAAATTCAACTGATTGTTGCTACCATTTCTAGAATTTCTTTTTTAACCATTTCTGGACTTTTTGTTTCTGTTAGTCACACAGACATAGAAACTCTGTTTAGATATGAGATATGGGATCCGCCTATTCAATATCTTAGGAGTATGCATCTCATCCTAATAGTGCTCACATGCACTAATCATTAATATTTTAATTGACCAAATATCGATCCCTTTTCGGGATACATAACTTCAATATAGGATGTCTTACCAAAGCAATTTTGTTTGACACAACAGTTTATGCTCAATAAACAATATCATATGAATAAACAATTCATTTCTTAGTTATGTTGAAGCTATAGTATTAACTTTACAATAAATGGCAATTCAAGTTTAGGTTTGGTACAACATATCAATAACAATTCAAGATAGAAGTCTTGTTCAATGAATAAATAGGGTTTGAGAAATTTGTGTAATTAGTAATTTGGGTTTAGTAAACTTTCCTGAGTGAAGATCAGTCAAGCAATGCTACTCGATTCGTTAATAAACACCTAAGATGTTCATTCATATAAATCTAACACATTAGTATTGTTAACAATACTCAAATACATAAACTACATATGTTCGGGTTAAATTTGATATGGTTTCTGTGTCCAAAGACTTTATCGAGTATTTAATAAGTTTATAAATCGACTAAATTTTCTTTATAAGCTTTATTATATTTTTAGATAATTTAAATATCCTTTATAATAATTTCTTGAAGCTTATAATAATTTTTAAGTATTTATTTCTCCTTAAATGATTTTTAAATCATTTATTTCTATTCTAAATAATTAATATTTACTTAGAATATTATAAAAAACTTGTCGTTATTTTTAAATAATTTATAATCGTTTAGTATGATTTGTATATCATTAATATATTTTTCAATAATTATTTATTATTTATAAGTAATTATTCTAATTACTTTATTAATAACTTAATTATTAATAATATCCAAATAAAATGAAATATTTATGGAATTTTTGTAAAAATATTAAAAGTTAATTATTATAACTTAAAATAATTTTTAAAATAATTTTTATATTTATTTATTAATTATTTCAAATTTTTATTAATTAATTTCTTAGAAAACATTTATTATCTGTCACTAAAGCTTTATTGTGATAGGAAGTGTCGCTATAGGTGTTCTTGAGTTTCTGGATTTCAGTCGGTCATGGCCTAGGGACCACTTTGACCTTGATCTAATTTGCTATTGTTGATGATTTTGAGTTTGGACAAGCATAGATGTTATAGTACTCATACAGTAGTACAACATCAGACCAAATTCATTCTTTAACCTACATATAACAAGAAGTTATAGAGGCTCAAAGTCCTTTATCTGTATTGTTCTTGAATTTTCGGGTATCCCAAAACGATTGGTCATGGTGGTTGGTCGGCGGTTTTATAATTTTCTATATCTTTAAATCCGTGTGATAGATTTTTGTTTTGTTTGTTGTAATAGGTAATCTATATGTCAAGGTACATGTATGTAACACTAATTTGGACAAAGTATGATTCTATGGTCTCGATCTATGTTGGTCAAAGTATAGCCAAAGGTTGTTCTTCATGTTCATTAGTTTTCTGGATAAACCAAAAAAATTGGTCATGCTCGGTCAACGACTTTTGACCATTAATTCCAGCAATCCTATGAATTGTTTAAGCAATTGAGTATCAAAGATATGTAGTATGTATGTCAAGGTATTAATTCATTATAATAAGTCATTAAAACATCAAACAGAAAGTGATTAAAAGGTTGGTCAAAGTAGCCGGTTCAACCTGTTCTTGAGTTTTCTGAGTAACCCAGAAAACAGAACTTCGTGATCAGTCAACCACTTTTGACCACCTATATCTTGTGACCACCTATTTTCTTTTTCAGATTAAAGACCTCATGTCATACTACAAATAACATACAAATAACAGACTTAACTAGTAACATACATGGATCTACAGGCTCTGACATTCGACTATCAAACCTGTTTTTCTAAAATTTCCAGATTGCTTAAAACACTAATTTGATGCATCTAGATGTTATGAAAATGTGTTCTATCAACTTAATATACTTTCTAACATGTTATTACATATATCTAAACATCCAAACAACAAATTAAATATAGCATCAAAGATCTAGCTATAAATTAGGGTTTGCACCTTTCTTGCTTGATTTTGATTTCTGGATACTGAATCTGATAATGTTATTACCCAGGCTTGATATGGTATGTTTATAAGAGTGTCTAGGCTTAGAGAATTCGTAGGTTTGGCCAGAGGATGTGTTGCTATTTATAGACTTAAGGAACTTAGGGTTTTTGGTCATTTTAATCTACTTGCCTCTATAAAAATCTGTTGCTAAGTTACTTGTGCTGCTTGGGGAAGGTTGCCAGACCATGTTCACCCTTGGGACTTGGTATGGTGATGCCTAACCTACTTGTGAGCTAGTTTAGTTAGATTAGTAGTCTAATTTTTCCATAATCCTCATTAATCTTTATTAGGGTTTTGGTTTTTATGATTAGGGTTACTTAATGATATTTATTAGTACCTAATTGATGTTTAGCAATCATGATTAGGTGTTAGGATAACCTAATTAGGGTTTAGTCTAGCTAATTAGGGTTAGGGTTTATAAATTAGGGTTAAAGTTTGTAATCTAGTGTTCTTAACTTAGATTTTTCATAAATCCTAACAAGCACGACAAAGCGTTTTGTCAATGTAAGCATGAAAAAGTAGCTTGTCAAAACAAATATACCAAAAAGTCCATTTTCGGAAGAAAAATTATTAAGCACGAGGTGTTAAGCAAGTCAATTTTTGGACGAAAATTTATTTGACCTAATTTGTTAATCAGAGTATTTATTAACACACAACACTTTCAGAACGGAGAGATTTTATTAATATAACTGAATTTACATATCCGAGTCTTATTAGGGTTTTTGGGTTTTAACATTCAGGGGCTCGGGGTCGGTAGCAGGAGTACTACTTACTTAGTGCATTACACTCGTGGTTGGGCTCATGAGCCCCGCCGTCTCAAAGTTTTTTCCTTCGGTCGTCAATCTGGAAAAAGTTTTGATTCATGCCCAAATATCCCAGAATGCTTTTACTGAAGGCTGTGAAATGAGATCGAGTCTGACTTATTCAAAGTTCGAAAAGATGAAGTAATTAGCTATGAGGGTGGTCAGTTGGCTTGTCTTGGGTAGTTCGTTGTTCTGGGATTGTTGTGGTGGTTTCTTATGACCTCATCCTAAGCTTTATGATTCTCGTTCGAACCATGTTGTGTTTGGGCGACGTTGCACTTTGATTTCTCCATGGGGTTGTCTCCGGGGTGAAACTACTCCTTTTCCCTCCCATATGGTTGTCTCTATGGTGAAATTATGCTTTTACCCTCTGGTACAGTTACTGAAAGGAAAGCTAAATTTTGGGTGTCTATAGATGCCCCTCTTTGTCATATTTATGCAATGTAATGGAATGAACACGACAAAGATACAGGACAAGCGATGCATGACAAGGTATATCAAATGATGCAAGGCCGTGTGTAAAGTATGAAGTGATATATAAGTGTTAAAATTTTAAATAATTGATCATGTCTGATGGGGAGTATGATGTTTTATTACCGCTACCTATTATTGTCTTTGATGTTTTTGTTGGGTATTGACTCCAACTGATTATACCACCGGGTATTGTTGTTGATGCCTTCGCTGGGTATTGACTCCAACTGATTACACCACCGGGTATTGCTGTCGATGCCTTTGTTGGGTATGGACTCCAACGGATTACACCACTGGGTATTGCTATCGATGCCTTTGTTGGGTATCGACTCCAATGGATTACACCACTGGGTATTGCTACCGATGCTTTCTCTAGGTATTGACTTCAACGGATTACACCACCGAGTATTGCTATCGATGCCTTCGCTGGGTATTGACTCTAATAGATTTAATATATCATTGGGGGTTATTACCGATGCCCTCGCCAGGTATTGTCTCCAACGAGTGACACCACCGGGTATTTCTACCGATGCCTTCGTTAGGTATTAACTCCAACAGATTTAATATATCATCGGGAGTTTTTGCCGATGCCCTCTCCAGGTATTGTCTCCAACGAGTGATTTGATGATTAGAAAAGGTGATTTTAACAACAATTTCTTGGGTTTTCTGACATTTTTAAGTCGGGATCTCTGATTTTTCTTGGTTTTTATACCTTTTTTAGGGTTTTTCTAATATTTATTGTGACGCCCCCAAAACAGGTATACATCACCCATCTCGAGTCGCCAGATATCACACTACATAAATCAAGTACAAACTTAATTATACAACAGTCGTGTAATATACGACAAAACATAGCTGAGAGTTTAAACAAGAATATTGCCATCTAGACAATATCCACTCTCAATGGAGTCCTCATTACAATTATTATCACATTATTTCACAGAATAGTGAAGACTACTAAAGCCACTTATCCTGGACCATCCCTCCATTTCCCGACTCGTCCCAGCTATATTCTCATTTCCTGAATAGAACAATGAAAGAAAAGGGCGAGCTCAACTAGCCCAGTAAGAAATATTATGACTAAGATAATGCAGAATAAATTATCCATAACCTTCAACAGTATAACAACTGATAGAATACAATAGACAACAAGTTTTACATCAACAACTGCAGCGGAATAAGCAATCCATTAGAAGAGTCAAATAGAGAATAATATCTACTATCTTCTATGATTTAAAAAGTTTTTCATCCACTTTATCGTTTTAATACCCATTAACAGTTCTTTGTTATACCAAAGACAAAAAGAACTATCATCTCCTGTCATCACCTAAACCACCAAAGATTATAGTTAAATTCATAATTCATATTTATAATCATGTAAATCAACAGTTTCTCCTTGCCACAAAGCCTTAATAGAACATTTACTCAATATCCTTACCCCAAAGGCTAAAGATATTCAAATGTAATAACAATGATCATACCAATCAGTTGTCTACCTTTGCACCACGGGCCAAAGATATTCAACTATAAAACCAATGGTCATGATCATACCAATTAATTGTCTGTCAGTGCACTACGGCCAAAGACAATTAACTGTTAACTAATGGTCATGATCCGCTTAATCACATCATCGAATTATCCGCACTCTACAAAAGCCAAGGATATTCGTTATTATCACCAATGGTTATGATCATGTTATACACCATCCATCTTTGCACGTAAGCCAAAGATATACAACTATAAAACCAATAATCAACAGTCCATCTTTGCACGTAAGCAAAAAAATATACAACTGTAAAACCAATAATCAACAGTCCATCTATGCACGTAAGCCAAAGATGACTTTCATCACAATATAAGCATGAAGATGATGATAATGATATAAGCATTAATCAAATGAAATTAAGGATAAATATTAAAGACTTTAAATTTATCCAGAGTTTAAAAATATCCAAATTGTTAACATGATACTGCTTTGTGAAGTAAAATTCAAGAATAATATGCATGTACCAAAAATAATTTTTACAGAAAAGAAATATATTTTTTGGGTGAATAGTATCCCGTGAATAGTACTTCGGGAATAGTACCTCGTGAATAGTACCCCGGCATGAAAAGTACCCCAAATACCCGAGTGAATAATATTTGGGTGAATAGTAATTTAGGTGAATAGTAACCCATGAATAGTAACTCCTGAATAGTACTCCGGCATAAAAAGTGCCCCGAATACCCGAGTGAATAATACTAGAGTGAATAGTAACTGGGTGAATAGTAACCCGTGAATAGTAACTCGTAACAGAAAAATACCAAATAAAATGATATTTCATGACGAGTACAAAAGAAATAATATTTCAGACGAGTATAATAGAATATACGAAACTGCAAATGGATTTTCATCCGCCATGCGGTAATCCACGTAGACAGATCATTTCCACAATTTAATAAAGAATGAATATGAAGGATCATTCACCATGCATGTGGTAATCCACATAGACAGATTATTCCAACAAAATAATAAAGAATGGAATAACAAAAGAATTCACCATGCATGCGATAGGCCATAGCATGCAGAAAGTTATTCCAAAAGAATAATAAATAATAGAAACAAGGTCACAAATGCGTAATACATTGCATAAGATATTCTAATGTAATAATAAAGAATGGAACCAGTCATGCGTAATCGCATTGCATGAGGATATTCCAAATGAATAATAAAGAATGGAATAACAACAAAATTCACCGGTGCATGCGATAGATCGCATGCAGATAAAAGTTATTCCAATGAATAATAAAGAATGGAATAATAGAAGAATTTCACCATGTATACGGTAGATTGCATGTACAAAGTTATTCCAACATAATAATAAAGAATGGAATAATAGAAGAATTTCACCATGTATACTAGAGTCAACAGATGCGAGTTATTCCAATGAATAATAAGGAATGGAATAACAATAGCTCTCTTCATGAATATGAAAGAAATAATACCCCTTACCTCAAAAGAAGACTGGATATTGGAATAGTGAGGTAGCAGACTTCTCTTCTTCTTTCTTTCTATAAATTTTCTGTATAATAATTGCTCTATAGCTTTAGTGAATTGGTGAGAAATGAAGGAAAAATGAGCTTCTATTTATAGGAAAATATAATTTCAATAATTGCACGATATGGGGCTCGAAATATTACAGTATAATACCTTCCTCTTTTCTTTTATTTTTAATTTAGTCCTGCAACTATTAAAAAACTTGAACCACCTCCCCTAATAGTAAATCATGTGAATCAATAGTTCTAGACATATGAAAATACGAATTACAGTATAGTACCTCCATCTATACCTCCATTTTTAACTTAGTCATGCAAGTATTATCAATCTTGTACCAACTCCCCTAATAGTAAATGAATGTGAATCAATAGTACACACATGTGAATACATAGTTATAAGCATGTGAATTAATAGCAATTAATTGCTCATTTATCCGGTGAATTACCCAATTTGTCAATATAACCTCCAAACATCAATTATTATCGAAATAAATATCGATTTCCACTAACACTAATAATTCCCACATAATTGAACTATCAATTTCATCTTTAATCAACACGAACTTATTCATTATTAATATTATAACGCACAATATTTAACAACCAGTTCGGTCCCAGGAAAGAGGGGGCTTTCCGATAAGGATTTCTCCTTATTGGCGTACAATTAGGTGACCAAACCTCTCCTTGACAGAACTTTTTGACATTGTCAATATTGAAAATAATAATATGAATAACTTTGTCGTCTCAATTATTGATTTAATAACATAACATATTATGCAGATGATACTATGACAATAATTGAATCAATAATATGAGAGATATGATGCAGCAATTAATGTAGCAATAATTGAGTATAACTGAGTGACTTCTTACATAAGCATCAATAATCAATACTGTGTGCTACTATGCAACCACGTGTATTACTATAATTTTACTACCGGTTATTTTATGACAACTTGCTTACTTTGAAAATTTTTCACATATCACCCTTAACTTTAAACTTTTATCAATTTAACTATTTACTAAATAGAATAATTATAAGAAAATTGAATACTTTCATATCATAAAATTCGGGGTCTCACATTTAACGTCTAAAAATGAGCTAAATGGTTACCTTCTTAGGTGAACACCCTTTTTTGAACCCAAAAGAACTTATTTTGACCTGAATTATACAAAAAGAGGAGGTGTGGGATCCATTAGGCCCAGCCGCAGTTACACCTACGGCTAGTCACAGAGGGGTTTATACCCTCATCTACTCTTCATTTTCCTCATTTCATTCAAGTTTTCTCGCACTTTCTCTGGTATTTTCGAGTTTCCTTCTTAGATATACTTACTTGAGGCTTGATTTCGCATATTCTAAGACCGTACACTTGTTTCGCGTACTAGAGGTAACATGTATGCTCCTTTTATCTACGTTTTTGTCAATGTTTTACCATGCTTTCTTCCTTAAACGCAATGTATTGAAAATGTATGGATAGATAGCTTGATAGACATGTTTTAATGTAATGCAACTTACATATCATAATATGAAACATTCAGATGCAAGAGTTTTCATTTTTAGAATTTTTTATAGACTTGCATTTTGACATGTGTTAGAAAATTATCTAAATTTTATATCTGCTTGTTGGGTTGTGCTTATATGCCTATAAAAAACTATTTTATGCATGCCTATGCGTATATGGATAGTTCATATTATAGGGGGAACCCTGACAAAAAAATTTGGTTAGATGACAGGTCGTATATACATACTTAGCTATGCAAGGATATACGCCAGAATGATGTAGACACTATTTAGGGGACGTGCAGAACATGCATGATGCTATGACTCAAAATTATGTTCCTAGGAGTCTATTGTCTCTAGGCTATTGAAAATGAAACTTTAAATATTACAGGACAAGGTCATACCCTGTCTTATATCGAACACCATGATTTTGTTATCTAGGTATCGATTCAGACAGACCTTGTAGCTCTGCTTCCCATAGGGCTTCCCCGAGTTCACCTAGTCGAGGGGGAACTGGTTCAGTGTCTTCTCCTTGTATGAGTGTAGGATTATAGAAATAAGATCCAAGCATACAATCTAATTGTAAACGAAACGGAAGCATGCAAAATAACAATTTAAAATTTTCTGCAATCCCAATGTATAACCTTATGAAGCATAATTAATTGAAGAAGGAAAAAGATATACCTTTGAAGAGAATCAACGTTTTGATGTAGACTTCAATTCCAATCCTTTCTCCTTCGCGATCTCTCTAATCTACGGATCACATGTTGTGATACCCCCAAATTCGAGTTCTTTAACCTCGAATCTAGTTCTCACGATCCATCAACAACATACACATTCTATAATTATTACGGAATAATAAACATTCATTGTTCATTATAATAAAGTCTTATAATATAATCCCAGGGTTCTATTACGCTACAAAAATAAGGGTCATTGGTGACGAACTCATTCTCGATGGCAACACATCCCCCGTCGAGAATAAGGTCAATATCGGCCCAGTCAGCCGCATTTAATGTATGCTTGTCGGTTATGGACTTATTATTTGGCACCAGACTTTCCTGGTGGAGGGAAATCTCATTAGCGACGGTACTAATGTTAGCATCGATGGGAACGTCGTCGGTAATGAGTCTATCTCGACGGGGTCATTAGCGACGGTTACGCCGTCGAGAATAACTCTTATATTTTAAACCCTGGTTCGACGACAACGATTACATTTTTCATTCCCTCTCTTAATTTTCTGGTTCCCTCGTAATTTGGCCATTTCACCCCAATTGATTCTAAGCTAACATATCAGAGCTTCTGATTCTTAGCTAGCTCAATCGATTTGTCCAATTTAATATGGTTCCTCTCTCATCATTTTCACCCAAATTATCAGCCGCCTAGTTCGCCGCCTAGTCGTTGCCCAGTTCGCTGCCTATACCGACCAGCTTGCTGCAATTCGTTCATCCTTTCGTCCCCAGTTGATTCTATAGTTGTTCTACACTTCATTTTGGTAAATTTTTCAATTCCAAAAAAACACTTCTATATATATATCAAAAACATCCTTACATAAATAACACATATTAATATATTAAGAGTCCTTTCGCATCTTTCAAGTTTAATCTAGGTCCCGTCTTGCATAATACGGTCCTAAGTTGGACATTTCAACAATTTAAGGTTATGAAATCACAAAGTCCAACATGCTTGATTCTTAAACATATATACTAGTCGTATAACTCATATTAGACATGCTTGCAAGTATTCATATCACATATGTGTATCTAACATTGTTTTGTTTTGAAATATGGTTCGTTTATGCTTTCCTTGAATCATGATACCTAAGCATGATGATATATATATTTATGATACATGAGTGAGTCTAAGAGTATCATTTAACATGTTTACAATTATCAGATTCTATCTTCCAAAGTAGCATGTTAACATTCACGTTTAAGTTTGCATTTCCATTAGCAAAGCCCACTACTATGTCCATCATGATCATGCTTCAATATGAAATTCATATATTTAAGTTAGTATGTCCGACATGCATTTCAAAACCATACTAACATGCTTGCAAGATCAGATTATCCATTATTCAAGTTTATCATTTCTAGCTTTTCCAAAACTTGAAGTTTTCTTGAAAACTTAGCTTAAATCAAGCTAAAACAACATAACATGTTCAAAACAATATCTAACCACATGCTAGGGTCATTTATAGGCTTAACCTAACTATCGTAGCATGCTCAAAACAAATCAGAAACCTCAAATTAGTATCTAATAAAAGTACCATGCGCGGCCGCGCGGTATTAGCCTATGGAAGTGGGACACTCAATTTGGGACAAAAGGGAAAACTCAACATTCTTGTATAGTCCTACACATTCTCACTCTTATGTTATATTTTTAATACACATCTCAACTATATATTATAATTAAATGTCACACTTTAATAATTAATGTTTCAAGGTAGTAGATGAAATATGGAAATGTAATATACATATAATTCATGTACATTTTATCACACTGGTACACTTTAATAGTTCATGGTATATATTATTTTCATACATGCCTACGTACATTTTGTCACATAGATAATGTATTTATAACATATAGTCCCAATATATTTAGTCACAATGCTCATACAATATAGTTTTATAAGACTTAATATATAGTCACACTACACTATATGGTATAGTTGTATTATTACGCATATGCACATAACTGTCAATATAATATTATTATATTACTAACTTATTCATTTATGTGAAATAATTAAATCATGCACTTTCTTAATTAATTAACACCAATATCAATTAATCATTGATCAATATATTTATGGATTTCCATAATCATTACTTATCTATATAATAATCACCTATTATTAATTAATTAATACTAATGACAAGTATAACAAATTCAGAATAGATAAGGATGGAATAATAAGATATGAAGATAGAATCTGGGTTTCGTTAAACCAAGCTTTAAAAGATGAAATTTTGAACGAAGCTCATAATTCTAAATTTGGCATACATACAAGGATTTAAGTCGACACTTTTGATGGTCGAATATGAAAAGAGAAATAGCTGAATGGGTAAGTAAATGTCTCACGTGTCAAAAGGTTAAGGCTGAGCATCAAAAGCCGAGTGGTTTACTTCAACCCTTACCAATTCTTGAGTGGAAGTGGGTACATATAACTATGGATTTTGTTGTTGGTCTTCCAGCTACACAAAAGGGCCATAATACCATTTGGGTAATAGTGGACCGTTTAACTAAATCAGCTCACTTTTTACCTATTAAAATTACTCATAACTTGGATCACCTTGCAAAACTATACATTAACAAAATTATTTCTAGGCATGGAGTACCTGTTTCAATAATATCAGAACGAGATCCACGTTTTACCTCTAATTTTTGGAAAAGCCTTCAGAAACACTTAGGAACACAATTAAGATTAAGATGACTTATCATCCTCGCATCGATGGATGAGTGAGAGAACCATACAAACATTAGAGGATATGTTATGAACTTGTATCATAGACTTCAAAGGAAGTTGGGAAGATCAGTTACCCTTAGTTGAATTTGCCTATAACAATAGCTATCATACTAGCATAGGTATGCCACCCTATGAAGACTGATATGGGAGGAAGTGTAGAACACCTTATTGTTGGGATGAAGTCAGGGAAAGTCAAATGCTAGGACCTGAAATAATTCAACAAACTATTGAAACCATTAGAATTATTCGTCAACGATTACAAGCATCTCAAGATCAATAAAGAAAATATGGGACAACTTACAGGATTCGATTCCGATATACGAAGACCGAGTTATCGCCCAGTTTGCAAAACTCGCCAACACTTAGGTAAAAAGTCGAAAAAGAGGTCAAAACCCGCCTCAGTTATCCAAACACCATGCAAACACACACATACCACCGCGTTGGTATTAGACACGCGTTACAACTTACGAGACTCAATTCTGATATACGGAGACCGAGTTATCGCTCAGTTTGTAAAACTCGCAAACACTTAGGCAAAAAGTTAAAAAAGAGGTCAAAACCCGCCTCGGTCGTCCAAACACCACGTAAACACAAACATAACACCGCGTAGGTATTAGGCACGCGTTACAACTTACAGATCTCAATTCCGATATACGGAGACCGAGTTATCACCCAGTTTGCAGAACTCGACAACACATAGGCAAAAAGTCAAAAAAGAGGTCAAAACCCGTAGCTATCGTCCAAACGTCACGCAAAACACATATAGCACCGCGTAGGTATTAGGCACGCGTTACAACTTACAGGACTCGATTTTGATATACGGAGACCGAGTTATCGCCCAGTTTGCAAAAACTCGCCAATACTTAGCTAAAAAGTCGAAAGAGAGGTCAAAACTCGCCTCGGTCGTCCAAATGCCACGCAAACACACATATAGCACCACGTTGGTATTAGACACGCGTTGCAACTTACGGGACTCGATTCCGATATATGGAGACCAAGTTATCGCCCAGTTTGCAAAACTCGCCAACACTTAGGCAAAAACATACATAGCAACGCGTAGGTATTAGGCACGCGTAACAACTTACGGAACTCGATTATGATATTCGGACACCGAGTTATCGCCCAGTTTGCAAAATTCGCCAATATATAGGCAAAAAGTCGTTAAAGAGGTCAAAACCCGCCTCGGTCGTCCAAACACCACGCAAGCACACACATAGCACCGCGTAAGTAATAGGAACGTGTTATAACTTATGGGATTCGATTCCGATATACGGAGATCGAGTTATCGTCCAGTTTGTAAAACTCGCCAACACTTAGACAAAACCCGCCTCAATCATCCAAACGCCATGCAAAGACACACATAGTACCGCGTAGATATTAGGCACGCGTTACAACTTACGGAACTCGATTCCGATATACGGAGACCGAGTTATTGTCAGTTTGCAAAACTCGCCAACACTTAGGTAAAAAGTCAAAAAAGAGGACAAAACACCTCGATCGTCCAAACACCATGTAAATACACACATAGGACCGCGTAGGTATTAGGCACGCATTACAACTTATGGAACTCAATTCCGATATACGGAGACCTAGTTATCGCCCAGTTTGCAAAACTCGCAAACATTTAGGCGAATAATCGAAAAAGAGGACAAAACCTGCCTCGGTCGTCCAAATTCCACGCAAACAAACACATAGCACCTCGTAGGTATTAGGCACGTGTTACAACTTACGAAACTCGATTCTGATATATGGAGACCGAGTTATCGCCCAGTTTGCAAAACTCACAAACACTTAGGCAAAAAGTTAAAAAAGAGGTCAAAACCCGCCTCGGTCGTTCAAAAGCCAAGCAAACATACACATAGCACCACGTAGTTATTAGACACACATTACAAATTATGGGACTCGATTTCGATATACGGAGACCGAGTTATTGCCCAATTTGAAAAACACGTCAACACTTAGGTAAAAAGTCAAAAAAGAGGTCAAAACCCGCCTCGATCGTCCAAATGCCACACAAACACACATATAGTACCACGTAGGTATTAGGTAAGCGTAACAACTTACGGGACTCGATTCCGATATACGGAGATCGAGTTATCGCCTAGTTTGCAAAACTCGCCAACACTTAGGCAAAAAGTCGAAAAATAGGTAAAAACCCGCCTCAGTTGTCCAAACGCCACGTAAACACACACATAGCACCACGTAGAAATTAGGCACGCGTTACAACTTACGAGACTCAATTCCGATATACGGAGACCGAGTTATCTCACAGTTTGCAAAACTCGCCAACACTTAGGTAAAAAATCAAAAAAGAGGTGAAAACCGCCTCGGTCGTTCAAATGCCACGCAAACACACACATAGCACCGCGTAGGTATTAGGCACGTTTTACAACTTACAAGACTCCATTATGATATACGGAGACTGAGTTATCGCCTAGTTTGCAAAACTCGCCAACACTTAGGTAAAAAGTCGAAAAAGAGGACAAAACCCAGCTCGGTCATCCAAACGCCACACAAACACACATATAGCACCACGTAGGTATTAAACACGTATTACAACTTACGGAACTCAATTCCGATATACGGAGACCGAGTTATCACCCAGTTTGCAAAACTCGCTAACACTTAGGCAAAAAGTCGAAAAAGAGGACAAAACTCGCCTTGGTCGTCCAATCGCCACACAAACACACACATAGTACCGCGTAGGTATTAGGCTCGCGTTACAACTTACGAGACACAAATCTGATATACGTAGACCGAGTTATCACCCAGTTTAAAAAACTCACCAACACTTAGGCAAAAACTCAAAAAAAAGGACAAAACCCGCCTCGGTCATCCAAACTCCACACAAACACACATATAGCACCACATAGGTATTAGGCACGCGTTAAAACTTACGGGAATTGATTCCGATATACGGAGACCGAGTAATCACAAGTTTGCAAAACTCGTCAACACTTAGGCAAAAAGTCAAAAAAGAGTTTAAAACCCGCCTCTTTCGTCCAAACGCCACGCAAACACACACATAGCATCGCGTAGGTATTAGGCACGCGTTATAACTTACGGGACTCGATTCCGATATTCAGAGACCGAGTTATCGCACAGTTTGCAAAACTCGCCAACATTTAGGCAAAAAGTCAAAAAGAAGACAAAACCCGCCTCAGTCATCTAAACGCCACGCAAACACACACATAGCACCGCGTAGATATTAGGCTTGCGTAACAACTTACGGGACTCGATTCCGATATACGGAGATCGAGTTATTGCCCAGTTTGTAAAACTCGCCAACAGTTAGGCAAAAAGTCGAAAAAGAGGACAAAACACGCCTCGGTCATCCAAATGCCACGCTAAAAAAACGCATAGCACCGCGTAGGTATTAAACACGTATTACAACTTACGGGACTCGATTCCGATATATGGAGACCAAGTTATCACCCAGTTTGCAGAACTCGTCAACGCTTAGGTAAAAAGTCAAAAAAGAGGTTAAAACCCGTCTCGGTCGTCCAAACGTCACGCAAACTCACACATAGCACCGTGTAGGTATTAGGCACGCGTTACCACTTATGGAACTCGATTCTGATATACGAAGACCGAGTTATCATCCAGTTTGCAAAACTCGCCAACACTTAGGCAAAAAGTCGAAAAAGAGGTCAAAACCCGCCTCGGTCGTCCAAACGCCACGTAAACACACACGTAGTATCATGTAGGTATTAGGCACGCGTTACAACTTACGAGACTCGATTCCGATATACGAAGACCGAGTTATCGCCTAGTTTGCAAAACTCGCCAACACTTAGGCAAAAAGTCAAAAAAGAGGACAAAACCCGTCTCGATCGTCCAAACGCCACGCAAACACTCACATAGCACCGCGTAGGTATTAGGCACGTGTTATAATTTACGGAACTCAATTCCGATATACGAAAACTGAATTATAGCCCAATTTGCAAAAGTCGCCAACACTTAGGCAAAAAGTCGAAAAAGAGGTCAAAACCTGCCTTTGTCATTAATAAATAATATTATTTATTATTATTATGTGTTAGTAAGATGAATGCCTTTCTATAACCTAGAAACGTTGGAAAGTCGTAGTATTTTAACTACGTGGGAGAATTAAAGTGTTTGAATTTCTAAAATAAAAATAAAAGTTTTCTGAGAAATTTTCTGAAAAACACTATTCATCGATTTACGCTCGGGAATTATTTTTGAACTTCCGAGAAATACGTAACGTTACAATATCAAGGTTAGATGGATTATGTAATAATAATCTAAGTATGGAAAACGTAATATTTCGCATGCGGACTTATTTTGAGAACGTTAGGAATATTAAGCGTTTAGAAGAAAGTGTAATGATTGTATGATACGAGGTATTGAATACGAGGTGTATTATATTTAATAAGTATGAGTAATGAGATAACGATATTACTTAATTAATATATGAACCTGGAATACGAGAAGTATCACGTATAGTTTATGATATAAGGCTTTTAGCCAATTAAGTGAGACTTGTAGAATTATTGTTAAATTGGTAAAGTCCAATGAGAATTTAGATGCAAGCCCAAACTATTGCAATGCAAGCCCAATAAGGAATAAGCTAGATTAATTAAGCAAGTCCAATGTAATGATCCAATGGATTAGCCATGATCCATGGAGCAACCATGAGTGATATGGGTTAAACTTGATAACCAAGTACTTTAAGTGGTGATCAAGCATAAGATAAGTGTTGTGATGGCCAAGTAAAGTGAGTGATAGGCAATTTTACTTCGGGCCAAAGAAATGACTAGTAAGGAGGTTAGATTAAGGAGGTGGAGGGCCTAAATGACCATTTTACCCTAACTTTGCGAAGCCTATAAATAGAGAGCTCCACAATTCATTTGTTTCTTGATTAAATTTCATCCAACTTCTATCAAGATAAGTGCTTAAGTGTTAGAGAGAATAAGCTCACATAAGTCAAGAATAAGTTAATCAACCTTTGATAAATCTTCAAGGAAGAGAAGTACAAGTTCTTCAAGGGTAAGACTCTAGTTCAATATTCTTCCATCTCTATCATGGTAGGATGATAAGAGAAGTGTAATTAAATAAGCATGTATGCTAAGAATATTTAAGAAGTGATTAATGAATGAACTTAGGCCGAATAAGTTATGAATAAGTAACTTGAACCTAAATAAGTTATGAACTTATGAAGAACTTATCATATGTTTGTCATATGATGTTAGTATGTTCAATATGGTATGAGAACATTGAGTAAAGGACTTAAGTCCATATTAAGTCATAAGAAATGGAATTCGTAGTTTATAAGTTGATTAAGTCATTGACTTATGAGAATAAGTCAAAACCTACTTTGTCAATAAGTTGGTGTAATAAGTAACTTGAAATGTTCATGTGTTGGTTAAAATCCATTTAGAATGATTAGTAATGAAGCTTTGCCGGAATTCACACGATTGGACTATTATCGTCGAATTCATGAAATTCTCGAAATGGAAGTCGTATTTTGTGTTTGAAGTTGGAAATGTTGGTTTTCAATGGAGACAAGTCATAGTTAGCATTATAGAGTTGCGGACTCAAAAATGACCGAATTCTGACTTAGAACGAAGAAACGAGCGTTAAACGTTCATGAAAGTTTATCGTTTTCGTTGAAAATGAACTAATAGGTGAAATTCTAGCAAACAAAGTCAAATAGATAAAATTCTTGTATGAACGCATAGAGTATATAATTTGTGAACCGTAGGCTTTTGAATGAGCCAATTCGGACTTATAAGAAGAAGTTATGCATCCGGGAGTTTCGTAAAATTTTCAAATTTTGCAAACTATCTGAGAGCCTGAGTTCAGCCATGCTACAACCCAAGGCCAAATGAGTGATCTTTGCAGTATTGCATAAAGGTCTGTCGAGCACACTGCTACCTCGCGTCGCAGTGCGACCTAAAGAGTAAGGACTCGCGCAGCGGTAGCCGAAGTTCGATCTGGCAGATCATCGTTAACTCTCGCATGTACGACTTACAGAAAGCAATGGGTGGCGTATAACGCCAACCCTAGGGTTTTGATCAGTAAAGAATGTTTACAAGTATAGAATGAAAGATAACTCATTAGTAACGAACTATGGTGTAAATATAACATTGTTAAGGCATTGTTAGACACTTAATGTATAATGATTAAAGGTTGTTAATCAATTGAAGATGAACGTAATGAAACAATGTAATAGAAAGCCGGAACCAATTATAACAAATCTAAGGCAGGATTAGATTGAGATGAAGGGTAAGATGTACTACCTACTTGATTATATATGACCTAATGTGGTACGTTATATGATCATGTATTGTAGAAACTTAGAGACTTAAAGTGTACATGTGATAAACAGTAAGCAGACGCTAAAGGCAAGTGTTCTAACCCTTGTTCCAGTTCAGTCTGGACAAGCTTTGTAATTCATGTATCCTTTCGCATGAAGTTTTGTATGAGGAAGTCAAAGCCAATTCTTTCGACTAGACTTATGTTATGATTCTATCAAGCATGTTTAATGTTTACCGAGTTATATTGGTGTTGTTTTCAAACGAAGACTGAGTATGCTAAAATGTTTTTGTCGTTTAACGACAGGCACGTGAGGTTGCCACAACTTAAACGTATACACGTTTAATGAATGTAGTGTTGATCAACATAGAGTACTATAGGCTAATCACCTAGACGTTCTCATAAGTAATGTCGGACTTAAAGACTTAGTGTCGGGATGTCCTTTTCAAAAGAACTTATGAAATGCTCAAGGTCTTGGACCGGAATTGATGTTTTATTAAATATTTTTGTTGTAAAACATTTTGAATGAAATGAAGTGCTATTTTGAATTATCGATAGTACTTCGTAACTATTGTTCAATTATTGAAGATATACGAGTTCTATGTTTTAAGCATGTTGTTTATTAGAATTGTAGTACTTGTTGAACTAGTCATGCTCACTCTTGCTTGAACCATATGAACATGACTAAGATCGAATGAATCAAGGCTCCTAAGAGGATAAGGGCAAGGCGAAGACGATCCCTTAAATTACTTATATAATAGTATAGGTGAATGTTTGTAATATATTAAATATTATGACAAGAACAGATGTATAGGTTATAAAGAACCTGGAGAAATGTAATATTATTTTGAATATATAGAAGACATATCCGTTGTTTTGAGACTTTTCAATTGAAAATATGTGTGAATGGTAGTACCGTGTAGCACCATCTGTCGGGTTGAAAGATACCCGAATTTGGGGGAGTCACAGGTTGGTATCAAAGTATTAGGTTATAAAACTTAAGGGGGGATTAAAAACCTTAAGTCATAACCTTAAGAGAAGTCAAAGAAGTAAAAGAAGAAAATAATCTTATAAAAAAATGCATTATGATTATGTTATGTGTTTTTATTATTCTATTGACGTGTACTAATCAACTTAATTATTTTGTGTAGATGTTAGGAGTAAATGAAATGCATGTAGATGGGCAGGCTATTAGTGAAGAGTCGGCGAACCAAGTAGAGGTCATACCGAATCCCATAGTGGCAAATCCGGAGATAGTTTTTATTGAGTCTGGAGACTCAGAGGATCCTGACCTCATGTCAGTATTCGATGGTATGATAGAAGAGGAAGTGGAGGCAGTGTCCTTTAATCCCGTAGCTATAGCAGCAAAGATAGCTCCAGGGGGGTCGATGATGTCTCTGTTCATGTCAGTATTGGATAGAAATATCCTTTACTGTCAGGAGGTCAAGGACCTGAAGGTAGAGCTCCAAGCTATCATAGAGGACAAGACTGATGTGGAGTCCATGTGGGAGCAGGAGCACGATGAAAGGGTTTTGGCCAAGGACAAGCTCCATGAACTGAAACATGAGGTCTTTGAGCTCAAGGAGGAGCTAAAGACCAAACTGCAGAAGATAGGGAGGATGTCCTATATTCATAGGAGTTCTCACACAGACTTCCAGTAGCAGGTAGCTGGTTATCCTGTAGAGGTGGGGCAGATGTGACGCCCCCAAAATTCGGACACCCATATCACGAATTCGGTGCATCACGTGCAACTATGAATATCTTACTAAATCATTAACAACGGAAATAATAGAATAATTTACATTGTTATAATATAAATATTCGCGTCCCAAGGTACCGTAACCATTACTACGATAATTCAGTGATTAACTTAAACATGACTTAATCATTCTTGAATACATCATAACAAGCATAACAATAATAATAATACTTCTAGTCTTAAGGACTAAGTTATTCTGTCACCTTGCCCTTTCCCTTGTCCTTTCCTGAAGTACCGCCTTGATCTACCTTAACTGTAATGTTTTAGGAAGTAAGAATGAGCAACAAGTTTGCCGAGCAAGTGATATAGCCAGAAGAACAAGCAGTTATAACATTTAAATCTTTCAAGGGTATAATCATAATTGGTAGTTCAAGGATATCAAGAATTATCAAGAGTATTCAATAGGTGTCGTTATAGACTGAAGGATATCAACAAAATTTCAGGATTTATTCGTTTCGAGGTCCAACATGAATGAGCACTGAGCAGTCACTAAGGACTAAGAACTCTTACTAGAATTAACAGTATTACACTGTAATCCAATATAACGAGTACAACAGGTGATCAGCCTAAAGTACCGCACATTATGCATAATATTTAATCATATTTATGTGCGCACGTCGGTTTCCCGACAATATATAATTTCCCCTCCAATGAGGGTTGTTCATCTCAGTAGATTTACGATGGTCCGCACCAAGTCAATTGGTTTGGATAGCTTTTAACACATAATAATGGTCTAGTCAAATCAAAGGCTTAGACAAATTTTTATAATGCATTTAAGAACGATTTGCAACAACGTCAAGGTATACAAATGATTTTTGAATAAAAACAGATATTTGCTTGAGACAACAATTGAATGTATCTGAAGTAAGAAGTAAGGAACTTGCCTCGCTCGTCGATTATGTTACCTTGGACACCTTGTCACGTATACTGCCTATAATATAATAATATAGCCGTACAAATTAGTGATTGTTGAAACCAACTCACATTAGCTATTAATCGCATGTCATCCTAGTTTAATGTACAAGTCTCTCATAAAATAAAAATACTACATTTCTTACTTGCTACACATTTATGCTCACAAATAAGAAAACTATGCACATAACATTATTTATTAAACTGTTGCTCAATTAGTTATCTGAACTAATTTTTATTAATTAGAGTTTAAATGACATTACACATATAAACATTCCATTTTTTGAAAATACTTTTCTTATTGTATTTAAATATTACTCTATTTATCCTCCATGACCATTATGGAGTAACAATTTATTTTATTTATCAAGTCCTATGCTTGGTCTTGCTGGAGGTACTAAAAAATGTGTTTGATATAAAGTCTTCTAAACCTTCACATTGCTCACATTTTACTATCCAAGAATACTTAATAGGAAAGGCTAAAAGATCTTTAATTTCCTTGCATAGCAACTCATTTAATAAGAACATGTGGCCACCAAAATTATTGCACAAAGGAAAAAAAAATAAAAAATAAATAAAAAAATAAATTAACATGTAGCAGCACACTAGCAGCCGAACTAGCCTTAAGTAAAAATTATATAGCAACATGCCATGCACATTATAGCAGTAGAACTTAGCAAGGAAAATAATCTAGCAAAGATTTCTACAACATAACCTCACATATAACAACCCCTTTATTTGATACACCAAACCCGGCCCCACCATCACTTCATTACATGCTTGATGACTTTTTTTTTTTTTTGCTTAGCAGTACTTCTATACACAAGTAAAAATCACATATATCACCTTAATATATCCACCTACCCGCCCTTACCAATTCATTTATATGCTTGATTACTAGCTTTTCTCTTTTTTTTTTCTTTTTGTTCATGCAAGGCAGTAACCATAAAGCCAACAAAAATCACGAAGCACCAAATTACACACACACGCAGCCTTCAGTATACATGCTTGGGTTTGTTTTTTTTTATTTTTTTATTTTTTTTTTCTACTACGAAATCATTATGCATTCATGCAAATTAATTTATTTATTTTGAAACACATGGTAAATATAAATTTAGCATGCACACATTTAATTTAGCAAGCAATACAATATATCCACATTACTTCAAAAAGAAGAAAAATGTGTGCTAGAATTTAAATGGAAAGAATTTTATTCAACTAATTAATCTATATACCTTAGCTTGAAGAAAACAAATTTGGTTGCCAAGAATGAGATGCTACTGCTGCTGAACCCACCTTCTCTATTGGCTCTTGTTGTGTTGTTTTTTTTTTGTAAAAGAACAACTAGAGCATGGGGTATATATATATACTAAAAGAAAAGTGTATACATTAATTAAATTTGTCTTGGCCATCCCCTACATAACTTTATAGTACCCCTAAGGTCTAATACATCCCATCCCACACATGTCAAAGTACTACCAACCCCAACACAAGACACACGCCAGCTCCCTTTTTCCATGGATATAAAGTTCTAGTATTACACCCCAAGGCTAATTCACTTACAATGCTACTTGTACTAGCTGCCGAAAATGGTAAAATTCCTAAGGCTAATTCACCTACCACCAACTTAGTTGCTACTAGTACTTGGTTGCCCAAAAGTGAGTGAATAAGACATTATAAAGCTGCCGAAATGAATGAGTGGTAAGACTTTGCATGGCTTGCAAAAATCAAATGGGTAGGTAACATACACATAGCTGCCGAAATGAGTGGAGAAAGAAGATAAAAAAAAATAAAAACTTTCATAAGGCTGCCGAAAATTAAATGGGGAATAAATCTCATGAGGTCGCCAAATAATGGTTAGTCAAAAATGTCATGGCATCAAAATAAAATAACATGAGGTCTTAGAAAATTAAATGGGTGGGTAAAATAATTCACATGGCTAGGTTCTATTATTTGGACTATAATCATGTAAATACTTAATTATTACGGCAGATTAATTAATTAATTTAATTCAATTATACACCACCTTAATAATTATTAATCACCTCATGCCATGTAAGTATTTGCTCCCAAAAAAAAATTTAAAATCTAGATAAGCTTTTCTATTTATATAAATATTAATATTAAATCATAAAAGTATTTTTTGACTCTATTTATATAAATATTAATATTAAATCATAAAATTTTTTGCGGTTATTACATCCTCCCCCCCTTATAAAAATTTCGTCCTTGGAATTGATACAAGGTTACACAAAAAGATGGGGATAGTCTCTCCTCATCCTATCTTCTAGTTCCCATGTGGCCTCCTCGATATCGTGGTTTCGCCAAACAACCTTTACAGAAGATATAACTTTGTTTCTTAGTGTTTGTTCTTTCTTATCTATTATCTGAACAGGAATTTCTTCATATGCCAGATTCTTCTCTACTTGAATGGGCTCATAGGAAATCACGTGCTTATAGTCAGACTTGTACGGACGTAGTACAAAAATTTGAAACACGTTGTGGATGTGTTCCAGTTCGGGTGGCAAAGTAACCTTGTATGCCACTTCGCCCACTCGCTTCAATATCTCGAATGGTCCTATGAACCTCGGACTCAATTTTCCTTTCTTTCCGAATCTGATCTTTCCCTTCCAAGGAGATACCTTCAAAAACACAAAACTACCGACTTCAAAGTCTCGGTTCTGACGATGCAAGTCGACATACTTCTTTTGGCGATCTTGAGCTGCTACCAATCTGCCCCTTATTGTCGTTACCACGTCGGCCATTTGTTGGACTAATTCTGGTCCCAAAAGTCGTCGTTCTCCGACTTCATATCCCAACATAATGGTGTCCTGCACTTTCTCCCGTAAAGAGCTTCATATGGCAGCATACCGATACTCGCATGATAGCTATTATTGTAAGCGAATTCTACCAATGGTAAATGGTCATCCCAATTCCCCTTGAAGTCCATCGCGCAAGCTCTCAGCATGTCCTCCAATGTTTGTATGGTTCGTTCACTTTGCCCGTCAGTTTGAGGGTGATAAGCAGTACTTAATCTCAATTGAGTTCCCATTCGTTCCTGCAAACTTTTCCAGAATTTTGACGTGAAACGCCGATCTCGATCAGAGACAATTGACACCGGCACTCTATGTCGCGATACGATTTCCTTTACATACAAATTTGTTAACTGGTTCAGATTGAATCCAATCTTGATGGGTAGGAAATGAGCTGTCATTGTTAGTCGATCCACAATAACCCAAATGGCATCATAACCCTTCTGTGTAACCGGAAGTCCAACCACGAATTCCATCGTAATGTGCTCCCATTTCCATTCTGGTATTTCCAGCGGTTGAAGTAGTCCACTTGGCCTTTGGTGTTCTTCTTTGACTCTTTGACAAGTAAGACATCTGCTAACACACTCTGCAACCTCTCTTTTCAAATTAGGCCACCAAAATGGTGTGTGAAGATCCGGTACATTTTTGTGCCTCTGGATGAATGAAACACGCATGATTATGTGCTTCGTGTGCTTGTAGGATTTCCTCCCTCAGTTCGATTACAGCTGGCACCCATACTCGACCCTCAAACCTCAATATACCGTCCTTATCTACTTTGAACCTTTCTTCCTTATTTTCTACTATTCTCTTCTTTATCTTCTCACATTCTTCATCTTCCTCTTGTGCTTCCTTTATTCTATCCAATATCGTCGGGTGAACTCTCATCATGAGTAATTTTCCTTCCGCTTCTTTTAGTTCCTCCACCTCTATTTCTAACTTTTCCATTTCTCTTATTAATTCCTCTTGAGTTGTCAATTTGAATAACTTTTCCCTTCCTTTTCTACTCAAAGCGTCGGCTACAACGTTTGCTTTTCCTGGGTGATAAAGAATTTCACAGTCATAATCCTTGATTAGTTCCAACCATCTTCTTTGTCGCATGTTCAACTCCTTCTGTGTGAAGATATTTTCAGACTCTTGTGATCCGTATATATCTCACATTTTTCTCCATACAAATAGTGCCTCCAAATCTTCAATGCAAAGACTACCGCCGCTAATTCCAAGTCATGGGTAGGGTATCATTTTTCAAAATCTTTCAACTGTCGTGAGGCATATGCAATGACCTTGCCATGTTGCATTCGCACATAGCCCAGTCCTCTATGCGATGCATCACTATACACCACAAATCCTCCCGTATCATCTGGTAATGATAATACAGGCACCTCACTCAATCTCCTCTTCAATTCTTTGAAACTCTCCTCGCATTTCTCCGTCCACACGAACTTCTCTGTCTTCCTTGTTAGATTGGTCAGCGGGGTTGCTATCATAGAAAAATCTTGGATAAATCTTCGATAGTACCGGCTAAACCTAAGAAACTCCTAACTTTTGTTGGCATCTTCGGCTGTTCCCAGTTACTTACCGCTTCCACCTTTGCAGGATCCACGGAACTTCCATTTTGATCTATCACGTGTCCTAGAAATTGAACCCTTTCCATCCAAAATTCACATTTTGAAAATTTAGCGTACATCTTTTCCCTTCTCAATGCTTCAAATACCATCTTCAGGTGTTCGACGTGCTCTTTCTTCGTCTTTGAATAAATCAAAATGTCATCGATAAATACTATTATGAACTTATCTAAGTATGGCTTGAAAACTCGGTTCATCAAGTCCATGAATGCTGCCGGAGCATTGGTTAACCCAAATGACATCACTAGAAATTCGTAATGTCCGTAGCGAGTTCAAAACGCCGTCTTTTGTATGTCCTCCTCTCGCACTTTCAATCGATGATAACCTTGGATTCGTCAGAATCTATCTTGGAAAAACACTTCGCTCCCTTCAGTTGATCGAAAAGGTCGTTTATCCTTGGCAATGGATATCTATTCTTAATTGTCACTCGGTTCAACTCCCGATAATCGATACAGAGCCTCATCGATCCATCCTTTTTCTTTACAAACAACACCGGTGCTCCCCAAGGAGACACACTTGGCCAAATATAACCCTTATCTAGTAACTCTTGCAATTAAATCATCAATTCCTTCATTTCTACTGGCGCCATTCGATATGGGGATTTCGAAATTGGCGCGGTTCCGGCATAAGTCTATTATGAATTCAATTTTCTCATCGGCGGAAGGCGAGCGATTCTCGAAACACATCTTGGAAATCTCTTACCACTGGTATATCTTTCATTTCTATTCCCTTTTTCTGAGTGTCCACTATATAGGCTAAATAACCTACACATCCTTTCTTTAACAATTTTTTAGCTCAAGATCATCGTGAAGGCAACACGATTGCTTGAGTGATGAGCTATCGTAAAACACTACCTTAGACCGATTTGAGGTCCCAAGGTTCACACTCTTCTTCCGACAATCGATTATCGTGGCGTGGCGGATAACCAATCCATTCCTAATATCACATCAAACTCTCCCGGTTTAATCGGAATTAAGTCTACGTTTAGTTCGTGACCTCTAATGTTTGCACAACAGTTTGATGAAACAAACTCTATGGGAATTACTTCCTTATTCGCAATCTCTACGCTCAATGAGTTTTCTAAATGTTCGGGGAGGTATGTTTTTAGTCGATTAGCAAATTCTTGATTAACAAAGGAATAGGTAGCACCGAATCAAATAATACATAGGCATTTATATTATTGATTGGGAGAATACGACACCACGTCCCCTTGCCATCATTGCATCTTGGGGATGATCATGTTAAAGGTTTGGGCAATGGTCGGGTTGATTGCTTTGGTCCGCCGCTCATCAGCTTGCTTCCCCCTCCCTGTTGGCCGCTTCCTCCGTTGCTCCCCTTTTTTGGGCAATCCTTGATTTAATGCTCAGTTGAGCCACACGCGAAACATCCCTTGATCTTTTTCGGCTTTGGACAGTTGGGTGAAATATGCCCTTCTTGGCCGCAATTGTAGCAGATGTTGTGCCCCTTCCAGCATTCCCCTTGATGGTTTTTCCCACATTTCGAGCAAGCTTCACTTCTTTTCTTAAACCCTCCTTGATAACTTTTCGACTGGTTGGTGTTTCGGTGGTTGGTGTTGTTGTTGTTACTGTTGTTGTTGTGGTTATCCCATTTCCTCTTTCCCAGATAACTTCCACCACTGCTACTCCCTCCACGAGTCTCTCCCCTAGCATTCTTATTCTTCTTCTCTTTGTTGTATTGGCTCAATGCCTCGCTACCTCCCTCAGCAATTATCGGCTTCTCCAATAATGTGGCGAACGAGTCGATTTGAAGGATCGACACCTTGTTGAACAACCAAGGTTTTAGTCCAAGTTCAAAGCGCGGGGTTTCCCTTCCTCCGTGTCTACTTGATGTGTTGTGAATCGTATGAAGTTCATTGAACTTGGCCGTGACATCGTGCCACCTTTATCATCTCCCTTGTTTTAGTTCTAGAAACTTTACCTCCATACTATTCTTCATGCTCTTCGGGAAGTAATTCTCAAAGAACAAAGTCTTAAACCTTTCCCAAGTTATAGTCCCTTCTCCCGCCCTTTGTTGATTTACTTCCCACCAGTAGTTTGCTTCACCCCTCATCATATATGTAGCGAACACGGTTTTCTGGTCTTAAGGACTAAGTTATTCTGTCGCTTTGCCCTTTCCCTTGTCCTTTCCTTAAGTAAATGCATTGCCGCTCGCTTTAGTCAGAATAATGTTTTAGGAAGCAAGAATGAGCAACAAGTTTGTCCAGCAAGTGATATAGCCAGAAGAACAAGCAGTTATAGCATTTAAATCTTTCAAGGGTATAATCATAATTTGTAGTTCAAGGATATCAAGAATTATCAAGAGTATTCAATAGGTGTCGTTATAGACTGAAGGATATCAACAAAATTTCAGGATTTATTCGTTTCGAGGTCCAACATGAATGAGCACCGAAAATACTAAGGACTAAGAACTTATTTACTAGAATTAATATTACAATCGTAATCCAATATAACGAAAGTACAACGGTGATCAAACTAAAGTACCCACATTATGCATAACATTTAATCATACTTATAAAGCTAAAATTTTAAGATTATGATATTTATCAAATGCACGTCGGTTTCCCGACAATATATAATTTCCCCTCCAATGAGGGTTGTTCGTCTCAGTAGATTTACGATGGTCCGCACCAAGTCAATTGGTTTGGATAGCTTTTAACACATAATAATGGTCTAGTCAAATCAAAGGCTTAGACAAATTTTTATAATGCATTTAAGAACGATTTGCAACAACGTCAAGGTATACAAATGATTTTCGAATAAAAACAGATATTTGCTTGAGACAACAATTCGAATGTATACAGTGTAAGAAGTAAGGAACTTGCCTCGCTCGTCGATTATGTTACCTTTGACACCTTGTCACGTATACTGCCTATAATTTAATAATATAGCCGTACAAATTAGTGATTGTTGAAACCAACTCACATTAGCTATTAATCGCATGTCATCCTAGTTTAAGGTACAAGTCTCTCATAAAATAAAAATACTACATTTCTTACTTGCTACACATTTAAGCTCACAAATAAGAAAACTATGCACATAACATTATTTATTAAACTGTTGCTCAATTAGTTATCTGAACTAATTTTTATTAATTAGAGTTTAAATGACATTACACATATAAACATTCCATTTTTTGAAAACACTTTTCTTATTGTATTTAAATATTACTCTATTTATCCTCCATGACCATTATGGAGTAACAATTTATTTTATTTATCAAGTCCTATGCTTGGTCTTGCTGGAGGTACTAAAAATGTGTTTGATATAAAGTCTTCTAAACCTTCACATTGCTCACATTTTACTATCCAAGAATACTTAATAGGAAAGGCTAAAAGATCTTTAATTTCCTTGCATAGCAACTCATTTAATAAGAACATGTAGCCACCAAAATTATTGCACAAAGCAAAATAAATAAATAAATAAATTAACATGTAGCAACACACTAGCAACCGAACTAGCCTTAAATAAAAATTATATAGCAACATGCCATGCACACTATAGCAGCCGAACTTAGCAAGGAAAATAATCTAGCAGTACTTCTACAACATAACCTCACATATAACAACCCCTTTATTTGATACACCAAACCCGGCCCCACCATCATTTCATTACATGCTTGATGACCTTTTTTTTTTTTGCTTAGCAGTACTTCTATACACAAGTAAAAATCACATATATCACCTTAATATATCCACCTACCCGCCCCTACCAATTCATTTATATGCTTGATTACTAGTTTTTCTCTTCTTTTTTTTTCTTTTTGTTCATGCAAGGCAGTAACCATAAAGCCAACAAAAATCACGAAGCACCAAATTACACACACACGCAGCCTTCAGTATACATGCTTGGGTTTGTTTTTTTTTATTTTTTTATTTTTTTTTCTACTACGAAATCATTATGCATTCATGCAAATTAATTTATTTATTTTGAAACACATGGTAAATATAAATTTAGCATGCACACATTTAATTTAGCAAGCAATACAATATATCCACATTACTTCAAAAAGAAGAAAAATGTGTGCTAGAATTTAAATGGAAAGAATTTTATTCAACTAATTAATCTATATACCTTAGCTTGAAGAAAACAAATTTGGTTGCCAAGAATGAGATGCTACTGCTGCCAAACCCACCTTCTCTATTGGCTCTTGTTGTGTTGTTTTTTTTTTGTAAAGGAACAACTAGAGCATGGGGTATATATATATACTAAAAGAAAAGTGTATACATTAATTAAAGTTGTCTTGGCCATCCCCTACATAACTTTATAGTACCCCTAAGGTCTAATACATCCCATCCCACACATGTCAAAGTACTACCAACCCCAACACAAGACACACGCCAGCTCCCTTTTTCCATGGATACAAAGTTCTAGTATTACACCCCAAGGCTAATTCACTTACAATGCTACTTGTACTAGCTGCCGAAAATGGTAAAATTCCTAAGGCTAATTCACCTACCACCAACTTAGTTGCTACTAGTACTTGGTTGCCCAAAAGTGAGTGAATAAGACATTATAAAGCTGCCGAAATGAATGAGTGGTAAGACTTTGCATGGCTTGCAAAAATCAAATAGGTAGGTAACATACACATAGCTGCCGAAATGAGTGGAGAAAGAAGATAAAAAAAATAAAAACTTTCATAAGGCTGTCGAAAATTAAATGGGGAATAAATCTCATGAGGCTGCCGAAATAATGGGTAGTCAAAAATGTCATGGCTACCGAAAATAAAATAACATGAGGTTGCCGAAAATTAAATGGGTGGGTAAAATAATTCACATGGCTAGGTTCTATTATTTGGACTATAATCATGTAAATACTTAATTATTACGGCAGCAGATTAATTAATTTAATTTAATTGAGTTACTCACCTCATGCCATGTAAGTATTTAAAAAATAAAATCACAGGCTCTATTTATATAAATATTAATATTAAATCATAAAATTTTGCGGTTATTACAGCAGACGTGGCATACTATTAGCCGTGATATCATTGACGGTCTTACCAAGGCAGATTTCGATAATGCCTTAAGGCAGATGTAGACTAGCAGTAGCTAGAATAGTTTTAGTATGTAAATATTTTGTAATTAGTAGTGACGTAAAGCCCTCTTTGTATAGTGAAGGGTAGTCTTTTGTAAATCCCAACTTTTGGAAAGCAATAGCGTGATAGTAATGTAATTAGTTTAGGCTGTGTATGTAACCGATGTAGTATTATACTACGAAGAATGAATATAAGCCTTTTTATGTCAAGCAATGAGTAATGGATGTTGGAATTATTGTTTAATATTAAATGATAACTAATAAAGAAAGGAATAATAACGAAATGTATTTATTGTATCAGCAAAATGCCGCTGAGAAGAGTGCAACGTAATCAAGGTGCTAACGTGAATCAACCGGAGGGAGGTCCGGTTAACCCAATGTAGGAATTTGTTAATTTAATAACAGCTGCAGTTAATAGAACTGGGGCTAATATCCCCGTAAATCCGAGAGTAGCACGAGCTACGACCTTTAAGGATTTCAAGAGTGTTGGTCCGCCGGTGTGCAAAGGAACTACGGACCCTATTGAAGCCCAAACGCAGGTTAAGGAAATAAAGAAGGCATTTGTGATAGCAAATGTCGACGAGGCCCAGAAGATTGCCTTTGTAACCTATATGATGAAGGTAGAGGCCAACTTTTGGTGGGAGGCCAATCAGGCCAAAGCGGATATAGGGAACGTAACATGGGTGAGGTTCAAGGAGATATTCTTCGAAGAACTACTTTCCCACGAGCATGCAGGGAAGGATGGAGATGCGGTTTCTGAAATTGAAACAAGGGGACATGACAGTTCCCCATTACGCCGCCAAGTTTAATGAACTGGCAAGGTTCGCTCCACATCAAGTGGATACTGAGGTGAAGAAGCCATGATTTGTTCGAAAGGTGGCTTGAAACCCGACTCTATAATCAGTATTTCGGTGTTCCAAAGTACTTCTTTTGGAACCATTTTAGAGAAGGCGATAATCGCCGAGGGTGGTAGTGAGGCTCTGAGTCAATACCACAAGGACAAGAAGAGTAAGGGGAAGGTAGATGAGGGAGTAAAGATTGAGGGAGCCAGTGGTAGTGGCGAGGGTCAGAAGAGGAAGGTGTTTAGCTCTAGGAATACTAGAGTGAAGCAAGGAGACTCGAAGAGGAGAATGGAGGCCTGCAAGACCTGTGGGAAGACTCATTTAGGAGTCTATCTCAAGGGGAAGGCCATCTGTTACAAATGTGGATAGGAGGGGCACATTGCGCCTAACTGTCCCAGTCCGAAGAAGAATTATGGATGCTTTGTATGTGGGTCAACTGACCACATAGCAAAGAACTGCCCGAAGAAGGGGACGGACGGGAACTGGGGCACTAATAGCGGGAAGTTAGCTATTGGGGGTCCAGCGCAGCCGGGTAGGCCGATGGGCCGTACCTTTAGTATGACAGTCCAAGATGCAGTTGCATCGGGGGACGTCATCGCAGGTATTATTCTGATTAACGACATAAATGCTTACGTGTTGTTTGATTCGGGTACTACTTGTTCGTTTATAGCATGTGATTTTGCTAGACGATTAGGATTACTTCCCGAACAGTTGTCTGTACCTTTAAATATTAAGGTAGCAAATGAAGAGATAATTCTTGTTGAAGATATTCATAGGAGTTGTTGCGTAGAAATACGGGGTTGTAAATTATCGGTAGATTTGTTACCGATAAAGTTAGGAGAATTTGATGTAATTCTCGGAATGGATTGGTTAGTTAACCATGGGGAAATTATAGATTGTCAAAAGAAATGTGTGAACATTATAAAGTTAAGACAACCTCAGGTAGTATTTTACGGGAATAGATCGCCCGGACGTTCGTGTTGTCTAACCATGACACAAACTAGGAAATTACTGAGGAAGGGATGTGTAGGTTACCTGTGCCATGTTGTTGATACATTGAGAGTGGTAGCAACCATGGAACAAATACCTGTAATGAGTGAATTCGCTGATGTATTTCCGAGTGAATTATCGGGTATTCCACCGAATAGAGAGACCGAGTTTGTCATAGACATTGTGCCAGGAGCGGCACCAGTTTCCAGGGCACCGTATCGTATGGCGCCAATGGAGATGAAGGAATTGATGGTGCAGTTACAAGAACTGTTGGACAGAAAGTACATACAACCGAGTGTTTTACCGTGGGGAGCACCGGTACTGTTTGTCAAGAAGAAAGACGGATCGTTAAGACTTTGTATTGACTACCGAGAGTTGAACAAGTTAACGATAAAGAATAAATACCCATTACCCAGGATCGATGATCTTTTTGATCAGTTAAAAGGGGCTAAGTATTTTTCTAAAATAGATTTAAGAGCAGGGTATCATCAGTTGAAGGTTAGGAAGGAGGATGTACCAAAGACAGCATTCAGGACTCGTTATAGTCATTACAAGTTTTTGGTGATGTCGTTTGGATTGACTAATGCACTAGCTGCATTTATGGATATGATGAACAGAGTGTTCAAGCATTATTTGGACAAGTTCGTCGTGGTGTTTATTGATGATATTCTAGTCTATTCTAAGACGCCAGAAGATCATGTTGAACACCTAAGATTAGTGTTGGAGACACTAAGAAAGGAGAAGTTGTATGCGAAATTCACTAAGTTTGAATTTTGGTTAGAGAAGGTAAAGTTTTAAGGTCATGTTATTGACCATAAGGGGATTTCAGTAGATCCAGCGAAGGTGGAAGCTGTGATAAATTGGGAACAACTGAAAACGCCGACCGAGGTGCGGAGTTTCATAGGGTTAGCGGGTTACTATCGGAGATTCATTCAGGATTTTTTGAAGATAGCGACTCCATTGACTAATTTGACAAAGAAGATGGTGAAATACGCGTGGACAGATAAATGTGAAGACAGCTTTCAAGAATTGAAGAGGAGATTGAGTAAAGTGCTTGTTTTTTCATTACCCAATGACATAGGAAATTTCGTAGTTTATAGCGATGCTTCGCATAGAGGACTTGGTTGCATGCTCATGCAGCATGGCAAGGTCATTGTGTATGCATCTAGGCAGTTGAAGGATTATGAGAAAGTTTACCCTACTCATGATCTGGAACTAGCCGCAGTAGTTTTTGCTCTAAAGATATGGAGACATTATCTTTGTGGGGAAAAATGTGAGATATGCACGGACCACAAGAGTCTAAAATATATCTTCACACAGAAGGAGTTAAATATTAGGTAGAGGAGATGGTTGGAGTTGATAAAGGATTACGACTGTGAAATCCTGTATCACCCTGGAAAAGCCAATGTAGTTGCCGACGCTTTAAGTAGGAAGGGTCGGGAAAAGTTGTCTTTGTTAACGGCTCAAACTGAGTTAATAACAGAGATGGCTAGGATGGAGTTGGAAGTGAAGCTTCCAAGTGAGGCAGGACCAATGATGTTTGCGATGGAGATGCAATCTACCATCGTAGAGAGAGTTAAGGAGGTGAAACTCAAAACTGATGAGTGTGACAGGATGAAGGAGCGGCTGGCCAATGAAAAAGATACTAAGTATAGTCTTGATAATAAGGGATTGTTAAGATTTGAAGGAAGAATTTGGGTTCCGAATGAGACAGAATTAAAGGAGCAAGTTCTACAAGAGGCTCATAGTTCGAGGTTTTCGATTCATCCTGGTAGCACTAAGATGTATCAAGATCTTCGACAGAGTTTCTGGTGGCCGAACATGAAGAAAGAGATAGTCGAGTATGTGAGTAGATGCTTGACTTTTCAGAGAGTTAAAGTCGAACATCAACGACCAAGTGGCTTGCTACAGTCATTGGAAATTCCAGAGTGGAAATGGGAGAATATCACGATGGATTTTGTGGTAGGACTTCCGACTACTCAGAAGGGGTATGATGCAATTTGGGTAACAATGGATCGATTGACGAAGTCAGCTCACTTTTTGCCAATTAGGGTCAAGTATAACTTAGACCAATTAGCTAGACTTTATATTAAGGAAATAATTTCTAAACATGGAGCACCAGTATCAATTGTGTCAGATCGTGACCCACGATTCACATCGAACTTTTGGAGGAGTTTACAAGAGCAGTTGGGAATGCAGTTGAAACTGAGTACGGCATATCATCCACAGACCGATGAACAAAGCGAGAGAACAATTCAGACGTTAGAAGATATGTTAAGATCTTGCATCATGGATTTCAAGGGTAGTTAGGATGATCATCTACCATTAGTAGAGTTTGCGTATAACAATAGTTATCATACAAGCATAGGAATGCCGCCTTACGAAGCTTTGTATGGAAGGAAATGTAGAACAGCATTGTATTGGGATGAAGTGGGAGAACGCCGAATGCTAGGACCTGAGTTGGTGCAGCAAATAGCAGACATTGTTAAACTGATACGGATGCGTTTGGTAGCAGCTCAAGACAGACAAAAGAAGTTTACTGATTCGCATCGAGAAAATAGAGAATTCGAAGTAGGCTCTTACGTCTTTCTAAAGGTATCTCCCTGGAAAGGAAAGATACGCTTTAGAAAGAAGGAAAAGTTAAGTCCGAGGTTTATAGGACCTTTTAAAGTGTTAAAACGGGTAGGAGAGGTAGCTTATATGGTAGCATTACCTCCAGACCTAGAACGAATACATAATGTGTTTCATGTATCGGTATTACATCCTTATAAGCCGGATTATAAGCACGTAATAGAATATGAGCCTATCCATATCGAAAAGGACTTAACGTATGAAGAGATGCCGATTCAAATCATCGATAAAAAAGAACAAGTTCTGCGGAATAAAGTTATACCTTCTGTGAAGGTGATATGGAAGAACCACGATGCAGAAGAAGCAACGTGGGAGCTGGAAGAAATGATGAAAAAGAATTACCCTCATTTATTTGTATAATTTTTTTTATATATATAGCAAGATTCTAGGGACAGAATCCTTATAAGGGGGAGAGAGTGTAACGCCCCGAAAAATTGAACATTTTGTAAATACTTTTAATAATGAATAAAATAATATTATTTATTAGTATTATATGTTAGTAAGAAGAATATCGTTCTATAACCGAGAAACGTTGGAAAGTTTTAGTATTTTAACTACGTGGAAGAATTAAAGTGTTTGAATTTCTAAAATGAAAATAAAAGTTTTCTGAGAAATTTTCCGAAAAACACTATTCATCAATTTACGCTCGGGAATTATTTTTGAACTTCTGAGAAATACGTAACGTTACAATATCAAGGTGAGATGGATTATGTAATAATAATCTAAGTATGGAAAACGTAATATTTCGCATGCGGACTTATTTTGAGAACGTTAGGAATATTAAGCGTTTAGAAGAAAGTGTAATGATTGTATGATACGAGGTATTGAATACGAGGTATTGTACGAATAAGTATGAGTAATGAGATAACGTATATTACGAATTAATATATGAACTGGAATACGAGAAGTATACGTATAGTTTATGATATAAGGCTTTTAGCCAATTAAGTGAGACTTGTAGAATTATTGTTAAATTGGTAAAGTCCAATGAGAATTTAGATGCAAGCCCAAACTATTGCAATGCAAGCCCAACAAGGAATAAGCTAGATTAATTAAGCAAGTCCAATGTAATGATCAAATGGATTAGCCATGATCCATGGAGCAACCATGAGTGATATGGGTTAAACTTGATAACCAAGTACTTTAAGTGGTGATCAAGCATAAGATAAGTGTTGTGATGGCCAAGTAAAGTGAGTGATAGGCAAGTTTACTTCGGGCCAAAGCAATGACTAGTAAGGAGGTTAGATTAAGGAGGTGGAGGGCCTAAATGACCATTCTACCCTAACTTTGCCAAGCCTATAAATAGAGAGCTCCGCAATTCATTTGTTGCTTGATTAAATTTCATCCAACTTCTATCAAGATAAGTGCTTAAGTGTTATAGAGAATAAGCTCACATAAGTCAAGAATAAGTTAATAAAACTTTGATAAATCTTCAAGGAAGAGAAGTACAAGTTCTTCAAGGGTAAGACTCTAGTTCAATATTCTTCCATCTCTATCATGGTAGGATGATAAGAGAAGTGTAATTAAATAAGCATGTATGCTAAGAACATGTAGGAAGTGATTAATGAATGAACTTAAGCCGAATAAGTTATGAATAAGTAACTTGAACCTAAATAAGTTATGAACTTATGAAGAACTTATCATATGTTTGTCATATGATGTTAGTATGTTCAATATGGTATGAGAACATTGAGTAAAGGACTTAAGTCCATATTAAGTCATAAGAAATGGAATTCGTAGTTTATAAGTTGATTAAGTCATTGACTTATGAGAATAAGTCAAAACCTACTTTGTCAATAAGTTGGTGTAATAATTAATTTGAAATGTTCATGTGTTGGTTAAAATCCATTTAGAACGATTAGTAACGAAGCTTTGCCGGAATTCACACGATTGGACGATTATCGTCGAATTCATGAAATTCTCGAAATGGAAGTCGTATTTTGTGTTTGAAGTCAGAAATGTTGGTTTTCAATGGAGACAAGTCATAGTTGGCATTATAGAGTTGCGGACTCAAAAATGACCGAATTCTGACTTAGAACGAAGAAACGAATGTTGAACGTTCACGAACGTTTATCGTTTTCGTTGAAAAAGAACTAATAGGTGAAATTTTAGCAAACAAAGTCAAATAGATAAAATTCTTACATGAACGCATAGAGTATGTAATTTGTGAACCGTAGGCTTTTGAACGAGCCAATTCGGACTTATAACGAAGAAGTTATGCGTCCGGGAGTTTCATAAAATTTTTCAAATTTTGCAAACTATCTGAGGCACAGAGTTGGCGCCGCGGCACCAACCCAAGGCCAAATGAGTGACGCCATAGTCACGCAGATACGATGTTTGAGCACATCGCTAACTTCATGTCAAGCAAATGACAACCTAAAGAGTAAGGACTCGCGCCGCAGCGTCGAGTTCGGTCTGTTCATACTGTTAACTCGCGTCGCAACGCGACTTACTGAGCAAAGGGTGGCGCCGCTGCGCCAACCCTAGGGTTTTGATCAGTAAAGAAAAAGTGGTCAAAACTCGCCTCGGTCGTCCAAACGCCATGCAAACACACACATAGGACTGCGTAGGTATAAGGCACGCGTTACAACATACGGAACTGAATTCCGATATACGGAGACCGAGTTATCGCCCAATTTATAAAACTCGCCAACACTTGGGCAAAAAGTCGAAAAAGAGGACAAAACCCACTTTGGTCGTCCAAATTCCATGCAAATAAACACATAGCACCATGTAGGTATTAGGCACGTGTTACAACTTACGGAACTCGATTCCGATATACGGAGACTGAGTTATCGCCCAGTTTGCCAAAATCGTCAACACTTAGGCAAAAAGTCAAAAAAGAGGACAAAACCCGGCTCGGTCGTCCAAACGCCACACAAACACAAACATAGCACCGCACAGGTATTAAACATGCATTATAACTTACGGAACTCAATTCAGATATACGGAGACCGAGTTATCGTCCAGTTTGTAAAACTCGCCAACACTTAGGTAAAAAGTCGAAAAAGAGGACAAAACCCACCTCGGTCTTCCAAATTCTACGCAAACAAACACATATCATTGCGTAGGTATTAGGCACGCGTTATAACTTACGGAACTCGATTTTGATATACGGAGACTGAGTTATCGCCCAGTTTGCCAAACTCGTCAACACTTAGGTAAAAAGTCAAAAAAGAGGACAAAACCTGGCTCGGTCATCCAAACACCACACAAACACACACATAGCACCGCACAGGTATTAAACACGCATTACAACTTACAGAACTCAATTCAGATATACAGAGACCGAGTTATCGCCCAGTTTGCAAAACTCGTCAACACTTAGGCAAAAAGTCGAAAAAGAGGACAAAACTCGCCTCGGTCGTCCAATCGCCACACAAACACACACATAGCACCGCGTAGGTATTAGGCTTGCGTTATAACTTATGAGACTCAATTCCGATATACGTAGACCGAGTTATCACCCAGTTTAAAAAACTCACCAACACTTAGGTAAAAACTCAAAAAAGAGGACAAAACCCGCCTCGGTCATCCAAACTCCACACAAACACACACATAGCACCACGTAGGTATTAGGCACGCGTTATAACTTACGGAAATTGATTTCGATATACGGAGACCGAGTAATCGCCCAGTTTGCAAAATTCGTCAACACTTAGTCAAAAAGTCGAAAAAGAGTTCAAAACCCGCCTCTTTCGTCCAAATGCCACGCAAACACACACATAGCACCGCGTAGGTATTAGGCATGCGTTATAACTTACGGGAGTCAATTCCGATATTCAGAGACCGAGTTATCGCCCAGTTTGTAAAATTCGTCAACATTTAGGCAAAAAGTTGAAAAAGAGGCCTCGGTCGTCCAAACGCCATGCAAACACACACATAGCACCCCGTAGGTAATAGGAACACATTACAACTTACGGGACTCAATTTCGATATACGAAGACCGAGTTATCGTCCAGTTTACAAAACTCGTCAACAATTAAGCAAAAAGTCAAAAAAGAGGTCAAAACCCGCCTCGATCGTCCAAACGCCACACAAACACATACATAGCACTGCGTAGGTATTAGGCATGCGTAACAATTTATGGGACTCAATTCCGATATACGAAGACCAAGTTATCGCCTGGTTTGCAAAACTCGCCAACACTTAGGCAAAAAGTGGAAAAAGCGGTCAAAACTCTCCTCGGTTGTACAAACGCCACACAAACATTCACATAGCACTGCGTAGGTATTAAGCACACGTTACAACTTACAAGACCCAATTTCGATATACGGAGATCGAGTTATCTCCCAGTTTGCAAAACTCACCAACACTTAGGTAAAAAATCAAAAAAGAGGTCAAAACCTGCCTCGGTCGTCCAAATGCCATGCAAACACACACATATCACCGAGTAGATATTATGCATGCGTTATAAATTACGAGAGTCGATTCCGATATACGGAGACCAAGTTATCGCCCAGTTTGCAAAACTCGCCAACACTTGAACGAAAAGTCAAAAAATAGGTCAAAACCCCCCTCGGTCGTCCAAACGCCAAGCAAACACACACATAGCACCGCATAGGTATTATACACGCGTTACAACTTACAAAACTTGATTCCTATATACGGAAATCGAGTTATCGCCCAGTTCTCAAAACTCGCCAACACTTAGGCAAAAAGTCGAAAAAGAGGTCAAAACCCGCCTCGGTCATCCAAATGCAACGCACACACACACACAGTACAGCATTGGTATTAGGTACGCGTAACAACTTATGGGACTCGATTCCAATAGACGGAGATATAGTTATCGCCCAGTTTCCAAAACTCGCCAACACTTAGTCAAAAAGTCAAAAAATAGGTCAAAACCTGTCTCGGTTATCCAAACGCCACGTAAATACACACATAGCACCACATAGATATTAGGCACGTGTTACAACTTACAAGACTCGATTCCGTTAAACGGAGACCGAGTTATCTCTCAGTTTGCAAAACTCGCTAACACTTAGGTAAAAAGTCAAAAAAGAGGTCAAAATTTTCCTCGGTCGTCGAAACGCCATGCAAACATATACATAGCACCACGTAGGTATTAGGCACGTGTTACAACTTACGAGACTCGATTTCGATATACGAAGACCGAGTTATCGCCTAGTTTGGAAAACTCGCCAACACTTAGGGAAAAAGTCGAAAAAGAGGACAAAACCCACCTCGGTCGTCCTAACGCCACACAAACATACACATAGCACCGTGTAGGTATTAAGCACGCATTACAACTTACAGGACTCGATTCCGATATACGGAGACCGAGTTATCGCCCAGTTTGCAAAACTCGTCAACACTTAGGCAAAATGTCGAAAAAGAGGTCAAAACCCGCTTCGGTCGTCTAATCGCCTCACAAACACACATAGCACCGCGTAGGTATTAGGCACACGTAACAACTTACGGGACTCGATTCAGATATACGGAGATCGAGTTATCGCCAGTTTATAAAACTCGCCAACACTTAGGCAAAAAGTCGAAAAAGTGGTCAAAACTCGTCTCGGTCGTCCAAATGCCACGCAAACACACACATAGCACCGCGTAGGTATTAGGCACGCGTTACAACTTACGGAACTCGATTCCGATATACGGAGACCGAGTTATCGCTCAGTTTGCAAAACTCGCCAACACTTAGGCAAAGAGTCAAAAAAGAGGACAAAACCCGCCTCGGTCGTCCAAACGCCACGCAAACACACACATAGCACCGCGTAGGTATTAGACATAAATTACAACTTACGGGACTCGATTCCGATATACGGAGACCGAGTTATCGCCCAATTTGCAAAACTCGCCAACACTTATGCAAAAAGTCGAAAAAGAGGTCAAAAACCGCCTCCCTCGTCCAAATGCCACGCAAACACACACATAGCACCACGAAGGCATGCGTTATAACTTACGGGACTCGATTCCGATATACGAAGACCGAGTTATTGCCCAGTTTGCAAAACTCAATAACACTTAGCTAAAAAGTCGAAAAAGAGGTCAAAACCCACCTCGGTCGTCCAAATGCCACGCAAACACACACATAGCACTAGGTAGGTATTAGACAAGCGTTACAACTTACGGGACTCGATTCCGATATACGGAGACCGAGTTATCGCCCAGTTTGCAAAACTCATCAACACTTAGGCAAAAAGTCAAAAAAGAGATCAAAATCCCCTCGGTCGTCCAATCGCCACACAAACACACATAGCACCGCGTAGGCATTAGGCACGCGTAACAACTTAAGGGACTTGATTCTGATATACGGAGACCAAGTTATCGTCCAGTTTGCAAAACTCGCCAACACTTAGGCAAAAAGTCAAAAAAGAGGTCAAAACTCGCCTCGGTTGTCCAAACGCCACGCTAACACACACATAGCACCGCGTAGGTATTAGGCACGCGTTATAACTTACGAGACTCGATTCTAATATACGGAGACCAAGTTATCTCCAAATTTGCAAAAGTCGCCAACACTTGGGTAAAAAGTCAAAAAAGAGGTCAAAACATCGTCGGTCAGTCAAACACCACGTTAAACACACACATATAGCACCGCAGAGTATTAGCCACGTGTTAAAAATTACGAGACTCGATTCTGATATACGGAGACCGAGTTATCGCCATGTTTGTAAAACTCGCCAACACTTGGGCAAAAAGTCAAAAAAGAGGTCAAAACCCACCTTGTTCTTCCAAATGCCATGCAAATACACACATAGTACCGTTTAGGTATTAGACACGCGTTACAACATACAGGACTCGATTCTGATATACGGAGACCGAGTTATCGCCCAGTTTGCAAAACTCGCCAACACTTAGCTAAAAAGTCGAAAAAGAGGTCAAAACACGCCTCGGTCGTCCAAACACCACGCAAACACCCACATAGCACCAGGTAGGTATTAGACAAGCGTTACAACTTACGGGACTCGATTCTGATATACGGAAACCGAGTTATCGCCCAGTTTGTAAAACTCATCAACACTTAGGCAAAAAGTCGAAAAAGAGGTCAAAACCCTCCTCGGTCGTCCAATTACCACACAAACACACATAGCACCACGTACGTATTAGGCATGCGTAACAACTTAAGGGACGCGATTCTGATATACGGAGACCAAGTTATCGCCCAGTTTGCAAAACTCGCCAACATTTAGGCAAAAAGTCAAAAAAGAGGTCAAAACTTGTCTCGGTTATCCAAACGCCACGCTAACACACACATAGCACCGCGTAGGTATTAGGCACGCGTTATAATTTACGAGACTCGATTCTGATATACGGAGACCAAGTTATCTCCCAGTTTGTAAAAGTCGCCAACACTTGAGTAAAAAGCCGAAAAAGAGGTCAAAACCCGCCTCGGTCGTCCAAATACCACACAAACACACACATAGCACCGTGTAGGTATTAGGCACGCGTTAAAACTTACGAGACTCGATTCTGATATACGGAGACCGAGTTATCGCCCAAGTTTGTAAAACTCGCCAACACTTGGGCAAAAAGTCAAAAAAGAGGTCAAAACCCACTCGCTCTTCCAAACGCCACGCAAACACACACATAGCACCGCGTAGATATTAGGCTCGCGTTATAATATACAGGACTCGATTTTGATATACGGAGACCGAGTTATCGCCCAGTTTGCAAAACTCGCCAATACTTAGCTAAAAAGTCGAAAAAGAGGTCAAAACACGCCTCGGTCGTCCAAACGCCACGCAAACACACACAAAGCACCACGTAGGTATTAGACACGCGTTACAACTTACGGGACTCGATTTCGATATACGGAGACCGAGTTATCTCCCAGTTTGCAAAACTCGCCAACACTTAGGCAAAAAGTCAAAAAAGAGGTCAAAATCCGCCTCGGTTGTGACAACCTGAGAAATTAGACAATTTATTAAAATCTTAAATGATGGATTTAAGATAAAATAATAAACCTAGACAGAAAAAAAGTGTATGCGTTTGATATTTTTGGGAAGGAATTTTGAGGATTTCATAATTCTGTGAAGGATTTGGGTGAATTATTCAGGATTAAGTGTATACGTGAATATGTTCTGTGTATATGGTCATTTATGGAAACCTTAGGTTTTAACCCTAAGGGTTAAACCCTAAGGGTTGCATCAAATGACAATTTTAGAATTAAAATTGTATAGAAATGACTATTATACCCTTTTTTATCACATTCTTTAAATGGTGGCTTGCAAATCTTTCCATATAATGGAGTTGGTGAGCAACTCTAACCACTCCATGTGCAATATATCATCTATATCAGCCAACATGCTAGCTATATACATAACATTATAATTTATATAGATTAAAAAGTAAGAAAAGTCTTACTTTATTTCTCAAACCAACCAAGACCATTCTCTCTCTAAAATTTTGAGAGTTGGGGTGAAAGAGAGTCAAGTGTTAATCTAATATCATCATTTAACTTTCCAAGATCAGGATCAAAGGTCAGAATCAAGAATCAAAGTGTAAAAGAGGTATAAACCCTAATCCTAGAAATCTCATGATTTGTTGTTATATGTTGTAATTTGTTGGCTAGATATGTGTTATAGGGTGTCTTTTAATGATCTGGGTCGTTGGATCATGGATCCATAACCTCTAGATGCACGAATTTAAAGATTTCTCAAATCTGGAAATCTGGAAAAATAGTGTCTGACAGTCAAATGTCAGGTCTCCTAGATCTGTCTCTGTTAATTATTTTAGTGTTTTAAAGGTTTGTACTTGTTGTATGTTAGAAGGTCTTGGATCTGGAAGTTGAATCAAGTCCAGATCATGTGTAGATCGAAAGTTACAAGCAGTCAAAGGTCGTTGACCGTTCACGAAATAAGTTTCTAGGGAGCCCAGTTTTGCCCAGAAAATTCTGACAACGTTTTGCAGGGCTTGAATCTTGTAGTGTTTTATGTTATTGGTCATGTTGTTGATTGAAGGTTGTAGACTGGTATATAAACTACAAAGTCATGCTATTAGATCACCCAGAATAACAGTAGAATCAAAGATATACCAGGTCAAACCAGCGTTGACCGACTGGCCGGATGAAGATTCTGGAAAACCCAGAATCTTCAAGAACAAGTTCCTTACAGATAGTTTGACCGGCCTAAATCTTCGTTTGATGTTGTTGTTAAACTGATCTGAGGATATATAGTTGTTCTCTGACATCTCCACTACATATTGGAACCTTAATATCACACTAAGCAAGTTGGGAACATATAAATTAAAAGGAGCAAAGTAAGAACCTCGAACTGTTCTTCATTTCTGGAAAACCCAGAAATGAAGAACAGACCTGACATGAATTTTGAAGGCCTATATCTCACTGATTTGTTGTTCGATAGCCATGATATTGATTGATAATCATAGTATTACACTTATACTACAGGCTAGATATCATTATCTGCCCAGAAAATATAAGGATCATAGATTAATTTATGGTCAAACAAGGAACCTTAACCACTGAAAAGAATTATGGGTTTTCCTCAAAAACACCAAGAACACCTATAGCGACGGTTCTGTCGCTATAGGCCACTTCTAGCGACAGTTTATTTAGAAAATTAATTATTGTATTTAAAAATTAGAGAAAATTAGTTTTTAATTATGAAAAATACATAATAAATTATGAAAAATTATTTTAAAGCACGAAAATTAGTTTTAATTATTTTGAGTATATTTCATAAATATTTAATATTTTGAAATATAAATGGTATTTAATTTATTTAATTATATTATTAAATAAATTATTTAAAAATGATTTTAATACATGAAAAATCATATTACTAAGTATAAGAAAATATTTTAAGTTATTTTAATAACTTTTGATATTTTGTGATGAATTTCATTAATAAATTTATATTAATGGTGATTAATTTATTTAATAAATATATTAAATAAAATATAGAAAATAGAATTAATGTTTTAAAATCATATAAAAATGATTTAAGTGTTATAAAGATATTTTAAGTTATAAAATATAACTTTTGATATTTTGTCATGAAAATATTAATATTTTAATATTAAAAGCAATTATCGGATAATAGATTTAAGTGTTTAAAAATCTTATAAATATGATTATAAGGTATTAAAAATACTTTGATATAATATAAATATATTATTCACCCAGTTACTATTCACCCAGTTACTATTCACTCTAGTATTATTCACTCGGGTATTCGCGGCACTTTTCATGCCGGAGTACTATTCATGGGTTACTATTCACCTAAATTACTATTCACCCGAATATTATTCACTCGGGTATTTGGAGTACTTTTCATGTCGGGATACTATTCACGACGTCGACTATTCTCAAGTACTATTATTCACGGGTACTATTCATTGTGGTACTATTTACCCAAAAATATATTTCTTTTGTCCAAATTATTTTTGGTACATGAATATTATTCTTGAATTTTACTCCACAAAGCAATGATCATGTTGACAATTTGGACGTTATTGATTTCTGGATAAATTAAATTATAAATCTTTAAAATTTATCCTTGAACTTGTTTTATCGAATTATTATGTCATTATCATCATCCTCATGCTTATATTGTGATTAAAGTCATCTTTGGCTTACGTGCATAGATGGACTTGGTATGATTATGACCAGGGATTATTCGGTATAATCATGACCGTAATGTAACGAATGATGTGGTAAAAGTCCTCATTGGCATGTAGTGCATTGATGGACAGTTGTTGGTATGATTATGACCAGGGATTTTTCGGTATAATCATGACCATTGATGATTACATGAATATCCTTGGTCGTGGTGCAGGGATGATTTGATTTTATTTATTGTCGAGTCTCGCCGATAAAGTTGATGAAAAACTTTTTAAATCATAGAAGATAGTAGATTTTATGCTCTACTTGACTCTTCTAATGAATTGCTTATTCCGCTGCAGTTGTTGATCTAAAACTTTTTGTCTATTGTATTCTATCAGTTGTTATACTGTTGAAGGCTAAGGATAATTTATTCTGCATTATCTTAGTCATAATATTTCTTACTAGGCTAGTTGAGCTCACCCTTTCTTTTACCTTTATCTTCTGTGAAATGAGAATATATATTTCGGGACGAGTTGGGGAACGGATTGACGGTCCAGATGGTTGTTTTAGTAGTCCTCACTATTCTATAAAATAGTGTGACAATAAATGTAATGAGGACTCCATTGAGTGTGGATATTGTCTAGATGACAATATTCTTATTAAAACTCTTAGATTATTTTTTGTCGTATTTTACACGACTGATGTATAATTAAGTTATATTTGAGTTATGTACCACATATCTAGCGACCTAAGATGGGTGATGTATACTTGTTTTGGGGGCGTCACAGATAGGGTTATGTGTTTTGTGTTTAGGTTATTCTATGATTATATATATAATAGTATTATATTATGATGATATTACTCTAATTTGTATATTTATATTATTTATATATTAGGTCTTCAGTTAAAGCTTATTAAAATGCTTAACGATAATCAACGAAGCAGGCAAGTTTTTCTTAATTCTACTTTGAGTAGTTGTATTCAAATGTACTTGTGGTTAATCATTGTTGATTGCCATATCAATGAATTGTAAAATTGTATTCTGTACATATTGGGTGTATAAGTCAGGTATGAAAGGCTAATCACCTTCATTACCATTCGGTCCAGATATATTTGTTCATGCTTAATACTTGTTCAGTCAAAAGTTTGTTCGTGCTAGTTCTCAACTATATTGAAGAATTATAGCCAGCTTATTATTCAGACTCTTTCAATCATGATATATCCTTAAATAAATTTAAACTTGTTGGGCAACCTTCATGCTCACCTTTGCTATATCATGATAAAACATTGCAGATTAAGGCGAATGCGTCGGATTCAAGGAAAGGATAAAGACAGTTCCAGCTTAAAGTTAATGTGTGCGATTAGATTTATAAAAGTATTGTATGATAATAATGTTATGTGTTAGAAAAGTTATGAATTGTATATAAGTTAAGATTACTCTACCTTGGGGAATAGTGTGTAAAGTTTATTGTATAAACAATTTATGTTTATATCTTCCGCAATAGTTATAAAATGATTGTACCAGATCCGTGGTGATTTAGGACCCGGATTTGAGGCCATCACATCGGTCGTCCAATCGCCACAAAAACACACACATAGCAATCGCTGTGAGGTATTAGGCAGCGTAATAACTTATGGGACTCGATTCGATATACGGAGACCGAAAGTTATCGCCAGATTTTCAAAACTCGCCAACACTTAGGCAAAAGTTAAAAAAGAAGTCAAAACCTGCCTCGGTTGTCCAAACGCCACACAAACATAGACATAACTCCGCGTAGGTATTAGGCACGCGTTACAACTTAGGAGACTCGATTCCGATATACGGAGACCGAGTTATCTCCTAGTTTGCAAAAGTTGTCAATACTTAGATAAAAAGTCAAAAAAGAGGTCAAAACCCGCCTCGGTCGTTGAAACACCACGCAAACACACACATAGCACCGCGTGGGTATTAGGAACGCATTACAACTCACGAGACTCGATTCCGATATACGGAGATTGAGTTATCTCCCAGTTTGCAAACCTCGCCAACACTTAGGTAAAAAGTCGAAAAAGAGGTCAAAACCCGCCTCGGTCGTCCAAATACTATGCAAGAACATATAGCACCGCGTAGGTATTAGGCACGCATTACAACTTAATAGACTCGATTCTGATATACGGAGACCGAGTTATTGCCAAGTTTGCAAAACTCGCCAACACTTGGGCAAAAAGTCGAAAAGAGGTCAAAACCCGCCTCGATCGTCCAAGCACCATATAAACACACACATAGCACCGCATAGGTATTAGACACGCGTTACAACTTACAGGACTCGATTCCGATATACGGAAACCGAGTTATTGTCTAGTTTATAAAACTCGCCAATAATTAGGCAAAAAGTCGAAAAAGAGGTCAAAACCTGCCTCAGTCGTCCAAACAACACGCAAACACACACATAGCATCGCGTAGGTATTAGGCACGCGATACAACTTACGGGACTCGATTTTGATATACGGAGACTGAGTTATCGCCTAGTTTGCAAAACTCGCCAACCCTTAAGCAAAAAGTCGAAAAAGAGGTCAAAACCCGCCTCGGTCATCCAAACACCATGCAAACAGAGAAAATAGCACCGCGTTCGTATTAGACACGCGTTACAACTTACGGGACTCGATTCTGATATATAGAGACCGAGTTATCTCCCAGTTTGTAAAACTCGCCAACACTTAGGCAAAAAGTCGAAAAAGAGGTCAAAACCAGCCCCGGTCATCAAAACGCCACGCAAACACACAAATAGCACCGCATAGGTATTAAACATATATTAAAAGTTACGGGACTCGATTCCGATATACGGTAACCGAATTATCGCCCAGTTTGCAAAACTCGCCAACACTTAGGCAAAAAGTCATAAAAGAGGTCCAAACCCACCTCTGTCGTCCAAACGCCACGCAAACACACACATAGCACCGCGTAGGTATTAGGCATGCGTAAAAATCTACGGGACTCAATTCTGATATACGGAGATCGAGTTATCGTCCAGTTTGTATAACTCGCCAACACTCAGGCAAAAAGTCGAAAGAGAAGTCAAAACCCGCCTCGGTTGTCCAAACGTCATGCAAACACACACGTAGAACCGCATAGGTATTAGGCACGTGTTACAACTTACGAGACTCGATTTTGATATACGGAGACCGAGTTATCTCCCAGTTTGTAAAACTCGAGAACAATTAGGTAAGAAGTCGAAAAAGAGGTCAAAACCCGCCTCGGTCGTCCAAATGCCATGCAAACACTCACATAGCACCGCATAGGTATTAGGCACGCGTTACAACTTACGAGACTCGATTTCGATATACGAAGACCGAGTTATCGCCTAGTTTGCAAAACTCGCCAACACTTGGGCAAAAAGTCAAAAAAGAGGTCAAAACCCGCCTCGGTCGTTCAAATGCCATGCAAACACACACATGGTACCGCGTAGATATTAGACACGCGTTACAACATACGAAACTCGATTCTGATATACGGACACCGAATTATGGCCTAGTTTGTAAAACTCGCCAACACTTAGGCAAAAAGTCGAAAAAGAGGTTAAAACCCGCCTCAGTCGTCCAAACGCCACGCAAGCACACATATAACATCGCGTAGGTATTAGACATGCCTTACAACTTATGAGACTCGATTCTGATATACAAAGAGCGAGTTATCTCCCAGTTTACAAAACTCGCCAACACTTATGTAAAAAGTCGAAAAAGAGGTCAAAACCCGCCTCGTTCATCCAAACGCCACGCAAACACACATAGCACTGCGTAGGTATTAGGCAGGCGTTGCCACTTACAAGACTCGATTCTGATATACGGAGACCGATTTATCGCCCAGTTTGCAAAACTCGTCAACACTTGGGCAAAAAGTCAAAAAAGAGGTCAAAACCCGCCTTGGTCATCCAAACGCCACATAAAAATACACATAGTACCACGTAGGTATTAGACACACATTAATACTTATGGGACTCGATTCCGATATACGGGGACCGAGTTATCACCTAGTTTGCAAAACTTGTCAACACTTAGGCAAAAAGTTGAAAAAGAGGTCAAAACCCGCCTCGGTTGTCCAAACGCCAGGCAAATACACACATAGTACCGTGTAGGTATTAGGAACGCGTTACAGCTTACGAGACTCAATTCTGATATACGGAGACCGAGTTATCTCCCAGTTTCTAAAACTCGCCTACACTTAGGTAAAAAGTCAAAAAAGAGGCCAAAACCCGCCTCGGTCGTCTAAACTCCATGCAAATACACACTAGCACCGCGTAGGTATTAGGCACGCATTACAACTTACGAGACTTAATTCCGATATACGGAGACCGAATTGTGGTCCAGTTTATAAAACTCGCTAACACTTGGGCAAAAAGTCGAAAAAGAGGTCAAAATCTGCCTCGGTCGTCCAAACGCCACGCAAACACACACATAGCACCGCGTAGGTATTAGGCACGCGTTACAACTTATAGGACTCGATTTCGATATACGGAGACCGAGTTATCGCTCAGTTTGCAAAACTCGTCAACAATTAGGCAAAAAGTTAAAAAAGAGGTCAAAACACACCTCGGTTATCCAAATGCCACGCAAACACACACATAGCAACGCGTAGGTATTAAACACGCATTATAACTTACGGGACTTGATTCTGATATACGGAGACCGAGTTATCGCCCAGTTTACAAAACTCGTCAACACTTAGGCAAAATGTCGAAAAAGAGGTCAAAACCCGCCTTGGTCGTCTAATCGCCACACAAACACACATAGCACCGTGTAGGTATTAGGCACGCGTAACAACATATGGGACTCGATTCAGATATACGGAGATCGAGTTATCGCCAGTTTGTAAAACTCGCCAACCTTAGGCAAATAATCGAAAAAGTGGCAAAAACCGTCTCGGTCGTCCAAACGCCACATAAATACACACATAGCACCGCGTAGGTATTAGGCACACGTTATAACTTACGGAACTCGATTCTGATATACGGAGACCAAGTTATCGCTCAGTTTGTAAAACTCGACAACACTTAGGCAAAAAGTCAAAAAAGAGGACAAAACCCGCCTCGGTCGTCCATACGCCACGCAAATACACACATAGCACCGCGTAGGTATTAAACATGAATTACAACTTATGGGACTTGATTTGATATACGGAGACCGAGTTATCGCCCAGTTTGCAAAACTCGCCAACACTTATGCAAAAAGTCGAAAAAGAGGTCAAAAACTGCCTCCCTCGTCCAAACGCCACGCAAACACACACATAGCACCACGAAGGTATTACGCATGCTTTATAACTTACGGGACTCGATTCTGATATACGAAGACCGAGTTATCGCCCAGTTTGCAAAACTCGGCAACACTTAGCTAAAAAGTCGAAAAAGAGGTCAAAACCCACCTCGGTCGTCCAAACGCCACGCAAACACACACATAGCACCAGGTAGGTATTAGACAAGCGTTACAACTTACGAGACTCGATTCCGATATATACGGAGACCGAGTTATCTCCCAGTTTGTAAAATTCATCAACACTTAGGCAAAAAGTCGAAAAAGATGTCAAAACCCTCCTCGGTCGTCCAATCGCCACACAAACACACATAGCACCGCGTAGGTATTAGGCACGCGTAACAACTTATGGGACTTGATTCTGATATACGGAGACCAATTTATCGCCCAGTTTGCAAAACTCGCCAACACTTAGGCAAAAAGTCAAAAAAGAGGTCAAAACTCGCCTCGGTTGTCCAAACGCCACGCTAACACACACATAGAACCGCGTAGGTATTAGGCACGCGTTATAACTTACGAGACTCGATTCTGATATACGGAGACCAATTATCTCCCAGTTTACAAAAGTCGTCAACACTTGGGTAAAAAGTCGAAAAAGAGGTCAAAACCCGCCTCGGTCATCCAAACACCACGCAAACACACACATAGCACCGCGTAGGTATTAGGCACGCGTTAAAACTTACGAGACTCGATTCTGATATGCGGAGACCGAGTTATCGCCATGTTTGTAAAACTCGCCAACACTTGGGCAAAAAGTCAAAAAAGAGGTCAAAACCCGCCTCGTTCTTCCAAACGCCACGCAAACACACACATAGCACCGCGTAGGTATTAGGCACGCGTTACAACATACAGGACTCAATTCCGATATACGGAGACCGAGTTATCGCCCAGTTTGCAAAACTCGCCAACACTTAGCTAAAAAGTCGAAAAAGAGGTCAAAACACCCTCGGTCGTCCAAACGCCACGCAAACACACACATAGCACCACGTAGGTATTAGACACGCGTTACAACTTACGGGACTCGATTCCGATATACGGAGACCGAGTTATCGCCCAGTTTGCAAAACTCGCCAACACTTAGGTAAAAAGTCGAAAAGAGGTCAAAACCCGCCTCGGTTGTGACAACCTGAGAAATTAGACAATTTATTAAAATTTTAAATGATGGATTTAAGGTCAAATAATAAACCTAGACAGAAAATAAGTGTATGCGTTTGATATTTTTGGGAAGGAATTTTGAGGATTTCATAATTCTGTGAAGGATTTGGGTGAATTATTCAGGATTAAGTGTATACGTGAATATGTTCTGTGTATATGGTCATTTATGGAAACCTTAGGTTTAAACCCTAAGGGTTAAACCCTAAGGGTTGCATCAAATGACAATTTTAGAATTAAAATTGTATAGAAATGACTATTATACCCTTTTTTATCACCCTAAGTACATATTAAGAACGTCAGCGTTCAGTTAGAAAACCCTAGCAATGGATAAGAAACCCTAGAAACCGGTTCTGAAACCCTAATTTTAGATTTTCGAGAATTTGAAACCCTAATCTGGGAACTTGAAGGATAATTATAATGCTTAAGTGCTATTAATTAGGCTAAATCTTAATTAATTAGCAAACCCTAATTAAAAAAAATTTAAACCCTAATTCTTGGGTTATAAACCCTAATGTACAATTTCGACCCTAATTGCTAAATTAGCAATTTTAATTAGGAAATAATAATCCTAATTAGCAAGATTGAGCTTATGATTAGGAAATCCAAATATAAATATAGAATCCTAATTATAATTTTAAAATATTAATTTAATATTTCGAAAACCCTAAACTGGAAATCCTAAAAAAAATTAATTATGGAAACCTTAGGTTTTAACCCTAAGGGTTGCATCAAATGACAATTTTAGAATTAAAATTGTATAGAAATGACTATTATACCCTTTTTATCACATTCTTTAAATGGTGGCTTGCAAATCTTTCCATATAATGGAGTTGGTGAGCAACTCTAACCACTCCATGTGCAATATATCATCTATATCAGCCAACATGCCAGCTATATACATAACATTATAATTTATATAGATTAAAAAGTAAGAAAAGTCTTACTTTATTTCTCAAACCAACCAAGACCATTCTCTCTTTAAAATTTCGAGAGTTGGGGTGAAAGAGAGTCAAGTGTTAAGCTAATATCATCATTTAACTTTCCAAGATCAGGATCAAAGGTCAGAATCAAGAATCAAAGTGTAAAAGAGGTATAAACCCTAATCCTAGAAATCTCATAATTTGTTGTTATATGTTGTAATTTGTTGGCTAGATATGTGTTATAGGGTGTCTTTTAATGATCTGGGTCGTTGGATCATGGATCCATAACATCTAGATGCACAAATTTAAAGATTTCTCAAATCTGGAAATCTGGAAAAATAGTGTCTGACAGTCAAATGTCAGGTCTCCTAGATCTGTCTCTGTTAATTATTTTAGTGTTTTAAAGGTTTGTACTTGTTGTATGTTATAAGGTCTTGGATCTGGAAGTTGAATCAAGTCCAGATCATGTGTAGATCGAAAGTTACAAGCAGTCAGAGGTCGTTGACCGTTCACGAAATAAGTTTCTGGGCAACCCAGTTTTTCCCAGAAAATTCTGACAACGTTTTGCAGGGCTTGAATCTTGCAGTGTTTTATGTTATTAGTCATGTTGTTGATTGAAGGTTGTAGACTGGTATATAAACTACAAAGTCATGCTATTAGATCACCCAGAATAACAGTAGAATCAAAGATATACCAGGTCAAACCAGCGTTGACCGACTAGCCGGATGAAGATTCTGGAAAACCAAGAATCTTCAAGAACAAGTTCCTGACAGATAGTTTGACTGGACTAAATCTTCGTTTGATGTTGTTGTTAAACTGATCTGAGGATATATAGTTGTTCTCTGACATCTCCACTACATATTGGAACCTTAATATCACACTAAGCAAGTTGGGAACATATAAATTAAAAGGAGCAAAGTAAGAACCTCAAACTGTTCTTCATTTCTGGAAAACCCAGAAATGAAGAACGAACTGACCGATATAATTTCAAGGCCTATATCTCACTGATTTGTTGTTGGATAGCCATGATATTGATTGATAATCATAGTATTACACTTATACTACAGGCTAGATATCATTATCTGCCCAGAAAATATAAGGATCATAGATTAATTTGTGGTCAAACAATGAACCTTAACCACTGACAAGAATTATGGGTTTTCCTCAAAAACACCAAGAACACCTATAGCGACGGTTCTGTCGCTATAGGCCACTTCTAGCGACAGTTTATTTAGAAAATTAATTATTGTATTTAAAAATTAGAGAAAATTAGTTTTTAATTATAAAAAATACATAATAAATTATGAAAAATTATTTTAAAGCCTGAAAATTAGTTTTTAATTATTTTGAGTATATTTCATAAATATTGAATATTTTTGGAATATAAATGGTATTTAATTTATTTAATTATATTATTAAATAAATTATTTAAAAATGATTTTAATACATGAAAAATCATATTACGGTATAAGAAAATATTTTAAGTTATTTTTAATAACTTTTGATATTTTGTGATGAATTTCATTAATAAATTTATATTAATGGTGATTAATTTATTTAATAAATATATTAAATAAAATATAGAAAAATAGAATTAATGTTTTAAAATCATATAAAAATGATTTAAGTGTTATAAAGATATTTTAAGTTATAAAATATAACTTTTGATATTTTGTCATGAAAATATTAAAATTTTAATATTAAAAGCAATTATCGGATAATAGATTTAAGTGTTTAAAATCTTATAAATATGATTTTAAGGTATTAAAAATACTTTGATATAATATAAATATATTATAATATTATATTATGATTTTCATTAATATTTCATATTAAATAAATATTAATGATAAAGAGAATAATGTGGTATTTATATTATATAAATACGATATAAATAATTGAAAAATCATGATAAATGGTAATAATTATCTGAAAATTTTTACAAGCATATGAAAATTATTTTGAATGATAATATGATTATCTAAGATAATTGTTAAGTGTTTATGCAGAGTTTAATGGAACTTAGACTCGAGATTTATCCGACTAGACCGTCGGGATGTTAAAATTTTGTCGGGTTCAAGTCAGACTGAAATAGTTTGACTTGATACTAAGTCTTATGTATGTTGTATACCGATAGTGTGAGATCCCGAATTTTATGAAATAAAAGTATTCAATTTTTCTATTTTGGTAAATAGTTAAATTGATAAAAGTTTAAAGTTAAGGGTGATATTTGAAAATTTTGCAAAGTATGAAAGTTGTTATAAAATATTCGTTGTGTCGGAGAATATTCGTTTTAACAGGGAATATTTGTACGGCGGCACAATCATTGGTGGACCCCATAACGGAAGTATTATTCGTAGTTAGAAAAGCAGCGTAATTATCTTTTATATAAATAATGACGAAAGTGTTACCGTTAAAAGCATTGAACTACTCGGTAGTAAAAGAAATACGATGTACGTGTGGTTGCATAGTAGCACATGGTATTGATTATTGATGCTTACAGCGATAAGTCACTCAGTTATACTCAATTATTGCTATAGTAATTGATGCATCATATCTCTCATATTATTGATTCAATTATTGTCACAGTATCATCTGCATTATTAAATCAATAATTGAGATGACAAAGTTATTCATATTATTATTTGCAATATTGACAATGTCTAGAAGTTCTGTCAATGAGAGGTTTGGTCACCTAATTGCACGCCAATAAGGAGAAATCCTTATCGGAAAGCCCCCTCTTTCCTGGGAACGACCTTGTTGTTAAATATTGTGAGTTATAATATTAATGATGAATAAGTTCATGTTGATTAAAGATGAAATCGATAGTTCCATTGTGTGGGAATTATTAGTGTTAGTAGAAATAGACATTTATTTCGATAATAATTGATGTCTGGAGGTTATATTGACCAATCGGGTAATTAACCGGATAAATAAGCAATTAATTGCTATTGATTCACATGATTATAACTATTTGTTCACATGTGTGTACTATTGATTCACATTCATTTACTATTAGGGGAGTTGGTGCAAGATTGATAATACTTGCATGACTAAATTAAAAATGGAGGTATAAATTTAGGTACTATACTATAATTCGTATTTTCACATGTCTAGAACTATTGATTCACATGATTTACTATTAGGGGAGGTGGTGCAAGTTTGATAATACTTACAGGACTAAATTAAAAATTAAGGAAAAGAGGAAGGTATTATACTGTAATATTTTGAGCCCCAAAACGTGTAATTATTGAAACTATATTTTTCTATAAATAGAAGCTCATTCTTCCTTCATTTCTCACCAATTCACTAAGTCTCACAACAGCAATTATTATAGAGAGAAATTATAGAGAGAAAGAAGAAGAGAAGTCTGCTACCTCACTATTCTAGTATCCAGTCTTCTTCTGAGGTAAGGGGTATTATTCTTTCGTATTCATGAAGAGAGTTATTTTCTTTCAATACTCGTAAGGGTTGTTATTCCATTCTTTATTATTATATTGGAATAACCTGTCTATGCGAAGTACCGCATACATGGTGAAATTCTTCTATTATTTCATTCTTTATTATTCTATTGGAATAACACATGCATGCGGTCTATCGCATGCATGGTGAATTCTGTTGTTATTCCATTCTTTATTATTCTGTTAGAATATCCTGTCTGTGCGGATTACGCACGACCTGGTTTCGTTCTTTATTATTCTTTTGGAATATCCTGTCTGTGCGGATTACGCATGACCTGGTTCCGTTCTTTATTATTTTGTTGGAATATCCTGTCTGTGCGGATTATGTATGACATGGTTCCATTCTTTATTATTCTATTGGAATAACCTGTTTGTGCGGTCTATCATATGCATGGTGAATTCTTCTGTTATTACATTCTTTATTATTCTGTTGGAATAACCTATCTATGTGGATTACCACATGCATGGTGAATGATCCTTCGTATTCATTCTTTATTAAATTGTGGAAATGATATGTCTACGTGGATTACCGTATGGCGGATGAAAATCCATTTGTAGTTTCATATATTCTATTATACTCTTATGAAATATCATTTCTTTTGTACTCGTTATGAAATATCATTTTATTTGGTATTTTTCTGTTATGAGTTACTATTCATAGGTTACTATTCACCCAGTTACTATTCACTCTAGTATTATTTACTCGGGTATTCGCGGCACTTTTCATGCCAGAGTACTATTCACGAGTTACTATTCATGAGTTACTATTCACCTAAATTACTATTCACCCGAATATTATTCACTCGGGTATTTGGAGTACTTTTCATGTTGGGATACTATTCACGACATACTATTCCTGAAGTACTATTCACGGGGTACTATTCACGGGGTACTATTTACCCAAAAAATATATTTCTTTTCTGTCCAAATTATTTTTGGTACATGAATATTATTCTTGAATTTTACTCCACAAAGCAGTATCATGTTGACAATTTGGACGTTATTGATTTCTAGATAAATTAAATTATAAATCTTTAAAATTTATCCTTGAACTTGTTTTATCGAATTATTATGTCATTGTCATCATCCTCATGCTTATATTGTGATTAAAGTCATCTTTGGCTTACGTGCATAGATGGACTTGGTATGATGATTATGACCGAGGATTATTCGGTATAATCATGACCAAGTAATGTAACGAATGATGTGGTAAAAGTCCTCATTGGCATATAGTGTAATCGATGGATGATTGTTGGTATGATTATGACCGAGGATTTTTCAGTATAATCATGACCATTGATGATTACATGAATATCCTTGGTCGTAGTGCGAGGATGATTTGATTTTATTTATTGTTTGAGTCTCGTGATAAAGTTGATGAAAAACTTTTTAAATCATAGAAGATAGTAGATTTTATGCTCTACTTGACTCTTCTAATGAATTGCTTATTCATTGCAGATTGTTGATCTAAAACTTTTGTATATTGTATTCTATCGGTTGTTATATTGTTGAAGGCTAAGGATAATTTATTTCGCATTATCTTAGTCATAATATTTCTTACTAGGCTAGTTGAGCTCACCCTTTCTTTTACTGTTCTCTTCAGAAAATGAAAATATAGCTGGGACGAGTTGGGGAACGGATTGACGGTCCAGATGGTTGTTTTAGTAGTCCTCACTATTCTATAAAATAGTGTGACAATAAATGTAATGAGGACTCCATTGAGTTTGGATATTGTCTAGATGACAATATTCTTATTAAAACTCTTAGATTATTTTTTGTCGTATTTTACACGACTGATGTATAATTAAGTTATATTTGAGTTATGTACCACATATCTGGCGACCTAAGATGGGTGATGTATACTTGTTTTGGGGGCGTCACAGATAGGGTTATGTGTTTTGTGTTTAGGTTATTCTATGATTATATATATAATAGTATTATATTATGATGATATTATTCTAATTTGTATATTTATATTATTTATATATTAGGTCTTCAGTTAAAGCTTATTAAAATGCTTAACGATAATCAACGAAGCAGGCAAGTTTTTCTTAACTCTACTTTGAGTTGTTGTATTCAAATGTACTTGTGGTTAATCATTGTTGATTGTCATATCAATGAATTGTAAAATTGTATTCTGTACATATTGGGTGTATAAGTCAGGTATGAAAGGCTAATCACCTTCATTACCATTCGGTCCAGATATATTTGTTCATGCTTAATACTTGTTCAGTCAAAAATTTGTTCGTGCTAGTTCTCAACTATATTGAAGAATTATAGCCAGCTTATTATTCAGACTCTTTCAATCATGATATATCCTTAAATAAATTTAAACTTGTTGGGCAACCTTCATGCTCACCTTTGCTTTAAGGCGAATGCGTCGGATTCAAGGAAAGGATAAAGACAGTTCTAGCTTAAAGTTAATGTGTGCGATTAGATTTGTAAAAGTATTGTATGATAATAATGTTATGTGTTAGAAAAGTTATGAATTATGTATAAGTTAAGATTACTCGACCTTGGGGAATCGTGTGTAAATTTTATTATATAAACAATTTATGTTTATATCTTCCGCAATAGTTATAGAATGATTGTACCAGATCCGTGGTGATTTAGGACCCGGATTTGAGGCCATCACATCGGTCGTCCAATCGCCACAAAAACACACACATAGCACCGCGTAGGTATTAGGCACGCGTAATAACTTATGGGACTCGATTCCGATATACGGAGACCGAGTTATCGCCCAATTTGCAAAACTCGCCAACACTTAGGCAAAAAGTTAAAAAAGAAGTCAAAACCCGCCTCGGTTGTCCAAACGCCACACAAACATAGACATAACACCGCGTAGGTATTAGGCACGCGTTACAACTTACGAGACTCGATTCCGATATACGAAGACCGAGTTATCTCCCAGTTTACAAAAGTTGTCAACACTTAGGTAAAAAGTCGAAAAAGAGGTTAAAATCCGCCTCGGTCGTCGAAACACCACGCAAACACACACATAACATCGTGTAGGTATTAGGTACGCATTACAACTCACGAGACTCGATTCCGATATACGGAGATCGAGTTATCTCCCAGTTTACAAACCTCGCCAACACTTAGGTAAAAAGTCAAAAAAAGAGGTGAAAACCCACCTCGGTCGTCCAAATGCCACGCAAGAACATATAGCACCGCCTAGGTATTAGGCACACGTTATAACTTACGAGATTCGATTCTGATATACGGAGACCGAGTTATTGCCAAGTTTGCAAAACTCGCAAACACTTGGGTAAAAAGTCGAAAAGAGGTCAAAACCTACCTCGATTGTCCAAACGCCACGCAAACACACACATAGCACCGCATAGGTATTAAACACGCGTTATAACTTACGGGACTCGATTCTGATATACGGAGACCGAGTTATTGTCCAGTTTATAAAACTCACCAACACTTAGGCAAAAAGTCGAAAAAGAGGTCAAAACCTACCTCTGTCGTCCAAACACCACGCAAACACACACATAGCACCGCATAAGTATTAGGCACGCGATACAAATTACGGGACTCGATTTTGATATACGGAGACCGAGTTATCGCCCAATTTGCAAAACTCGCCAACACTTAGGCAAAAAGTCAAAAAAGAGGTCAAAACCCGCCTCGGTCATCCAAACACCACACAAATAGAGAAATAGTACCGCGTTGGTATTAGACACGTGTTACAACTTACGGGACTCGATTCTGATATACAGAGATCGAGTTATCGCCCAGTTTGTAAAACTTGCCAACACTTATGCAAAAAGTCGAAAAAGAGGTTAAAACCCGCCTCGGTCGTCCAAATGCCACACAAACACACACATAGTACCGCATAGTTATTAGGCACGCGTTACAACTTACGAAACTAGATTTTGATATACGGAGACCGAGTTATCGTCCAGTTTATAAAACTCACCAACACTTAGGCAAAAAGTCGAAAAAGAGGTCAAAACCAGCCTCGGTCATCAAAATGCCAAGCAAACACACAAATAACATCGCATAGGTATTAAACATATATTAAAACTTACGGGACTCGATTCCGATATACGGAGACCGAGTTATCGCCCAGTTTGCAAAACTCGCCAACACTTAGGCAAAAAGTCATAAAAGAGGTCAAAACCCGCCTCTGTCGTCCAAACGCCACGCAAACACATAGATAGCACCGCGTAGGTATTAGGCACACGTAAAAACCTACGGGAATCGATTCTGATATACAGAGACCAAGTTATCGCCCAGTTTGCATAACTCGCCAACACTTAGGCAAAAAGTCGAAAGAGAGGTCAAAACCGGCCTCGGTTGTTCAAACGTCACGCAAACATACACGTAGTACCGCATAGGTATTAGGCACGTGTTACAACTTACGAGACTCGATTTTGATATACGAAGACCGAGTTATCTCCTAGTTTGCAAAACTCGAGAACAATTAGGTAAGAAGTTGAAAAAGAGGTCAAAACCCGCCTCGGTCGTCCAAACGTCATGTAAACACTCACATAGCACCGCGTAGGTATTAGGCACGCGTTACAACTTATGAGACTCGATTCCGATATACGAAGACCGAGTTATCGCCTAGTTTGCAAAACTCGCCAACACTTGGGTAAAAAGTTAAAAAAGAGGTCAAAACCCACATCGGTCGTTCAAACGCCATGCAAACACACACATGGTACCGCATAGATATTAGACACGCGTTACAACTTACGAAACTCAATTCCGATATACGAACACCGAGTTATCGCATAGTTTGTAAAACTCGCCTCAGTCGTCCAAATACAACGCAAGCACACATATAACTCCGCGTAGGTATTAGACATGCGTTACAAATTACTAGACTCGAATCCGATATACGGATAGCGAGTTATCTTCTAGTTTGCAAAACTCGCTAACACTTAGATAAAAAGTTAAAAAAGAGGTCAAAACCCGCCTCGGTCATCCAAACGCCACGCAAACACACACATAGCACTGCGTAGGTATTAAGCAGGCATTGCCACTTACGAGACTCGATTCTGATATACGGAGACCAATTTATTGCCCAGTTTACAAAACTCGCTAACACATTGGGCAAAAAGTCAAAAAAGAGGTCAAAACCCGCCTTAGTCGTCCAAACGCCACGTAAAAATACACATGGCACCGCGTAGGTATTAGACATGCGTTACAACTTACGGGACTCGATTCCAATATACGGAGACCGAGTTATCGCCCAGTTTATAAAACTCGCCAACACTTAGGCAAAAAGTCCAAAAAGAGGTCAAAACTCGCCTCGGTCGTCCAATCGCCACACAAACAAACACATAGCACCACGTAGATATTAGGCACGCGTAATAACTTACGGGACTCGATTCTGATATATGGAGACCGAGTTATCGCCTAGTTTGCAAAACTCGCCAACACTTAGGCAAAAAGTCGAAAAAGAGGTCAAAACCCGCCTTGGTTGTCCAAACGCCACGCAAATACACACATAGTACCGTGTAGGTATTAGGAACGCGTTACAGCTTACGAGACTCAATTCCGATATACGGAGACCGAGTTATCTCCCAGTTTGGAAAACTCGCCAACACTTAAGGTAAAAAGTCAAAAAAGAGGCCAAAACCCGCCTCGGTCGTCCAAACGCCATGCAAACACACACTAGAACCGCGTAGATATTGGGCATGTATTACAACTTACGTGACTCAATTCTGATATATGGTGACCGAATTATCGTCCAGTTTGCAAAACTCGCCAATACTTGGGCAAAAAATCAAAAAAGAGGTCAAAATCAGCCTCGGTCGTCCAAATGCCACGCAAACATCCACATAGCACCGCGTAGGTATTAGGCACGCGTTACAACTTACAGGACTCGATTTTGATATACGAAGACCGAGTTATCGCCCAGTTTGTAAAACTCGCCAATACTTAGGCAAAAAGTTAAAAAAGAGGTCAAAACACGCCTCGATCATCCAAACGCCATGCAAACACACATATAGCACCGCGTTGGTATTAAACACGCGTTACAACTTACGGGACTCGATTCTGATATACGAAGACCGAGTTATCGCCCAATTTGCAAAACTCGCCAACACTTAGGTAAAAGGTCGAAAAAGAAGTCAAAACCCGCCTCGGTCGTCCAAACGCCACGTAAACATACACATAGCACCGCGTAGGTATTTGGCACGCATTATAACTTACGGAACTCGATTCCGATATACGGAGATCGAGTTATCGCCCAGTTTGCAAAACTCGCCAACACTTAGGTAAAAAGTCAAAAAAGAGGACAAAACCCATCTCGGTCGTCCAAACACCATGCAAACACACACATAGTACTGCGTAGGTATTAGGCACACGTTAGAACTTACGTGACTCGATTCCGATATATGGAGACCGAGTTATCGCCTAGTTTGCAAAGCTCGTCAACACTTAGACAAAAAGTTAAAAAAGAGGTCAAAACCTGCCTCGGTCGTCCAAACGCTTCGCAAACACACACATAGTACTGCGTAGGTATTAGGCACGCGTTACAACTTATGGAACTCGATTCCGATATACGAAAACTGAGTTATCGCCTAGTTTGAAAAACTCACCAACACTTAGGTAAAAAGTCAAAAAAGAGGTCAAAACCAGCCTCAGAAGTTCAAACGCCAAGCAAACACACACATAGTACCATGTAGGTATTAGACACGCTTTACAACTTACGTGACTCAACTCTGATATACGGAGACTGAGTTATCGCTCAGTTTGCAAAACTTGTCAACACTTAGGCAAAAAGTCGAAAAAGAGGTCAAAACTCGCCTCGGTCATCCAAACTCTACGCAAACACAGACATAGCACCGCGTTGGTATTAGACATGCGTTACAACTTACGGGACTCGATTCTGATATATGGAGACCGAGTTATCGCCCAGTTTGTAAAACTCGCCAACACTTAGGCAAAAAGTCAAAAAAGAGGTTAAAACACGCCTCGGTCGCCCAAACACCGCACAAACACACACATAGTACCGCGTTGATATTAGGCACGCGTTACAACTTATGGAACTTGATTTCAATATACGGAGACCGAGTTATCGTCCAGTTTGCAAAACTCGCCAACATTTAGCTAAAAATTCAAAAAAGAGGACAAAACCCGCCTCGGTTGTCCAAACGTCACGCAAACACACACATAGTACCGCGTAGGTATTAGACACACATTAAAAATTACAGGACTCAATTCTGATATACGGAGACCAGGTTATCGCCCAGTTTGGAAAACTCGCCAACACTTAGGCAAAAAGTCGAAAAAGAAGTCAAAATCCGCCTCTGTCGTCCAAACGTCATGCAAACACACACATAGTACCGCGTAGTGATTAGGTACGCATTATAATATACGGGACTCGATTCCCATATACGGAGATCAAGTAATCGCCCAGTTTGCAAAACTCGCCAATACTTAGGTAAAAAGTCGAAAAAGAGGTCAAAACCCGCCTTGGTTGTCCAAATGCCACGCAAACACACATATAGCACTACGTAGGTATTAGGCAGGCGTTGCCACTTACGAGACTCGATTCTGATATACGGAGACCGATTTATCGCCCAGTTTGCAAAACTCGCCAACACTTGGACAAAAAGTCAAAAAAGAGGTCAAAACCCGCCTTGGTCGTTCAAACGCCACGTAAAAATACACATGGCACCGCGTAGGTATTAGACACGCATTATAACTTACGGGACTCGATTCCGATATACGGAGACCGAGTTATCGCCTAGTTTGTAAAATTCGCCAACACTTAGGTAAAAAGTTCAAAAAGAGGTCAAAACTCGCCTCGGTCGTCCAATCGCCACACAAACAAAAACATAGCACCACGTAGGTATTAGGCACGCGTAACAACTTACGGGACTCGATTCTGATATACGGAGACCGAGTTATCGCCTAGTTTGCAAAACTCGCCAACACTTAGGCAAAAAGTCGAAAAAGAGGTCAAAACTCGCCTCGGTTGTCCAAACGCCACGCAAATACACATATAGTACCGTGTAGGTATTACGAATGCGTTACAGCTTACGAGACTCAATTCTGATATACGGAGACCGAGTTATATTCCAGTTTGTAAAACTCGCCAACAAACACACACTAGCATCGTGTATGTATTAGGCATGCATTACAACTTACGTGACTCAATTCTGATATACGGTGACCGAATTATCGTCCAATTTGAAAAACTCGCCAACACTTGGGTAAAAAATCGAAAAAGAGGTCAAAATCTGCTTCGGTCATCCAAACGCCACGCAAACACACACATAGCACCGCGTAGGTATTAGGCATGCGTTACAACTTACAAGACTCGATTTTGATATACGAAGACCGAGTTATCACCCAGTTTGGAAAACTCGCCAACACTAAGGCAAAAAATTAAAAAAGAGGTCAAAACACACCTCGATCATCCAAACGCCATGCAAACACACACATAGCACCGCGTTGGTATTAGACACGCGTTACAACTTACGGGACTCGATTTCGATATACGAAGACCGAGTTATCGCCCAATTTGCAAAACTCGCCAACACTTAGGCAAAAGGTCAAAAAGAGGTCAAAACCTGTCCCGTTCGTCCAAACGCCACGCAAACACACACATTGCACCGCGTAGATATTTGGCACGCATTACAACTTACGGAACTTGATTCCGATATGCGGAGACCGAGTTATCGTCCAGTTTGTAAAACTCGCCAACACTTAGGCAAAAAGTCGAAAAAGAGGACAAAACCCATCTCGGTCGTCCAAATGCCACGCAAACACACACATAGTACCGCGTAGGTATTAGGCACGCATTACAACTTATGGAACTCGATTCCGATATACGAAAATTGAGTTATCGCCTAGTTTGTAAAACTCGCCAACACTTAGGCAAAAAGTCAAAAAAGAGGTCAAAACCAGCCTCAGATGTTCAAACGCCAAGCAAACACACACATACTATCACGTAGGTATTAGACATGCTTTACAACTTATGTGACTCAATTTTGATATACGGAGACCGAGTTATCGCTCAGTTTGTAAAACTTGTCAACACTTAGGTAAAAAGTCGAAAAAGAGGTCAAAACCCGCCTCGATCATCCAAACTTTACGCAAACACAGATATAGCACCGCGTTGGTATTAGACATGCGTTACAACTTACGAGACTCGATTCCGATATACGGAGACCGAGTTATTGCCCAGTTTGTAAAACTCGCCAATACTTAGGTAAAAAGTCGAAAAAGAGGTTAAAACACGCCTCGGTCGTCCAAACACCACACAAACACACACATAGTACCGCGTAGGTATTAGGCACGCATTACAACTTATGAAACTCGATTCCGATATACGGAGACCGAGTTATCGCCCAGTTTGCAAAACTCGCCAACACTTAGGCAAAAATTCAAAAAAGAGGGCAAAACCCGCCTCGATCGTCCAAACGTCACGCAAACACACACATAGTACCGCGTAGGTATTAGACACACATTAAAAATTACGGGACTCAATTCCGATATACGGAGACCAGGTTATCGCCCAGTTTGGAAAACTCGCCAACACTTAGGCAAAAAGTCGAAAAAGAGGTCAAAATCCGCCTCTGTCATCCAAACGTCATGCAAACACACACATAGTACCGCATAGTGATTATGTACGCATTATAAGTTACGGGACTCGATTCCGATATACGGAGATCAAGTAATCGCTCAGTTTGCAAAACTCGCCAACACTTAGCTAAAAAGTCGAAAAAGAGGTCAAAACCCGCATCGGTCGTCCGAACGCCACCCAAACACACACATAGCACCACGTAGGTATTAGACACGCGTTACAACTTACGGGACTCAATTCCGATATACAGAGACCGAGTTATCGCCCAGTTTGTAAAACTCACCAACACTTGGACAAAAAGTCAAAAAAGAGGTCAAAACCCGCCTCGGTTGTCCAAATGCCACCCAAATATACACATGGCACCGCGTAGGTATTAGGCACACGTTACAACTTACGATTCTCGATTACGATATACAGAGACCGAGTTATCTTCCAGTTTGCAAAACGCGCCAATACTTAGGTAAAAAGTCGAAAAAGAGGTCAAAACCAGCCTCGGTTCTCCAAACGCCACGCAAACACACACATAGCACCGCGTAGGTATTAGGAACATGTTAAAACTTACGATACTCGATTCCGATATACGGAGACTGAGTTATTTCCCAATTTGAAAAACTCGCCAACACTTAGGGAAAAAGTCAAAAAAGAGGTCAAAACCCGCCTCGTCCAAACGCCACGCAAACACACACATATCACCGCGTAGGTATTAGACATGCGTTAAAACTTACAGGACTTGATTCTGATATATGGAGACCGAGTTATTGCCCAGATTGTAAAACTCGCCAACATTTAAATAAAAAGTCGAAAAAGAGGTCAAAATTCGCCTCGGTCATCCAAATGCCACGTAAACACACACATAGTACCATGTTGGTATTAGACACGCGTTATAACTTACGGGACTCGATTCTGATATACGGAGATCGAGTTATCGCACAGTTTGCAAAACTCGCCAACACTTAGACAAAAAATCAAAAAAAAATGTCAAAACCCGCCTCGGTCGTTAAAACGTCAGGCAAACGCATACATAGCACCGCATAGAAATTAAACACGCATTACAAATTATGGGACTCGATTCTGATATACGGAGACCGAGTTATCGCTAAGTTTATAAAACTCGCCAACACTTAGGCAAAAAGTCAAAAAAGAGGTCAAAACCCACCTCGATCGTCCAACGCCACGCAAACACACACATAGACCGCATAGGTATTAGACACGCTTTACAACTTACAGGATTCGATTTCGATATACGGAGACCGAGTTATCGCACAGTTTACAAAACTCGCCAACACTTAGGCAAAAAGTCGAAAAAGAGGACAAAACCCATCTCGGTTATTCAAACGCCACGCAAACACACACATAATACCGCGTAGATATTAGGCACGTGTTAGAACTTACGAGACTCGATTCTGATATACGGAGACCAAGTTATCGCCCAGTTTGCAAAACTCGCCAACACTAGGTAAAAAGTCAAAAAAGAGGTCAAAACTTACCTCGATCATCTAAATGCTTCGCAAACACACACATAGCACTGTGTAGGTATTAGGCACGCGCTATAACTTACGGAACTCGATTCCGATATACGGAGACCGAGTTATTACCCAGTTTGGAAAACTCGCCAACACTTAGGCAAAAAGTCGAAAAAGAGGTCAAAATTCGCCTCTGTCGTCCAAACGTCATGCAAACACACACATAGTACCGCGTAGTGATTAGACACGCATTATAAGTTATGGGACTCGATTCCGATATACGGAGATCAAGTAATCGCCGAGTTTTTAAAACTCGCCAACACTTAGGCAAAAAGTCAAAAAAGAGGTCAAAACCAGCCTTGTACGTCTAAACGTCACGCAAATACACACATAGCACCACGTAGGTATTAGACACGCTTTACAACTTACGGGACTCAATTCTGATATACGGTGACCGAGTTATCGCTTAGTTTGCAAAAAACTCGTCAGCACTTAAGCAAAAAGTCAAAAAAGAGGTCAAAACCCGCCTCGGTCATCCAAACGCTATGCAAACACAGACATAGCACCGCATTGGTATTAGACATGCGTTACAACTTACGGGACTCGATTCCGATATACGGAGACCGAGTTATCGTCCAGTTTATAAAACTCACCAACACTTAGGCAAAAAATTGAAAAAGAGGTTAAAACAGGCATCAGTCGTCCAAACGCCACACAAACACACACATAGTACCGCATAGGTATTAGGCACGCATTACAACTTACGAAACTCGATTCCGATATACGGAGACCGAGTTATCGCTCAGTTTGTAAAACTCGCCAACACTTAGGCAAAAAGTCAAAAAAGAGGACAAAATCTGTCTCGGTCGTCCAAACGTCACGAAAACACACACATAGAACCGCGTTGTATTAGACACACATTAAAAATTACATGACTCAATTCCGATATACGGAGACTAGGTTATCGTCCAATTTGTAAAACTCGCCAACACTTAGGGAAAAAGTCAAAAAATAGGTCAAAACCCGCTTCTGTCGTCCAAACGTCACGCAAACACACACATAGCATCGCGTAGTGATTAGGCACGTATTATAACTTACGGGACTCGATTCTGATATACGGAGATCGAGTTATCGCCAAGTTTGTAAAACTCGCCAATACTTAGCTAAAAAGTCAAAAAAGAGGTCAAAATCCGTCTCGGTCGTCCAAATGCTACGCAAACACACACATAGCACCACGTAGGTATTAGACACACGTTACAACTTACGGGACTCGATTCCGATATACGGAGACCGAGTTATCGCCCAGTTTACAAAACTTACCAACACTTAGGTAAAAAGTCAAAAAAGAGGTCAAAACCCGCCTCGATTGTCCAAACGCCACGCAAACACACATATAGCACCACGTAGGTATTAGGCACACGTTACAACTTACGAGACTCGATTACGATATACGGAGACCAAGTTATCTTCCAGTTTGCAAAATGCGCTAAACACATAGGTAAAAAGTCGAAAAAGAGGTCAAAACCCGCATCGGTCGTCCAAACACCACGCAAGCACACTCATAGTACCGCGTAGGTATTAGGCAGGCATTACAACTTACGAGACTCAATTTCGATATACAAAGACCGAGTTATCGCCTAGTTTGCTAAACTCACCAACACTTGGGCAAAATGTCGAAAAAGAGGTCAAAACCCGCCTCAGTCGTCCAAACGCCACGCAAACACACATATGACACCGCGTAGGTATTAGACACGTGTTACAACTTATGAGACTCGATTCCGATATATGGAGACCGAGTTATCGCCCAGTTTGTAAAACTCGTCAACACTTAGGCAAAAAGTCAAAAAAGAAGTTAAAACCTGCCTCGGTCGTCCAAACGCTATGCAAATACACAAATAGAACTGCGTAGGTATTAGGCACGTGTTACAACTTAAGAGACTCAATTTTGATATACGGAGACCGAGTTATCGCCCAATTTGCAAAACTCGCCAACACTTAGGTAAAAAGTGAAATAGAGGTCAAAACCCGCCTAGGTCCTCCAAACGCCATGAAAACACACACATAGCACCGCGTAGGTATTAGGAATATGTTAAAACTTATGAGACTCAATTTCGATATACGGAGACCGAGTTATCGCCCAATTTGCAAAACTCACCAACACTTGGGCAAAAAGTCAAAAAAGAGGTCAAAACCCGCCTCGGTTGTCCAAACACCATGCAAACACACATGGTACCGCGTAGATATTAGACACGTGTTACAACTTACGAAACTCGATTCCGATATACGGACACCGAGTTATGTCCCAGTTTGCAAAACTCGCCAACACTTAGGTAAAAAGTCAAAAAAGAGGTCAAAACCCGCCTTGGTCATCCAAACGCCACGCAAAGACACCCATAACACTACGTAGGTATTAGGCAGGCGTTACAACTTACGAGACTCGATTCTGATTTACGGAGACCGAGTTATCGCCCAGTTTGTAAAACTCGTCAATACTTGGGCAAAAAGTCAAAAAGAGGTTAAAACCCGCCTCGGTCGTCCAAAAGCCATACAAACACACACATAGCACTGCGTAGGTATTAGGCATGCGTTACAACTTACGAGATTCAATTATGATATACGGAGACCGAGTTATCTCCTAGTTTGTAAAACTCTCCAACACTTGTAGAACACAAACTAAAATAATTTAAATATGCCCAATTTATGACTTCTTTATTAATATTTTAATTTTGTAGGGTCTTGTTGATGAAACTCGTGGGGGTGGAGGTTGCGGCATAGGCGATGCTTGTGGAGGAGATTTTGATGACCGCCGGGCTGATGGTGATGAGACTACGGAGGGTGGGACTGGCAATGGGACCGGAGGTGGGACCGACGATGGGACCGGAGGCGATGATATGACATGTATATTCTCGATCTTGGCGATGAAGTTAGTTTATATTTATATTTTGACTTTTATGTATGTATTTAGCTTTTGAGTTGTACAGACTAGAGTTTGGTATCTGACTATATTGATTGTTGATAGTAAAAGATATGATTGTTATTGATATGCGTACATTGTCAATATTTGTTTTTCATTAGTTTATAACAGGTACAATGTATATGTAAACGAACAAAAAGAATTTTGCAATTCTAATAAAAAAAAAAATTAAGTGGGTCATTGACGACGGGGTGCCGTCGGCAATGACCTATATCGACAGTTCCATAATTATATTAAATAGGGGTCTTTGGCGATGGGGTACACACATTAGCGATGCCAATGCCGTCGGTAATGACTTAATTATTAAAATTAAAATATGGTCATTACCGAAGCCGGTCTGTCTGTCATTCATTTATCGTCATTAATGACTTAGTAATGCTGAAGTCGATTTGATTTCGACTACCCCATTGGCAATGAAATTATTCCCACCAATGACGACGAAAGCCGTGGGCTGACGACCTAAGGGCGGTAAGGTCCGATCGTCGCTAATGACCTCATTGCCGAGGGCAAGAGGGTTATTGGTGACAGTATGGCCCGTCGACAATGACTGTTTTTTTTGTAGTGTTCACCTTAACTTAATCATTTAAGGGGAATATTAATGTTTTAAAAATATTTTGAGTTATTATAAATAAATTTAATCTTTTAGCAATGATTTTATTAATATTTTAATAATATTTAAATATTAATGATAATAGGATTATTTAGTATTTAAATTATTTAAAAATGATTCCAGTGTTTGAAAAATCATGATAAATTATAATAATTATTTAAAAATTATTATAAGTCTATGAAAAATAATATGACTAATATTTTAATTATCTAAAATAATAATTGAAGCTACAGAATAGAGTATAATTGAAAATAAACATCGATAATTATCTGATAAAGCCGTCGATACACCGAATTGATTCCGAAATTGATCTGAACTTATATAGGTTGACCTGATAAATGGTTGTTTATGTTTTAATGACTTATATAAGTATGTGACAATGTGATTAAGCTATGTGATGACTGCAAATAGCAGTACTATGTGTTACGATGTATTATTCTAATTAAAAGAATAATTTTATTGATGATAGGACTTCATATTAAAGATAAAAGCGTAAGCTATATTACATAGCAGTAATCAGCTATCAAGTCAAGTATTCGAACTATTCTTTTTCATTGTGCAAGTATTCTACCCTTTGCATTTACTTTATGCAAAGGACATGTGTAAGCAAATTTCTGAACTATATCCTTGTTATACCAGTTTCTTAACTCTATTATTAATGCTCATGTATCTAAACCTTTGTATTTATGCAAGTTCTTGAACTCTATTCGTTCATTGTTTACCAATACATTATTATTGTATGATCAAGATATATTCTATTCGTTGATAGCTAAGTTTGGTTATGCAAGTGTCCTCACTTGGGTAATGGTTGTATTTAAACACCTGTTGATACGTACGTATTGATTCCGATATGTATACATTAGTTAAAAGTCGTCTAAGCTATTTGACTCGGCTAGACATAGATTTAAAAATATCGTTGAACATGATAAAACATTATTGTTATCCAACCGAATTGTTTTTGTTCGGATTCCAGACTAAGTATGAACATCCCGAATCTAGGAAACTTTTGTGCACCAAAGGCGGATATGATGAACAAAAATATCGTTCTAACAAGTAGTATTTATCAATACAGGGCATAACGGGCTGATAACCCTCCGTGCCCGTAAGACATGACGGTTTACAGATGAAGTTCTATATAACCTTTCAAAAATTGAAAACAAAGTTCATAGTCTGTTGAATGTTATCCATTCATAGTCAATACGTAGTTTCAAAAATGAAATAGAAATTATATGTTGTTCAGTATTATTTCAGTTTACTGCACAACTATTGCTTCGTTGTAGAAGTAGAAATCAAAGAAAATATTTACTTTTTTCAGCTAAAGTTTATTATCTGTTATTACTTGCAGGGCAATCAAATGCTCATTCTTGCTTTAAATTTAAATGTTTTCAGCTAAGCGTGAACGACCTGAAGGTTCTAACAAAAACAAAGGAAAGGGAAAGCTGGCAGAATAAGTTTTATGGTATCTTATGTAATAATTAGACTATATTAAGATGATAATATTTATCAGTTATCATGGAATGAAATGCTTTAAAGGTTGTGTACCTGGGTTTAGATAACTCTGATATGTATATTAAGTTTTTTATTTATATTATTCTACTCGAAGAAATGATATCGTGTATCACCATGTTAAGGTTTTAAGTACTTGGATTTGGGGGCGTCACATATAGATTATGAACCGTTACAGTTTAAAAAAGACTTATCTTATGAAGAAATTCCAGTTCAAATAGTTGGTAGAAAAGAGCGAGTTCTCAGAAATAAAATAATACATTATGTTAAGGTAATTTGGAAGAACCACAATGCTGAGGAAGCTACGTGGAAACTTGAAGATGTTATAATGAAACATTATCCTCAGTTATTTGCTTAATTCTGGTATAGCGATTCTGGGGACAGAATCTTGTTAAGGAGGGAAGAATGTGACGCCCCCAAAATAGGTATACATCACCCATCTTGAGTCGCCAGATACATGGTACAAAATTCAAATACAACTTAATTATACAACAATCGTGTAAAATACGTCAAAACATAATCTAAGAGTTTTAATAAGAATATTGTCATCTAGACAATATCCACACTCAATGGAGTCCTCATTACATTTATTGTCACACTATTTAACAGAATAGTGAGGACTACTAATGCTGTCATTTGGACCGTCACTCCATTCCCCGACTAGTCCCGGCTACGTTCTCATTTTCTGAAGAGAACAATGAAAGCAAAAGGATGAGCTCAACTAGCCCAGTAAGAAATATTATGACTAAGATAATGCAAAATAAATTATCGTTAGCCTATATCAGTGTTAAACTAATACAATATAACAACCATCAAGTTTAACTGCAGTGGAACAAGCAATCCATTAGAAGAGTCAAGTAGAGAATAAAATATACTATCTTCTATAATTTAAAAGGTTTTTTCATCACTTTTATCGCTGAGTCTCAGCTTAATAAATAATCCACATCATCGAATCACCCCTGCACTACGGCCAAGGATATTTGTTAGTATCACGACCACAAATTATCCATGCACTACGGGTCAAGGATATTTGTGTATTCATTAATGGTCATGATCATGCCAACAACTGTCCATCAATGCACTACAGGCCAATGAGGACTTTTACCACATCATTTATAACATTACGGTCATGATTATACCGAATGATCCCTGGTCATAATCATACCAAGTCCATCTATGCACTACAGGCCACAGATGACTTTCAACAGAATATAAACATGAGGATGATGACAATGATATATGAATTCAATAAAACAAGTTCAAGAATAAATTTTTAAAGATTTATAATCTAATTTATCCAAAAATCAATAATGTCCAAATTGTCAACATGATACTTCTTTGTAGAGTAAAATTCAAGAATGCTCAGAAGAATATTTCCATGAAAAGATACTGGATGAAGCGCAAATATCAAGGATATTCCACTAATTTCATGGAGTATAGAAGCCAAAACTTTAACCAACTGAGTATAATAAAGAATTCACCAGGCATGCGATAGACCGCACAGACAGGTTATTCCAAGAGAATAATAAAAAATTGAACCAGGTCATACGTAAATGCATAGATAGGACATTCCAACAGAATAATAAATAATGGAACCAGGTCATGCGTAATATGCATGCATGGATATTCCAATGAATAATAAAGAATGGAATAATAGAAGACTTCACCGGGCATAGAGATACCGCACGCATAAAAGTTATTCCAATGAATAATAAATAATGGAACCAGGTCATGCGTAATATGCACAGACAAGATGTTCCAACAGAATAATAAAGAATAGAATAACAGAAGAATTTCACCATGTATGTGGTACATCGCATAGATAGGTTATTCCAACATAATAATAAAGGATGGAATAACAGAAGAATTTCACCATGTATACGGTAGTCCACGTATACAGGTTATTCCAACAGAATAATAAGGGATGGAATAACAATAGCTCTCTTCAAGAATATGAAAGAAATAATACCCTTTACCTTAGAAAGAACTGGATATTGGAATAGTGAGGCAACAGACTTCTCTTCTTCTTTCTCTCTATAATTTCTCTCTATAGTAATTGATCTATAGCTTGAGTGAATTGGTGAAGAATAATGAAGAAATGAGCTTCTATTTATAGGAAAATATAGTTTCGATAATTGTACGTTTTGGGGCTCAGAATATTACAGTATAATACCTTCCTGTTTTCCTTTATTTTTAATTTAGTCCTGCAAGTATTATCAAACTTGCACCACATCCCCTAATAGTAAATCATGTGAATCAATAGTTCTAGACATGTGAAAATATAAATTATAGTATAGTACCTCCATCTATACCTCCATTTTTAACTTAGTCATGCAAGTATTATCAATCTTGCACCAACTCCCCTAATAGTAACAAGAATGTGAATCAATAGTACACACATGTAAACAAATAGTTATAATCATGTGAATTAATAGCAATTAATTGCTCATTTATCCGATTAATTAACCGACTGGTCAGTATAACTTCCAGACATCCATTAATACCAAAATAAATATCGATTTCCACTAACACTAATAATTCCAACACAATGGAACTATCAATTTCATCTTTAATCAACACGAACTTATTCATCATTAATATTATAACTCACAATATTTAACAATCAGGTCGTTTCCAGGAAAGAGGGGGCTTTCCAATAAGAATTTTTTTTATTGGCGCGCAATTAGATGACCAAACCTCTCCTTGACAGAACTTCTAGACATTGTAAATATTGCAATTTAATAATATGAATAACTTTGTCGTCTCAATTATTGATTTAATAATATAAAATGCAGATGATACTGTGACAATAATTGAATCAATAATATGAGAGATATGATGCAACAATTACTGTAGCAATAATTGAGTGACTTCTCACATAAGCATCAATAACCAATACCGTGTGCTACTATGCAACCACGCGTATTACTGTACTTTTACTACTGGGTAGTTCAACAGTTTTAATTGTAAAACTTTCGCCGTTATTTTTATAAAAAGATAATTCTATCGTTTTCTAACTACGACAATACTTCCGTTGTGGGGTCCACCAATGATTGTGCCGTCGTACGAATATTCCCTGTTAAAATGAATATTCCCCGACCAATCGAATATTATATAACCACTTGTTTACTTTGCAAAATTTGTAGATATTACCCACAACTATAACATTATATCAAATCCACACAATAATATTCGAAAATATATTTCGAGAAAATATTCTTTATTCATAAAAGTTGGGGTCTTACAAAGAATGTAAAGAATGAATTTATTGAGTTGTGATTATGGGGACAGAATCCTTTTAAGGATGTAAGGTTGTAACGAACGAGAATTTTATATGTAATTTAAAAATATTTATTGAGTTAAATAAATATTTTAATTTATTTATTTATTGAGATAAATAAATATTAATGAAATTATTGTGAAATAATTTAGTTAAAATGAGTTATAATAATTAATTAATGGATGGTAATTGTAACAAGCCAAAATTTTATTTATAATTTCAAATATTTATTGAGTTAAATAACAATTTTAATTTATGTGTTTATTATTAAATAAATAATTTATGAGTTGAGGAATTAACTTTATTAAGGTAATATGCTAATTAAGTTGATAATTGGTAATTTGGTATTTTGAAGTTAATTAAAATAAAAGAGTGGTGAATTAATTATTATGAGATAATATTCTCATTTAATTTAATAATTAAATTAGAAACTTGATAAGGATTAAAGGAATTTCTATAATGTTTTTTAATTTAATTTAGTAATTAAAGTGATGTATTAATTTATTGAATAAAATTATAGTGGAAATTATAAATTTATTGTATTGGGTTATGTGTGATTGATTTAATAAGTTGTTTTAGTTTTAATTTAATTAAATTTGAATATAGGAATTTATTTAAATAAAATGTGACAATAAACTATATTATAAATGACTTATGAAAATAAATTAAAAGAGTTTTAATTTGATTTTACAAAACAAAACCTTAGAGCTTTTGTAATTCTTATTTTAATATTGTTTTTCCAAACAAAGCTTAAGGAATGATTAAGTTATTATTTTAATTAGTTTTGCCAAACAAGGCCTTATGGCTTTTAAATTTAAAATAAAAATAACTAATATGTATTTAGTAGCTTTATTATTATACGTCAGTTTTATTTTTACGTTAGCGTCTGTTTTAGTTTTACGTTAAGTGTTGGCTTAAGCCTAAAAAAGAACAGAAGAAAACAGAGAGAAAAAAAAAGAGACAAAAGAGAGAGTCTTAGAGAGAGTTTGAAGGAAAAATTTGTGAGAAGAAGTTTTTCAAGAACAAGAAGGAGTAGTAATCAAAAAGTTCTATAATCATCTTCTAGCAATAGTATAATCCTATCTTTTAAGGTTTTATTTTATGTTGTCAAAAGTTATTTGTGATTGATGTTTTATGAATAATTGTGGAAATTAAGAGTTATTATGTGTTAGTAGATGATTATAAACTATTTTATATCATTTATTCATGGTTTAAAGTAATTAATTTCATGAAATTATGTTAGTAGTGAAGAAATTGAATTACAGTTGATATATATATATATATATATATATATATATATATATATATATATATAGATAAAAGAGAAAAGTGCACATTCTTGCTCATTTATTTCCAAACACTCAACCAAACTCTCTTAAGCCCAAACTTACGAAATATAATTATAAACCAGTCCATTATCAAGTCCCCACTACCTCCACTAACAGATTAGAAGCCTAGCATCAAGAACTTGTTCATAGTGAGGTATAACCCTAATTTAGAATCTAATCATTAAAGCTATGTTAGATGTTATGGTTTTGTGTTTTAATATGTTGTATGTAGTATTAATCAATGATCTGGGTTGGTATATGTTAGATCTATAACATCTAGATGCATGAATTTGAAGTTTTTCAAAATTTAGAAGATTTTAAAATAATGTCTGACAACCTAATGTCAGACCTCATAGATCTTTGTTTGTTTATTATTTTTTATGTTTAAGTTTTTGTAGTTATAGTATGCCATGACGATTTTGATCTGAAACTAAAATCAAGCCTATATCATGTTCAGATTGAAAGTTATGGGTGGTTAAACCTCGTTGACCAACCATGACTGAACAAATTCTGGGTAACCCAGATCTTGCCCAGAACTGTCTGACAAGAAATTTATGGCCCCAGATCTTTCTTGTATTTGTGACGCCTCCAAAATAGGTATACATCACCCATTCTGAGTCGCCAAATACATGGTACAAAATACAAATACAAACTTAAATATACAACATGAGCTGTGAGTTTTAATCCAAATATTGTCTTCTAGACAGTATTCAAACTCAAAATAAGTCCTCAATACATTTATTATCACAATATTTCACAGAATAATGAGGACTACTAATGCAAACATCTGGACCGTCACTCCGTTCACCGACTAGTCCAAGCTATATTCTCATTTCCTGAAGAGAACAATGAAAGCAAAGGGTGAGATTAATTAGCCCAGTAAGAAATATTATGACTAAGATAATGCAGAATAAATTATCGTTAGCCTTCAACAGTGTTAAACTGATAAAATATAATAAACATCAAGTTTAACTACAGCGGAACAAGCAATTTATTAGAAGAGTCAAGTAGAGCATGATATCTACTATCTGCTATGATTTAAAAGTTTATCATCAATTTTATCGCTGAGGCTCAGCTTAATAAATAATCCACATCATCGAATCGTCCCTACACTACGGCCAATGATATTCATTAATATCACGACCACAAATTATCCATGCACTACGGGCCAAAGATATTCGTGTTTTCATCAATGGTCATGCTCATGCCAACGGTAACAATCCAGAATTTTATTTATAATTTCAAATATTTATTGAATTAAATAAATATTTTTAATTGATGTGTTTGTTGTTTAGTAGATATTTGCTGGATTATTTATTAGTAAGTAAATAATTCACGAGTTATAGAAATTAACTTAATTAAGATAAAAGAGTGATGAATTAAATTTATGACATAATACTCTAATTTAACTTAATAACTAAATTAGAGAGTTGTTAAGGATTATATAGTTTGGTAGAATATTTTTTAATTTAATTTAGTAATTAAAGTGATATTTTAATTTATTAAGTCAAATTATAATAAAAATTATAATTTTGTGGTAATTAGTTTTGTTTATTTAATTAAGATTGGATATGGAAATCCAAGTAAATAGTGTGGGATAATAAACTATCGTATAAATGATTTATTGAAGTAAATTAAAAGAGTTTTAAATGAATTTACCAAACAAGGCTTAAGGAATGATTAAGTCATTATTTTAAAAGTGTTTTGCCAAACAAAGCCTTATGGCTTTTGAATTAATAATAATAATAATAATAATAATAATAATAATAATAATAATAATAATAATAATAATAATAATAAATATTTTTATAAATGATACATAATTATTATATTTAATAGTATGTCAGGTTTAGACGTTAGTTTTTGTGCGTTGGTTTTTACGTAAATGTTTGGCCTAAGCCTGAGAAAAGAGAAGAAGAGAAAAAGAGAGGAAGAGAAGAAGAAATTCTATGTGAAGTTTGGAGAATCAAAGAAAAAAAAACAAGAAGATTGTTTGAGTTTTCTAACTAATCAAAGGTAATAATCTAATTTTAAACTCTAGTTGTGTTTTCTTAAAATTACTTCACTGTAATTAAGTTTTGATGATAAATTTCTTGATATGTTTATGGGTATGAATAATCCATTATATGTAATCTATAATTGGTTTTGGGTTATCAAAATCATGAAAAATATGATGAAGAAGAGGAAATTGAGTTATTGATGAAATATGTATGTTATGGCTTAGTTGGAGTCAAAAATTGATAGTTAGAACATGTATATAATCTGAAATTGATAATAGATATTGTTTTTATGTAGAAAAATGAAAGCAACGAAGTTTAAACGGATTGATTTGGTTAAGAATCGAATCCGTGGTGAATGTTTACGCTAAATATGTTAAAACGTGTAAAAACTAATATGAACATGAGTTTTGGGTGAAGATTTAGGTTTGTTAGTATTTTTGTAAATTGTTATAATTCTAGTATGTTGTAGTTCTATGAATTACTAATCCATAGAGTCAAAAAAGGACTGATTTGGGTGTGAATAACTCAAGTTATGAAGGTTGGAAGGAGAAATGGTCAAAAATTCATAAGTGTTAGGTTTGTAATATTAATGAACGCAATCAAATTGCACAAATTAAGCGGAAGCATGGAAAATCAGAGTTTTAAAATTTTACAAACCATATACCCGGATCACCCTTTGTGCACAATTATTAATTAAACGAAAATATGAAGAACAAGAATCATACCCTTGAAGATTCAAGCTTTCTCAAGTACAAGTTCACCTCCAATCTTTTTCGCGTTCAACTTGAATCCACTGGGTTTGGTTCCTTCCTTTGATCAACGTTAGCCACCCAAGTGTTTGGCCTTTAGAGGTGATCTACCAAGGAAGAAGAAAGATTTAAAAAGATAGATGTTTGGCAAAACCCTAGTTTTTCTATCTCTTATAGAAAAGGAGCGTACTCTCCAGCAATTGGAATCACGTATATTGTGAAAAAGTCAACAACCACATCACCCATAATAAGACTCCTCTTATTTATAGATGTGGGCAACCCTCCTTAACAATTAAGGAATTGGGTTTTATTTTAATTAATTAAAATCCTTTAATTAATTAGCCTACTAATCTTATTAAGAATAAATGAGTACTAATATTAAATTAATTTCTAACTCTTTAGAAATTAAAATAATAATAATTGTAATAATATTAATTAGACTCCTCTTGTTAATTTATATATTTAATATTTCTAAAATATTAAATAATAAATATTAAGCTATTTAATTTTTTCTATCACCATAGATTAAATTAAATACACTTAACATATTATTACGATTATGTCATTAACTTCTTAAATAATTATTCTTCCTTTTATGGTGTGACCCTTTAGGTTCTCCATATTAAACCGGTTGGGAATAAATAAACTAGAACAATTCTAATCTTATTTAAATAAATAAATAAATTAAACTATTAATTTATTTAAATAAATAATATTTATTCTACAATAGGGATAAGCCTCCCCAGCGATCAACGACTTTCCAGATAATATAGATTTCAACATTAATCATAAAAAAACCTTTGAGTAAATAGTTACCGTACAATTCAATCCTTCCACCATACAATGTCCCAATTAAATATAAGACATGAAATTACTGTCAAGTCTTATTTTATTTAATTATATGTATTTCGACTCTTAAATGCACAACTCCAAATAATGCAAATTAGAAACTCCTTTCTAATTTCATTATGTCTTGGCCAAGGACTATTGGGTTGTCATTTATCGAATAACATATGACATTTCTATTCTTTTACTAGAAGTGGTAGATTCTTTATTGATCATACATTATCTCTATGTATAACTTATTATACCCAAGCATACCCTTTGATATACCCTAAGGGTCTTAAGGAATAAATCAAAGTATAACTAATCATACACAAGATACTATGATGATCTCAAGTCCAAGGATCACTTGTACTACTATTACTACATGAAATCCTATTGACAGGCAAGTAAAACTCCATTAGGTATTCCTTAGCGATCCACGTTTAGTGAACTTATTCTCCAATAAGCACCTACATACTTGCTTTAGTGTCTCCACACAAATGATCATGAGATCAATCATCCCCATCCAATGAGTAAGCAGCGTATGTACCAATCTATCCGGATTCACTAATCCCCAATTTAGTAATCCAACGATTGGGAACTATTTTAGTTTTAAGCTTTCTAAGAATTTAGATCTCATTAGAATGATCATCATCATTATTCTAAAAGTATTGCTTAAAACTATGGGTTTATCACATATTATAAAATAGCATCATGTAGATAATTAAAAGCCTTTAATAAATTAATACTTTTTATTAATAAATGAATAAAATTATTACAAAGTATATGCTTTATCATCAAATATGATTGGCTTGTGTGCATACTACTTTCTGTAAGAACGGTAAAACTGGAAAAAAAAATGCCTAACTACTGCTAAGGGGCGCTGCACCGCTAAAATAGTTGACACGGCTGGACAGTTTTGACCTCCTGTAGTAAAATGGCCATAACATTTTCATACGAACTCCGATTGAGGTGATTAACAATGATACGGAATGATGAAGAATAGACCTACAACTTTTGTTCTTTAAGTTTTTCAATTTGAGCCTGGGAATAGGGGTCAAAATGGGCATCTGTAGGACTGTTGTGTTTTCAGGGACAATCAGAGGGCGTCGGGCATGCACGTATGCAAGTGTAGTACTTTTGACAATAAAAGATGTTGTTCTAAGTTATAAAACATGAATTTTAGTAAATATAATGATGCTTAACATTAATAAATGATGTATTAGATAAGTTATATAAGCATGTTAAGCATATACATGAGAGATAAATCGGGCGTGTGACGAATGAACGTCGAAACGCCGTAACAAAGGTTAATGAACGTAAAAAGTGTTTTAAGTCAAATGAAATGAATATTATAAGATATGAAATGGGTTTAATATAATACCAATAATGATTCCTAGCAAGACTTAAACACTTGAATGAACTTCGAGTATACAATATAGTGAGATATAAGTCAAAAGTTAATATAATCAAATTGAACATTGTGTATTGATTAATAAGAAGGGTTATGGGATGTAAAGTAAAGTTTACATTACAACTACTATGTGTTGCTATATGACTAATAGTTGATGTGTATGATTATATAATTGTGTAGGGCACGTGAAGTACAGATAACTGTAAGCTGTTAAACTATTATTGGTAAACAACGATCAAGACAAGTCTTTCAGTTCCTATTTGCTATGTGAATTTGATGATGAACTGTTTGAAATCTTTATTGCAAATAGCATGGTGTGTTATATTAATGTTGAAAGTATGAAATGTTAAAGTCAATTTATGACTACTTTGATTGAGTAAAGAATGTTGATTGAGTAAGGAACTCAATCTTTATACTTGTTATATGAACTACAACATGTATGTTATGTTATTCCAATGTTTATGAGATGTATATCGAGCATGTTATTATGTGCTATGTGATGCATGAAAACTGTTAGATTTTTCTGGGCTGTTGAGCTCAACCTTGCAAATAACCACTTTTGCAGGTTAAAGATTTAAGGTAAAGTTATATGCTACTTGAAAGATATGAATCATATGTGATACATAAAGATTTATATAATTTGGCTGAGTTATTATTATTTGAACCATGTTTAAGGTTCTGAATAATGTATTAATGTTAAATTGTAATATAATTTTGCGATGTAAACTCTTGTAGCATTAAAATGATTCTGAGATATTTAGATGTAAAGGTTGAAAGTTTTGGGAACGAGAATAGTTTGTAATAGAAAATTTTAATTATTTCATAAATTTCAATGGTTGTATTATCGTCTAATGATGTAAAATTAGAGGTTGAATGTATTGTTAACGACCGAAGTCGAGAATTAAATTTTATGAATTTTAGGGTCGTTATAGTTAGTATCAAAGCTGATAGGTTAGAAATCTTAGGTAAGAGTAGCTTAGGCTATAACCTTAGAGAAGAGAGGTGCAAATAATGAAAGAATAAGCTCAAATAAAGTTTGAATAATAAGAAGTAATTTAAGAAATTTATAAAGAAGGGATTAAAACATGCGTGAGAGGATTCAAAGAAGAATCTCGCAGAGTTATAAGGAATATGAATGTGGGGTTACCCAACTCCAATAATAAGGATGTAAGGAGATAATAAATAGACAATGTCTATAAGAAGAGAATGATAAAGAAGTTAAGAATAAAAAGTTATATTTAAGTATGGTACAATTGTACTCTTTATTAATTGATGTGTGGTATCTGGGCTAAACGATTCCTTCATAGAGCGGAGGTATATACAAACTAGCAACTCATAACCAAGTTTGTTGGTTGTTTGTGGGAAACCACTCAGCGTACCATATTGAAACTATTAGAGACTCGATGTGTACCAAGTATAGAAAATGGATACGTATGATGAAAATGTGGAACTCGAATGAAATGTTGAACAATGTAAATGAAGTTAGAAATTCTTAAAGGAAGAATTGTTATATAAACAAGAAAATTCAAAGAAGAATCTTGAAGATATATAAAGATAAGAAATGGGAGTTACCTAACTCCAATAGCCAAGATAACAAATAATGATGAATAGACAAAGTCTGTAAGATTAAAAGCATAAATGAAATCGTAAATGATGAAAAAGGAAAGAAAGAGGATCGTAAAACAAAACGATCACAAGTTAAGAAAAGAATTTTAAGGAGATGATTATAGAATAAGATCATGGCACGTGAAATGTTTAAGTTATAAAAGAAAGATGGTCTGTAATGTTTGAATAATTATAGCTTGATGCTATGAAGATAATGTACTATGAAATAGTACGAGGTAAACTCGTGAGGAGTTATAAATGATGAAGTACAAAAAATTCGTATTGAGCAAAGAGCAAGTTATGAGTAAGATAGAGTTAGGTGGGATTTCAATTGAGGATTCATGTGATGACTGTGTTATACAAACCTTTGTATGGGCGAGGGTTTTGTGCTTGCACTTGGTTTATCACAATGATAATAATTGGAATGTTGGTGTCGTGCTATCAATGTATATGTGGTGGAAAGGTGATTCTTTTCTCATGTGTATATTTGATAGTTAGAGGCTTTTAAGATTAGGTTAGATGATATTAAGATTAGGCACGATTCTTAAAACTAATGCATATGGTAAGTTCGTGACTCATAATCATATGGTATGTTTTGAACCCCTCATCGAATGGACACCTATGGTCTGACTAGGATAAGTTTCGAAACTCATATGATTATGGAAAGTTCCTGGATTTCTAATGTGTAGTAAGTTTGATGAACTATATTGGGGGTATAGGAAGATTGTAAGTTGAAATACAAGAATATTTACTATAAGAGTATTGGTGGTGCTAGAAATAAAAAGAATTAGTTAGTAATGAGGTAATGGAGTAAAGATTTAAATTGATGGAGAAAATTAGATATTCTAAATCTACTAGCTATACTAGACTTTTGAGATTTATTGACTTCGTGTCAATGGTTGTACTTTTGATTTTTGAAAAAATGTTGGATCACACTAATGAACCAAAGAATTTTTAAAATAGTGTTATTATTCGCGTATCTATGCTATTGTTTCAGCTAGATAAAAAAATGATTTTTTTTAAAATTTTCAAAATATATTTTAACTATATGTATCGGGTGATATGATAAACGATGGAGTCATCAATGCAATGGAACCTGGTGTTGGATGTGATTATATGATCGTCAGCCCACTATGGTGAGATGTAGTATGACGACGTCATAATCATGACTCCATAAAAAGGATTTTTGAGATTTCTTTGAGATATGAGAATATATATATATATATATATGTATATGTATATGTATATTTTGATTGATGTCTGAATTATTGTAGAAGTCTATGCTATTTGATTCAGCTAGACGATTATTAAAAGATGTTCATGAAATTCAAGCGTTTCTTGAGAAGTTATGCCAAACCAAATTGCTTTGGTGCGGATTCAGATGTTGAAAAGCTGATATGAACAACACTTTTATAGGGGAGTACGCGGAAGCATTTACATCTTTGTGCACAATACATGGTAGGAAGGGCTGATCACCCTAAGGACGGGAGTCCCTACAAGATTATTATTATTAAGGTTAAAGTTGAAAGATTACTTTAAGTTGACAAGAGTGGTCTTATAACCGAGTTACATCTCTAAAAACTTAGAAGAACAATACAAAATTATTTTGAAAGGCATTTAACACCCACAATACACATGAATGGAGTCCCTATATAGTCCCTATAGTCTAATGAATGTTAAGGTTTAAGTTGAAAGAGTACTTATAACCGTGGACGTAGTTCAAGGTCTTGTGACCCCTCAACATGATTTGGAATCTTTTAAATTCCCGAGTTATTCATATTGCTTCCCAATTATTGAGCAATTGTGGAAGATTCTTGCTATTCTAAAAGGCGAATGTGGTAAGGATGATATTCCTTAGAAAAAGAAGAAGTCGTAGAATGCGATAATCGAATGATGAATATATTGAATAAGTGAGAAAAGAAATTTTGAAATGAGAAGGAGATGAGTTATCAAAGAATAATGTAAAACTTTTAATAGAAAATTTAGTAATTGTAGAAAGATTTTTGTGGAAAGAAGTGGTTATAGATCCTAATGAATGAATAAAGTATTAACGTAAAATCTATTTTGATAGATTGAATGAATAAAGATTAATAGATAAAATTTCGAGGACGAAATTCTTAGAAGAAATGGTGAATGTAATATTCCGAGTGTTTATGATAACGATCCTTAGAATAGGAAATGAGTGGGTTAAAGAATATATAATACTCAAAATATAATTGAGTTCAAGTGAAAGTTATGAAATAAAAACCTAGAATTTGTTGAAGAAATGAATGTAGTAGGAAATATCAAACTTATATTAAGGTAATGTGTTGAAGTTATTCAACGAAGAGATTTGATGAAAACCCGAGGAAGGTAGGGTTTCGGTGATTCCGAGGACAGAATCCTTATAAGGTCGGAAGAATGTAACAATCCAGAATTTTATTTATAATTTTAAATATTTATTGAATTAAGTAAATTTTTTTAATTGATGTGTTTGTTGTTTAGTAGATATTTGTTGGATTATTTATTAGTAAGTAAATAATTCATGAATTATAAAAATTAGCTTAATTAAGATAAAAGAGTGATGAATTAAATTTATGAGATAATACTCTAATTTAACTTAATAACTAAATTAGAGAGTTGTTAAGGATTATATAGTTTGGTAGAATGTTATTTTAATTTAATTTAGTAATTAAAGTGATATGTTAATTTTTTAATTCAAATTATAATGAAAATTATAATTTTGTGGTAATTAGTTTTGTTTATTTAATTTATATTGGATGTGGAAATCCAAATAAATAGCGTGGGACAATAAACTATAGTATACATGATTTATTGAAGTAAATTAAAAGAGTTTTAAATGGATTTACCAAACAAAGCTTAAGGAATGATTAAGTCATCATTTTAAAAGTATTTTGTCAAACAAAGTCTTATGGCTTTTGAATTAAAATAATAATAATAATAATATAATAAATATTTTTATAAATGATACATAATTATAATATTTAATAGTTCGTTAGTTTTAGACGTTAGTTTTTGTGCGTTGGTTTTTACGTAAAGGTTTGGCCTAAGCTAGAGAAAAGAGAAAAAGAGAAGAAGAGAAGAAGAGAAGAAGAGAGGAAGAGAGAAATTGAGAGGAAGAGAAGAAGAAATTCTATGTGAAGGTTGGAGAATCAAAGAAAAAAAAAACAAGAAGATTGTTTGAGTTTTCTAACTAATCAAAGGTAATAATCTAATTTTAAACTCTAGTTGTATTTTCTTAAAATTACTTCACTGCAATTAAGTTTTGATGATGAATTTCTTGATATGTTTATGGGTATGAATAATCCGTTATATGTAATCTATAATTGGTTTTGGGTTATCAAAATCATGAAAAATATGATGAAGAAGAGGAAATTTAGTTATTGATGAAATATGTGTGTTATGGCTTAGTTGGAGTAAAAAATTGATGGTTAGAACATGTATATAATCTGAAATTGATAATAGATGTTGTTTGTATGTTGAAAAACGAAAACAACAAAGTTTAAACTGATTGATTTGGTTAGGAATAGAATCCGTGGTGAATGATTATGCTAAATATGTTAAAATATGTAAACTAATATGAACATGAGCCTTGAGTGAAGATTTAGGTTTGTTAGTGTTTCTGTAAATTATTATAATTCTAGTATGTTGTAGTTTTATGAATTACGAATCCATAGAGTCAAAAACAGACTGATTTGGGTGTGTATAACTCAAGTTATGAAGGTTGGAAGGAAAAAGGGTAAAAAATTCGTAAGAACAGTAAAACTAAAAATCAAATGCCTAATTACTACTAAGGGGCACTACAGCACGGCCCCCAAGGCTATTTGGGGCGCTGCAGCGCCGGAATAGTTGACACGGTCGGATAGTTTTGACCTCCTGTAGTAAAAAAGCCATAACATTTTCATACGAACTCCGATTGAGGTGATTCAAGATGATCCGGAACGAGGACGAATATACCTACAACTTTTGTTCTTTAAGACTTTTAATTTGAGGTTGGGAACATGGGTCAAAATGGTCATCTATAGGACTATTATGTTTTCGGGGACAATAGGAGGGTGTCGGGCATGCACATTTTCAAGTGTAGTGCTTCTGACGATAAAAGATGTTTTGCACACTCCTATTACAAACATTGCAGAGGGTAGATTCGTCTTTTGGAGATAACCCAAAAAGGCGACTTACATCCATTACGGATACTACTAGGAAGTTCGGGCCCAACCCGAAACACAAATCAGAACATCATCTCAAACCCGGAACACACACCGGGAATGTCATTTCCAATCTCGGAGATAACCTCGGGATATGCAGATCAAAAGACCGGGAACAACACCGGAGAGGACAGTTCTATCTCGGCGATAACACCGCGACGCTCAGTTCCTGTCCCAGAGAAACACTGGGAGTAGCAGACCCATCCTTGGTGATAACCCCAAGAGAAGCCATTGCAGTTCCGGCGATAACCCCGGAAATGCTTGTTTTAAACATATGCAATCAGCTTCAACCCCAGACATCCTGTCGAGGCACACACACCTCATACCGAGAACTAACAATGGGTAGACAAGAATGTCCACAGATGATAGTGAGACATACAAGCAGCAGTTCAATCTCAGATGTAACCCTGAGCAACGTCTGCTTTCCGCTTAAACCGGCGATAACCCCGGTGAGGAGTCACAAAGTCATCTTACCATCACAACAAGATGATATCGCAACATACCAACAAGTAGTCCAATCTCAGCTGTAACCCTGAGCAATGTCTACTTTCAACTCAAACCAGCGATAACTCCGGCTAGGAGTCAAACGTCATCTTGTTCCTGCGTCAGCTACCACGTTTACTTTTCCAGGATGGTATTGGATGGTATGATCATAATCTTTCAACAGTTCAAGCCAACGTCGCAGTCGCATGTTGAGTTCCTTTTGAGTGAAGAAATATTTGAGGCTTTTATGATCCGTAAAGATCTCCACTTTCTCCCCACACAAGTAATGCCTCCAAATTTTAAGTGCGAAGACAACAGCTGCCAACTCTAGATCATGAGTAGGATAATTCCTCTCATATTCTTTGAGTTGTCGAGAGGCATAGGCTATAACTTTCCCATGTTACATGAGAACACATGTTAACCCTTGCTCGAAGCATCATCAGAGATGACAAATCCTCCGAGCCGGATGGTATTGTCGAATAGGTCTTTGAATCGGAGTCTTCTTTTTGTTCTTGAAAACTCTTCTCACATTCCTCGTTCCAATGAATTTTGTATCTTTTCCGAGCAATTTGAGTTAAGGGAGTAGCGATTCGAGAAAACCCTTCTACGAATCTCCGATAATAACCAAATTAAGGCGAGAAAGCTACGTACTTCATTATTGATTGAGGTTGCTCCCGACTTTGAATGGCTTCAATCTTTCTTTGGGTCAATAGATATTCCATGACACGATACCACGTGCTCAAGGAATGCTACTTCCTCAAGCCGTAACTCGTATTTCTTCAACTTGGCATAAAGCTTATATTCACGAAGCTTTTGGAGTATCGACCTCAAGTGTTGCTCATGATCTTCACGGCTTTTGGAATAAATAAGGATGTCATCAATAAAGAGCGACCACAAAGTGATCCAAATATTCCTTGAATACTCGATTCATCATATCCATGAAGGCGGCAGGAGCATTAGTCAATCCAAAAGACATGACTATGAATTCATAATCCCGTGCATCGAAGTTAAAAGCCGTCTTTGGAATGTCATCGGTTCTAATCTTCAATTGGTGATATCCTAACGAAGATCAATCTTTGAAAAGAATTTGGTGCCTTGCAATTTGGTCAAATAGGTCATCAATACCTAGCAAAGGGTACCTATTTTTGATGGTGACATGATTCAACACTTGATAATCAATACAAAGTCGCATACTCCCATCTTTCTTCTTCACGAATAGAACAGGAGCACCCCAAGGAGAAGTACTAGGACGAATAAAGCCAATGTCTAACAATTCCTGCAGTTGGGTCTTTAACTCCTGAAGTTCAATAGAAGTCATTCGATATGGGGCTTTAGAAATGGGTTTTGTACCGGGTTCAAGGTCGATACAAAATTCAATTTCACGTTCTGGGGGTAGGCCAGGAAGTTCTTCAGGGAATACGTCAGGAATTCATTAACAATAGAAATATCATTCAAAACTGACGTATTTTTGTTTAGATCCGTGATATGAGCTAAGAAAGCTTGACATCCACTTTTCAATAAATGAATAGCTTTATGGCTTGAGATGACAGTGATTGATTTTAATGGTTTGGTTGCTTATATTCGCATAATAGGTTGATTAGGAATATGAAAGCTAACAACCTTACTTAAAACAATCAATTTTTGCATGATGAGTAGTTAACCAATCAATCCCTAGAATTACGTCAAATGCAAGTATTTTCAATGAAATAAGGTCGATGTGTAATGTGAGGGTACCGATTTGAACCAAACAAGACTTATAAACAAAGTGGATGTAATGAAGGTTTCTCCCAAGCGGAGTTTCAACAGATAAGTTAAAGTCTAATTTCTCCTGAGTCAAATTTAAACGTTGAGCGCAAGTAGGAGAAATAAAAGAATGGGTATAACTTAGGTATCAAATAAGGTATATACTTCACTAGAATTTATGATAAGCTTACCCATGATGACCTCGTTCGGGTTTTCTTGCTTTACGGGAGGTCACGACAAACGCCTCCTTGAACAACCGGTTTTGTCTTGTCTAGGATGGCTTTTCTACGCCTCCATCCCATTTGGACTTGTCTTGATTGCACGAAAAAAATCGGGCAGTGTCCTTCTCTTCCACAATTGTAACATGCTTTGGAGGGCATCATACAGTTTGACCGATGTGTCCCTCCCTCTACATTTGAAGCATATAATAGGTGGTTGTTCTCCTTCCTTAACGACATGTGTTGATGTTGACGTCTTTCGGTCATTGTTGAATCTTCTTTTCTTGAAATGTCCATTCTTATTGTTTTGGCCATGATTACCACCAAGTGGTTACCATTTCTGCATGTTGATTCCTCCACGCTTATTATCACCGCTCGATGATCGCTATTACTGGTATTATCATTTTGTCGGCTACTCTCTTTTGGTTGGGTTGAGTCATTATTGCACTCCAATAACTGAGCCCTATTAACAACATCTGAATACAAACACAGTTTATGAGAGATAAGATATTGACATATCTCAGGTTTCAAACCTTTTAGAAACATTCGCATCATTCTCTCCTCATTATCAACCAAATGGGATGCAAACCTGGACAACTCGGCAAACTTGGCTTCGTACTGTGACACGGTCATGTGGTTTTATTCCAGTTTAATGAACTCTACCTCTTTCATGTGACGAATCTTTCGAAAAAGTACTTGTCGTTGAACAGTTCTTGGAACTTCTCCCAAGATATCTTCAAGTCGGCGGCGGGTTGAGCACGCTTACTGATTCCCACAAAGTAATCTGCCTGCATAATATGAAAGTGGCAAAGGGAACCTTTTGCTCCTCAGAGCAACCCAAGACGTCAAATATCTTATTGATCTGCTTTATCCACGTCTCCGCCTTAAGTCGTTTTGGCTCTCCAAAAAACTCTGGTGGTCCCAGCTCCTTGAACTATTTGGCGGTGACCGTCTGAGAGTTGCTAGTGTTTCCACCTGTATTTTGGATAGGAGCCGCTCTCGCCTGATGTTGCATGAATTGCATGAAGCCTCAGAACATTCCATCGTTCATCATTTGGTCAGTGTTGTTATTTGCATTAGGATTGTCGCCTTCCTGATGCACATTATCCTGATTATGAATCTGTGGAGACTCAACGGTCTCCTGTGCTCCATTGATGTTCTCAACATTCTCGGATGCCATTTTCAAAAACTGCTACAAAATAAGGGTTAATTAACATATCACATATTATCCCTATACTCTGACCGACCAATTAAATACCAAATAAACTTAGGTAGGTCATACTAGCGAAGGAATTCCCCTGCTCTCCCTCCTAGTTCTTATCTCACATCTCACTAGGATCATATCCCAAGCTTTGATACATATTGTAAGTTTTACTATAAATATTGTCATCTAGACAATATCCACACTCAATTTAGTCCTCATTACATTTATTATCACACTATTTAACAGAATAGTGAGGACTACTAAGACACCATCTCGGACCATCACTCCGTTCCCCGACTAGTCCCGGCTACGTTCTCATTTCCTGAAGGGAACAGTGAAAGAAAGGGTGAGCTCAACTAGCCCAGTAAGAAATATTATGACTAAGATAATGCAGAATAAATTATCATTAGTCCACAATAGTGTTAAACTGATAAAATACAATAGACATCAAGTTTAACTGTAGTAGAACATGCAATCCATTAAGAGTCAAGTAGAGAATAAAATCTAGTATCTTTTATGATTTAAAAAGGTTTTTCATCACTTTTATTGCTGAGACTCAGCTTAATAAATAATGCACATCATCCCTGCACTACGGCCAAGGATATTCATTAGGGTCACGACCATAAATTATCCATGCACTACGGGCCAAGGATATTTGTGTATTCATCAATGGTCATGATCATGCCAACAACTGTCCATCAATACACTTCGGGCCAATGAGGACTTTTACCACATCATTTGTAACATTACGGTCATGATTACACCGAATAATCCCTGGTCATAATCATACCAAGTCCATCTATGCACTACAGGCCACAGATGACTTTCAAAAACAATATAAACATGAGGATGATGACAATGATATAAGAATTCAATAAAACAAGTTCAAGAATTAATTTATTCAGGAACTAATAACGTCCAAATTGTCAACATGATACTTCTTTGTAGAGTAAAATTTAAGAATGCTCAGAAGAATATTTCCATGAAAAGATACTGGATGAAGCACAAATATCAAGAAAATTCCACTAATTTCATGGAGTGTAGAAGTCAAAACTTTAACCAACTGAGTATAATAAAGAATGGAATAACAAAAGAAATCACCATGAATGCGGTGCTCAGATAGACAAAAGTTATTCCATCGTAATAATAAATAACGGAACTGTGTCAAAGCGAATACGTCACCGGCAAGTGATATTCCAAATGAATAATAAAGAATGGAATACAAATGAAATCACCATGCATGCGGTGACTTAGACAGACAAAGTTATTCCAATGTAATACTAAATGGCGAAACCAGGTCGGTGAAATTCACACCAACAGGATGTTCCAACAGAATAATAAAAAGACGGAACCTGTGTCCGAGGCGTAAAAGCATGATGCATGGTATTCAAATGTAATAATAAAGACCTGGAATACGTAAGAATTTCACCAAGTATAGGGTAGCCAGCGTATCTGAGTTATTCCAAATGAATAATAAAGATGGAATAATAGAAGTTCTCTTCATGAATACAAAAGAAATAATACCCCTTTACCGTAAAAAGAAACTTGATATCGGAGTAGTGAAGTAAAGAGAATCACTTTTTTTCTCTCTCTATAGTTTTCTCTCTATAGTTTCTCTCTAGAGTTTAAGTGAATTGTAAGAAATAATGAAGGAATGAGCTTCTATTTATAGAAGAATGGAATGAATTGTAACCAATCCATGAACGGTCCAGATTGATTTACTTTAATCGGACGGTCCATATTTAAAGCAAAATCTTTTAAATAAAATATAATATATTCTATTTATAATCTAATAAAACGAATAACTTTTAAAAAGATTTTACTATGTAAAGACTATGCAAGCACTATGCAAACACTATGCATAATAAAATATAATATATTCTAATTATTGTCTAATAAAACAGATAACTTTATAAAAGTATTCTGTTTTATATAAAAAGATTTTACTATTAGCCTAATAAAACCAATAACTTTATAAAAGTATTCTGTTTTATATAAAAAGTTTTTCTATTTTATTACGTTAATAATACGAATAAAACAAAACGTCATCATCATTATTATTATTCACACTATTAATCGACCAGGTCGTTCCCAGGAAAAAGGGGGCTTTCCAATAAGGATTTCTCCCTATTGGAGCGCAATTAGGTGACCAAACCTCTCCTTGGTAGAACTTCTAGACATCGTTAATAATGCAAATAATAATATTAACAACTTCGTCATCTCAAGTATTAATTTAATAACAAATAAAATATCGACTATAATTGAATCAAACTGAGTTACTTCTCACATAAGCATTAATAATCAATATCGTGTGCTACTATGTAACCACGCGTATTACTGTACTTTTACTACCGAGTAGTTGAACAATATCAACGGTAAAACTTCCGCCGTTATTTTCATAAAAATATTTTTGTCGTTTTCTTAATCCCCAATAATAATTTCGTTAGGGGTCCACCAATGATTGTGTAAATCGCATACGAATATTCACGACCAATCGAATATTATATAACAACTTGTGTACTTTGCAAAATTTATAAATATTACCCACAACTATAACATTATATCAAATTTATTCCATAATATTCAAAAATGATATTTATAGAAAATTTATTTTTTATTCATAAAAGTTGGGGTCTTACAATCTCCCCTTCTTATGAAATTTCGCCCTCGAAATTAGGTACGACTGGTATGTCAAGAGGTAAGGATACCTTGATTTCATTTGATTCTAACTCCTGTGTCATTTCCTCAACATCGTGGTTCCTCCATAACACTTTGACTTGAGGTATAACCTTGGAGCATAGAATATGTTCCTTCTTATCCAAGATTTGAACAGGAACCTCTTCATACGTTAAATCTTCCGCTATTTCGTCCAGTTATAACTCAATAATATGGTTCGGGTCTTTCAAATATTTACGTAACATGGATATATGAAAAACGTTATGAACACGAGACATACTTGGCTGCAAAGTAAGTCTATAGGCTACAGTCCCTACTCGATCGAGGATTAAAAATGGGCCAATGAATCGAGGATTGAGCTTTCCTCTCCTTCCAAATCTCGTAACTCCTTTCCATGGAGCAACACGTAACAACACATGATCTCCAATATCAAATTCCACGTCCTTTCGATGAAGATCGGCATAACTCTTTTGTCGGTCTTGTGAGGTTTTTATACGTTGTCGAATCGTTTGAATCTTTTCCGTAGTCATACGTACCAACTCCGGTCCCAACAACGTTACTTCACCCACCTCATCCCAAAGATATCTTTGGAGAATGACACTTTCTTCCATACAACGCCTCGAATGGAGCCATGCCAATACTTGCTTGATAACTGTTGTTGTAGGAAAACTCCACCAATGGTAAGAACTTGTCCCAACTTCCCTTGAAGTCAAGGACACAGAGTCTTATTAAATCTTCAAGAGTTTGAATAGTCCTCTCTGATTGTCCGTCCGTCTAAGGATGATAAGCCGAACTAAATCGTAAATTTGTGCCCATAGCTTTTTGCAAACTAACCCAAAATCATGAAGTGAATCTTGGGTCTCGATAAGAAACAATGGATATTGGAATACCATGCAGTCTTACAATCTCATTTATGTACATACGAGCAAGACGTTCAAGTGTATAAGTTTCTCGTATTGGTAAAAAATGAGCAGACTTGGTCAATCTATCAACAATGACCCAAATTGCATCTATGCCTTGAGAAACCTTAGGAAGACCAGTAACGAAATCCATAGTAATGTGCTCCCACTTCCATTCTAGAATTTCAAGTGGTTGCAATGGACCTTTTGGTACTTGATGCTCCGCTTTGACTCGTTGACAAGTTAGACACCTTGAGATAAACAGCGCTATCTCTCTCTTCATATTGCTCCACAAAAATGTATAACGAAGATCACGATACATTTTGGTACTCCCAGGATGGATTGCAAACAGTGTGTTGTGCGCCTCCATCATGATTTTATACTTTAAATTAGGGTCATTAGGAACACAAAGTCTGGAGTTGACTCGAAGTATTCCTTCTTCATCGATTCTTGCTTCCTAAGATAGCACCTTCTTGTATTTTTCTTCCTCATATGCATCACCTCCGTGTGCAGAGCTTGAGCAACTTTAACTTTATCGATTAAAGTCGGTTCTACTCGTATATTTGCCATCATCACATGGGTCTCTGGAGTCTTTAATTCTATCTCCATCCTTTGCAAGTCATACAAGATAGGCCTTTGCGTTGAAAATATCGCACTTGTAGCCCTATATGATCTTCTACTCAATGCGTCAGCTACCACGTTTACTTTTCCAGGATGGTATTGGATGGTATGATCATAATCTTTCAACAGTTCAAGCCAACGTCGCTGTCGCATGTTGAGTTCCTTTTGAGTGAAGAAATATTTGAGGCTTTTATGATCCGTAAAGATCTCCACTTTCTCCCCACACAAGTAATGCCTCCAAATTTTAAGTGCGAAGACAACAGCTGCCAACTCTAGATCATGAGTAGGATAATTCCTCTCATATTCTTTGAGTTGTCAAGAGGCATAGGCTATGACTTTCCCATGCTACATGAGAACACATGCTAACCCCTTGCCTGAAGCATCACTGTAGATGACAAATCCCTCCGAGCCAGATGGTATTGTCAGAATAGGTGCTGAAATGAGTCTTCTTTTTTGTTCTTGAAAACTCTTCTCACATTCCTCGTTCCAACTGAATTTTGTATCTTTCTGAGCCAGCTGAGTTAAGGGAGTAGCGATTCGAGAAAACCCTTCTACGAATCTCCGATAATAACCAGCTAAGCCGAGAAAGCTACGTACTTCGGTCATTGATTGAGGTTGCTCCCAGCTTTGAATGGCTTCAATCTTTGCTGGGTCAATAGATATTCCATGACCTGATACCACGTGCCCAAGGAATGCTACTTCCTCAAGCCAGAACTCGTATTTCTTCAACTTGGCATAAAGCTTATATTCACGAAGCTTTTGGAGTATCAGCCTCAAGTGTTGCTCATGATCTTCACGGCTTTTGGAATAAATAAGGATGTCATCAATAAAGACGACCACAAAGTGATCCAAATATTCCTTGAATACTCGATTCATCATATCCATGAAGGCAGCAGGAGCATTAGTCAATCCAAAAGACATGACTATGAATTCATAATCCCCGTACCGAGTTCTGAAAGCCGTCTTTGGAATGTCATCAGTTCTAATCTTCAATTGGTGATATCCGGAACGAAGATCAATCTTTGAAAAGAATTTGGTGCCTTGCAACTGGTCAAATAGGTCATCAATACCTAGCAAAGGGTACCTATTTTTGATGGTGACATGATTCAACTCTTGATAATCAATACAAAGTCGCATACTCCCATCTTTCTTCTTCACGAATAGAACAGGAGCACCCCAAGGAGAAGTACTAGGACGAATAAAGCCAATGTCTAACAATTCCTGCAGTTGGGTCTTTAACTCCTGAAGTTCAATAGAAGTCATTCGATATGGGGCTTTAGAAATGGGTTTTGTACCGGGTTCAAGGTCAATACAAAATTCAATTTCACGTTCTGGGGGTAGGCCAGGAAGTTCTTCAGGGAATACGTCAGGAAATTCATTAACAATAGAAATATCATTCAAAACTGACGTATTTTTGTTTAGATCCGTGATATGAGCTAAGAAAGCTTGACATCCACTTTTCAATAAATGAATAGCTTTATGGCTTGAGATGACAGTGATTGATTTTAATGGTTTGGTTGCTTATATTCGCATAATAGGTTGATTAGGAATATGAAAGCTAACAACCTTACGAAAACAATCAATTTTTGCATGATGAGTAGTTAACCAATCAATCCCTAGAATTACGTCAAATGCAAGTATTTTCAATGAAATAAGGTTAATTGTGTAATGTGAGGGTACCGATTTGAACCAAACAAGACTTATAAACAGTGGATGTAATGAAGGTTTCTCCCAACGGAGTTTCAACAGATAAGTTAAAGTCTAATTTCTCCGGAGTCAAATTTAAACGTTGAGCGCAAGTAGGAGAAATAAAAGAATGGGTATAACCGGTATCAAATAAGGTATATACTTCACTAGAATTTATGATAAGCTTACCCATGATGACCTCGTTCGGGTTTCTTGCTTTCTGGGAGGTCACGACAAACGCTCTCCCTTGAACAACCGGTTTTGTCTTGTCTAGGATGGCTTTTGCTGCCTCCATCCCAGCTGGACTTGTCTTCGGTGCACGAAAAAATCGGGCCAGGTGTCCTTCTCTTCCACAATTGTAACATGCTTTGGAGGGCATCGCACAGTTTGGACTGATGTGTCCCTCCCCTCTACATTTGAAGCATATAATAGGTGGTTGTTCTCCTTCCTTAACGACATGTGTTGATGTTGACGTCTTTCAGTCATTGTTGAATCTTCTTTTCTTGAAATGTCCATTCTTATTATTTTGGCCATGATTACCACCGAAGTGGTTACCATTTCGGGCATGTTGATTCCCTCCACGCTTATTATCACCGCTTCGATGACTGCTATTACTGGTATTATCATTTTGTCGGCTACTCTCTTTTGGTTGGGTTGAGTCATTATTGCACTCCAATAACTGAGCCCTATTAACAACATCTGAATACAAACACAGTTTATGAGAGATAAGATATTGACATATCTCAGGTTTCAAACCTTTTAGAAACATTCGCATCATTCTCTCCTCATTATCAACCAAATGGGATGCAAACCTGGACAACTCGGCAAACTTGGCTTCGTACTGTGACACGGTCATGTGGTTTTATTCCAGTTTAATGAACTCTACCTCTTTCATGTGACGAATCTTTCGGAAAAGTACTTGTCGTTGAACAGTTCTTGGAACTTCTCCCAAGATATCTTTCAAGGCGGAGTTGAGTACGCTTCTGATTCCCACCAAAGAATCCGCCTCGCCATAATATGAAAGTGGCAAAGGGAACCTTTTGCTCCTCAGAGCAACCCAAGACGTCAAATATCTTATTGATCTGCTTTATCCACGTCTCCGCCTTAAGTCGTTTTGGCTCTCCAAAAACTCGTGTCCCAGCTCCTTGAACTATTTGGCGGTGGACCGCTCGAGAGTTGCTAGTGTTTCCACCTGTATTTTGGATAGGAGCCGCTCTCGCCTGATGTTGCATGAATTGCATGAAGCCTCAGAACATTCCATCGTTCATCATTTGGTCAGTGTTGTTATTTGCATTAGGATTGTCGCCTTCCTGATGCACATTATCCTGATTATGAATCTGTGGAGACTCAACGGTCTCCTGTGCTCCATTGATGTTCTCAACATTCTCGGATGCCATTTTCAAAAACTGCTACAAAATAAGGGTTAATTAACATATCACATATTATCCCTATACTCTGACCGACCAATTAAATACCAAATAAACTTAGGTAGGTCATACTAGCGAAGGAATTCCCCGTCTCTCCCCTCCTAGTTCTTATCTCACATCTCAGCTAGGGATCATATCCCTAAGCTTTGATACATATTGTAAGTTTTACTATAAATATTGTCATCTAGACAATATCCACACTCAATTTAGTCCTCATTACATTTATTATCACACTATTTAACAGAATAGTGAGGACTACTAAGACACCATCTCGGACCATCACTCCGTTCCCCGACTAGTCCCGGCTACGTTCTCATTTCTTGAAGGGAACAGTGAAAGAAAGGGTGAGCTCAACTAGCCCAGTAAGAAATATTATGACTAAGATAATGCAGAATAAATTATCATTAGTCCACAATAGTGTTAAACTGATAAAATACAATAGACATCAAGTTTAACTGTAGTAGAACATGCAATCCATTAAAAGAGTCAAGTAGAGAATAAAATCTAGTATCTTTTATGATTTAAAAGGTTTTTCATCACTTTTATCACGAGACTCATTTTTTAATAAATAATCCACATCATCCCCCGCACTACTACCAAGGATATTCATTAGTGGTCACGACCATAAATTATCCATGCACTACGGGCCAAGGATATTTGTGTATTCATCAATGGTCATGATCATGCCAACAATCATCCATCAATACACTTCGAGCCAATGAGGACTTTTACCACATCATTTGTAACATTACGATCATGATTACACCGAATAATCCCTGGTCATAATCATACCAAGTCCATCTATGCACTACAGGCCACAGATGACTTTCAAAAACAATATAAACATGAGGATGATGACAATGATATAAGAATTCAATAAAACAAGTTCAAGAATTAATTTATTCAGGAACTAATAACGTCCAAATTGTCAACATGATACTTCTTTGTAGAGTAAAATTTAAGAATGCTCAGAAGAATATTTCCATGAAAAGATACTGGATGAAGCGCAAATATCAAGAAAATTCCACTAATTTCATGGAGTGTAGAAGTCAAAACTTTAACCAACCGAGTATAATAAAGAATGGAATAACAAAAGAAATCACCATGAATGCGGTATTGCAGACAGACAAAGTTATTCCATCGTAATAATAAATAACGGAACTGTGTCAGCGTAATACGACCGGCTGTGATATTCCAACGAGAATAATAAAGAATGGAATACAATGAAATCACCATGCATGCAGACTTCAGCATGACAAAGTTATTCCAATGAGAATACTAAATGACGAAACCGTGTCGTGAAATTCACACCAACAGGATGTTCCAACGAGAATAATAAAGGCGGAACCAGTCCTACAGTAAAGCATGATATGTGGTATTCCAATGTAATAATAAAGACTGGAATCTGTAAGAATTTCACCAAGTATAGGGTAGCAGCGATACTGAGTTATTCCAATGTAATAATAAAGATGGAATAATAGAAGTTCTCTTCATGAATACAAAAGAAATAATACCCCTTACCGTAAAAGAAACTTGATATCGGAGTAGTGAAGTAGCAGAATACTTTTTTCTTTCTCTCTATAGTTTCTCTCTCTATAGTTTCTCTCTCTAGAGTTTAAGTGAATTCGTAAGAAATAATGAAGGAATGAGCTTCTATTTATAGAAGAATGGAATGAATTGTAACCAATCCATGAACGGTCCAGATTGATTTACTTTAATCGGACGGTCCATATTTAAAGCAAAATCTTTTAAATAAAATATAATATATTTTATTTATAATCTAATAAAACGAATAACTTTTAAAAAGATTTTACTATGTAAAGACTATGCAAGCACTATGCAAACACTATGCATAATAAAATATAATATATTCTAATTATTGTCTAATAAAACAGATAACTTTATAAAAGTATTCTGTTTTATATAAAAAGATTTTACTATTAGCCTAATAAAACCAATAACTTTATAAAAGTATTCTGTTTTATATAAAAAGTTTTTCTATTTTATTACGTTAATAATACGAATAAAACAAAACGTCATCATCATTATTATTATTCACACTATTAATCCACTGTGTCGCTCCTCAGAAAGAGGGGCTTTCAATAAGGATTTCTCCCTATTGGAGCGCAATTAGGTGACCAAACCTCTCCTTGGTAGAACTTCTAGACATCGTTAATAATGCAAATAATAATATTAACAACTTCGTCATCTCAAGTATTAATTTAATAACAAATAAAATATCGACTATAATTGAATCAAACTGAGTTACTTCTCACATAAGCATTAATAATCAATATCGTGTGCTACTATGTAACCACGCGTATTACTGTACTTTTACTACCGAGTAGTTGAACAATATCAACGGTAAAACTTCCGCCGTTATTTTCATAAAAATATTTTTGTCGTTTTCTTAATCCGACAATAATTTCGCTGGGGTCCACCAATGATTTTGTCGTCGCCGCATTTAATATTCCCCGACCAATCGAATATTATATAACAACTTGTGTACTTTGCAAAATTTATAAATATTACCCACAACTATAACATTATATCAAATTTATTCCATAATATTCAAAAATGATATTTATAGAAAATTTATTTTTTATTCATAAAAGTTGGGGTCTTACAATAATAATAATAATAATAAAAATAATATTTTATTTTAAAAATATGTTGATGCACAAATTCAAACCCAAGACCTCTAATTTGGAATATTAATCCAATGACCACCCAAGCATATGGGCCTCGTTACTATTATTTTGCAAGGAATAGTATTTATAACTGAACAAATCGTTTCTCCCAAATTAAAACAGATCCCCTTTCCTTAGATTTGTTACGTACATACATAAATGTACATAACTAATTGCGTGATAATAATAATAATAATAATAATAATAATAATAATAATAATAATAATAATAATATCAATTAATAATAATAACAATAACAATAACAATAATAGTAATAATAATAATAATAATAATAATAATAATAATAATAATAATAATAATAATAATAATAATAATAATAATAATAATAATAATAATAATAATAATAATATAATAATAATAATAGTACTAATAATAACAATAACAAGTAATAATAATAATAGTAGTACTATTAATAATAATAACAATAATATTAATAATAATAATAGTAGTACTAATAATAATAATAATAATAATAATAATAATAATAATAATAATAATAATAATTATTATTATTATTATTATTATTATTATTATAACATACGTTTGGGTAAACCTATTAAGTTAAACACAATTAAAATTCCAAATAAATTGCAACTCAAACATGACTTAACATCGGAAAATTCAAGCCTTAGAAACCAAGGAATTCTATAACATCGGAAAATAATAATAATAATAATAATAATAATAATAATTATTATTATTATTATTATTATAATACAGTGTATTATCCCCTTTTTGGTCACTGTATTATAATAATAATAATAATAATTATTATTATTTAAAATTTTAATTTTAATTATTATTTTAATTATTTAAAATTAATTATAATTATTATAATAATAATTATTAAAATTATAATTATTATAATTATTATTATTATTACAATTCCTAGTACAATATCAAAAAGTGTGTGTGTGTATATATATATATATACATACATATTCTTTTTTAAAATTTCTTGTCAAACTAAATAAAATACTAAACAAATCTCAACATTAAACCAAATATATATAAAGTAATTATGAATATTTTTATATATAAATATATATATGTAAATAAATATTCATATAAATAAAAAATAAAATAATAATAATAATAACAATAAAAATAATAGTATTAAACTACCGCCATAACTTGTAGCATGAGACAATATAGCACATGAGCAAATGATGGGCAAATGAGTAATTTCTAATGTCGATACAACCTATAGCGGCAGGGGAAATCCATTTCAATCCGTGCCATCCAATGTTGCGATTAACAGTATAGATTATGGTTGTTAAAATAGTACCCGTGACAACCGATTGCCAAGAATGGGGGCCCAGATATATATTTTGCTCATTTTATATATGAATGCTTGATAAATGATGACTTTATAAGTGTAAATATGTATATCCTCCGATCGGATCCTTGGGTATATTGTAAAAAGGGTATTAATTAATTATTTTTAATGAAGTCAAACTGTATAAAAAATATAACATAAATTTTCAACTGTTATGATTATCTCACACCAAAATATGAAAAAATCTATTAACAATTAACACAAGTTATTCCAACCAAAAAAAATAATGCATAGAATATAGAAATTAAGATCTCATAAATTAAACTATATCACAAAGAAAATTAATCAATTATCTCATAAAAAAAGAGTAAAATTCAATACAAAGTTGAATAAAATACTAGCAATAAAAAATTAAACACCAAAAATGAAATATTATCCCAAAAATCTTCCCACTCTAACTACAATTTGAAATATTTCATAGAGATAAGTATTTAATTTTTTTTATATATTAATGAATAATTATATATATATATATATATATATGGGTTAATATTTGGCCAAAATATCTTTCCTCCCTAGCTCTCTCACTCAGATCTCCCATCTTTTCCACATAACTGTTATATATATATATAACAGTTATATATATGTTGACAAGCAGGACCGAATAAAAAATGGGTATAACCGAATTACCGAATAGAACTAAAATAATTTAACCAAAATTTTATGATAATTCGATTATTTGTAACAATTCGATTATATTCGAAATTTTTTACGGGTTTCAGTTAATTTTACTTTTAGGTTATTCGGTTTAACCGAATACTGAACAAATCTTTGCTCGCTCTACTTAAAATAATAATATGAAGCCCCACTACAGCACTACTAGCCCACTCTGAAGTCGTAAGTCGTAACTCTCATAATCTCAGTCTCTCAATTCCCAAACCCAGAGGCCAGATCTCAACCCCTGTCTCAATCTCTAATCCCAAACCTAGATCTCAAACTCTCAAGTCTCAATCTCTCAACGGCCGACGACATCGCCTCCCTCATCGCCTTGGTGGCTCTTCATCGGTCATCATCACTCATCAGTCAATCTCGAAGAGACGATTAGACGAAGACCAAAACTCTCGAACTCTCGAACGGAGTGACGGTCCAGATGATAGTATTAGTAGTCCTCACTATTCTGTTAAATAGTGTGACAATAAATGTAATGAGGACTTATTCTGAGAGTGGATATTGTCTAGAAGACAATATTTGTATTAAAACTCACAGCTTTCTTGTTGTATATTAAAGATTGTATTTATATTCTGTACCATGTATTTGGCGACTCAGAATAGGTGATGTATACCTATTTTGGAGGCATCACAGATAATTCAAAGTCTAATTTCTCCGGAGTAAAATTTAAACGTTGAGCGCAAGTAGGAGAAATAAAAGAATGGGTTGAAATGGTATCAAATAAGGTATAGACTTCGCTAGAGTTTATGATTAGCTTACCTGTGATGACCCCGTTCGGGTTCTTTGCTTTCTGGGAGGTTACGACAAATGCTCGATCTCTCTTGAACTACTGGTTTTGACTTTTCTGGAACGGCCTTTGGTGCCTCCATCCTAGCTGGACTTGGCTTCCCTGCACGACAAAATCTAGCTAGGTGATCTTCTCTTCCACAATTGTAACACATTTTGGACTGTTGCGCACAGTTTGGACTAATGTGTCCCTCCCCACCGCATTTGAAGCATATGATAAGTGGTCGTTCTCCTTCCTTAACAACGGGTGTTGGTGCTGACGTCTTTCCATCATTGTTGAATCTCCTCTTCTTGAAATGTCCACTATTATTGTCTTGGCCATGATTACCACTGAAGTGGTTACTATTTCTGGCACGTTAATTCCCTCCACATTTGTTGTCACCGCTTCGGTGACTGCTACCACTGGTATTATCGACTTGTCGGCTACTCTCTCTTGGTTGGGTTGACTCATTATCGCGCTCCAATAACTGAGCCCTATTTACAACATCTGAATACAAACACAGTTTGTGAGAGATAAGGTATTGATGTATCTCAGGTTTCAAACCACTTAGAAACATCCGCATCATTCTCTCCTCATTATCAACTATGTGGGACGCAAACTGGGATAACTCGGCAAGCTTGTCTTCGTAATACGATACGATCATGTTGTTTTGCTCCAGTTTGATGAACTCTACCTCTTTCATGTGACGAATACTTTCGGGAAAGTACTTGTCGTTAAACAGTTCTTGGAACTTCTCCCAAGACATCTTCAGTGTGGCAGGTTGAGTACGCTTTATAGATTCCCACCAGTAATCTACCTCTCCTCGCAACATGAAGGTTGCAAAGTGAACCTTTTGCTCCTCGGAACATCCCAAGACATCAAATATCTTGGTGATCTGCTTTATCCACATCTTTGCCTTAAGTGGTTTTGGTTCTCCCAAAAACTCCAGTGGTCCTAGCTCCATAAACTGCTTAGCGGTGACCGTCCGAGAGTTGCCAGTGTTTCCACCTGCATTTTGGACAGGAGTCTCTTTCGCCTGATGTTGCATGAATTGCAAAAAGCCCCTAAACATTCCGTCGTTCATCATATGGTCGGTGTTGTTTGCATGAGGATTGTTGCCTTCCTGATGCACATTTTCCTAGTTATTGATCGTTGGTGATTCAACGGTCTCATGTGCTCCATTGCTATTCTCAACATTCTTAGATGTCATTTTCAAATACTACAACAAAATAAGGGTTAATTAACATGCCACATATTATTCCTATATTCTGACCGACCAATAACAAAAAAACTTAGGTAGGTCATACTAGCGAAGGATTTCCCCGTCTCTCCCCCTAGTTCTAGTCTCACATCTTAGCCAGGGATCATATCCCTAAACTTTGATACCAACTGTGACGCCCCCAAAATAGGTATACATCACCCATTCTGAGTTGCCAAATACATGATACAGAATACAAATACAAACTTAAATATACAACATGAGCTGTGAGTTTTAATACAAATATTGTCTTCAAGAAAGTATTCAAACTCAAAATAAGTCCTCAATACATTTATTATCACACTATTTCACAGAATAGTGAGGACTACTAATGCAAACATCTGGACCGTCACTCCATTTCCCTACTAGTCCCATCTATATTCTCATTTCCTGAAGAGAAGAATGAAACTAAAGGGTGAGCTCAACTAGCCCAGTAAGAAATATTATGACTAAGATAATGCAGAATAAATTATCGTTAGCCTTCAACAGTGTTAAACTGATAAAATATAATAAACATCAAGTTTAACTGCAGTGGAACAAGCAATCCATTAGAAGAGTCAAGTAGAGCATGATATCTACTATCTTCTATGATTTAAAAAGTTTGTCATCAATTTTATCGCTGAACTCAGCTTAATAAATAATCCACATCATCGAATCATCCCTGCACTACGGCCAAGGATATTCATTAGTATCACGACCACAAATTATCCATGCACTACGGGCCAAGGATATTCGTGTTTTCATCAATGATCATGATCATGTCAACAACTGTCCATCAATGCACTACGGGCCAATGAGAACTTTTACCACATCATTTGTAACATTACGATCATGATTATACCGAATAATCTCTGGTCATAATCATACTAAGTCCATCTATGCACTACGGGCCAAAGATGACTTTCATAACAATATAAGCATGAGGATGATGACAATGATATAAAAATTCAATTAAAAGAAAGCAAAGGATAAATTTTTAAAAATTTATAATTTAATTTATCCAGAATTCAATAATGTCCAAATTATCAACATGATACTGCTTTGTGGAGTAAAATTCAAGAATAATATTGCATCAAAAATGATTTGGACAAAAAAGAAATCAATTTTTGTCATGAATAGTACCTCGGGTGAATAGTACCCGAGTGAATAGTATCCCGTGAATAGTACTTCGAGAATAGTAACCCCGTGAATAGTACTTCGGTATGAAAAAGTTAAAACTTATCAAGAATGCTCAGAATAATATTTTCATGAAAAGATACTAGATGAAGCGCAAGTATCAAGTATATTCTAATAATTTCATGGAGTATAGATGCCAAAACTTTAACAAAATGAGTGTAGAATTCGAAATCTGAAACAAAATAATATTACTTACATACTACAGAGTATGGAAGAAAATATTATTTCATATGAATACTAAACAAAAATAATATCCCTTACTTTGAAAAGAAGAGTATTCCAACTGGTATAGCGGGGATATTCTTGAAGAAAACTTTCACTGTTTTTTACGCTCAAAGGCTTCTTAAAACTCTAAAGAAATACGCTCAATATTATAGCGGGGATTTCCAATAAGGATTTCTCCCTATTGGCGCGCAATTAGGTGACCAAACCTCTCCTCGACAGAACTTTCTAGACATCGTCAATATTGTAAATAATAATATGAATAACTGTATCATCTCAATTATTGATTTAATAATATATAATATATTGACAATAATTGAATCAAATAGCGTGAGATACTGTGCAGCAATTACTGTAGCAATAATTGAATTTAACTAAGTGACTTCTCACGTAAGCATCAATAATCAATACCGTGTGCTACTACGCAACCACGCTTTAATTCATCGTATTTTTTAACACGGGTATTTTAACTGGTTAACGATAAAACTTTTCGCCGTTATTTTTTTATAAAAGATATTTTTGTCGCTTTTCTCATTAAAAAATAATAATTTTCGTTGTGGGTTCCATTAATGATTGTGTCGTCGCATTTAATATTCCCTTTCTAAAATGAATATTCCCACCAATCGAATATAATATAACAACTTCATAGATTTTGCAAAATTTATAAATATTACCCACAACTATAACATTATATCAAATTCACTCTTTAATATTCAAAAATGATATTTATAGAAACTTCATCTTTATTTATAAAAGTTGGGGTCTTACAGTATTTGTTGCTTTGTTATTGTTGTTGCATCTAAGTTGTAATATGTTGTTTGGACTACATGCGTATGCCTTTAGAACACCTAAACATTAAATAGGTTGAACACAATGGCTGGTCAAAGTAGGCCAGATGATCACAAATTGCGTTTATTGGGTATCCTAGAAAACTCAAGAACGTGATCTCTGACATAGTTTGACCGGCTTAGACCGGTTGATTGTAATGTAGTTAAACTAGTTTTATGTATTAGATCTGTTCTCTTACATGTTGGCTACAATCTCGAATCTTTAAATCACAAAATTATTACATCGATTTCAAGTTGTGGAAGCCCATATATGGCTACTCGAACTGTTCTTCATTTCTGGGTAACCCAGAAAATGAAGAACATCTCTGACAGCTTGTTCAAGGCCTTAGATCTTGCTTATGTGTTATGTTTTGGTCCAGAAATTGTTATATACTTGTAGTATTACATAAAATACTACAAGATCTAAACCTTAGTTTGCCCAGAAATACATTGATCAAAGAATTATATTTGGTCAAACATGGCCAGTCGATCACTGCACATGAATGTTCTTGAGGCTCAAGAACACCTAAGGTGACACTTTCTGTCGCTAAAGGCTATAGCGACAGATTTAATAATTTTATTTATTTTAATTTCCAAAAATCATTTAAAAATATAAATTAATTTCTAAAAATTACAAAAATAATTTTAAAAATTATTTTAAGTTATAAAAATTAACTTTTAATAATTTGACATATTTTTCAATAAAATTAAAATTTATTTGAATATTAATGATATTTAATTTATTTAGTAAATGTATTAAATAAATTAATTAAAATGATATTATCATATTAAAAATCATTTTAAATTATAATAAGGTAATTAAAAATATTTTAAATTGTAATTATTTAAGAATGATTTTAAATATTTAAAAATTCATTTAATGGTAATAATAATACTTTAAAAATATTTTAAGTTATTATAAATAACTTTAATATTTTGACAATGGTTTCATTAATATTTTAATATTATTTAAATATTAATGATAATATAATTATTTAATATTTAAATAATTTAATAATGATTTCAATGTTTGAAAAATCATGATAAATTATAATAATTATTTAAAAATTATTATAAGTCATTTAAAAATAATATGACAGATATTTAAATTATCTAGAATAATGTTTAAGATTCAGAATAGAGTTTTATTAACAACAAACTCGATAAATACCCGAAAAAGCCGTCCGTACACCGAATTAAGTCCAAAATTTATCCAAACCTATATAGGTTGACTATATAAGTGCCTGTTTGTGTCCTAATAATTGATAAACATATGTGACAATGTGATTAGGTTATGTGTTGACTGCAAATAGCAGTACTATGTGTTACGATATGTTATTCTAATCAAAAGAATGATCTTATTAATGATAGGTATCTATATAAAAGATAAAACTAAGTAGCAGTAATCAGCTATCCAGGCAAGTATCCTTAATTTTTATATATACTTATGCAATGATCATGTGTAAGTAAGTTATTGAATTATATTCCGGTTATATAAGTTTTTGAACTCTAATGTTATTGATCATGTATTTAAACCTTTGTACTCATGCAAGATTCTCAAACTTTATTCGTTCATTGTTTATCAATACAGTATTATTGTATAATCCAGATATATATTCTGTTCGTTGATTTCTAAAATTGGTTATACAAGTGTCCTCACTTGGATAATTGTTGTACATGTTGATATATACCTATTAAATTCCAGTATGTATACATTGACTTAAAAGTCGTCTAATCTATTTCACCCGGCTAGACATAAATTTAAAAAATATTATTGAACATGATAGAACTTTATTATTATCCAAATGAATTATTTTGGTTTGGATTCCAGACTAATTATGAACATCCCAAACATTGGAATCTTTTGTGCACCTAAGGCAGATATGCTGGATGAAAATATCGTTCGAAAATGTAGTATTGATCAATACATGGCATAACGGGCTGATCACTCTCGTGCCCATAAGTTATGACGGTTTGCAGATAAAGTTCTGTAAAACCTTTTCAAAATTTAAAACAAAGTTCATAGTCTGTCGACCGCTCTCCATTTATAGTCAATACATAGTTTCAAAATTTGAAATAAAATTGATATGTTGTTTACTGTTGATTCATTATAGAAGTGTCATTCAAAGAAAACATTTAATCCTTTCAGCTAATGTTTATTGTCTACTATTACTTGTTGGGCATGCAAATATTCATTCTTGCTTAATTTAAATGTTTTCAGCTAATCGTGATTAACCTGAAGGTGCTGCAAAGAACAAAGGGAAAGGAAATCTAGCAGAATAAACTTTATGGTATTCTATGTAATAATTAGACTCTATTAAGACAATGATATTTAGTAATTATCATGTAATGTAATATATTAAAGCTTGTGAACCTGGGGATTAGACAACTCTGATTATATAAATTAAGTTTGATATTTATATAAATACTATGATTTCACTCAAAGAAATGATATCGTGAAGCACTGAGTTTGGGTTTCAAGTACCTAAATTTGGGGGCGTCACAGGTTGGTATCAGAGCTATAGGTTATAAACCTTAGGTGGGGGTAGACCTCAGGCTATAACCTTAGGATAGAGGGAAACGTTGAAAATACAAATAACTCATATACGTTTAAAAAGAGATGAATTGAATAAATTCATCGTCAAACAAAATAAAAGATAACTTATACAAAACTATTATTTGTTGTGTGTATATATTATATGCTAATCAAGATAATTATGTGTAGATATCAGGTGGAAAAAGATTAGGATACCCTCAGATCGTAAAGAAGGAGCCAATCTTTATAACTGAGCCAATATCAAAGCCAACAGTTGAAATAGAGGCTCATAGTGAAAGCAACCCGAATGAGGTGGTTATTGCGGAAAATGTAGTACCAGATCCAGAAATGGTAGTATTGATAGATAGTGATTCAAATACTAAAGTTTGAGTTGATCAAGCATCAACAGAAGTGCAAAATTGGAGGAACAAGGTTTCTTCTTTGGAAAAGCTGTGGGAAATAGAAAAGTTACTGAATAGTCAATTACGTAAGGCGTTAATAGAAAGAATGGAAGAATAAGATAAGCTTAAAATCCAAATTGATCATATAGGAGCCAAAAGTAATAAATTGTGTGCAGCTCCGAGCAAGAAGGGGAAAAGAAAGATGAAAGACCGTGTTATAGGAAATTTTGATTCTAACCAAGGAAACTCTAACAAAATAGAAAAGTGTACAAACTGTAACAAGAAACATAAAGGCTTATGCAGGAAAGGGGAAAATATTTGCTATAATTGCGGAATGAGGGACATATCTCTCCTCATTGTCCCAATCCAAAGCAAGGTGTATGTTTTATTTGTGGGATAGAAGGTCATCTGGTGAAAGGTTGTCCAAGATCAAGAAAAAGGCGTAGTGAATAAGTAGTATAAGTACTGTTTGCATATGTGTGTTTGATGTAGTATATGTGATAAGTATGTCTATGTAATGTAATATTTTTCAAGTTTTTGTACAAGTTGTAAAAGCGAATCCCAACTTTTATGGTCACAAAGGGATATCGTATGCTTAAAGTAGTATGTGGTGTGCTATGTAAAGTACTATGAATTAGTTGAATAAATATGAATCTATGTTTTATTAATGAAATAAGTTTGTTATATTAAACTTATAAGATAAGGTTTAGAATATAAGTTAATAAAGTATAATTTATGTTTTATTTAATCAGATAATGTCGCTAAGACGTCAAACTCAAAATCAAAGGGCAGAAGAATCTGTCAACATTGCTGGAGGACAACCAGACTGGATGCAGAACTTTGCTAACATGGTAGCTCAGGCTATGTAAACTGGAATGCCAGCCACAGGAAATCAGCCAGACAATCGCTTGGCAAACTTCATAGATTTTAAGGCTGTAGGACTGCTAGAATTTTGATGGATAACTGAACCGATATAAGCCCAAACTTGGGTAAAGGAAATAAAAAAGGCGTTTGCAATAGCCAAGGTAGCTGAGGGGGAAATGACAACTTTTTCCACCTATATGATGAAAGGGGAGGCAAATTTTTGGTGGGAGGCCAATCAAACGAGGGCTGGAGATGGAGTGATAGCATGGACTAGGTTTAAAACATTGTTTTTTGAAAACTATTTCTCATCTAGTATGCGGCTAGGATGGAGGTAAAATTTTTGGAGTTAAGTAGTAGACAATATGAATTATCGTAAGACGCCATAAAGTTTAATGATTTGGCTAGTTTGATGCCCCAAAAAGGTATACAACACCCATTTAGAGTCGCCAAATACATGGTGCTTAGTGAACTTAAAAATAACTTCCTATTACCTTCATTCCATACAATTATTCATAAACTACAACACATAAATCTGTGAGTTTAAATACAAATATTATCATCTAGACAATATTCAGAACCCAAATAAGTCCTCATTGGATTATTGAAAAAAAAAAAATAGTGAGGACTTCAAAAACAACTTCCTAGGACCTTCATTCCATAAGACTAAGAATATTTCTGACGAGAAGAAAAATGGAACAAAAAGGAAAAGGTGAGCTAAGATAGCCCTAAAAATATTATGACTAAGATAATATAGAACAAATTATCGTTAGTCCTCCACAGGGAAAATTTGATAGAATATAATAACAAGTTTCAGATCAATATTCGCAATGAAATAATAATTCATAGATGAGTTACGTAGAGAATGAAATCTACTATAATATATGAATTTAAAAGTCCATCATCAATATTTTATCCCTGTAACATCAATCAATATTCATCTTGAATCAAATATTCATCTTTGCACTAAAGGCCAAAGATATTCATCAGTTGGTCATGTTCATCTCAACACCTGTTCATCTTTGCACTACGGGCCAAAGATATTCATCAAAAAATCATTAATCTTTGCACTACAGGCCAAAGATATTCAGTAATATCATAATTTAGGACTGAGGATGATGAAAAATATTTTTAAAGAAACGAATCCAGTGAAACAAAAGAACAAATTTTAAGGATTCGTATTTCAAGTAATCCAAGTTCAAAAATACTTCATAAATAATCATAGTGGAGTAAAATTCAAGAATGAAGACCAAAACATGGATACAATCAAAGCTAGTATCCATAATAGATATTTTGGACAAAAAATGAAAATTTAATTTTTTTTATGAATAGTGTCGTATTCGTGAATAGTACCGTATACGTGAATAGTAACCCCGACACTAAAAGACAAGAATTTCACAAGAAAAATATTACCAATATTCCGACATAATGATATTGAAAGAAATAGTATCATTTTTTTAAAAATAAAATAATATCCCTTACCTCAAAAAGACAAGATTTCCGATCGAATCTCGGATATAGTGTCAAGGAACTTGCACCATATAGCAACACTCAAAGTATCAAAATACTCACAAGAATACACTCGATAATATAGAGAGAGAAAACTTTAGTTTCTGGTGTGATTTTCAATTCTAACCTAAGCACCCTATTTATAGAAAAATGCTTAGAACACCAAAGAAGAAAATTTAATATAATAATAATATATTTTTCTTAAACTTCCTACGCCCACTTCTTTAGCCAAAACATCAGCCACTCAAGTGCAAAAACAATAAAAACATTTTTCTAAACAAAAACATTTAAAACTCCAAAAATCAATTCAGACCCATTATACCGGAACTTCAATAATTCATAATAAATAGCCCTTTTATCAGAAAAATTTGAATCTTATGTCTATTCCATAGGAAATTCAATTCTCTACAACTTTGTAAGTTTAAGGTTTTCCAAATTCCAAATAGAAGTTGACCGAAATTCATAAACGGACGATCTTAAGGGCTATAATCTAATTTCAGTCACAAAATGGGGCCCACAAACATGTTTAACATGTTTTAAACATTTTTTTGTAACAAAAACACTCTTCCTCCTCATTTATTCATATATCACACATTCATTGTAAAATATCACCATTATTATATTATTATAATATAATAATATATTTAAATGAATTATTTTATCAGAAAAGATAAAATATCAATTTTCAACAATTGTCACATTAAAATTTTTCTCCATCTATATCCACATAAAATGAATATTTTTCTTATCATATAAATCAATAACTAATTATTCACAAATAATATTACAGAATCACAATAATCGACAACTGTGCCGTTCTCAGAAAGAGGGGCTTTCAATAAGGATTTCTCCTTACTGACGCGCAATTAGGTGACCAAACCTCTCATTAGAAAGAACTTTCTAGACATTGCCAATAATGTTATCTAATAATATTATTCAAATAATATGAATTATTGATCTGATAATAAAAAATACTGTGCAGTGACAATTACTAAAATAATAATAATATAAAATATCAACGTAGCACTTATTGAATCAATAAAATATAATATTGAAGCAAAGAATTATCGTAACAATTATTGAGTAGTGCCTTTTATGTAAGAATCAATAATTGGTGCAATACCTGTGCCATCTTTGTGCAACAACGCCAGACATCGTGTTTTAACCACGTGTATTTCAACAAGATTAATCTGAGAATAACTACGCCGTTATTTATAAACAACTTATATTTGTTCATTTTCTTCATCCAATCGCTTTCGTTATGGGACCCACACAAGGATGCGCCGTCGCATTTAATATTCCCCGACATTAAGAATATCCCAAACGAATATTCCCCGACAACAATGAATATTTTATAACCACTTGCTTATTTAAGGTATTTGCACATTTTACCCATAACTAACCACATTAATCAAATCAACCCTTACTATTTCAAAATAATAAATAGAGGAATTTCAATTTCATTTAATAATAAGTTGGGGTCTTACAACCTCCTCTCCTTACGAAATTTAATCCTAGAAATTAATATACGTACCTGATGTTTCGAAAAGGTGAGGATACCTCGCTTTCATTTCCGTTTCCAACTCCCAGGTCATTTCCTCAAGAGCATGGTTCTTCCATAAAACTTTGACTTGTGGTATGACCTTTGTGCGTAGGACATGCTCCTTCCTATCCAAGATCATGACAGGTACCTCTTCGTACGTTAAGTCTTCGGCTATCTCGCCCGGTGCTACCTCAATAACATGGTTCGGGTCTTTCACATATTTACGAAGCACAGATATATGAAAAATATTATGAACACGAGACATACTTGGAGGTAACACGAGTCTATAGGCTACATTTCCTACTCGATCAAGAATCTGAAATGGACCAATAAATACTGGATTGAGCTTTCCTCTCTTCCCAAATATTGTAACTCCCTTCCATGGGGCAACACACAACAATACATGATCCCCAATACTAAATTCCACGTCCTTTCGATGAAGATCCGCATAACTCTTTTGTCGATCCTGTGCCGTTTGTATACTTTGTCGAATTATTTGGATCTTTTCTGTAGTAATACGTACCAACTCTGGTCCCAAAAATGTTTCTTCACCCACCTCATCCCAACATACTGGAGAGTGACACTTTCATCCATATAATGCTTCAAATGGAGCCACACCTATACTTGCTCGATAATTGTTGTTGTCAGTAGAGAATTCCACCAATGGTAAATACTTATCCCAACTCCCTTTGAAGTCTAGGACACACGAGTCTTAATAGATCTTCAAGAGTTTGAATAGTCCTCTCTCGATTATCCATCCATTTGAGGATGGTATGTCGAACTAAATCAGAATTGCGTGCCCATAGCTTTTTTCAAGCTAACCCAAAATCGTGAAGTGAATCTTGGGTCACGATCCAAAACTATGGATACTGGCATGCCATGAAATCTTACAATCTCATTCACGTATATACGAGCAAGACGTTCAAGGGAATAAGTCTCCTGTATCGGCAAGAAATGAGTAGACTTAGTTAATCTATCAACAATAACCCAAATCGCATCTATGCCTTGAGAAACAGTGGGAAGACCCATAACGAAATCCATGGTAATGTGTTCCCACTTCCATTTCATAATCTCAAGTGGTTGCAATGGACCCTTAGGCACTTGATGCTCTGCCTTTACACGTTGACAAGTTAAACACCTCGAGATAAACTTTGCAATCTCTCTCTTCATATTGTTCCACCAAAATGTATGTCAAAGTTCACGATATATTTTGGTACTTCCAAGATGGATTGCAAATGGTGTATTGTGTGCCTCCATCATGATCTTGTATTTCAAATCAGAGTCGTTAGGAACACAAAGTCTGAAGTGGACTCGAAGTATTCCTTCTTCATCGATTCTTGCTTCTGGAATAACACCTTCTTGTACTTTCTTCTTCATACGCATCAGCTCCGGGTCGGTGGCTTGAGCAACTTTAACTTTTTTGATTAAAGTCGGTTCTATGCGTATACTTGACATCATCGCATGGGTCCCTGGAGTCTTGAATTCTATCTTCATCTTTTGTAAATCACACAAAATGGGCCTTTGTGTTGACAACATCGCACTCGTTCCCGTGTATGATCTTCTACTCAATGCGTTAGCAACCACGTTCGCTTTTCCAAGATGGTATTGAATAATGTGGTCGTAAGCTTTCAACAGCTCGAGCCAACGTCATTGCCGCATGTTGAGTTCCTTTTGTGTGAAGAAATATTTGAGGCTTTTATGGTCTGAATATATCTCCACTTTCTCCCCATATAGATAGTGCCTCGAGATCTTTAACACAAAAACGACTGCTGCCAACTCTAGATCATGAGTAGGATAATTCTTCTCATATTCTTTAAGGTGTCGCGAGGCATAGGCTATGACTTTCCCACGTTGCATGAGAACACATCCTAACCCTTTGCCTGAAGCATCGCGGTAGATAACAAATCCATTTAAACCAGATGGTATTGTCAAAACAGGTGCCGAAATGAATCTCCTCTTAAGCTCTTGAAAACTCTTCTCGCATTCCTCGCTCCATAAGAATTTTGTATCTTTCTAAGTCAGCTGAGTTAACGGAGTAGTGATTTGAGAAAATCCTTCCACGAATCTCCGATAATAACCAGTAAAGCCCAGAAAGCTACGTACTTTGGTCACCGTCTTCAGTTGCTCCCAACTTTTTATTGCTTCAATCTTCGCCGGGTCAAGAGATACTCCATGTTTTGACACCACGTACCCAAGGAATGCTACTTCCTCAACCCAGAACTCACATTTCTTTAACTTAGCATAAAGTTTGTTTTCACGAAGCCTTTGGAGTACTAGCTTCAAATGGTGCTCATGATCTTCACAATTTTTGGAATATATGAGGATGTCATCAATAAAGATAACAATGAACTGATCCAAATATTCCTTGAATACTCTGTTCATCATATCCATGAAAAGCCGCGCGAGAGCATTAGTCAATCCAAAAGACATGACTAAGAATTCATAATGCCCGCATCGAAGTTCAAGGCGTCTTTGAATATCCTCAGTTCTAATCTTCAGTTGATGATATCCAGAACGAAGATCGATCTTTGAAAAGAATTGTGCTCATTGCAACTGGTCAAACAGGTCATCAATGCGAGGTAGCGGGTACCTATTCTTGATGGTGACATGGTTCAATTCCCGGTAGTCAATACAAAGTCGCATACTGCCGTCTTTTTTCTTTACAAATAAAATAGGATCACCCTAAGGAGATGTACTAGGACGAATGAAACCGATGTCCAACAACTCCCGTAGTTGGACCTTTAACTCCAGAAGTTCAATAGGAGCCATTCGATATGGTGTTTTAGAAATGGGCTTTGTACCAGGTTCAAGGTCAATAAAGAATTCAACTTCACGTTCTGGGGGTAAACCGGGAAGTTCTTCAGGAAATACGTTAGGAAATTTACTAACAATAGGAATATTATTCAAATCTGACGTGTCTTTATTCAAATCCATAACATGGGCTAAGAAAGCTTGACATCCATTTTTCAATAAATGAATAGCTTTATGACTTGATATGACAGTGATTGATTTTAGTGGTTTAGTTGCTTGAATTCATACAACAGGTTGGTTAAGAATATGGAAACTAATAACCTTACGAAAATAATCAATTTTGGCATGATGAGTAGTTAACCAATCAATCCCTAAAATCACGTCAAAAGCAAGTATCTTTAAAGAGATAAGGTCAACAGGTAATGTGATGGTGCCAATTTGAATCAAACAAGATTTATAAACAGTGGATGTAATAAAAGTGTCTCCTAATGGAGTCTCCACAGATAGGTCAAAGTCTAATTTCTCCGAAGTTAAGTTTAAACGTTGAGCACAAACAGGAGAGATAAATGAATGGGTAGCACCGGTATTTAGTAAGGTATAAACTTTGCAATAATTTATAATTAGCTTATCCGTGATAACCTCGTTTAGGTTCCTCACATTTTGACCAGTCACGACAAACGCTCTTCCAGGAACCATTGACTTTGACTTTTCTGGGATAACCTTTTTAGTCACCATCCCCCTTGGAGTTGGTTTCGCTACCGTATAATCTCGAGCGATATGTCCTTCTTTTCCATAATTATAGCATACCTTGAACTGTTGTGGACAATTTGGGCTAATATGTCCCTCTTTTCTACATTTATAGCATACGACCGGTGGTCATTCTCCTCCCATAGAACCAGTTGCTGCTGGTGCTGACGTCTTCACATGGTCATTGTTGAATCTCATCTTTTTAAAATCTCCTCCCGACTCACTTCTTCTATTCTCATGGCCATGATTACCACAAGAGTGGTTACCGCTTTTGTTCGTATTTTTCTTTCCCCACTGGTTATCATTGCTCCGATGACTACTGTCACCGGTATGACCCTAGTTGTGGTCCCTCGGTTGAACGTACTCGTTATCTCGCTCTAATAATTGAGCCCTGTTTACAACATCTTAATATAGAGAAAATTTATGAGAAATGAGATACTGACGTATGTCGGGTTTCAAACCTCTCAGAAACATCCGTATCATACGTTCCTCATTCTCCACCAAATGAGGTGCAAACCTGGATAACTCAGCGAACTTTGCCTCATACTGGGACACCGTCATGTTGTTCTACTCCAGTCTAATAAACTCTACCTCTTTCATATGATGAATACTTTCAGGAAAGTACTTGTCATTGAATAGTTTCTGAAACATTTCCCAAGACATGCTGAGTGCGGCTGGATGGGTACGCTTCACAGATTCCCACTAGTAATCTACCTCATTACGAAACATAAAAGTAGCAAATGGAACCTTATGTTCCTCCGTTTATCCCAAGACATCGAATATCTTGGTAATTTTCTTGACCCACGTGTCCGCCTTAATTGGATCCGACTTTCCCCAGAATTCTGGTTGTCCCAACTCTTTGAACTGCTTGGCTGTGACAAACCGTGCGTTGCTATCATTTCCACCTGTATTTTGTACACGAGTCTCCCTCGTCTGATTTTTCCTGAAGTGCAAAAAGCTTCTAAACATCCCGTCTTTCATCGTCTGCTCAGTGGTATTGTTCACAGGAGGAATATTCCCGGCCTATTGCACGTTCTCCTCATTGGTGAGTAAAGGTGTCTCCACTGTCTCATTTACTCCATTGTTAACATTCTTAGTTGACATTCTCAAATACTGCCATAAAACAAGGGTTAATTAAAGAAATTAACATATCACATAATATCCCTATATTCTGACCAACCAACAAATAAGCTTAGGTAAGACACACTAGCGAAGGATTTACTCGTCTCTCCCCTCCTAGTTCTATTCCCCAATCTCCGCCAGAGACCATATCCCTAAGCTCGATATTAACCTGTGATGACGCCCCCAAAATAGGTGTATACAACACCCATTCTGAGTCGCCAAATACATGGTACAACAACTACAACTTTATTAATACAATTGTCGTGCAAAATACGACAACACATAAACTGTGAGTTTAAATACAAATATTATCATCTAGACAATATTCACACCCAAATAAGTCCTCATTACAATTATTGATACACTATTTTACAAAATAGTGAGGACTTCAAAAATAACTTCCTAGGACCTTCATTCCATACCCCGATTAGTACTCGCCTCCTGAGAAGAAAAATGGAACAAAAAGGAAAAGGGTGAGCTCAACTAGCCCAGTAAAGAATATTATGACTAAGATAATATAGAACAAATTATCGTTAGTCCTCAACAGGGAAAATCGATAGAATATAATAGAAAACAAGTTTTAGATCAATATTCGCAACCGGAAATAATAATTCATAGATGAGTTACGTAGAGAATGAAATCTACTATAATCTATGAATTTAAAAGTCCATCATCAAAATTTTATCCCTGTAACATCAATCAATATTCATCTTGAATCAAATATTCATCTTTACTCTACAGGCCAAAGATATTCATCAGTTGGTCATGTTCATCTCAACACATGTTCATCTTTGCACTACGGGCCAAAGATATTCATTAGAAAATCATTAATCTTTGCACTACAGGCCAAAGATATTCAGTAATATCATCATTTTAGGACTGAGGATGATGAAACATATTTTTAAAGAAACGAATCCAGTGAAACAAAAGAATAAATTTTAAGGATTCGTACTTCAAGCAATCCAAGTTCAAAAATACTTCATAAATAATCATAGTGGAGTAAAATTCAAGAATGAAGACCAAAACATGGATACAATCAAAGCTAATATCCATAATAGATATTTTGGACAAAAAACAAAAATTTAATTTTTTTTGTGAATAGTGCCGTATTCGTGAATAGTACCGTATACGTGAATTGTAATCCCAACACTAAAAGATAAGAATTTCACAAGAAAAATATTACCAATATTCCGGCATAATGATATTGAAAGAAATAGTATCATTTTTTTAAAAATAAAATAATATCCCTTACCTCAAAAAGACAGTACTTCTGACTGGAATACTGGATATAGTGCTGAAGGGAACTTGCACCGTATAGAAACACTCAAAGTATCAAAATACTCACAAGAATACGCTCGATAATATAGAGAGAGAAAACTTTAGTTTCTGGTGTGATTTTCAATTCTAACCTAAGCACCCTATTTATAGGAAAATGTTTAGAACACCAAAGCAGAAAATTTAATATAATAATAATAATATATTTTTCTTAAACTTCCTATGCCCACTTCTTTAGCCAAAACATCATCCACACAAGTGCCAAAAATAATAAAAATGTTTTTCTAAACAAAAACATTTAAAACTCCAAAAATCAATTCAGACCCATTATACCGGAACTTCGATAATTCATAATAAATAGCCCTTTTATCAAAAAAATTCGAATCGTATGTCTATTCCATAGGAAATTCAATTCTCTACAACTTTGTAAGTTTAAGTGTTTCTAAATTCCAAACAGAAGTTGACCAAAATTCACAAACGGACGATCTTACGGGCTATAATCTAATTTCAGTCACAAAATGGGGCCCACAATCATGTTTAACATGTTTTAAATATTTTTTTGTAACAAAAATACTCTTCCTCCTCATTTATTCATATATCACACATTCATTGTAAAATATCACTATTATTATATTATTATAATATAATAATATATTTAAATGAATTATTTTATAAGAAAAGATAAAATATCAATTTTCAACAATTGTTACATTAAAATTTTTCTCCATCTATATCCACATAAAATGAATATTTTTCTTATCATATAAATCAATAATTAATTATTCACAAATAATATTACAGAATCACAATACTGACATTAAGGTCGTTCCCAGGAAAGAGGGGGCTTTCTAATAAGGATTTCTCCTTACTGGCGTGCAATTAGGTGACCAAACCTCTCCTTAGACAGAACTTTCTAGACATTGGCAATAATTCTATCTAATAATATTATTCAAATAATATGAATTATTGATCTGATAATGAAAAATACTGTGTTGTGACAATTACTAAAATAATAATAATATAAAATATCAACGTAACAATTATTGAATCAATAAAATATAATATTGAACAGTAATTACTGTAACAATTATTGAGTAGTGCCTTCTTACGTAAGAATCAATAATTGGTGCAATACGTGTGCATCGCGGCAACAACGCCAGACATCGTGTTTTAACTCTAAGGGTATATAGACGCCCCCAAAATAGGTCCACACGACCCATTTCGAGTCGCCAGATATCATACTATAAAAATCAAATACAAACTTCATTTATACAATCTGTTGAGCTCGTCATGTAGAATACGACTACGTTAAAATGTGAGTTTTAATACAAATGTATGTAACTCTCATGGTGCGCGATTAACCACAACCTTACAATGGTACTTTTTATATAAAATATAAAAACCTATTTTAGAAATTAAAATCTTTGGGAAGTGCTCAGGGAAACCTTCGTACATGGGAGGCCATGCGTCTAGGTTATGATAGATATCATATGTCCACAGAATTATCCTTGGTTGGCCCAATACACCCCAAAGAAAAACGAGAAGATTACTATCATGTTCTTTTCAATGGCGAGTCTTCTCTTGACATATTTTTATCTCCACTGTCTGCAATTAAAAATTATATTTCAACCAAACTTCAAGATCATATAGGTAGTGCTCGTAGATATACTAAGTAAGTGGATGTGCATAATCCTGTCTTATGATAACACGAGGTTGTATGTCATTAGACATCTTGTATGATAATGGCAAAACACCCTTCCAAAGTTACGTTCACCTCACCCTATTCGGTTCACCAAAATTAAATATCAAATGATGTATACAATACGACACACTTATTTAAAGTTCTCAATAAAATTATTTTCGTACTATTAAGGGAGAACCTCAACAGCTATAGACCACCGTTCTATTCTTCTGTTACCCCCACTCGACCCATCTACACTCTTATTACCTGAAAGGAATTGTTAAGCAAAAAGGGTGAGCACAACTAGCCTAGTAAAGAATATCACGACTAAATATAATTTACATCATCAATAGCCTTCATCAGTAATAAATTAGAGATTTAGAACATATGGTAGATGATAAAACTTTTCAACCATAGTTGCAGCAGAACGAGCAATCCATTAGAAGAGTCAAATAGACCATCAGGTCTATTATTTTCTCCATGTTAAAAGTCCACCAATAATGTTTTATCCCTGTAACATCAATCAACAATTCATGTCCACAATCATATGAATAACTCATAATCATAATTGTGATTCTAAATTCCTCTTCGCACCCAGGACGAAGATAATTTTCATCACTTATTTTCACCTGAAACATCAAAAATCATGGTTATACCAAATCACAATTCTTTCTCATAATCATACTAATAAATTCATCTTTGCACTATGACCAAAGATATTCATTTACAATTCATCTTTGCACTACAGGCCAAAGACATACAACTGTATTTTAGAAGAATCAGCTTAATAAATAATCCACATCATCGAATCATCCCTGCACTACGACCAATGATATTCATGTAATCATTAATGGTCATGATTATACCGAATAATCCCTAGTTATAATCATACTAATAAATGTCCATCAATGCTCTACGGGCCAATGGGGACTTTTACCACATCATCTATAACATTACGGGTCATGATTATACCGAATGATCCATGGTCATAGTCATACCAATAAACAGTTCATTTATGCACATAAGCCAAAGATACTCATCAATCAATAGTTCATCTTTGCACGTAAGCCAAAGATATACAACTATAAAACCAATAATCAACAGTCCATCTTTGCAAGTAAGCCAAAGATATACAACTGTAAAACCAATAATCAACAGTCCATCTTTTCACGTAAGTCAAAGATAACTTTCATCATAATATAAGCATGAGGATGATGACAATGATATAAGCATTAATTAAACGAAATCAAGGATAAATATTAAAGACTTTAAATTTATCCAGAGTTTAAAAATATCCAAATTGACAACATGATACTGCTTTGTGGAGTAAAATTCAAGAATAATATTCATGTACCAGAAATAATTTGGACAGAAAAGAAATATATTTTTTTGGGTAAATAGTACCCCGCAATAGTACCCTATGAATAGTACTTTGGGAATAGTACCTCGTGAATAGTACTCTGACATAAAAAGCACCCCAAATACTCGAGTGAATAATATTCGGGTGAATAGTAATTTGGGTGAATAGTAACCCGTGAATATTAACTCGTGAATAGTACTCCGATACGAAAAGTGCCCCGAATACCCGAGTGAATAATACTAGAATGAATAGTAACCGGGTGAATAGTAACTCGTGAATAGTAACTCGTAAAAAAAATACCCAAAAAAATGATATTCCATGACGAGTACAAAAGAAATGATATATCATACGAGTATAATAGAATATACGAAACTGTAAATGGATTTTCACCCACCATGCAGTAATCCACGTAGACAGATCATTTCTGTAACATTCCAGAATTTTAATTGTTATATTAAATATTTGTTGAATTGGAAAAATATTTAATGGATGTGTTTGTGGTTGAATTTGTAATTGTTCAAATTTGATTCGATTTGGTTAATTATTTGTTAAATAAATAATTACGAAAATAAATTATTTTATTTTAATTTAATTTAATTATTAAGTTGGAAAGTTTTGATTAATTGAATTATTATTCTAAAATTTGAATTTGTAATTCTAATTTGTTGGTATTGATTTATGTGTTACAATAATTTAGTAAAAAGGTGGCAAATAACCTTTTACAAAGGAGTTATTAAAATAACTTAAAGGAGTTTTAATTCAGTTTTGCCAAACAAGACCTATTTCTTATTAAGTCTTTATTCTAACTGTGTTTTACCAAACAAGGCATAAGGGTTAATTGATTTTTAGTGGTTAGCCAAACAAGCCTTATGGCTTTTGATTTTTAAATAAACATAACTGATGTCAATTAAGTTAGTATTATATTATATATTTAATATTATTATTATTATCATACGTTAGATATCTAGTACGCTAGATAGAGTTAGGAAGAAAAGAAAGACTCAGAGGAAGAAGAAGAAGAAAAGAAGAAAAGAAGAAAAGTGAGAGAGAAAAGAAGAGGGGAAGAAAGGCTAGGGAATTTGAGAAAAGAATTGGGGAAAAGAAGTTTGGTAATCAAAGGGATAGCCATCATCTTCTACAATCAAGGTATTCTCCTACTTTTTTTTAAGTTTTAAAGTTCTAGTTTTCTCTTCTCCTATTTCTCTGTAAAATTCTCGTGATAGGGTAAATTGTTGATTTTATGGGTATTCATATGATTAAATAGTGTTGTAAAGTTGTTTTCATAAGTTTTATATGATTATAATCAATGAATTGTTGTTATGTATGTAGTTTGTGAAGAAAACCTTTTTTACAGAGAGTTTATGTGAATGAATATGGGCTAATTTAAAGTAGAAATTGAGTGTTAATTAGTTGTTTAGTTGATAAATTGACCATTGAATTTGATAGAGTATGTATAAAACATTGATAGAATGCTTTGGACTAACTATTTTGGTTGCAAAACAAAATCACAATGTTGATTTTCATTATAAACATCAAAAAGTGAGTTTTTATCAAAAACAGTGAAATTGAATGTTTTAAATTTGTTGTTTATGTTGTTGTATGGGTAGAATCATGTTAGGAGTTCTTGAATTATGTTTACATGAAGTTTTTGTATGAATTACATGTGAATTAGACTGTTAGAAACGAGCTTTCAGAGGCCAAAATTGTCTTTTTCTTTATACTATTGAAAAGTCATCAATCGAATCATGATTTAGGCGCTGCCCAAATAGCTGATTTTTTTAATGGCAATATGCAAATATACATGCCACAGTCTGCCTTCAGTAGCTTTATTCTCTCATGTGGCTATCGCCATCTCTCATAGCCATAGCCATTAGCAATGTAAATTAAGCGTAATGGTCCTGACAAATTGTACTTTTTGTATTCAAATGTTATGAAATTGTTATGTGATGATAGTAGGACTGTAAAATGTTGATTTTAGTATTTTTATACTATGAATAAGTATATTATTAACAATTAACTTGTGTTATAACTTGATTATATGATTAAATAATCAAACCTATATTATGTATGTAGTTAGTTAAATTTGTAAAGTAGTAGTGACTAACTATGTCATGATGATATATATATATATATATATATATATATATATATATATATATATATATATATATATAGGGTATTGTGATCCGAATTGATTCGGTTTAGCCTACGAGCAAGGAAAGTTTTCTAATTCTTTATCTTGTTGAACTATTTTAATGTTTCAATTCGATTACCTTATAAATGATGCAAGTTTTCTAATCCTTTATCTTGCTTGAACTAATTATGGTTTCCAATATAATAATGCAAGGTTTCTAAACTTTGTTTTTGATATTGAACAAGTTATTCTTGTATTTAACTTGTTGTTTAGCATGCCCGAATATATTTGAATAGTTTATCGTTCATATTGCCATGCATGCTTAGTATTCAATTCTAAATAACCTTGGCTTAATATTGTTCAAGTAAGGTGTGTTATAGTTATTCAAGTTTAATGCTATTAGATTATTCCTAAAGCATGATTTTAATTTACCATGACGATTCAATTACGAGTATTCTATAATATGATGTTATTAGTATTAATTCAACTAGTCCTCTAGTTGATGATCGTTTAACTTCAAATTACCCTTGAAAGCTTATCCAAACCAAACTCTCTTTGGTGCGGACTTGTACTCTATATACTGAGATGAACAACCCTATTATTAGGGGATAACTTACGCGTAGCGTTAAATGTTTGTGCACAATACACGGTACGAAGGGCTGATCACCCTAAGTACGAGGAGTCCTTATAGTCTTATGACGGTTAAAGTTGGAGTTGAAAGATTACTCGCAACTGTGGACATAGTTCATGGTCTTATGACCCTCAGTTATGTTTATTCCATACTTTGGATTTCAGTTCCTAATTATCATTGTTAGAGTACTATCTAGTTTTGATGAGCCTATTCATTGGCAGTTATTAATGTTATTCTTCTGTTGATTCATTATTTTATCCAGTGAGCAATTGTTTTGCTCACTCTTGCATATTTATAAACTCATTGCAGCTAAAGTGGAGAAGGTAGATGAACCTTCAACTAGCAAAGGAAAGGGAAAATTGTACAAATGATGCTGATTTGTACTTGTATTATTGTGATGATCTTAGACTTCTTAATAATGGTGTTATGTAATAATTTTAATTCCGCATTTGAATGATTGTATTTAAAGGTTAGACAACCTGGGAGATTTTTTATTATGTAACCCTTTAATGGGAAAGGTTTTCATTATTCAATTTGATTATGATTGGGTAGTTAGATATGAATGTTTGATTAAGTGAACACCAAATCCTGTGGGAATGAAGTACCTTGGTTTGGGGGTGTCACAGGTTGGTATCAAAGCTTTAGGTTATGAACCTTAGGTGGGGGAAAAGCCTTAGGAAGTAACCTTCGAAAAGATAGTAATGATGTACTCTTATCGAGTTTTAAGAAAGAAGTAATAAAACACTTATGTGCTTATGTGTTTATAACTTATGTGCTCGTCAGTGTCGAGTAGTAATGATTAGTAATTAAAACTTAAACTTTGGTTAACAGGATGTCTAATATAGAAGGATCCAGTCAAGCTAGGGAGGAGGAGCCTCGAGATATTCAGATAGTTTGGGAACAATTACTGCCACGGGAAACAGTTCCGTTGGTCACAGTAGTTGAGCAGGAGAGGGTACATGATGAGGATGATGAGATAGACACAGACGATGAGGAAGATCCCGTGGAGCTGCCACAGATGGATGAAGAGGATAAGGAGGAAAGGATTCCACTTAACTCGATAACTGGCCGTATATACGATGAGGTGCATGACCACAACGTGGAACTTCAAGATACAGTCTAGGAGTTACAAGAGATAGTAGCTGAGCAACAGGCCTCGATGGCACAGAATGACGACGAAATTCAGGACCGAGAGGAATGTTTGAACAATGTTGAAGATAAGATGATTCACACTGAAGAAGAGAACGAGCAAATGAGAGCAGAGATTGCAGAGTTGAAGAGAAAGTTGAGAGAATAATCTGCAAAAAGGGCAAGAGCCGAAGACACGTACGAGGAAGCTGATCAACGAGCCAAAATAGCAGAGGGAGACGTACAAGCAAAGAGAATGAAGATGCGGGAAATGGATAACGCGTTCAACATCGTGATCAATCAAGCTCAGGATCGGGTCATTGGTTACCCAATTCAGTTCGAGACGCTACCCTCGTACATATTAGATCGTCAAACCATGTTCCGAATTATGGAAGAAGAGCGTCGTAAGGCTTTACAGTATCTTAATAGGACATTCTAGGAAGTGTACTTGATTTATGATTTATGTTATGATAAGTATTATGTAATCCCAAGTGTTATGCAACTTATGGGATATGATGATGATATGCTGAAACTTTAGTAGTTCAGGAAAATAATGTAAATAGCAGTGGTGCTATGGATAAGATGTTTTTCAAAGAATTAAGAATGAATAAAAGTTATTATCTTCTTTTATCCAAAGTGTTATGTGTTATGTGGTGATTACTTTTATGGGGGCAAGTTAAGTAGAAATTACTTGAAAGGAGTTGAGTAATAATCTAATGAGTGTATTTTTAACAGAAGATGCCTCCCAGACGTCAACCACCTCGTCAGAGAACCACTGAAGGAACCAACAATAATAATGTTGAAGCTAACCCCGTTCAGTAGCTGGTGACATTACTGATAGGTGCACTGCAGAATCAACCACAGAACCAACAACAAAATCAAGCTACAACGTTTAGGGACTTCAAGGCGGTTGGACCACCAAAATTCCGAGGGTCCATGAACCCGATTAAGGCACAAACCTGGGTCCTGGAGATAGAGAAAGTGTTTGATGTTGCGGGAGTAGGGGAAGATCAGAAGACTGCTTTTGCAACATTTATGTTGAAAGAAGAGGCTAGTTATTGGTGGTAGGCCAATAAAACCCGAGGAGGACCAGGAGTTATGACTTGGGGAAGGTTTAAGGAGGTTTTCTTTGAGACCTATTTCCCAGAGAGTTTGAAGAGTCAGCTAGAGGTGCAGATTTTAGAACTGAAATAGGGAACGATGACGGTGTCGGAGTATGCCGCAAAATTCAATGAGTTGGCGAGGTTTGCGCCATACCAAGTCAGCACAGATGAACGCAAGGCGAAGAGGTTTGAACAGGGACTGAAGCCCTGGTTGTTTAGTAGGGTTTCCTTGTTCTAGTTGAAGACGTTTGTAGCCGTGATGGAAAAGGCAATTCTCGCCGAAGGTGGAGGCGAGGCTGTAACCAAGTTCAACCAGGAACAGAAAAAGAAGAAGAATGAAGTGGAAGTTAAAAATGGAAGTGGTGGTAGTGGAAATAATAATCTGAAAAGAAAGTGGAATGGAAATGTGGGTGCTGGGAATCAACAAGGTAGCCAGCAGAGTAAGAAGTTTGAAGCATGTGCTATATGTGGGAAGTTTCACAAGGGTGTATGCTTAATGGGGAAACGAGTATGCTTTAACTGTGGCCAGGAGGGTCATATCGCCCTAAATTGCAATCAACCCAAGAAGAATGTTTGTTATACTTGCGGGTCCAAGGATCACTTTGCTCGTGAGTGCCCCAAGAAGAAAGCTGGAGAAGCAGTGGGAAACAAGGGAGGTAGCAATGGAGGTACATGGGCCATTACTGGACCGATAGCATCAGCCAAACCCACAGCCAGAACCTTCAACATGACTGTGCAAGATGCTGTGCAATCAAAGGATGTGGTGTCAGGTATTATCCCAATCAATGATATTGATGCTTATGTATTATTTGATTCGGGTGCTACTTGCTCATTTATATTTGATGAATTTTATATGAGACTAGGATTGCCTAGTGAAGAATTGAATTTCCCTCTGAACATAGAAATCGCGAATAAGGAAGTAATTCCTGTTAGTTTGTATACAAGAACTGTAAGCTGAACATTAAGGGAAATATTTTGATGGTAGATTTAATTCCGATTAGGCTTGGAGAGTTTGATGTTATTTTGGGAATGGATTGGTTGTTCAATTATGGAGTAATAATTGACTGCCAAAAGAAATGTGTAAACTTTATGACTCCGTCAAAGGTAGTTTTCAATGGTAGCAAATCGCCTAGACAAATGAGATGTCTGACGATTATGCAAGCCAAGAAGTTGTTTAGTCAAAGTTTGTGTGGGTTATTTAGCTTACATAGTCAATACTCAGAAGAAGGGTGCGAAACTAGAAGAAATACCAGTGGTTAGGGAATTTGTGGACGTGTTTCAGAAAGATTTGCCAGGACTTCCGCCTGACAGAGAAATTGAGTTCGTAATCGACTTAGCGCCAGGAACCGCTCCAATATCGAAAGCCCAGTACAGAATGGCTCCGGTAGAGATGAAGGAACTGATGGTACAACTGCAGGAGCTATTGGACAAGAAATACATTCAGCCAAGTGTGTCACCATGGGGAGCACCGGTGTTATTCATAAAGAAGAAGGATGGGTCAATGCGTCTTTGCATTGATTATAAGGAGTTAAACTAAGTCACTATTAAGAATAAATATCCATTACCGAGAATAGATGATTTATTTTACCAGTTGAAGGGTGTTAGGTATTTCTCAAAAATAAATTTGAGAAGTGGGTATCACCAACTGAAATTAAGAAAGGAGGATGTACCGAAGACGACATTCCGAACTCGGTATGGACATTACGAGTTTTTGGTGATGTCTTTTGGTTTGACAAACGCCTCTGCAGCGTTCATGAATTTGATGAATAGGGTGTTTAAACCATTTTTAGACAAGTTTGTTATGGTGTTTATTGACGATATTTTGGTGTACTCTAGAACTCAAGAAGAACACATGGAACACTTACGTCAAACGCTGGAGACGCTAAGAAAGGAAAAGGTGTACGCAAAATTCTCTAAATGTGAATTCTGGTTAGAACGTGTACAATTTCTTGGGCACGTAATCGACAAGGATGGAATTTCAGTGGATCCATCAAAGGTCGAAGCTGTGATAAATTGGGAACAACCAAGAAATCCATCAGAAGTAAGAAGTTTCTTGGGATTGGCAGGGTATTGCAGACGGTTTATTCAGGATTTCTCCAAGATAGCCACTCCGTTAACAAATTTGACGAGGAAATCTATAAAATTTGTTTGGACGGAGAAGTGTGAAGGAAGTTTCCAGGAATTGAAAAAGAAGCTAAGTATGGCACCTGTGTTGTCATTACCAGATAATACAGGAAATTTTGTGGTGTATAGTGATGCTTCACATAAGGGATTAGGATGTGTCCTTATACAGAATGGAAAACTCATCGCGTATGCATCGAGATAATTGAAGGACTATGAAAAAGGGTATCCAACTCATGATTTAGAGTTGGCGGCAGTTGTGTTCGCACTAAAGATATGGAGACACTATCTCTACGGAGAGAAATGTGAGATCTACACAGACCATAAAAGTCTGAAGTATATTTTTACTCAAAAAGACTTTAACATGCGTTAAAGGAGATGGATGGAATTGATAAAGGATTACGATTGTGAGATCTTTTATCATGCAGGCAAAGCAAACGTGGTTGCAGATGCCTTGAGTAGGAAAGGCAAAGAGAAGTTGATGCTGTTAACTGATAAGGAGGAGCTTATTACAGCAATGTCAAGGTTAGAGTTAAAAATTAAATTTCCAAAAGAATCCGATGATAAATTGTACCAGATGGAAGCCAGTCAAACTTTGGTGGACAAAGTGAAGAATGCTCAACTGCAGGATGAGGAATGCAGAAAAATAAGAGAAAGAGTGGTCGAGGGAAAAGAAGTGAAATACAAGGTTGTCTGAGATGGAATCTTTGAGATTCGAGGGACGAACTGGGTTCCAAAGAAGATTCAGATATTAAAGAAGACATCTTGACAGAAGCTGATAACTCGAGATATTCGATTCATCCAAGAAGTACGAAGATGTATCAAGATTTGTGATGACATTTTTGGTGGCCAAATATGAAAAGAGACGTTGCAGAATGCGTTGAAAGGTGCTTAACATGTCAGAGAGTCAAGGTCGAGCATCAAAGACCAAGCGGGTTACTTCAACCGTTGGAAATATCGGAATGGAAGTGGGAGCACATCACAATGGATTTTGTGGTAGGTCTTCTAACAACTCAGAAAGGATACGATGCGATATGGGTGATAGTGGACAGATTGACAAAATCTGCACACTTTTTGCCAATAAAGATTAGATTCAATCTTGATCAACTAGCAAGGTTATATGTTAAATAGATCGTTGCAAGACATGGAGTTCCAGTGTGAATTGTGTCAGATAGAGATCCGAGGTTCACATCAACCTTCTGGAAGAGACTATAGGAATGTATGGGAACACAAATGCGAATGAGTATGGCATATCATCCGTAAACAGATGGCCAAAGAGAACGAACGATTCAGATATTGGAAGATATGCTGAGAGCATGCGTCATGGATTTCAAAGGAAGCTGGGATGAATAATTACCATTGGTGGAATTTGCCTACAATAACAGTTATCACGCTAGCATCGGCATGCCGCCTTATGAAGCATTGTACGGCAAGAGGTGCAGAACTTCACTGTGCTAGGATGAAGTCAGTGAACGTCAACTGTTAGGACCAGAACTGGTACAACAAACTGCTGAGATTATCAAACTCATTAGAACAAGATTGATAGCTGCTCAAGATAGACAGAAAAAATATGCTGATCAACACAGACAAGATCGTGCATTCGACGTAGGAAATTACGTTTTCCTAAAAGTTTAACCTTGGAAGGGAAAAATTCGATTTGGTAAAAAGGGAAAACTAAGCCCGAGATTTATTGGAGCCTTCGAAGTGCTGCGAAAAGTTGGAGAGGTGGCGTATGAGGTAGCTCTACCACCAGAATTGCAAAACATTCATAATGTTTTTTCACGTTTCGGTGTTACGACAATATAAGACCGATTACAAGCACGTGATCGAGTACGAACCATTGCAGTTTGAGAAAGACTTGTCCTATGAAGAGGTTCCTATCCAGATAACCGACAGAAAAGAACAAGTGCTCAGAAATAAAGTGATACCTTCTGTGAAGGTAATATGGAGGATCCACAATGTCGAAGAGGCTACGTGGGAACTCGAAGCTGAATGATGAAGAATTACCCTGAGTTATTTGTTTAATCTGTGTCTTCAATTTAGGGGAGAATGTGACTAATGAATTGTTTGAATTGTAATTCTAGGGACAGAATCCTTGTAAGGAGGAAGTGATGTTACATTCCATAATTTTAATTGTTATATTAAATATTTGTTGAATTAGAAAAATATTTAATGGATGTGTTTATGGTTGAATTTGTAATTGTTCAAATTTGATTCGATTTGGTTAATTATTTGTTAAATAAATAATTAATAAAATTAATTATTTTATTCTAATTTAATTTAATTATTAAGTTGGAAAGTTTTGATTAATTGAATTATTATTCTTTTATTTGAATTTGTAATTCTAATTTTGTGGTATTGATTTATGTGTTAGAATAATTTAGTAAAAAGGTGGCAAATAACCTTTTACAAAGGAGTTATTAAAATAACTTAAAGGAGTTTTAATTCAGTTTTGCCAAATAAGGCCTATTGCTTATTAAGTCTTTATTCTAATTGTGTTTTACCAAACAAGGCATAAGGGTTAATTGATTTTTAGTGGTTAGCCAAACAAGCCTTATGGCTTTTGATTTTTAAATAAACATAACTGATGTCAATTAAGTTAGTATTATATTATATATTTAATATTATTATTATTATCATACGTTAGATATCTAGTACGCTAGATAGAGTTAGGAAGAAAAGAAAGACTCAGAGGAAGAAGAAGAAGAAAAGAAGAAAAGTGAGAGAGAAAAGAAGAGGGGAATAAAGGCTAGGGAATTTGAGAAAAGAATTGGAGAAAAGAAGTTTGGTAATCAAAGGGATAGCTATCATCTTCTACAATCAAGGTATTCTTCTACTTTTTTTAAGTTTTAAAGTTCTAGTTTTCTCTTCTCCTATTTCTCTGTAAAATTCTTGTGATAGGGTAAATTGTTGATTTTATGGGTATTCATATGATTAACTAGTGTTGTAAAGTTGTTTTCATATGTTTTATATGATTATAATCAATGAATTGTTGTTATGTATGTAGTTTGTGAAGAAAACCTTTTTTACAGAGAGTTTATGTGAATGAATATGGGCTAATTTAAAGTAGAAATTGAGTGTTAATTAGTTGTTTAGTTGATAAATTGACCATTGAATTTGATAGAGTATGTATAAAACATTGATAAAATGCTTTGGACTAACTATTTTGGTTGCAAAACAAAATCACAATGTTGATTTTCATTATAAACATCAAAAAGTGAGTTTTTATCAAAAACAGTGAAATTGGATGTTTTAAATTTGTTGTTTATGTTGTTGTATGGGTAGAATCATGTTAGGAGTTCTTGAATTATGTTTACATGAAGTTTTTGTATGAATTACATGTGAATTAGACTGTTAGAAACGAGCTTGTAGGCCAAAATTGTCTTTTTCTTATACTATTATTAAAGTCATCAATCGAAATAGCTGATTTGGCAGCATATGGCTCAAATAGCTTTATTTTTCGTGTCATCTTATTGTCATTATCATGCCACGCAGCTGACCTTGTAGATTTATTCTCGCTACCAAGACTTTCATCTTCGCACCACAAAGACCGCACTCCTGAAGATAAATTGTGGCTCTCAACGCTTAATTAGCGTAATGGTTTGATAGTGTACTTTTTGTACTCAAATGTTAAGAAATTGTTATGTTATGATAGTAGGACTATAAAATATTGATTTTAGTATTTTTATACTATGAATAAGTATGTTATTAACAATTAACTTGTGTTATAACTTGATTATATGATTAAATAATCAAACCTATATGATGTATGTAGTTAGTTAAATTTGTAAAGTAGTAGTGACTAACTATATCATGATGATATATATATATATATATATATATATATATATATATGTATTTATAGGGTATGTGATCCGAATTGATTCGTTTAGCCTACGAGCAAGGCAAGTTTTCTAATTCTTTATCTTGTTGAACTATTTATTGTTTCAATTCGATTACCTTATAAATGATGCAAGTTTTCTAATCCTTTATCTTGCTTGAACTAATTATGGTTTCCAATATAATAATGCAAGGTTTCTAAACTTTGTTTTTGATATTGAACAAGTTATTCTTGTATTTAACTTGTTGTTTAGCATGGCCGAATATATTTGAATAGTTTATCGTTCATATTGCCATGCATGCTTAGTATTCAATTCTAAATAACCTTGGCTTAATATTGTTCAAGCAAGGTGTGTTATAGTTATTCAAGTTTAATGCTATTAGATTATTCCTAAAGCATGATTTTAATTTACCATGACGATTCAATTACGATGATTCTATAATATGATGTTATTAGTATTAATTCAACTAGTCCTCTAGTTGATGATCGTTTAACTTCAAATTACCCTTGAAAGCTTATCCAAACCAAACTCTCTTTGGTGCGGACTTGTACTCTAAATACTGAGATGAACAACCCTATTATTAGGAGATAACTTACGCGTAACGTTAAATGTTTGTGCACAATACATGGTACGAAGGGCTGACCCCCCTAAGTACGAGGAGTCCTTATAGTCTTATGACAGTTAAAGATGGAGTTGAAAGATTACTCACAACTATGGACATAGTTCATGGTTTTATGACCCTCAGTTATGTTTATTCCATACTTTGGATTTCAGTTCCTGATTATCATTGTTAGAGTACTATCTAGTTTTGATGAGCCTATTCATTGGCAGTTATTAATGTTATTCTTTTGTTGATTCATTATTTTATCCAGTGAGCAATTGTTTTGCTCACTCTTGCATATTTATAAACTCATTGCAGCTCAAGTGGAGAAGGTAGATGAACCTTCAACTAGCAAAAGAAAGGGAAAATTGTACAAGTGATGCTGATTTGTACTTGAATTATTTTGATGATATTAGACTTCTTAATAATGGTGTTATGTAATAATTTTAATTCTGCATTTGAATGATTGTATTTAAAGGTTAGACAACCTGGGAGATTTTTTATTGTGTAACCCTTTAATGGGAAAGGTTTTAATTATTCAATTTGATAATGATTGGGTAGTTAGATATAAATGTTGATTAAGTGAACACCAAATCCTGTGGGAATGAAGTACCTGGGTTTGGGGGTGTCATAGGTTGGTATCAAAGCTTTAGGTTATGAACCTTAGGTGGGGGAAAAGCCTTAGGAGGTAACCTTCGAAAAGATAGTAATGATGAACTCTTATCGAGTTTTAAGAAAGAAGTAATAAAACACTTATGTGCTTATGTGTTTACAACTTATGTGCTCGTGAGTGTCGAGTAGTAATGATTAGTAATTAAAACTTAAACTTTGGTTAACAGGATGTCTAATATAGGAGGATCCAGTCAAGCTAGGGAGGAGGAGCCTTGAGATATTCAGATTATTTGGGAACAATTACTGCCACGGGAAACAGTTCTGTTGGTCACACTAGTTGAGCAGGAGAGGGTACATGATGAGGATGATGAGATAGAGACAGACGATGAGGAAGATCCCGTGGAGATGCCACAGACGGATGAAGAGGATGAGGAGGAAAGGATTCCACTTAACTCGATAGCTAGCCATATATACGATGAGGTGCATGGCCACAACGTGGAACTTCAAGATACAGTCGAAGAGTTACAAGAGATAGTAGTTGAGCAACAGGCCTCGATGACACAGAAGGACGACAAAATTCAGGACTGAGAGGAACATTTGAACAATGTTGAAGATAAGCTGATTCACACTGAAGAAGAGAATGAGCAAATGAGAGCAGAGATTGCAGAGTTGAATAGCAAGTTGAGAGAAGAATCTGCAAAAAGGGCAAGAGCCGAAGACTACTCGACACTCACGAGCATGAAAAGTATCCCAAATACCCGAGTGAATAATATTCGGGTAAATAGTAATTTAGGTGAATAGTAACCCATGAATAGTAACTCGTGAATATTACTCCGACACAAAAAGTGCCCCGAATACTCGAGTGAATAATACTAGAGTGAATAGTAACCAGGTGAATAGTAACTCATGAATAGTAACTCGTAAAAAAATACCAAGGAAAATGATATTCCATGACGAGTACAAAAGAAATGATATCTCATACGAGTATAATAGAATATACGAAACTGCAAATGGATTTTCACCCACCATGCGGTAATCCACGTAGATAGATCATTTCCACAATTTAATAAAGAATGAATACGAAGGATCATTCACCATGCCTGCGGTAATCCACATAGACAGGTTATTCCAACAGAATAATAAAGAATGGAATAACAGAAGAATTCACCAGGGCATGCGATATAACCGTAATGCATATGAGTTATTCCCAATCGAATAATAAAGAATGGAACCAGGTCATGCGTAATCCGTACAGATAGGATATTCCAACAGAATAATAAAGAATGGAACCAGGTCATTCGTAATCTGCATAGACAGGATATTCCAATAAAACAATAAAGAATGGAACCAGGTCATGCATAATCCGCACAGACGGGATATTCCAACAGAATAATAAAGAATGGAATAAGAACAGAATTCACTAGGCATGCGATAGACCGCACAGACAGGTTATTCCAATAGAATAATAAAGAATGGAATAACAGAAGAATTTCACCATGTATGCGGTACTTCACATAGACAAATTATTGCAACATAATAATAAAGAATGGAATAACAACCCTTACGAGTATTGAAAGAAAATAACTTTCTTCATGAATACGAAAGAATAATACCCCTTACCTTTGAAGAAACTGGATATTAGAATAGTGAGGTAGCAGACTTCTCTTCTTCTTTCTCTCTATAATTTCTCTCTATAATAATTGCTCTAAAGCTTTAGTGAATTGGTGAGAAATGAAGGAAGAATGAGCTTCTATTTATAGGAAAATATAGTTTCGATAATTGCACGTTTTGGGGCTTGAAATATTACAGTACAATACCTTTAACTTTTCTTTCATTTTTAATTTAGTCATGCAAGTATTATCAAACTTGCACCACCTCCCCTAATAGTGAATCATGTGAATCAATAGTAAACCATGTGACTCAATAGTTCTAAACATGTGAAAAAATTAATTATAGTATAGTACCTTCAACTATACCTCCATTTTTAATTTAGTCATGCAAGTATTATCAATCTTGCACCAACTCCCCTAATAGTAAATCATGTGAATCAATAGTACACACATGTGAACACATAGTTATAAGCATGTGAATTAATAGCAATTAATTGCTCATTTATCCGATTAATTACCCGATTAGTCAATATAACTTCCAGACATCAATAATTATCCAAATAAATGTCGGTTTCCACTAACACTAATAATCCCAACACAATGGAATTATCAATTTCCTCTTTAATCAACACGAACTTATTCATCATTAATATTGTAACTCAAAATATTTAGCAACCAGGTTGTTTCCAAGAAAGATGAGGCTTTCCGATAAGGATTTCTCCTTATTGGCGCGCAATTAGGTGACCAAACCTCTCCTTGATAGAGCTTCTAGACATTGTCAATATTGCAAATAATAATATAAATAACTTTTTCATCTCAAATATTAATTTAATAATATATCATATTATGCAGATGATACTGTGACAATAATTTAATAAATAATATGAGAGATATGATGCAGCAATTACTGTAGCAATAATTGAGTATAACTGAGTGACTTCTCATGTAAGCATCAATAATCAATACCATGTGCTACTATGCAACCACGCGTATTACTGTACTTTTACTACCGAGTAGTTCAACAATTTTAACAGTAACACTTTCGCTGTTATTTTTATAAAAAGATAATTCTGTCATTTTCTTACTACGACAATACTTTCGTTGTGGGGTTCACCAATGATTGTACCGTCCTACGGATATTCCCCGACAAAAAGAATATTTCCCGACCAAACGAATATTTTAAAACAACTTGCATACTTTGAAAAATTTTCACATATCACCCTTAACTTTAACCTTTTATCAATTTAACCATTTACTAAATAGAATAATTATAAGAAAATTGAATACTTTCATTTCATAAAATTCGGGGTCTCACAATCTCCTCTCCTTATAAAATTTTGCCCTCGAAATTTACGTACCTGGTAGTTCGAAGAGATGAGAATACCTTGCTTTCTTTTCGGATTGTACCTTCCCGGTTATTTCCTCTGTATCATGATTTTCCCATTGCTCATCTCCTGTATTTCAGATATCATTCTTGAATATACCTTCAAAACAAAGATTAATTGATATATCACAATTTGTCAACTTATCAAGTAAACAATTTCAGCTTAGGTAAGTCACACACTAGCAAAGTATATTACTCCCCTCTTCCCTCCTAGTTCTAGACTCATATCTCCGCCAGCAACCATATCCCTAAGCTCTAATACCATTTGTGACGCCTCCAAAATAGGTCCACACGACTCATTCTGAGTCGCCATATATCATATTATAAAAAATCAAATACAAACTTCATTTATACAACTGTTGAACTGTCATGCAGAATATGACCACAGTTAAACTGTGAGTTTTAATACAAATATATGAAACTCTCATGGTACCTCGACCACAACCTTACAATGGTACTTTACATAAAAGTACAGTCAAAAACTGTTTTAGAAATTAAAATCTTTGGGAAGTGCTCAAGGAAACCTTCGTACATAGGAGGCCATGCGTCTAGGTTATGATAGATATCATATGTCCACAGAATTATCCTTGGTTGACCCAATAGACCCCGAAAAAAAATGAGAAGATTACTATAATGTTCTTTCCAATGGCGAGTCTTCTCTTAACATATAACTATCTCCACTGTCTGCAATTGAAAATTATATTTCAACCAAACTCCAAGATCATATAGGTAGTGCTCGTAGATATATTCAGCAAGTGGATGTGCACAACCCTATCTTATGATAACATGAGGTTGTATGTTATTAGACATCTTGTATGATAGTGGCAAAACACCCTTCCAAAGTTGGGTTCACCTCACCCTATTCGGTTCAACAAAATTAAATATCAAATGACGTATACAATACGACACACTTATCTAAAGTTCTCAATAAAATTATTTTCGTGCTATTTAGGGAGAACCTCAATAGCTATAGACCACCGTTCTATTCTCCTGTTACTCTCTTTCGACCCAAATGACTACACTCTTATTACGAAAGGAATTGTGAAGCAAAAAGGATGAGCACAACTAGCCCGATAAAGAATATCATGACTAAAGATAATTTACATCATCAATAGCCTTCATCAAGATAATAAATCGTAGATTTAGAACATATGGTAGATGATAAAACTTTTCAACCATAGTTGCAAATTGAACAAGCAATCCATTTGAAGAATCAAATAGACCATCAGGTCTATTATCTTCTCCATGTTAAAAGTCCACTAATAATGTTTTATCCATGTAACATCAATCAACAATTCCTGTCCAAAATCATATAAATAACTCATAATCATAATTGTGATTCTAAATTCCTCTTCGCACCCGGGACGAAGATAATTTTCATCACCTATCTTCACCTGAAACATCAAAAATCATGGTTATACCAAATCACAATTCTTGCTCATAATCATACTAATAAATTCATATTTGCACTACGGCCAAAGATATTCATTTACAATTCATCTTTGCACTACAGGCCAAAGACATACAACTATATTTTAGAAGAGTCAAGTAGAGCATGATATCTACTATCTTTTATTAATTAAAAGTGTATAATCAATATGTTATCGCTGAGACTCAGCTTAATAAATAAACCATATCATCGAATCATCCCTGCACTACGACCAAGGATATTCATGTAATCATCAATGGTCATGATTATACTGAATAATCCTTGATTATAATCATATCAATAACTGTCCATCAATGCACTACGGGCCAATGAGGACTTTTACCACATCATCTATAACATTACGGGTCATGATTATACCGAATGATCCATGGTCATAATCATACCAATAAATAGTTCATCTATGCACATAAGCCAAAGATACTCATCAATCAATAGTTCATCTTTGCACATAAGCCAAAGATATACAACTGTAAAACCAATAATCAACTGTCCATCTTTGCACGTAAGCAAAAGATATACAACTGTAAAACCAATAATCAACATTTCATCTTTGCACTTAAGTCAAAGATAACTTTCATCATAATATAAGCATGAGGATGATGACAATGATATAAGCATTAATCAAACAAAATCAAGGATAAATATTAAAGACTTTAAATTTATCTAGAGTTTAAAAATATCCAAATTGTCAACATGATACTGCTTTGTGGAGTAAAATTCAAGAATAATATTCATGTACCAAAAATAATTTGGACAGAAAAGAAATATATTTTTCGGGTAAATAGTACCCCACAATAGTACCCTATAAATAGTACTTCGGGAATAGTACCTCGTGAATAGTACTCCGGCATGAAAAGTACCCCAAATACCCGAGTGAATAATATTCGGGTGAATAGTAATTTGGGTGAATAGTAACCCATGAATAGTAACTCGTGAATAGTACTCCGACACGAAAAGTACCCCGAATACCCTAGTGAATAATACTAGAGTGAATAATAACCAGATGAATAGTAACTCATGAATAGTAACTCGTAAAAAAAATACCAAAGAAAATGATATTCCATGATGAGTACAAAAGAAATGATATCTCATACGAGTATAATAGAATATACGAAACTGCAAATTGATTTTCACCCGCCATGCGGTATTCCACGTAGACAGATCATTTCCATAATTTAATAAAGAATGAATACGAAGGATCATTCACCATGCCTCATGATAATCCACATAGATAAAGTTAATCCAATGTAATAATAAAGAATGGATTAACAGAAGAATTCACCAGGCATGCAATAGACCGCATAGACAGGTTATTCCAACCCGAATAATAAAGAATGGAACCAGGTCATGCGTAATCCGTACAGACAGGATATTCCAACAGAATAATAAAGAATGGAACCGGTCATGCGTAATCACGCATGCATGAGGATATTCCAATGAGAATAATAAAAAATGGAACCGGGTCATGCATAATCGCATACGATGCATGTGATATTCCAAATGAATAATAAAGAATGGAATAAGAGCGAGAATTCACGGGCATGCGATAGATCAAGATGCAGAACGGAGTTATTCCAAAGAATAATAAAGAATGGAATAATGAACAATTTCACCATGTATACGGTACTTCGCAAAGACAGATTATTCCAACAGAATAATAAAGAATGGAATAAAAACCCTTACGAGTATTGAAAGAAAATAACTTTCTTCATGAATACGAAAGAATAATACCCCTTACCTTAGAAGAAACTGGATATTAGAATAGTGAGGTAGCAGACTTCTCTTCTTCTTTCTCTCTATAATTTCTCTCTATAATAATTGCTCTAAAGCTTTAGTGAATTGGTTAGAAATGAAGGAAGAATGAGCTTCTATTTATAGGAAAAAATAGTTTGGATAATTGCACATTTTGGGCCTCAAAATATTACAATACAATACCTTCAACTTTTTTTTCAGTTTTAATTTAGTCCTGCAAGTATTATCAAACTTGCACCACCTCCCCTAATAGTAAATCATGTGAATCAATAGTAAACCATGTGACTCAATAGTTCTAAACATGTGAAAAAATTAATTACAGTATAGTACCTTTAGCTATACCTCCATTTTTAATTTAGTCATGCAAGTATTATCAATCTTGCACCAATTCCCCTAATAGTAAATCATGTGAATCAACAGTACACACATGTGAACACATAGTTATAAACATATGAATTAATAGCAATTAATTACCCATTTATCCGATTAATTACCCGATTTGTCAATATAACTTCCAGACATCAATTATTATCGAAATAAATGTCGTTTTCCACTAACACTAATAATCCCAACACAATGGAACTACCAATTTCATCTTTAATCAACATGAACTTATTCATCATTAATATTATAACTCACAATATTTAACAACCAGGTCGTTCTCAAGAAAGAGGGGGCTTTCCGATAAGGATTTCTCCTTATTGGTAGCATGATTAGGTGACCAAACCTCTCCTCGATGTGAACTTCTAGACATTGTCAATATTGCAAATAATAAAATAAATAACTTTGCCATCTCAATTATTAATTTAATAATATATCATATTATGCAGATGATACTGTGACAATAATTGAATCAATAATATGAGAGATATGATGCAGCAATTACTGTAGCAATAATTGAGTATAACTGAGTGACTTCTCACGTAAGCATCAATAATCAATACTGTGTGCTACTATGCAACCACGCGTATTACTGTACTTTTACTACCGAGTAGTTCAACAGTTTTAACGGTAACACTTTCGTTGTTATTTTTATAAAAAGATAATTCTGTCGTTTTCTTACTACGACAATACTTCCGTTGTGGGGTCCACTAATGATTGTGCCATCCTACGGATATTCCCCGACAAAAAGAATATTCCCCGACCAAACGAATATTTTATAACAACTTGGATACTTTGAAAAATTTTCACATATCACCCTTAACTTTAACCTTTTATCAATTTAACCATTTACTAAATAGAATAATTATAAGAAAATTGAATACCTTCATTTCATAAAATTCGGGGTCTCATAGGGTATTCCAACAATATTAACGGTAACAACTACGCTGTTATTTATAAACAACTTATACTTGTCGTTTTCTTCATCTAATCGCTTTCCGTTATGGGGCCCACACAAGGCTGCACCGTCGTACGAATATTCCCCGATAGTGAGAATATTCCACGACCAAATGAATATTCCCCAATAACAATGAATATTTTATAACCACTTACTTAATTAAGGTATTTGCGTATTTTACCCATAACTAACCACATTAATCAAATCAACCTTTACTATTTCAAAATAATAAATAGAGGAATTTCAATTTTATTTAATAATAAGTTGGGGTCTTACAGGTTCGCTCTGCATCAAGTTGATACGAAGGCAAGGAAGGCAAGGAGGTTCGAGCTGGGCTTAAAACCCTGGCTCTACAATAAGGTGACGGTGTTACAAATCAATACCTTTGTAGAACTTTTGGAAAAGGCTATCATAGCCGAAGAGGGGAGTGAGGCCATGATCCTCTACAATAAGGAGAAAAAGAACAAAGGTAAGGTTGAAGGAGCAGTAAAGGTGGTAGTTAGTAGTGGGAGTAGGAGTGAGAAAAGAAAAGGGAACAATTTTGGGAATATCCAGGTCAAGTAGGAAGGTGTAAAGAAGCAGGCTGTGCAGTGTAAGAATTATGGGAAGAATCATTCAGGTGAGTGTCGTAAAGGAAATTTTATGTGTTACAAGTGTGGGCAGGAGGGACATATCTCTCCTAACTGGCCCAATCCATGGATGAACTGTGGGTGTTTTCTATGTGGGTCGACAGAGCATAAGGTGAAGGATTATCCAAAAAGGAGAATGGATGTCGGGAGCGCGAATATAGGGAAAAGCAACGGGATATTGGCGATAACAGGACCAACTTCAACCAACAAACCCCAAAAATCAACCGCCAGAGTCTTCAACATGACCGTTCAAGATACCGTAGCAGCCAGCGATAGAACTTCAGGTATTATTCGAATAAATTTTATTTTCTTATATATGATTTTCTTATATAATAGTAAATTATTTTAATAAAATAATTTTGAAGGAGGAATTTGAGTTCTATTATAAATCAAATTTTTGTTTAATCAGATAGACAAGATTTATGTTGAATAGTTAAAGATCAGTTCGATCGAATATGATCGAGATCTATTTGCAATGAATGAGTATGTTATTTACCCTAGTATGTATAAGTTTTGAAACGGTGATTCCGGGGACAGAATCTTTATAAGGGAGGGTGAATGTAATAACCTAATATTTTCGATATAATTAAATCAGAAATTTTGCGTATAAATTTTTTTAAAATAAAAGGTGGGAATATGTGCATGGTAAAGCGTATGTATTTATGTGATAAATAAAACTTTATTTATTACATGAATAATTGCAAATAATGCTTTTTAAAAGAATTATTGACCTTTATAAAATATATTTTTATAGTAAAAATATTTTATAATTTATTTTCCATGATAATATGATTATTGTATTATTTAATATATGAAATGATTATTAGAATTATTATAATAACTATGTTATTATATGAATTTATTCAGATTAGTTAAATTATTCTAACCTAATTAATAATGGTATATATGAAAGTTAAGTCGGATATGGATTTAGATTTTAAATAAGGAATGAGAATAATAATATATAATAATTATATTTCAGTGCTATAAATATGTACTGTAGGTGTATGTTGATCATGATTGGTTAATTGTAGTGTATCATGTGAAAACTCTAATATTAATTTGTTAAACTCTAATACGGAAGTCGAATACGACCATAAAATTGGTTAAGTCACCTTGTTATGTGATAAATGATATGTATTGTAGGTTTTAATGCTAATTATGTAAAACTCTAATTAGTAATTAAAAACCCTAATTACTAGAAACCCTAATTGTCAAATTAAGAACCTTAATTGCTAAGTTATTAACCCTAATTATTAATTTAGCAAGCTTAATGATAATTAGTAAATTATAAAACCTAATTTCTAAGTCTAAGTAATTAGAAAATGTGACACCCCCAAATCTAGGTACTTCATTCCCACAAGACTTGGTGTTCACGATCCATTCATTCATATTATCTACCCAAATACAAAAAAATTTAAATCATAAATCCTCCCTTTAAATAGGGTTACATCAATAAATCAAAAAAAATATATCCCAGGTTGCTTAACCTTAACATCATATAAGTGCGAAAATAAAATTATTACATCACATCATTAAATAAAAGTCTATCATCATAACAATAAATAAAAATTAAAAGTCTTCATCACTTCTACATTTTCCCCTTTCCTTTGCTAGTTGAAGGCTCATCTACCTTCTCAACTTTAGCTGCAATAATAATATTTATACAAGAGTGAGCAAAACAATTGCTCACTAGATATAGAAATGAATCAACAAGATAATAATAACTGCCAATGAATAAGCTCATCAAAGCTGAATGGTACTCTATCAATGATAACCAAAGACTGGAATCAAAATATGGAATATATATCTGAGGGTCATAAGACCACGAACTATGTCCATAGTTGCGAGTAATCTTTCAACTCCAACTTTAACAGTCATATGACTATAAGGACTTCTCGTACTTAGGGGGATCAGCCCTTCGTACAATGTATTATGCACAAACATTTCAACGCTAAACGTAAATTATCCCCTAATAATAGGGTCGTTCATCTCAATATTTAGAGTACAAGTCTTCACCAAAGAAAGTTTGGGTTGGATAAGTTTTCAAGGGTAATTTGAAGTTTAACGATCATCAACTAGAGGACTAGTTGAATCAATAGTGTTTGATAACATAAAAGTTGATCAATAGTAACGAAATATGGAACAATGAATAAGTATAAGCGAATTAACTATATCTTGAACTCATGCTTAGAAATAACTATAAAGCATAAGTATTGAATAACAATAAACCTTGCTTGAATAATATTAAGCTAGGCTTATGAATTATTGAATATACATTAAGTAATAGCAAGCTAAAAATAAAGCTTGCTCATTATGAGAATAACTTGTGTCAAGTAAATGAACTAAGATAATTCAACATTATAAATTAGAATTCAAGAAAATTGCGTTCATAGTACATGAAGGACAATAAAGAAACTTGTCTAACAATAAATAAGATAGAATACATCAATAAATAATGGAATTCAAAACTTGTTCGAATAAATTTAAAGTCATAGCTAGCTTGTTCAAATATTAATTGGGAATACAAGAGTTCGCTTAATGAAAATTTAAAGTAAGAAACTTGCTCAACGTAAATGTAGAGTTAGAAAACTTGCCTCGAGCGTAAACTATAAAATTAAGCACCTACACATAGGTTTAGAACCACAATACCTATTAGATATGCTCACATACCATAACATGCACATTTCTAGCTAAACTTATTATTTTAACACAAGTCTTATGTTATTATACAAATATAAGAAATTTCAAGTGTTAACCTTCACAACACCTGTTTACTATTCATCATGCTCACTAAGTCTAATATGCCACCTTCATTACTTACTAATCATTTGAAACTTTAAATTTACTAACCACATAACACAACTCTGTTTTAACCTTGTTGTTACATGTTTATCATACTAACACAACATTGGACCAAGGTATGATGCTATCCCATAACTGCAGCAGCAGCAGAAGTCACAGTCCCAAACCAGGGTATGGCTCAGCTGTGCCATACACATGTCTGGGACTAAGCAAGAATCACAGAAGTTTTTAGCCTTGGCACCGGTAGCAGACTACTGTTGGAATTATGCAGACGAGAGGCATAGAAACTATAAAGCGATGGCAGACTACTCGCCCAACAACCACAAATTTCACCCACTAAACAGTAATATTAACACGAACAATTGATACAAAACCATCATAAACATGTTTGCCAATATATTCCTCATCATAAAACTATTTAACAACAATTATACTAGTTTAATTTCCTCAAATTCCATATTTTCATATAAAACTTCATTTTTTTGATATCTCTTACAAAAATCAACACTGTAAACACAGTTCTTGTCCAAATTGCTTCGTTCAAATTACGTTATCTTCGTTTCTTAACGAACTAACATATACAAGACTCAAATCATAATTTAGCATACAAATTAACCACTAAATTTGATACTTACATAAGCCATATGAGAAAATATCCATAAAACATACACTGTTAATTATTTTCTTCCTTTTTAACCGTAAATAGCATAGAAATTCTTGTTTAAACATAAACTCTAGTCATCATAAACACATACAATTGCAATAACTCAGTTTTCTACAAAAATTCAAAAGAATTTGAATTCACAGAGGATAGAACATACATGACGTAAAATATATCAGAACATATATGTATATGTAATACTAAGATTATGAACATACCTTCAATTGGTTGAACAATCCTTGCTAAACTCACTATAATTGCTGTTAAATCCTTAGGTTTTCTCTCTCAATTCTCTCACAGCCTCTCTGTATTTCTCAGACTCTTCTTAGCTTAAGCCAAAAACCAAGTCACGTAGACTAACTAACACTTAAGCGCAAAGAAAAAACTGATAAACCTTAATAACTACTATCAGTTACCAAAATAACGTATAGATTATAATTTATTATATTTATTATTTTAATTTATTTTATTTATATTATTTAAAATTCAAAAAAATCCAAAAGTCATAAGGCTTTGTTTGGCAAAACCCTTTAAAATTTAAAGACTTAATATATTTAAGCATTGTTTGGGAAAAACTAAATTAAACTCCCTTAATTTATTTTAATTAACCATTTAGTTTATAATTTATAATTACATCTTATTTATTTGGATTTCCTTATCCAAAATTAACCAATTAAATTAATGACATACTATATTTTAATTAAATATACCATTTTAACAAATATCACCAAATTATAATTTTCATTATAATTTTATTTAATAATTAAACACATAAACTTAAATTATTAATTTAAAACAACAATATAACATCTCATGTCATATTACAATTCTCTAAATTATAAATTAATTTAATTTAGAATATTATCTAATAAATTTAGATTCATAAATATTTATGAACAACCATCACATCAATAAATATTTAATCAACAATAAACACCTTAAATAAATATTTATATAATTCAATAAATATTTAAATTACAATTTGAAATTTCGGATTGTTACATCCTTCCCTCCTTATAAGGATTCTGTCCCCAGAATCACAACTCAAATAATCAAATCATCACATTCTTCCCTCCTTACAAAGATTTTGTCCCCAGAATCGAAGACACAGACTAAACAAGTAACTCAAAGTAATTCTTTATCATTTCCGCTTTGAGTTCCCACGTAGCCTCTTCGACATTGTGGTTCCTCCATATCACCTTCACAGAAGGTATCACTTTATTCCTGAGAACTTGTTATTTCCTGTCTACTATCTGGATAGGAATCTCTTCATAGGACAAATCTTTACTGAACTGCAACGGTTCATACTCGATCACATGTTTGTAATCGGGTTTATACGGTCGCAACACCGACACATGAAAAATGTTGTGCACATATTCTAATTCTGGAGGTAAAGCTACCTCATAAGCCACTTCTCCCACTTTTCGTAGAATCTCAAAAGGTCCAATAAACCTTGGGCTTAGCTTTCCCTTCTTGCCGAAATAAATTTCCCCCTTCCAAGGAGAAACTTTCTGGAACACGAAATTTCCTGCTTCAAATTCACGATTTTGCCTGTATTGATCAACATACTTTTTTTGTTAATCTTGAGCAGCTACTAATCTTGGTCTGATGAGTTTGACAATTTCAGCGGTCTGCTGTACCAGTTCTGGTCCTAGCAGTTAACGTTCACCAACTTCATCCCAGCATAGTGGAGTTTAGCACTTCCTGCCGTATAATTCCTCATATGGTAGCATACCAATTCTTGCATGGTAACTGTTATTGTACGCAAATTCCACCAACGGTAGATGATCATCCCAGTTTCCTTTGAAATCCATTATGCACGCTCTAAGCATATCTTCTAGCGTCTGGATCATTCGTTCCCTTTGCCCATCAGTTTGTGGATGATATGATGTACTCATCTTCAGTTGTGTTCCCATGCATTCTTGTAGTCTCTTCCAAAAATTTGATGTGAACCTCGGGTCTCGATCTGACACTATTGATATTGGAACTCCATGTCTTGAGACGATCTCGTTGACATATAGTTTCACCAACCGATTAAGATTTAATCTAATTTTTATTGGAAAAAAGGTTGCAGATTTAGCTAGTCTGTCCACTATCACCCATATCGCATCGTACCCTTTCTGAGTCGTTGGAAGACCTACCACAAAATCCATTGTGATATGCTCCCATTTCCATTCTGGTATCTCTAATGGTTGAAGTAATCCGCTTGGCCTTTGATGTCTGCCTTTACTCTCTGACAAGTCAAACACTTTGCAACACATTCTACAACATCTCTTTTCATATTACTGCTGGAACCCAAATTCGTCCCTCGAATCTCAGCATTCCCTCAGTATCAACCTTGTACTTCACTTTTTTTCCCTCGACCACACTTTCTCTTATTTTTCTGCATTCCTCATCCTGCAGTTGAGCGTTCTTCACTTTGTCCTTCAAAGTTGGACTGGCTTCCATCTGGTATAATTTTTTATCGGATTCTTTTAGAAATTTGATTTCCAACTCTAACCTAACCATTGTTGAAATAAGCTCCTCCTTATCAGTTAACAACATCAACTTCTCTTGGCCTTTCCTACTCAAGGCATCTGCAACAACATTTACTTTACCTGGATGATAAAAGATCTCACAATCGTAATCCTTTATCAATTCCATCCATCTCTTTTGACGCATGTTCATGTCCTTATGTGTGAAAATATATTTCAGACTCTTATGGTCTGTGTAGATATCACATTTTTCTCCATAGAGATAGTGTCTCCATATTTTTAAAGCAAACACAACCGCTGCCAACTCTAAATCATGAGTCGGATACCCTTTTTCGTAGTCTTTCAATTGCTTTGATGCATACGCGATGACTTTGTCATTTTGCATAAGGACACATCCCAAACCCTTGTGTGAAGCATCACTATACACTACAAAATTTCCTGTATTATCTGGTAATGACAACACAGGTGCAACACTTAACTTCTTTTTCAATTCTTAGAAACTTCCTTCACACTTCTTTGTCCAAACAAATTTTACAGATTTTCTTGTCAAATTTGTTAACGGAGTGGAAATCTTGGAAAAATCCTGGATAAACCGTCTGTAATACCCTACCAATACCAAGAAACTTCTTACTTCTGATGGATTTCTTGGTTGTTCCCAATTTATCATAGCTTCAACCTTTGATGGATCCACTAAAATTCCATCCTTGTCAATTACGTGCCCAAGAAATTTTACACGTTCTAGCCAAAATTCACATTTAGAGAATTTTGCGTATAACTTTTCTTTTATTAACGTCTCCAGTGTCAGATGTAAGTGTTTTGCGTGTTCTTCTTGAGACTTAGAGTACACCAGAATATCATCGATAAACACCACCACAAAATTGTCTAAAAATGGTTTAAACACCATGTTCATCAAATCCATGAAGGCTGCAAGGGCATTTGTTAAACCAAAAGACATCACCAAAAATTCGTAATGTCCATATCAAGTTCGAAATGCTGTCTTCGGTACATCCTCCTTCCTTACTTTCAATTGGTGATACCCACTTCTCAAATCTATTTTCGAGAAATATCTAGCACCCTTCAATTGATCAAACAAGTCATCTATTCTTGGCAACAGATATTTGTTTTTAATAGTGACTTTGTTTAATTCTCTATAATCAATGCAAAGACGCATTGACCCATCCTTCTTCTTCACGAATAACACTGGTGCACCCCACGGTGATACACTCGGCTAAATGTACTTCTTATCTAATAGTTCTTGCAGTTGCACCATCAATTCCTTCATCTCTACTGGAGCCATTCTGTACGGGGCCTTTGATATCGGAACAGTTCCTGGCGTTAAGTCGATTATGAATTTGATCTCTCGGTTAGGCGGAAGTCCTGGCAAATCTTTCGGAAACACATCCCCGAATTCCCTAACCACTGGTATTTCCTCCAATTTTACACTCTCCTTCTTTTGAGTATCTACTATGTAAGCTAAATACCCTACACAGCCCTAACTTAACAACTTCTTGGCCTACATAATCATTAGACACTTCATTTGTCTAGGCGATTTGCTACCATAAAAAACTACCTTTGACGGAGTCACAAGGTTTACACACTTCTTTTGGCAATCAATTATCGCTCCATAATTGAATAGCCAATCCATTCCCAATATAACATCAAACTCTCCAAGTTTTATCGGGATTAAATCTACTTTCATGACATTCCCTTTAATGTTCACCCTACAGTTCTTGTATATGAACCTAACAAGAATCACTTCCATATTCGCAATTTCTATGTTTAAAGGGAAATTCAGCTCTTCACTAGGTATTTCTAACCTCTTAGCAAATTCATCAGATATAAATGAGCAAGTTGAACCTGAATCAAATAATACATATGCATTTATATCATTGATTGGGATAATACCTGACACGACATCTTTTGACTGCACCGCGTCCTGCACCGTCATATTGAATGTTCTTGTTGTGGGCTTATTTGTTGACATTGGTCCAACAATAGTCAGCGCACCTCCACTAGCATTTCCCTTGCTTCCATTTGTCTCACAAATTTTCTTCTTTGGACACTCGCGAGCAAAATGATCCTTCGACCCGCAGGTGTAGAAAATATTCTTCTTGGGTTGAGTGCAGTTTGGGGATATGTGACCCTCCTGGGCACAGTTAAAGCATGCCCGCTTCCCCCTTAAGCACATACCCGAGTGAAACTTCTCGCATGTACCACATGCGCCAATCTTCTTCCTTTGTTGGTTACCTTGCTGATTTCTAGCTCCCACATTTGCATTCAACTTCCTCTTCAAACTGTTGTTGCCATTTCCACCGTTACTACCTCCACCATTTTTAACTTCACCTTCATTCTTCTTCTTTCTCTGTTCTTGGTTATGTTTTGTTATAGCCTCGCCTCCGCTTTCAGTGAGAATTGCTTTCTCAAGCACCGTTGCAAACGTCTTCAACTAGAACAGTGAGACTCTGTTGTACAACCATGGCTTCAGTCCCTACTCAAATCTCCTTGCCTTGCGCTCATCAGTATTCACCTGATATGGCGCAAACCTTGCTAACTCATTGAACCTTGCTGTATACTCTGACACTATCATTGTGCCTTGTTTCAGCTCTAGAAACTGCACCTCCATCTGATTCTTCGGCAACTATATTGGGTTTTCCCGGGTGATACATGATTTCACAGTCGTAATCCTTTATCAACTCCAACCATCTCCTCTGCCTCATATTCAACTCCTTCTGTTTGAAGATATATTTTAGACTCTTGTAGTCCGTGTATATCTCACATTTTTATCCATAAAGATAATATCTCCATATCTTTAGAGCAAAAACTATTGCGGCCAGTTCCAGATCATGAGTAGGGTAAACTTTCTCATAATCCTTCAACTGCCTAGATGCATATGCAATGACCTTGCCATGCTGTATGAGCACGCAACCAAGTCCTCTATGCGAAGCATCACTATAAACTACAAAATCTCCTGTGTCATCGGGTAATGACAACACAGGTGCCTCACTCAACCTCTTCTTCAGCTCTTGAAAACTGTTGTCACACTTGTCAGTCCAAGCGTATTTCACCGTCTTCCTTATCAAGTTAGTCAACGGAGTAGCTATCTTCGAAAAATCCTGGATGAATCTTCGATATTAACCCACTAACCCTAGGAAACTCCGTACCTAAGTCGGCGTTTTCGGCTGTTGCCAATTCATCACGGCTTCCACCTTCGCTGGATCTACTGAAATCCCCTCATGGTCAATGACATGACCTAAAAACTGAACCTTTTCCAACCAAAATTCACACTTACTGAATTTCGCATACAACTTCTCCTTTCTTAGTGTCTCCAACACTAATCTAAGGTGTTCAGCATGATTTTCTGGAATCTTAGAATAGACTAGAATATCATTTATAAATACCACGACGAACTTGTCCAAATATTGTTTGAACACTATGTTCATCATATCCATAAATGCAGCTGGTGCATTTGTCAACCCAAACGACATCACCAGGAACTCGTAAAGACCATAACGAGTCCTGAATGATGTCTTTGGCACATCTTCCTTCATAACCTTCAACTGATGATACCGTCTTAAATCTATTTTAGAAAAATACTTAGCCCCTTTCAACTGATCAAAGAGATCATCGATCCTGGGCAATGGGTATTTATTCTTTATCGTTAACTTGTTCAACTCTCGATAGTCGATACACAGTCTTAACGATCCGTCCTTCTTCTTGACAAATAAATCTGCAGGTGCTCTCCCACGGTGAAACACTCGATTGAATGTACTTCTTCGCTCTAACAGCTTCTTGCAATCTGCACCATCAACTCCTTCATCTCCACCTGGCGCCATACGATACGGTGCCCTGGAAACTGGTGTCGCTCCTGGCACAATGTCTATCACAAACTTTGTCTCCCTATCGGATGGAAGACCTGACAATTCACTCGGAAATACATCGGCGAATTCTCTCACTATAGGTATTTGTTCCATGGTTGCTACCACTCTCTGGGTATCAACAACATGACATAGATAACCTACGCATCCCTTTCTCAGTAATTTCCTAGTTTGTGTCATGGTTAGACAACACGAACGTCCCGGTGATCTATTACCATAAAATACTACCCGAGGTTGTTCTAACGTCTTAATGTTCACACATTTCTTTTGACAATCTATAATTGCCCCATGGTTCACTAACCAATCCATTCCGAGAATTACGTCGAATTCTCCTAACTTTATTGGTAACAAATCTACCGATAATTTACAACCCCGTATATCTACACAACAACTTTTATGAACATCTTCAATAGGAATTATCTCTTCATTTACTACCTTAATATTTAAAGGTATAGGCAACTTTTTGGGAAGTAATCCTAATCGTCTAGCAAAATCGCATGCTATAAACGAACAAGTAGCACCCGAATCAAACAGCACGTACGCATTGATATTGTTGATCGAAATAATACTCGCTGACGACGCCCCCCGATGCGATCGCAACTTGGATCTGTAATGTTAAAAAAAGCACGACCCATAGGCCTACCCATTGCATTTGGTCCACTAATAGCTAACTTACCACTATTAGCGCCCCGATTCCCATCCGTCCCCTTCTTCGGGCAGTTCTTTGCCATGTGGTCAGTTGATCCACCCACAAAACATCCATGGTTCTTCTTCGAACCTGGATAATTAGGCGCAATATGCCCCTCCTGTCCACAATTGTAAAAGACGGCCTTCCCCTTGAGACAGACTCCTAAGTGAGTCTTCCCACAAGTCTTGTAGGCCTCCATTCTTCTCTTCGGGTCTCCTTGCTTCACTCTAGTATTCCCAAAGCTCAATGCCTTCCTCTTCTGACTCTCGCCACTACCACTGGCTCCCTCGATCTTTACTCCCCCGTCTACTTTAATCTTGCTCTTCTTGTCCTTGTGGTATTGACTTAAAGCTTCACTACCACCCTCGGCGATTATCGCCTTCCCTAAAACGGTCCTAGAAGAAGTACTTTGGAACACTGATATATGGTTATAGAGCCAGGGTTTCAGGCCCTGCTCGAACCGTTGCGCCTTTCTCACCTCCGTATCCACTTGGTGTGGAGTGAACCTCGCCAGTTCATTGAACTTTGCAGCGTATTGGGGAACCATCATGTCCCCTTGTTTCAACTACAAAAACCGCATTTCCATCCCTCCCTGCATACTCGTGGGAAAGTAGTTCTCGAAGAATATCTCCTTGAACCGATCCCACGTCAGATTCGCTATCCCAACCCTAGCCTGATTGGCTTCCCACCAAAAGTTAGCTTCGCCCTTCATCATATAGGTCGCAAAGGCAACCTTCTGGGCCTCATCGACATTTGCTATTACAAATGCCTTCTCTATCTCCTTAACCCATGTTTGGGGTTCAATAGGGTCCGTAGTTCCTTTGAACTCCAGCGGACCTACACTCTTGAAATCCTTAAAGGTAGTAGCTTGTGCTACTCCTGGATTTACGAGGATATTAGCCCCTGTTCTATTAAAGGCAGCTGTTAATAAGTTAACAAACTCCTGCATCGGATTAACGGACCTCCCTCCGTTTGATTCACATTCGCACTTTGATTACATTGCACTCTTCTCGGCGGCATTTTGCTGATACAATAAACACATTTTGTTATTATTCCTTTCTTTATAGTTATCATTAATATTAACCATAATTCCAACATCTATAACTCATTGCTTTCCATAAAAAGGACTTATATTCATTCTTTGTAGTATAATACTACATTGGTTACATACACAACCTAAGCTGATTACATTACTTTCCCGCTATCGCTTTCCAAAAATTGGGATTTACAAAAGACTACCCTTTACTATACAAAAAGGGCTTTACGTCACTACTACTTACACAATATTTACATATTAATCTATCTACCACTAGTCTACATCTGCCTCAAGGCATTATCGAAATCTACCTTGGCAAGACCGGCAATAATATCACGGCTAATAGTATTCCATGTTTGCCCCACCTCCACCGGATATCCAGCTACCTGCTGCTGGAAATCTGTATGAGAACTTCTATAAATATAGGACATCCTCCCTATCTTCTGCACCTTGGTCTTTAGCTCCTCCTTGAGCTCAAAGACCTCGTGCTTTAAATCGTGGACTTTTTCCTTAGCCAAAATCCTCTCGTCATGTTCCTGCTCCCACATGGACTCGACATCAGTCTTGTCCTCTATAACCATCTGGAGCTCTGCCTTCAACTCCTTGACCTCCTGACAGTAATGGATATTTCTATCCAACACTGACATAAATAAAGACATCATCGACCCCCCAGGAGCTATCTTCGCTGCTATAGCCACTGGGTTAAAGGAGACTGCCTCTACCTCCTCCTCTATCATCCCGTCAAATACTGACATATAGTCAGCTTCATCTGAGTCTCTAGACTCAATTATCACTACATCTGGCTCTGCTGCTATAGGGTTCGGTAAAACCTCTACTTGGTTCACCGATTCTTCACTAATGGCTTGACCATCTACAAACATTTCGTTTACTCCTGACATCTACACAAAACAATTAAGTTGATTAGTACACGTCAGTAGAATAATAAAAACACATAACATAATCATAATGCATTTTTTTATAAGCTTATTTTCTTCTTATACTTCTTTGACCTCTCTTAAGGTTATGACTTAAGGTTTTTAATCCCCCATTAAGTTTTATAATCTAATGCTTTGATACCAACCTGTGACGCCCCCAAATCTGGGTCTCTTCCAACCCGACAGATGGTGCTACACGGTACTACCATTCATTCATTCATTCAATTGAATAGTCTCAAAAGGACTAATATAACTTCTATATATATCCAAAATAATATTACATTTCCCAGGTTCTTTGTAACCCATTCGTTTGTTCTTGTCATAATATCAAATATATTACAAACATTAAACTATTCTATTACATAAGCAATCTAAGGGTTCATCTTTGCCTTGCCCTTGTCCTTGCTCGAGCCTTCATCCATTTCGATCTTGGGGCGTGTTCATATGGTTCAAGCAAGAGTGAGCATGACTAGCTCAGCAAGTACTACAATTCTAATAAACAACATGCTTGAAACATAGAACTTATATACCTTCAGTAACTGAACAATAGTTACGAAGTACTATCGATAATTCAAAATAGCACTTCTTTTCATTCAAAACATTTTCCAATAAAAATATTCAGTAGAATATCAACTAAGCCTCGGAACTATGAGCAGTTCATAATTTCTTTTGAAAAGGACAACCCGGCACTAAGTCCGTAAGTTCAGCATAGCTTACGAGCACTTATGGGTGATCAGCCCATAGTACTCTATGTTGATCAACACTACATTCATTAAACGTGTATACGTTTAAGTTGTGGCAACCTCATGTGCCTATCGTTAAACGACAAAAACATTTTTAGCATACTCAGTCTTCGATTGAAAACCATACCAATATAACTCGGTAAATATTAATCATGCTTGACAGATTCATAATACAAGTCTAGCCGAAAGAATTGGCTTTGACTTCATCATTCAAGACTTCATGCGAAAGAATACATGAATTAGAAAGCTTGTCCAGACTGAACTGAAACAAGGGTTAGAATACTTGCATTCAGCGTCTGCTTATTGATTAACACCCGTACACTTTAGGTCTCTAAGTTTCTACAACACATGATCATATAACGTACCACATCAGGTCATATATAATCAAGTATGTATACTATTATATCTTACCCTTCATCTCAATGTAAATCCTGACTTAGATCTACTATTATGGGTTTTCGGCTTTTATTACATCAATCATGTTTCATTCATCTTTGATTGATTATTAACTCTTAATCAACATACATTAGTGTCTTACAATGTCTTAACAATGTTATGATTATATCATAGTTCATTATTATTAAGTTCCTTTTCATTCTGTACTTGAAAGCATTCTTTAGTGTCCATGGTCTAATCGGCCATGCGCCACCCATTACTCTCGCATCTCGCTACTGCAAGACGAAAGTTAGCAGAGTGTCTAACTTCCGGATCTGGCGCCATGCGTACACATTTTGTTCCTCTCATCTCTGCACAACAAGACGAAGTTAAAGACTGTGCTCAAACATTGTTACGGTGCTGCGGTGCCACTCATTTGGCCTTGGGTTGGCGCCGCGGCGCCAACTCTGTGCCTCTGACAATTTGCAATTTTTGAAAATTTTACGAAACTCCCGGACTCATAACTTCTTCGTTATAAGTTCGAATTGGTTCGTTCAAAAGCCTACGGTTCAAAAATTACGTACTCTATACATTCATGCAAGAATTTTATCTGTTTGTCTTTGTTTGCTAAAATTTTACCTATGAGTTCATTTTTAACGAAAACGATAAACGTCTGTGAACGTTCAACGCTCGTTTCTTCGTTCTAAGTCAGAATTTGGTCATTTTCGAGTCCGCAACTCTATAATGCAAAATATGACTTATCTACATCGAAAACCAACATTTCCAACTTCAAACACAAAATACGACTTCCATTCCGAGAATTTCTCGAATTTCGGCAATAATCGTCCAATCGTGTGAATTCCGGCAAAACTACATTCTTAATAATTCTAAATGGATTTTAACCAACATATGTACATCACAAGTTACTTAATACACCAACTTATAATCAAATTAGGTTTTGACTTATTCTCATAAGTTAATGACTTATTTAACTTATGAACTACAATTCCTCATGCTTATGACTTTCTATGAACATAAGTCCCTCAATCAATGTTCTCATACTATATTCAACATACTAACATCATATGATAAACATATGACAAGTTCTTCATGATTCTAACAACTTATTAGAATTTAAGTTGCTAATTCAACTTATTTGGCTTAAGTTCATTCATTAATAACTTATTATATGTTATTATCAAACAACCCCACTTCTCTATCAATCCTATCATAGAAGAGATAAAGATATAATAGACATGAGTCTTACACTAGAAGCACTTGTGCTTTTCTTCCTTGAAGATTTATCAAATGATGATTGACTTATTCTTGACTAATGTGCTTATTCTCCCTAACCAATAAGTAGCTTATCTTTGAGAGAAGTTGGATGAATATTGAACAACCAACAAATGAATTGTGGCTTGGTATTTATAGGCATTCCAAAGCTAGGGCATTATGGAATTTAAACCTCCACCTCCTTATTCCACCTCCTCATTTAACCTCCTCATTTTCCACCTCCTTACTATTCCTTCCTTGCTCATCACACATTTTGTTTGCCCATCAAGCTTACACATTTCATACTTGGTTTGCCCCATGGATCATTGCTTCACATTGGGCTTTGTTAATTAATCTAACTACTTTCTTGTTGGGCTTGTGCTACCATAGTTTGGACTTGATTGTCACATTATATTGGACTTATCTTATTAGGCTAATAATCCTACAAGTCCATTATCTATAATTAACCAACTTAAAATTTATACCCCACGTATAATCTTTGTATGCTAACTCGTATACTAGTTTGTAATATACGTTATCTCATTCTTCATATATAATAGTACAATACGTCGTATTATACTTACATCCATTACTTCATACAATGTATACACATTATATAATCACAACTTTTCTTCCTTAACGATTAATAAACCTAACGTTCCCAAATTAGGTCCACATGTGAAATATTACGTTTTCCATACTTAGATTATTATTATTACATAATCCATCTCACCTTGATATTATAACATTGCGTATTTCTCGGAAATTCAAAAATAATTTCCGAGCAGAAATCGATGTATAGTGTTTTTCGAAAAATTTCTCAAAAAGCTTTTATTTTCGTCTTAGAAATTCAAACACCTTAATTCACTCACGTAGTTAAAATACTATGACATTTCGATGTTTCTAGGTTATAGAACGACATTCATCTTATTAACACGTAATAATAATAAATAATATTATTTTATTCATTATTAAAAGTATTTACAATTGTTCGATTTTCCAAGGCGTTACATCCTCTACCCTAGCAACATCAAAAACTTTCTCTATTTCCATGATCTAGGTCTGAGCCTCAACTGGATTCATGGACCCACAGAATTCTGGTGGTCCAACCGCCTTGAAATCCTTAAAAGTCGTAGCTTGATTCTGTGGTTGATTCTGTAATGCTCCCATCAATAGCGTTACAAATTGTTGAACTGGATTATCCTCAACATTGTTGTTATTCTCAGGGTTCCTTTGTCGTGGTTGGCGTCATGGAGGCATTTTCTTTTAAAATACGCCCATTAGATTCTATTCAACTTTTTAAGTATTACGTACTTAAGTTGCACATCATAAAAGATCATCACATAACACATAACACATAACACTTTGAATAAAGCAATAACTTTTATTCATTCATAATCTTTTAAAAACATCAAAACAATAGCATCACTGCTATTTACATTACTTTCCTGAACTACAAAAGTTTCAGGATTACTTCATCATCATCACATCCCATTGGTTATATCATACCCGAGATTTACATCTTGTTTACTCACTAATCACATAATAATTACATTTATGAAGTTCTATTAAAATGTTGCATAGCCTTACGACGCTCCTCTTCCATAATTCCAAACATTGTTCGGCAATCTAATATGTACGATGTTAACGTCTCAAACTGAATTAGAAAACACATGACCCGATCTTGAGCTCGATTGATCACGGTGTTGAATACGTTATTCATCTCTTCCATCTTCATCCTCTTTGCTTGTGTGTCCCTCTCTGCTATTCTGGCTCATTGGTAAGCTTCCTCGTACGCGTCTTCAGCTCTTGCCCTCTTCGTAGCTTATTCTTCCAACTTGCTCTTCAACTCTGCAATCTCTGTTATCATTCGCTCGTTCTCTCCTTCAGTGTGGACCAACTTCTCTTCAACATTATTCAGGCGTTCCTCTCGATCCTGGATCTCATCGTCCCTCTGTGCCATCAAGGTCTATTGATCAGCTACTATCTCTTGCAACTTCTCGACGGTATCTTGAAGTTCCACATTGCGATCATATACTTCGTCGTACATACGGGTGGCAATCGAATTAAGTGGAATCTCTTCCTCCTCATTCTCCTCATCCTCCGACTGTGGCAGTTCAATAGGGTCCTCCTAATCCGTCTCTATCTCATCATCCTCATCAGGTATACCCTCCTGCTCAACTATTGTGACCAACAGAGTTGTTTCCCGTGGCAATAGTTGTTCCCAACCCACCTGAATATCTCGAGGCTCCTCCTCTCTAGGCATCTGGGATCTTTCCTCTCTAGCCTGACTGGATTCTCCTACATTAGCCATTCTGTCAACCAAATTTTAAATTTTAATTACTAACCATTACTACTCGACACTCACGAGCACATAAGTTATAATCACTAAAGCACATAAGTATTTTATTACTTCTTCCTTAAAACTCAATAAGAGTTTATAACCACTATCTTATCAAAGGTTACTTCCTAAGGCTTTTCCCCACCTAAGGTTCATAACCTAGAGCTTTGATACCAACTTGTGACACCCCCAAATCTAGGTACTTCATTCCCACAAGACTTGGTGTTCATGATCCATTCATTCATATTATCTACCCAAATACAAAAAAAATTAAATCATAAATCTTCCCTTTAAATAGGGTTCATCACTTGTACATTTTTCCCTTTCCTTTGCTATTTGAAGGCTCATCTACCTTCTCAACTTTAGCTGCAATAATAATATTTATACAAGAGTGAGCAAACCAATTGCTCACTAGATATAGCAATGAATCAACAAGATAATAATAACGGCCAATGAATAAGCTCATCAAATCTGAATGGTACTCTATCAATGATAACCAAAGACTAGAATTAAAATATGGAATATATATCTAAGGGTCATAAGACCACGAACTATGTCCATAGTTACGAGTAATCTTTCAACTCCAACTTTAACAGTCATAAGACTATAAGGACTCCTCGTACTTAGGGGGATCAGCCCTTTCGTACAATGTATTGTGCACAAACATTTCAACGCTAAGCGTAAATTATCCCCTAATAATAGGGTTGTTCATCTTAGTATTTAGAGTACAAGTCTGCACCAAAGAAATTTTGGGTTGGATAAGCTTTCAAGGGTAATTTAAAGTTTAACGATCATCAACTAGAGGACTAGTTGAATCAATAGTGTTTGATAACATAAAAGTTGATCAATAGTAACATAATATGGAATAATGAATAAGTGTAAGTGAACTAACTATATCTTGAACTCATGCTTAAAAACAACTACAAAGCATAAGTATTGAATAACAATAAACCTTGCTTAAATAATATTAAGCTAGGACTATGAATTATTGAATATACATTAAGTAATAGCAAGCTGAAAATAAAGCTTACTCATTATGAGAATAGCTTGTGTCAAGTAAATGAACTAAGATAATTCAACATTAGAAATTAGAATTCAAGAAAATTGCATTCATAGTACATGAAGGACAATAAAGAAACTTGTCTAACAATAAACAAGCTAGAATACATCAATAATTATTGGAATTCAAAACTTGTTCGAATAAAGTTAAAGTCATAGCTATCTTGTTCAAATAATGATTAGGAATACAAGAGTTTGCTTAATGAAAATTTAAAGTAAGAAACTGGCTCAACGTAAATGTAGAGTTAGAAAACTTGCCTCGAGCGTAAGCTATAAAATTAAACTCACGTTCACCTACACATAAGTTTAGAACCACAATACAAGTGTTAACCTTCACAACACCTGTTTACTATTCATCATGCTCACTAAGTCTAATATGCCACCTTCATTACTTACTAATCCTTTGAAACTTTAAATTTACTAAGCACATAACACAACTCTGTTTTAACCTTGTTGTTATGTGTTTATTATACTAACACATCATTGGACCAAGGTATGATGCTATCCCATAAGCTGCGCGAAGAAGAGAGAAGTCACCGCCCCAAACCAGTGCTGGGACCGTACAAGAACAAGCGCAATTTTTAGCCTTGGCACCGGTAGCAGCCTATTACCGGTGCATGCAGAATGAGGCATAGACTGCTATGAACAGTAATCGACTTTAGCCCAACAACCACAAATTTCACCCACTAAACAGTAATATTAACACGAACAATTGATACAAAACCATCATAAACATGTTTGCCAACATATTCCTCAACATAGAACAATTTAACAACAATTATACTAGTTTAATTTCCTAAAATTCCATATTTTCATATAAAACTTCATTTTTTTGATATCTCTTACAAAAATCAACATTGTAAACACAATTCTTGTCCAAATTGCTTCGTTCAAATTACGTTATCTTCGTTTCTTAACGAACTAACATATACAAGACTTAATTCATAATTTAGCATACAAATTAACCACTAAATTTGATAATTACATAAGCCATATGAGAAAATATTCATAAAACATACACTGTTAATTCTTTTCTTTCTTTTTAACTGTAAATAGCATAGCAATTCTTGTTTAAACACAAACTCTAGTCATCATAAACACATACAATTGCAATAACTCAATTTTCTACAACAATTCAAGAGAATTTGAATTCACAGAGGATAGAACATACATGACGTAAAACATATCAGAACATATATGTATATGTGATATTATGATTATGAACATACCTTCAATTGGTCGAACAATCCTTGCTAAACTCACTATAATTGTTGTGAAATCCTTAGGTTTTCTCTCTCAATTCTCTCATAGTCTCTCTGTATTTCTCAGACTCTTCTTAGCTTAAGCCAAAAACCAAGTCACGTAGACTAACTAACACTTAAGCGCAAAAAAAAAACTGATAAACCTTAATAACTATTATTAGTTACCAAAATAACGTATAGATTATAATTTATTATATTTATTATTTTAATTTATTTTATTTAAAATTCAAAAAAAATCCAAAAGTCATAAGGCTTTGTTTGGCAAAACCCTTTAAAATTTAAAGACTTAATATATTTAAGCCTTGTTTGGCAAAAACTAAATTAAACTCTCTTAATTTATTTTAATAAACCATTTAGTTTATAATTTATAATTACATCTTATTTATTTGGATTTCCTTATCCAACATTAACCAATTAAATTAATCACATACTATATTTTAATTAGATATACCATTTTAACAAATATCACCAAATTATAATTTTCATTATAATTTTATTTAATAATTAGACACATCAACTTAAATTATTAATTCAAAACAACAATATAACATCTCATGTCATATTACAATTCTTTAAATTATAAATTAATTTAATTTAGAATATTATCTAATAAATTTAGATTCATAAATATTTATTAACAACCATCACATCAATAAATATTTTATCAACAATAAACACCTCAAATAAATATTTATATAATTCAATAAATATTTAAATTACAATTTGAAATTTTGGATTGTTACAGAAAACCTAAACTAATTAAGAAACCCTAATTTTCATTTTTAGAAACTAAAATTTTTATTTTAGCCCTAATCATAAAATCCTAGGAAATCAAAGCACAAAACCTTAGGGTTAAACCTTGAGGGTCAAACCCTAAGGGTTAGGACAAATGTCTAGAAAGCCTTTAAATCACAAGCCAAATGACCATATTGCCCTTCTTGTATTATTTATTAGGAAGCTTGCAAGTTTTGCCAATTAATACTTTAGTTGGTGAACCACTCTTGACTTTCCCATGTGTTGAAAATTTATACATATCAACTATATATCATCAGCCAATGCATTGAATCCAATATATATATATATATATATAAAGAGAGAAAAGTGTACATTCTTGCTAATTTATTTCCAAACACTCAACCAAACTCTCTTAAGCGCAAACTTATGAAATATATTTGTAAACCAGTCCATTATCAAGTCCCCACCACCTCCACTAACAGATCAGAAGCCTAGAATCAAGAACTTGTTAATAGTGAGGTATAACCCTAATTTAGAATCTGATCATTAAAGCTATGTTAGATGTTATGATTTTGTGTTTTAATATGTTGTATGTAGTATTAATCAATGATCTGGGTTGGTATATGTTAGATCTATAACATCTAGATGCATGAATTTGAAGTTTTTCAAAATTTGGAAAATTTTAAAATAATGTCTAACAACCTAATGTCAGACCTCATAGATCTTTGTTTGTTTATTATTTTGTATGTTTAAGTGTTTGTAGTTATAGTATGTCATGAGGATTTTGATCCGAAACTTAAATCAAGCCTATATCATGTTCAGATTGAAAGTTATGTGTGGTCAAACCTCGTTGACCAACCATGACTGAACAAATTATGGGTAACCCAGATCTTGCCCAGAACTGTCTAACAAGAAATTTATGGCCCCGGATCTTTCTTATGTTTATTGCTTTGTTATTGTTATTGCATCTAAGCTGTAATATGTTGTTTGGACTACATGCTTATGCCTTTAGAACACTCAAACATCAAACAGGTTGAACACGATTAATTGGTTTGGTCAAAGTAGGCCAAATGATCACGGATTGCATTTTTGGGTAACCCGTAAAACTCAAGAACGTTATCTCTCGATATAGTTCGAACCGGCTTAGATCGATTCATTGTAATGTAGTTAAACCGGTTTTATGTATTAGATCCGTTCTTCTTACATGTTGGCTGCTAACTGAATCTTTAAATCACAAAATCATTGCATCGATTTCAAGTTGTGGAAACCCAAATATGGCTACTCGAACTCTTCTTCATTTCTGGGTAACCCAGAAAAGGAAGAACAGCTCTAACAGCTTGTTCAAGGCCTTAGATCTTGCTTATGTGTTATATTTTGGTCCAGAAATTGTTATATACTAGTAGTATTTGTGACGACCCCAAATCCAGGTACTTGAAACCCAAACTCGGTTCTCCACGATACCATTTCTTTAAGCTGAATAATACTAAATAATAATACATTCGAACTTAATTTACATACATCAAAGTTTACTTCCCCAGGTACGTGACCTTCAAATACATTCCTTACAATACTTGAATAGATACCAATACAACTATAACCATTAACTCATAATACACACTTATTCGATCAGCTTTCCTTTTCCTTTGCTCGTGCCTGAGCCTTCAGGTTGCTCATACATAACTGAAAACATTTAATTTAAGCAAGGATGAGCATTTAAGTGCCCAAAGAAGTAATAACAATTATATATAAGTTTGAAAGAATATAAATATTCTCGTTACATAACACTTCTACAACGAATTGAAAGTTGTGAAGTAATCATCTTGATAAAAATTCACATAACAACTCTCTTTCAAATTCTTTAAATTTGGCTCTGGCTCTACCCTTGAATAGGGTTTAAGAAACATACTATGAACATTCTTTTCATTTTTGAAAAGGTTTAGCGTAAATCCATCCGCATAAACCACTCTAGCTTAGGGCACGGAGGGTGATCGACCAGATTGTACCTGTCAGATTGATCAATACTACATAACTTGAACGAAATTCATCGCTCACTCTATCCGCCGCCAAGCAAAAAATCTTCCCATATAGAGATGTTCATACATGCCCGGTTCCAAAGCAGAAGGTTTTAATCTTGCTCAACAATAATATGTAATTCAACATATATGTATACGGGTAATTAACAGAGGTATATCAACATGTGAATAATGCCATGGTTATCCAAGTGGGGACACTTGTATAACCATTTAGAAATCAACGAATGTAATATATATCCGAGCTAGCATGTTGATAATCAAAGAGTACATAATCATGCAGGAATAGAATAATTCTCAAACTTCTTACTCATGTCCATCAGATAAAGGAAATGCAAAGGTAGGATACTTGCACGATTCAATGATTACAAATCTCAACTTAGGTTTTATCTCTTTATCACAACCTATCAATAATCGGATCATTCGTTCGATTAGAACAATATATCTTAACACATAGTAATTGTCTATTACAAAATACATAGTCTAATCACATAATCACGGTGATCATACTTTTAGTTCCTATTCTATACTTGAAATATTTTTATACATTTTTCAAATATCTCATCCATGCTCTTACGGTAACCTTTTCTTTTCTATTATATTAGATTTCGACATTTGTCGGCGTGCATCAAACAACTTTATCGGCAAGTAAATCTTGAGTCTAAGACTTATTTTATACCTCAACATCTGTAAATATCGGACATCTTAATTTTTAATCATTTTGAAATTTCGTAAATTAAAAATTTAAAATAATTCAAATCATCACTAAAGGGCCTATAGTGATATAAGCATTATTATAGGTGTTCTTCTTCAAATTTAGAACTTCATAATCGGTTCTCAAGTCACTAGTTTGGTAAATTTATAACTTTCAATTATTGGAATCATAATTAAATGATTTAAACATTAAACAATTCCATTATCATTAATAGTTTAATTAATACTAAACTATTAATGAAACCATTGCTAAAATATAAAAGTTATTTATAATAACTCAAACTATTTTAAAACATTTATATTACCCTTAAATGATTTTTAAAACAATAAAACCATTTTTAAATAATTACCATTAATATTTAAATATTAATGTACTATTTATCCAAATATTAAAAGTCATTAATTATAACTTAAAATATTTTTAAATCCTTAATATCCTCTTTAAATGGTTTTTAAATAAGTAAAACCATTTTTAAACTATTTATTTAATAATAATTATTAAATAAACTAAATATCATTAATATTATCTTAATATCATTAATATTTAATTATTAATGAAATTATCATTTAAATATTAAAAGTTATATTTTATAACTTAAAATATTTTTAAATACCTTATTTTCATTTAAAATGATTTTTATAATATTAAAATCATTTTTAAACTAAATTATTTAATATAATCATTAAATAACTTTAATATCATTAATAATAATTAATTAATGAAATTCATCACAAAATATTAAAAGTCATCACAAATAACTCATTTACATAACTAATTCTAAACCAAAATAAACATAGTAAACTAACTAGTTTATTAACAACACTAACTAAACTTCAAAAATTCAAACTTTAACTAACAATTAAAAATAATAACATTACAAAAATTAAATAAGAAACATACCCTAAATACGAATTCCATGAAGTGAATCACACGCACTTCCACGCCAAAAATTTAACTAATGAGATCTTTATAAAAAGTTCTCCCACAACAAAGTCTTTCTCAAAAAATTGGAGGCCTTATTGTTGGTGAATGAAACAAAGGCCAAGCCCTTCTATTTATAGGTTTAGAAAATGGTGAAGTTCTCAAACTTAGTCGATGTGGGACTTGGTTTATACTAATTTTCAATAGCTCATTTTGCGATTTTCTAACGCATTGCTCATAACTCCGATTAATCTGATTTTGGATATGTTATACATGGTATGTAAGACTATTTTAAAAATACGAATTACCCAATTCGGGTTCATTAGGTAGCCCAAGCAGTCGTCAAAAGTGGGACGTTCATAACAGCTTTTCAATCTCGTTTCACTTTACCCTCTTCCGTTAAAGCAGTCATAACTCTTTCATTTTAAAACATTTTTGAAGCGATTCTTGAGCCCTTGAAAGCTAACTTCTGGCTACAACTTTTATTCTTTGACCATTTCAAATTCGAACACATCAGCCCAGAAATTCCGTTCAAATGGATCGCACTGCACTTGTTGGGAAGTTTTGACACTACTACTTTGAAATGTCATAACTCTCTCCTCCGATATCGGATTTAGTCCGTTTGAGTCTATGGAAAGCTTATTCGGTGTAATATAACATACAAAAGCCCAGAAGGTTTTGGAAACATTAACTGATCGAAGCAAATGTCCTGAATAGCACATCCCGCCGCTGACTTTCAGTTTTGAGAAATTTGACACATTTCCTTCCAATCATCAGTAATTCACTCATCCGAGGTGAATGAGGTCGATCCAAAGCCTATGGCTTCCTAACTCGATGCACTACAACATATCAAAAGCCCAGACCTTTTAAAGCACAAAAGTGGACGAGAATGCCCCCATTACTGCATCGCCAAAAAGCAGGTTTATCATGATCGATTCAACCATGTTTGACCATCTATAACTTCTAATCTATACATGATATGAACTTGATTCTTTTTGCAGATTAAAGACCACATATCAGGGCTACACATAACAACTTTTGAAGAACAAAACTCATGATCGAGCAAAGAGTTATGGCCTCGACATTTGGTGAAAAAATAATGTAATTCGGTTTTTCCAACTTGCTTAAATCTTCAAATTAATTGCACTTTGATGTTATGGGTCTTTGATTTATCAACCCATATCATCAATTAACATTCTATTACACAACTTTAAACAATCAATTGTATCAAATAACATCGAATCAAAGGATTTCTAGGTTTAGTGTTCTTATACCCTTTTTGCCAAAAATTCTTGATTCTTGCTTCTGATTTGTTATGGGTGATGGTTGGGCTTTGTTTAAGAGTGTATGGGCAATCTTGTACGGGGCAATTAAATGTAATATTTAATCACTAGATTTAATTCTTATAATTTACCAATTAACTTCTATCCTTTGGTAATTAAAACACTTATACAGTAACATCGAAATTAAACCCGATAATTAAAATTAGGATTTCTCAACGTCATCAATTAGGGTTTCTAATTGACCATTAGTGGTTCTTTAATTATCTGTATATGTTACTAACACAGTCGTTACGGTTTCTAATTTCAACTGGTTAGGGTTATAATAATTAGGGTTTGTCCTAATTATCGACGTACAACAGTAATTAGGGTTTCTTCTAATTACCGATATTCTTATTCACATTAACTTCATATACACAGTCACTACTCAGAAATATCCCATAACTGAGTTTAATAATTAGGGTTTCACAACACGGTAATATGCTATGACCTAATTGACCGTCATTGCTCAATATTATCTGTCCGCACATACCCAGTACATAATTATGGTACTGTAAAATAATATAATATTATTATTCTCATCTCTTGATCACAATCCCAATCCAGGGTTTGGATCTCATGTCTGACTTATTCTTCGTACACAACATCAATAATCAAGTTAAAATAATTAACTTAAATATTCTGAACAATTCATATAATAAAATATTTATGGCCTCGGATCTTTCTTATGTTTATTGCTTTGTTATTGTTATTGCATCTAAGCTGTAATATGTTGTTTGGACTACATGCTTATGCCTTTAGAACACTCAAACATCAAACAGGTTGAACACAGTGGCTGGTCAAAGTAGGCCAAATGATCACGGATTGCATTTTTTGGGTAACCCAGAAAACTCAAGAACGTTATCTCTGACATAGTTTGACCGGCTTAGATCGATTCATTGTAATGTAGTTAAACTGGTTTTATGTATTAGATCTGTTCTCTTACATGTTGGCTACAATCTGGAATCTTTAAATCACAAAATCATTGCATCGATTTCAAGTTGTGGAAACCCAAATATGGCTACTCGAACTCTTCTTCATTTCTGGGTAACCCAGAAAAGGAAGAACAGCTCTAACAGCTTGTTCAAGGCCTTAGATCTTGCTTATGTGTTATATTTTGGTCCAGAAATTGTTATATACTAGTAGTATTTGTGACGACCCCAAATCCAGGTACTTGAAACCCAAACTCGGTTCTCCACGATACCATTTCTTTAAAATTTGAATAATACTAAATAATAATACATTCGAACTTAATTTACATACATCAAAGTTTACTTCCCAGTGCACGTGACCTTCAAATACATTCCTTACAATACTTGAATAGATACCAATACAACTATAACCATTAACTCATAATACACACTTATTCGATCGACTTTCCTTTTCCTTTGCTCGTTCGAGCCTTCAAAGTTGCTTTCATACATAATCGAAAACATTTAATTTAAGCAAGGATGAGCATTTAAGTGCCCAAACAAGTAATAACAATTATATATAATTTGAAAGAATATAAATATTCTCGTTACATAACACTTCTACAGCGAATTGAAAGTTGTGAAGTAATCACATCTTGATAAAAATTCACATAACAACTCTCTTTCAAATTCTTTAAATTTGGCTCTGGCTCTACCCTTGAATAGGGTTTAAGAAACATACTATGAACATTCTTTTCATTTTTGAAAAGGTTTAGCAGAAATCCATCCGCAAACCACTCTAGCTTACGGGCACGGAGGGTGATCAGCCCCGTTGTACCCTATATTGATCAATACTACATAACTTGAACGAAATTCATCGCTCACTCTATCCGCCTTGGGCGCAAAAATCTTCCCATATAGAGATGTTCATACATGCCTGGTTCCAAACCCGAAGGTTTTTAATCTTGCTCAACAATAATATGTAATTCAACATATATGTATACGGGTAATTAACAGAGGTATATCAACATGTGAATAAATGCCATGGTTATCCAAGTGGGGACACTTGTATAACCATTTAGAAATCAACGAATGAATATATATCCGAGCTAGCATGTTGATAATCAAAGAGTACATAATCATGCAGAATAGAATAATTACGAAACTTCTTACTCATGTCCATTGCATAAAGGAAATGCAAAGGTAGGATACTTGCTCGATTATTGATTACAAATCTCAACTTAGGTTTTATCTCTTTATCACAACCTATCAATAATCGATCATTCGTTCGATTAGAACAATATATCTTAACACATAATCTTTATACTATTACATTAAAGACATAGTCTAATCACATAATCACGGTGATCATACTTTTAGTTCCTATTCTATACTTGAAATATTTTTATACATTTTCAAATATCTCATCCATGCTCTTACTGAGTAACCTTTTATTTCTATTATAGGTTGCGACATTTGTGCGTGCATCTGAAACAACTTTATCGGTAAATCTTGAGTCTAAGACTTATTTTATACCTCAACATCTCGTAAATATCGACATCTTAATTTTTAATCATTTTGAAATTTCCGGAAATTAAAAAATTTAAAATAATTCAAATCATCACTAAAGGGCCTATAGTGATATAACTATTACTATAGGTGTTCTTCTTCAAATTTAGAACTTCATAATCGGTTCTCAAGTCAAACTAGTTTGGTAAATTTATAACTTTCAATTATTGGAATCATAATTAAATGATTTAAACATTAAACAATTCCATTATCATTAATAGTTTAATTAATACTAAACTATTAATGAAACCATTGCTAAAAATATAAAAGTTATTTATAATAACTCAAACTATTTTTAAAACATTTATATTACCCTTAAATGATTTTTAAAACAATAAAACCATTTTAAATAATTACCATTAATATTTAAATATTAATGTACTATTTATCAAATATTAAAAGTCATTAATTATAACTTAAAATATTTTTAAATCCTTAATATCCTCTTTAAATGGTTTTAAATAAGTAAAACCATTTTTAAACTATTTATTTAATAATAATTATTAAATAAACTAAATATCATTAATATTATCTTAATATCATTAATATTTAATTATTAATGAAATTATCATTTAAATATTAAAAGTTATATTTTATAACTTAAAATATTTTTAAATACCTTATTTTCATTTAAAATGATTTTTATAATATTAAAATCATTTTTAAACTAAATTATTTAATATAATCATTAAATAACTTTAATATCATTAATAATAATTAATTAATGAAATTCATCACAAAATATTAAAAGTCATCACAAATAACTCATTTACATAACCAATTCTAAACCAAAATAAACATAGTAAACTAACTAGTTTATTAACAACACTAACTAAACTTCAAAAATTCAAACTTTAACTAACAATTAAAAATAATAACATTACAAAAATTAAATAAGAAACATACCCTAAATACTGAATTCCACAATCTGAATCGCACTTCCACGCCAAAATTTAACTAATGAGATCTTTATAAAAAGTTCTCCCACAACAAAGTCTTTCTCAAAAAAATTGGAGGCCTTATTGTTGGTGAATGAAACAAAGGCCAAGCCCTTCTATTTATAGGTTTAGAAAATGGTGAAGTTCTCAACTTAGTCGATGTGGGACTTGGTTTATACTTAATTTTTCAATAGCTCATTTTGCGATTTTCTAACGCATTGCTCATAACTCAGATTAATCTGATTTTTGGATATGTTATACATGGTATGTAAGACTATTTTTAAAAATACGAATTACCCAATTCGGGTTCATTAGGTAGCCCAAATAATTAAGGTCAAAAGTGGGACGTTCATAGCAGCTTTTCAATCTCGTTTCAAACTTTACCTCTTCCGTTAAAAGCAGTCATAACTCTTTCATTTTAAAACATTTTTGAGCGATTCTTGAGCCCACTTGAAGCTAACTTCGGGCTACAACTTTTATTCTTTGACCATTTCCAAATTCGAACACATCAGCCCAGAAATTCCGTTCAAATGGATTGCACCGCACTTGTTGGGAAGTTTTGACACTACTACTTTGAAATGTCATAACTCTCTCCTCCGATATCGGATTTAGTCCGTTTGAGTCTATGGAAAACTTATTCGGTGTAATATAACATACCAAAAGCCCAGAAGGTTTTGGAAACATTAACTGATCGAAACAGTGTCTGAATAGCACATCATTCTGCTGACTTTCGCTTTTGAGAAATTTGACACATTTCCTTCCAATCACTAGTAATTCACTCATCAGAGGTCGGAATGAGGTCGATCCAAAGCCTATGGCTTCCTAACTCGATGCACTACAACATATCAAAAGCCCAGACCTTTTAAAGCACAAAAGTGGACGAGAATGCCCCCATTCTGCATTGCCAAAAACAGCAGTTTATCATGATCGGTCAACCATGTTTGACCATCTATAACTTCTAATCTATACATGATATGAACTTGATTCTTTTTGCAGATTAAAGACCACATATCGGGCTACACATAACAACTTTTGAAGAACAAAACTCATGATCGAGCAAAGAGTTATGGCCTCGACATTTGGTGAAAAAAATAATGTAATTCGGTTTTTCCAACTTGCTTAAATCTTCAAATTCGTGCACTTTGATGTTATGGGTCTTTGATTTATCAACCCATATCATCAATTAACATTCTATTACACAACTTTAAACAATCAATTGTATCAAATAACATCGAATCAAAGGATTTCTAGGTTTAGTGTTCTTATACCCTTTTGCCAAAATTCTTGATTCTTGCTTACGATTTGTTATGGGTGATGGTTGGGCTTTGTTTAAGAGTGTATGGGCAATCTTATGCTGAGGGCAATTAAATGTAATATTTAATCACTAGATTTAATTCTTATAATTTACCAATTAACTTCTATCCTTTGGTAATTAAAACACTTATACAATAACATCGAAATTAAACTTAGATAATTAAAATTAGGATTTCTCAACGTCATCAATTAGGGTTTCTAATTGACCATTAGTGGTTCTTTAATTATCTCGTATATATTTACTAACACGATCGTTCTGGTTTCTAATTTCAAGCTGGTTAGGGTTATAATAATTAGGGTTTGTCCTAATTATCGACGTCACAACAAATGATAATTAGGGTTTCTTCTAATTACCGATATTCTTATTCACATTAACTTCATATACGATCACTACTCGGAAATATCCCATAACCGAGTTTAATAATTAGGGTTTTGTGACACGGTAATATGCTATGACCTAATTGACCGTCATTGCTCAATATTATCTGTCACTTTATACCAAAGTACATAATTATGGTCTTTGTAAAATAATATAATATTATTATTCTCATCTCTTGATCACAATCCCAATCCGAGGTTTGGATCTCATATACGACTTATTCTTCGTACACAACATCAATAATCAAGTTAAAATAATTAACTTAAATATTACGAACAATTCATATAATAAAATATTTATTATATAAATCTAATTATCACTTCATATATTATTTCCAATCATGTTTTCATGGAAAATAATTAATAAAAATATTTTAAACTACGAAATTTATTACCATATAATTTGTGGTAATTAATAATTCCAAAATTATTTCTAATTTTTCAAGTAATAAATGTATTCGCATTTATCGTTCACTTTACTTGACACTTAGTCTCGTCATTTAAAAAAAATAATAATAATAATTTATACGCAAAATTTCTTATTTATTTTATATAGAAAATCTCGGGTTATTACAGTATTACATAAATACAAGATAGATCTGAACCTTAGTTTGCTCAGAAACATAATGATCAGAGAATTATGTTTGGTCAAACATAGCCACTCGATCACTGCATATAAATGTTCTTGACACTCAAGAACACCTAAGGCGACACTTTCTGTCGCAAAAGGCTATAGCGACAGATTTAATAATTTTATTTATTTTAATTTCCAAAAATTATTTAAAAATAGAAATTAATTTCTAAAAATTATAAAATTAATTTTTAAAATTATTTTAAGTTATAAAATTAACTTTTAATAATTTGACATATTTTTCAATAAAATTAATATTTATTTGAATATTAATGATATTTAATTTATTTAATAAATATATTAAATAAATTAATTAAAAATGATATTATCATATTAAAAATCATTTTAAATGATAATAAGGTAATTAAAATATTTAAAGTTATAAAATATAACTTTTAATATTTTAATGAAAATTTTATTCATTATATTAAATAAATAGTTTAAAAATGATTTTATTAATTTAAAAGGATATGAATGAATTAAAAATATTCTAAGTTATAATATATGACTTTTTAATTTTTGGTAAATAATACATTAAAATTTAAATATTAATGGTAATTATTTAAGAATGATTTTAAATATTTTAAAAATAATTTAAGGTAATAATAATACTTTAAAAATATTTTAAGTTATTATAAATAACTTTAATATTTTGGCTATGGCTTTATTAATATTTTAATATTATTTAAATATTAATGATACTAAAATTATTTAATATTTAAATCATTTAATAATGATTTTATTGTTTGAAAAATCATGCTAAATTATAATAATTATTTAAAAATTATTATAAGTCATTTAAAAATAATATGACTGGTATTTAAATTATCCAGAATAATGTTTAAGATTCAGAATAGAGTTTTATTAACAAAAAAACTCGATAATTACCTGAAAAAGCCATCGGTACACCGAATTAAGTCCGAAATTGATCCAAACCTATATAGGTTGACTGTATAAGTGTTTGTTTGTCTCCTAATGACTGATAAACATATGTGACAATGTGATTAGGTTATGTATTGACTACAAATAGCAGTACTATATGTTACGATATGTTATTCTAATCAAAAGAATGATCTTACTAATGATAGGTATCTGTATAAAAGATAAAGCTAAGTAATAGTAATCAGCTATCCAGGCCAGTATCCTTACTTTTTATATATACTTGTGCAATGATCATATGTAAGTAAGTTATTGAATTATATTCCGGTTATATAAGCTTTTGAACTCTAATGTTATTGATCATGTATTTAAACCTTTGTACTCATGCAAGATTCTCAAACTTTATTCATTCATTGTTTATCAATACAGTATTATTGTATAATCCAGATATATATTTTGTTCGTTAATTTCTAAAATTGGTTATACAAGTGTCCTCACTTGGATAATTGTTGTACATGTTGATACATACTTATTAAATTTCGGTATGTATACATTGACTTAAAAGCCATCTAAGCTATTTCACCCGGCTAGACACAGATTTTAAAAATTTTGTTGAACATGATAGAACTTTATTGTTATCCAAATGAATTATTTTGGTTTGGATTCCAGACTAAGTATGAACATCCCAAACATGGGAAACTTTTGTGCACCTACGACGGATATGCTGGACGAAAATATCGTTCGAACATGTAGTATTAATTAAAACATGGCATAACGGGTTGATCACCCCTGTGCTCGTAAGTTATGATAGTTTGTAGATGAAGTTCTGTAAAACCTTTTCAAAAATTAAAAACAAAGTTCATAGTCTGTCGACTGCTCTCCATTTATAGTCAGTACGTAGTTTTAAAATTTAAAATAGAATAGATATGTTGTTTAGTGTTGCTTCAGTTTACTTCACAACTGTTGATTCGTTGTAGAAGTGTCATTCAAAGGAAACATTTAATCTTTTCAGCTAATGTTTATTGTCTACTATTACTTGTTGGGCACCCAAATTCTCATTCTTGCTTAATTTAAATATTTTCAGCTAATCGTGATCAACCTGAAGGTTCTGCAAAGAACAAAGAGAAAGGAAAATTAGCAGAATAAACTTTATGGTATTATATGTAATTATTAGACTCTATTAAGATATTAATATTTAGTAATTATCATGTAATGTAATGTATTAAAGCTTGTGAACCTGGGGATTAGACAACTCTGATTATGTAAATTAAGTTTGATATTTATATAAATATTATGATCCCGCTCAAAGAAATGATATCGTGAAACACCGAATTTGAGTTTCAAGTACCTGGATTTTATGGCGTCACACCATCTTCTTCATGCCTTTCAGATTTACATTTCTTTTGTAGCGCATTAACTTCTTGCTTTCTTCAATGTAGACATCCTCGAGATTCATCAAACCTTTGTCAGGAAACCCTAGGCTTTGGTTGATGTCTGATGCTCTAATTTTCAAACTTACTCCTCTGACCTTTGTGGATAGAGTCCCAGAGTCTACCATTGCATTTGAGTAGAATTCATTTACTAATTCGGTATAGACTGGAGAGTTGGCTTCCAAGCATTTTGAAAACCCAACATTCTTTACAAGCTCAAGAATATCCTTGAACTTCTTTTTTGATCTTTCAAACTTCTTAGAATAGAGTTGGATTCCAGTTATAACATGTCAGTCTTTCATTTTTAGGATTTGAAGTGTATGGGTATTCGATCTCAGGAATCTTACAAGAGATATTTGAAGGCGATTTGGGCGTAGCTCGAGGTTTGGTGGATTTTGGCTTTGAAAAGGATTCAGGGTTTGAAAAAGGGAGGGAGAGAAAGTCGATAGCCTTTGATAACTGTTCGGAGGTTTTGATTTTTCTTCCAAGAAAATAAGCATTACTGAAGTTGGTTGACAGTTGACTTCTTCAGTGCGTAGAGTAGCTTGATGAGATAGCTATAGGCTGTACATTTTTCTTTGTCAACTCAACAATCGTCTTCTGTGACCATGCTTTAGTGAATGATTTGTCATTAATCCCCAACTAGAAGTTGCATGATTCATCAACAAGCTTGATCTCTTTTGATGAATTTTCTGTACATGTACACCGTATGAGTTCTTGTGATGCATTCTATTTTAGCTCCTCTTCTGGGTTAAGGAAGCTTAGAAAGAATTGGCCTATTAGTATAAAACTTAGGGCTAGGTTTGTCTCTAAGGCGCTTATCAGAAGAAAGACTGTATATATTTGAAGGTAAGAGTGTCATCACAACAGTCCTATTTGCTAGAGTTTGTTCATCATCATTGGATATACTTGATGCTGTATGGTCAGGAGAGTGTATCAAGAAGTGTTGCAATCGTAGAGTTAGTACTTTTATACTCTACGATCAGGATGTTGATCGTGTAGAATCTACGATTGAGATGGTGAGACAGAATTGACTATCAGTCGTAGAGTTTAGGTAGAGTTTAGGGGCTCTACGACTGTGAATAGAAATTTATTTGGTACATCAACCACAGAGTTTTGGAACTTTGTTACTGGAAGAGGATTTGTTTAAATGAATTAGAGTTTCATTTCAAGAATCATTGAAGATTCTCTTACTACCTTAAGAATTTTAGGTGGATAGTTCATTATGTAGCATTGTCTGGTAAAGCACCTTTGTAAGACCCCAACTTTTATGAATAAAGAATAATTTTCTCTAAATATCATTTTGAATATTATGGTGTGGATTTGATATAATGTTATAGTTGTGGGTAATATTTATAAATTTTGCAAAGTAAGCAAGTTGTTATATAATATTCGATTGGTCGGGGAATATTCGTTTTAACAGGGAATATTCATATGACGACACAATCATTGGTGGACCCCACAACGGAATTATTGTCGGAGTTAGAAAACAATAGCAATATCTTTCTATGAAAATAACGGCAAAAGTTTTACCGTTAACTATTGAAATACCCAAAGATGAAAAGTATAGTAATACGTGTGGTTATATAGTAGCACACGGTATTGATTATTGATGCTTACGTGAGAAGTCACTTAGTTATACTCAATTATTGCTATAATAATTACTGCACAGTATCTCACATTATTGATTCTATTATTATCACAGTATGATCTGCACAATATTTTATATTATTAAATCAATAATTGAGATGATAAGTTATTCATATTATTACTTACATTATTGATAATGTCTAGAAATTTTTGTCGAGGAAAGGGGTTTAGTCACCTAATTGAGCGTCAATAGGGAGAAATTCTTATCGGAAAGTCCCCTCTTTCCTGGGAATGATCTGGTTGTTAATATTGCAAGTTATATTATTGATGAATAAATGTTGTTAAAAATATTAAGCAAATTTTTATGAAGTATTTGTTGTAAATTTGGCGTATTATTTGGACCCCCACTTACTCATTTTTCAAAATAGTCGGGAGAAGTTATCTCAGTTCATATATATATATATATATATATATATATATAATTATTAAAGTTGGTCACAGGATGAGTAAAACAAAGGATGGCCTGGATGGGAGGGAGTATTATTATTATTATTATTATAAGTTTTTTTATATAAAAAATAGAATATATTATATTTTATTATGCATAGTATTTACATATTGTCTGCATAGTGTTTGCATAGTGACTGTATAGTAAAATTAGAAAATTCAACTAAATCTGTGAATCAGTTATTGTGCATCTGTGATTTTTTTTCCTTACTGTGCATCCAAATAGTATCCTGTCATTCTACTATAAATAGTATGCTTAGTTTAGAATTGGAAATCACACCAGAATCAGAAAATCTTCTTCGATAATATTGTGTGTATTTCTTTAGAGTTTAAGGAAAGCTTTGAGCGTAGAAAATAATATAAGTTTTCTTCAAGAATATCCCTGCAATACCAGTTGGAATACTCTTCTTTTTAAAGTAAGGGATATTATTTTTGTTCAATATTCGTATGAAATAATATTTTCTTTCATACTCTGTAGTATGTAAGTAATATTATTTCGTTTCAGATTCTGAATTCTACACTTATTTTGTTAAGTATTGCTTTTATACTCCGTGAAATTAGTAGAATATCCTTGAAATTTGCGCTTCATCTAAAATCTTTTCACGAAAATATTATTCTGAACATTCTTGATCAGTTTTAACCTTTTCATGCCGGAGTACTATTCACAGGGTACTATTCCTAAAGTACTATTCACGGGGTAATATTCACTCAGGTACTATTCACCCGGGGTACTATTCATGACAAAAATTAATTTCTTTTCTGTCTAAATCATTTTTGATACAATATTTTTCTTGAATTTTACTCCACAAAGCAGTATCATGTTGACAATTTTGACATTATTAAATTCTGGATAAATTAAATTATAAATCTTTAAAATTTATCATTGCTCTCATTTAATTGAATTCTTATATCATTGTCATCATCCTCATGCTTATATTGTGATGAAAGTCATCTTTGGCTTGTAGTGCATAGATGGACTATTGATTGGTATGATTATGACCAGGGATTATTCGGTATATTTATGACCTGTAAATGTTACATATGATGTGGTAAAAGTCCTCATTGGCCCGTAGTGCATTGATGGACAGTTGTTGGCATGATCATGATCATTGGTGATAACACGAATATCCTTGGCCCGTAGTGCATGTATAAATCGTGAATTATATACTAAGGAATATCATTGGCCCATAGTGCATGGTTAATTCAGTGATGTGGACTATTTATTGAGCTGAGTCTCAGCGATAAAATTACTGATAAACTTTTCAAATCATAGAAGATAGTAGATATCATGCTCTACTTGACTCTTCTAATGGATTGCTTTTTCTACTACAGTTAAACTTGATGTTTATTGTATTTTATCAGTTTAACACTGTTAAAGGCTAACGATAAATTATTCTGCATTATCTTTATCATAATATTTCTTACTGGGCTAGTGAGCTCACCCTTTTGCTTTTATTGTTCTCTTCAGGAAATGAGAACGTAGTCGTGACTAGTCGGGAAATGGAGTGATGGTCCTAGATGGTGGCTATAGTAGTCATCACTATTTTATGAAATAATACGATAATAAATGTAATGAGGACTCTATTTGAGTTTGGATATTGTCTATAAGACAATATTCGTGTAAAAACTCTCAGCTACGCTTTTGTTGTATTGTATAGATGAAGTTTGTATTTAAATTTTGTACCATGTATTTGGCGACTCAGAATGGGTGATGTATACCTATTTTGGGGGTGTCACAACCTTTCGTTTTAAGAAAAACTTAAGATAAGCAGCTAGTGGACATCTTCTAGAGAATTCTGGGTTCAGTACTTTTGTATGCTCATTGCTGATTCAAAAGGTTTCATAGTAGAGGACTGGTGCTTTGTGACATGGTTATCAGAGATGCAAGGAAGGTTGAGCTTTCATCTGAGCTCATCTCTGAGTATAGCAATGAGTTCCACTTCTGCTTTTCCTTAAGTTTCTTCATCATGATCTTCATCTCCTCAGTTATTTTTGCCTTTTTCCTTTCTTCAGTTTCAGCCTTAACAGTTTGTTCAGGCTAAGAGATTGTTACAACATCTCCTTTAGGCCAACATCATCATTAATGAATGAACCTACATAAATCATAGGGAGGTATCCTCAAGATTGATCACTGTGACAACCCAAGAATTTAGATAATTATTTAAATCTTAAATGATGAATTAAAGGTTGAATAATAAACCTAGACAGAAAATAAGTGAATGGATTTGAGATTTCTGGGAAGCAATTTTGTGAATTTAAACTTTTTTGTGGTGAATTATTCAGGATTAAGTGTATATGAGTATATGTTCTATAAATATGAAGATTATGTGATAGTTTATATTTGTTTATTATATAAACAAATAAAAGAAACTAGTGTGATCCTAATTATATATTAAGAATGAAGAATTGTATAACTTAGGGGTTATGGGACGAGGGAATTATGGTATATAGAATATATACTAATTTTAAGAGATTTATTTTATAAATCTCAATTAATTAATTTTATAACCTAGTTATAGCAAGTCTAATTGGGTTAAGGAAATAAATGTGCATGAGTAAGGATTTATGTTATAATTGAGAAAATTAAAACCCTAATTAAATAATTAGGATATGATAGAATTAAAAGTATTGGACTATAATGATATCATAGCCCAATAATTTATTTAGAGTTCAAGTGAATTAAAATTTAATGGACTAAGGAAGTTATATTATTTAAACAAGCCCAATTATATTTTTAGTGTGGGACTTGTAAATAAAATTATATCAAGGGAAATTAGTTTATTAAATTAGCCCAAGAGGTCATGTATAAGATAAATACAGTAATGGCCCAACTGAATTAATGGGGAAGCCCAAGTTCAATTTTGTAAGTAAAAATTATAATAAAAGTGCAAGCCCATTAAACATTTAATTGCAAGCCCAATTGTTAAGCCCATTTAGAGAAGTTATTATAGTCATTAATTAAGCTAGCTAATAAAAAACAAAATTGGTGAATGAAGTGACCATGTGGACGGATGAGATGAGTGAGAAAGGGAGATGAATATGATTATTGTTTGCTTTAGTTGGTGAGCAACTCCAACCAACTCCTCCTATGTGTCCTCATTTTATTTAGCCAACACTTTGGCATTTCTTCCATGTAAAGATTTGGTGGTTTAATGAGAAAAAAGGAGGGGGAAGAATGTGGTTTAATTACTTTAGTGGTTCACCCACTCCCACCTACTCCTCCTATGTGTCATCTTTTTATTTCACCAACATGTTTGTACAAGCTTACAAGTAATCTCTTGGTAAATAAGAAAGAGAGAGAATGAGTGGGAGAAAAATTTGGTCACATGACCGGATGGTTATGGAGGAAGAATAGAAGGCCACATGTGTGGTTTTGTTTGTGAAAGAGAAGAGAAGTATGAGTGTAGATATTAATCATATATCTAAATCTAATAACAAGTTATCTTGTTTCTTTCTCTTTCATCCCTTCCAATTAGCTAACATAAGAACCAACTAAAGAGCGAGAGAGAGAGAGAGAGCGGAGAGGGACGGTAGAAGGAAGAATAGAGAAGAGGAGGGAGAAGGTTCATCCATGGAAGAAGAAGAAGAAGAAGAAGAAGAAGAAGAAGAAGAAGAAAGATTTTGGAAAAAAGGTAAATTACTAAACTAATATATATATTTTAGTTGGATTTTTGTAAATCAAAGCTTGGATTTATGTTTATAAACTCAAAAACTATGGGTATCCATGTTGATGAGTGTTTTATGTTTAGATATACCCATATTGGGTGTTGATTTGGTTGGAATCAAAAGGAATAGAAAAATAGAATTTTTCGGAAAGCTTAAACTTGAAAGTGTGATCTAGCTTTTGATTTTTGAAATATATGATGGATATTTGTGATTTATTTTCCTGGGATGCTAGATCTATTTATTAAGGATAAAACCCCTTTGGAATCACTAAATTAGGTTGAAAAATGAGCAAGTTATGGAATTTATCCCAAACTACTCAAAGCTAAGAAAAATGTTAGAACCACTGTTTTGACCAGCCACTTCCGGGCTAATTTCAGAGAGCTTAACATGTCCAAATATGGATTGTGATAGAAGAATATTTTATATCGGAAAGATACCAATCCAACAAAATTGAAGGATCGTTAATTGGAGTTATAGATCTCATTTTATTTAAGTTTTAGCAAAGGACTCCAAAACTGCAAAATGACAAAAAGCTATTGTCCAAATTTTTGTAGGGGCATTTTCGGCCACTTAATTTGTGAAATAAATTCCAGTATTTTAGGAAATGAAACTATATGGTATAAAGTACCTCATGTCCAAAAATGAGCCCATTACGACTTAAAATGAACACATTATGACCATTTAAATTTTTTGATTTTCCGACGAAAACGACTATAACTGGAGTTCTATAACTCCGATGGCCACAAAATTTAAACTGGAGGCTCACATCAACACATACAAGATTGTGTCAAGAGATGGGAATTTTTGGAGTTAAGCACGAGGTAGCTAATTTCTTAAGGAATTAACTAGAAATTAATTTTTGAAAAATACCAAAGGAAGTTGGAAAATTGTGGAAAAATACTTTTTGTGTATGAAATATATGCATATATGTTTGGCCAAATGATAGAAAAATAATAAGTTGATTTGGTATTTTTGTGAAAAAGAATAGTGAGTTCAGGTTGCTGAAACTGAATTCAGATTGCTAATCTGATTTTGGTATGCTGGAATAGTGATTTCAGGATACTGAAATGAAATCCGACTTACTGAAATGGTATTTTAGTTTACTAAGATGTTATCTAATTTAAACATATAAAAGGGAAAAACTTATAAGTATAAGTTATGACATGATAAAAAGATTATCAAAGTATAATGATAATACTAAGGCTATAATGTAATGTCTAATACTTAACTAGGTTAGACAATTTAATATAAGATGATGAGTTAACATGTATGTTATGCTAATTGAAAGATCGATCTGATAATTTATAGGTCTTTCATGAGAGATTACATTAGATTGCTTAGCGGTAATCAGCGGTGCATGCAAGTTCTCTCTAACTCAACCCTGAGTTATGATTATTTAAATATTCTTGTGGTAAATCATTGCTAATTATCATGTCTATGAATTATTGATTCACACTCTGTGCATATTTCATGTATTCATCAGGTATGAAAGGCTGATCACCTTCATTACCATCTGGTTCAGTTGAATTATTCTTGATTATGATTGACATTCATTCTAAATGTCCTGATCGTTCAGCTATGAAAAATTTGTTCATGCTAGTTCGCAATCATATTGTAGAACTATAGCAAGCTTTTTTTCAATTCTTTCAATCATGATATATCCTCAAATAAATTTATACTTGATGGACAACCTTTTTGCTCACCCTTGCTATATCATGATAAACATTGCATATTAAAGGCGAATATGTGGGATGAGAAAAAAAGTCAAAGCAGGTTCGACTTTTAGTTTACATATGTGACTAAATTGTATCAGTAATGTATAATAATAATATTGTATGTTAGATATGATAAATATTCATGTATTATGTGAAGGTTTTCGACCTTGGGGTTAATGTATAAAGTTTAATGTATAAAAAATTTATATTTATATCTTCCGCAATAGATATAGAAATACTATACCAGATCCGTGGTGATTTAGGACCCGGATTTGAGGCTGTCACAGTTGGTATCAAAGTTGTAGGTTATAAACCTTAGGTAGGGTTACCTTAGACTAATAACCACAATAATAAGGATAAGGACTAACTCAAATTGAGTTAGTGCGTCGATGAGATTAATAGACGAATCTCGGCGAGTTATAAAGATACGAAGTTACCTAGCTCTGATAATAAAGGTGAACAGTAGTGATGAATAAATAGAGTATAAAAGACTAAAAGGAGATCGTAAAACAAAATGATCGTAACATAGAAATGAATCGTAATATAATACGATGAGATCACCCCGTGATCTGATAAGGTCATAGTAAGGAGGAGGATCAATCAAATGATTGAAAGTTTTATAGCAAAAATTTCTGTATGTAAGTTGTACTATGAATTAGTACTATTTAAACTCAGAAAATAGTGATGGATGATGCAATACAGATTAAAAAAAATTCGTATGGAGTAAGTGTGGAGCTAGAATTAAGTGGGATTTCAATTGAGGACTCATATCAGCAGCTGAGTTGTATGATTCCTTGTATGGGAGAGGAATTTGTACTTGGTTTTAGAATCACTTAGCTTCCTGGTCGATATAGTGGTTAGGTTGACCAATTCTTTGTATGGGTGGGGAATTGTGTGCTTAGCTTCCTATATTGATTAGTGGTCGAGTTTGGTTTGACAACCACTTAGTTTCTGGTACTGATAATCATTGAAATGTTTGTGCCGTGCTATTTGTTATATGCATGTTGATAAGGTGATTCTTTTCTCATGTGTATAACGAATAGGTAGAGGATATAAGGTTAAGTTGTGAGTTCTAAAAACTCATACTTATGTTAAGTTCATGACTCGTAATCATATGGTATGTTTTGAACCCCTCAGCGAATGGACGCCTATAGTCTGACTAGGATAAGTTCTTAAACTCATATGATTATGGAAAGTTCCTAAACATATAATGTGTGGTAAGTTTGATGGATTGGGTATAGGAAAGTTGTGAATGGAGCATTGAGGATTATATGAATAGATAGAATTATTAAGCAATGGATCAGTAGAGAAAGTGAAGTTGATGATGGAAGCATAGGTATTCCAAATCTTCTAGCTATGCTAGACTTCGAAGTTTTTGACATCAAGATAAATTCGCACTGATGTGCCTTTAAAAATGAATTTTTATTGTAAACACTCGAAATTTTCTGCACACCTGTTACTAACATTGCAGGAGGGTAGATTCATCTTTCGGAGATAACCCTAGAAGACAGCTCACATCCATTCCAGATACTATCAGAAATTCAGTCTCAACACCGGAACACACACCGGGAATATCATTTCCAACCTCAGAGATAACCCCGAGTTTCGTCCTTGGAGATAACCCCAAGGAATGTTGTTGCAGTTCTGGCGATAACTCCGGAAATGCTTGTTTCAAATGCATGCGATCAGCTTCAATCTCAAACCTCCTGCCGAGGCACTCATTCCTCAGACCCGGAGCTAACACCAGGTAGACAGGCATACTTACAGATGACCTTGCGGAATTCAAACACTTGTAGTAGTCCAATCTCAGATGTACCCCTGAGCAACGTCTGCTATCAGCTCAAACCAGAGATAACCCCGGTGAAGAGTCAAACTGTCATCTTGCCACCTCAACCCCAGTGCGTCGTCTCAACACTTCATATATAAATTTTAACATGGCAATGTCCTACAAGAACCGAGGAGTTCCAATCCCGAGTGACTATTACCCGTGGCAACACACCAGATAGAATTTGATGCTTGAAGACTATGGGCATGGTCCCCTCTTCCTGACTTCATACAACCTCTAATCCCATGTCATTGCATAACTCTCGACACAAGCGGTCCGAAGAAGGTCTTATATACCTTGTTCGGATGCTCGGATTGAATTTCTACAAGTTTGAGCGGACATCACAGTGAATGAGTGCACGTACTTTGAGATGACGGGACTCATGGAACTTGGGGTATATAAGTGTATCTGCATGCAAGCTGCTGCAAGTGCATCTGCTGGCATGCAGTAGTACAGCTGCCCCCTCTATAAATAGAGGGCTTGGGGTGGCCATTTGTAAGAGAAAAAAGGTGAGGAAGCCCTGTCAATTTGTTCTGTATACACCCCATATTGAGTGCTTTCTTATTTTAAACATCTGTTAGCTCACATATAGCTATATTTTTATCGGCGGGAGCTGAGTGTTTATCCATCTAGAGTCATAGAAGCCTGCATTATCAGCCCACTGTAAGCCTTCTCACACTCTATAAAGCCTTTTTCTTCATCTTTGCACACATTATTCTTCATATTAAGAGTCGTGTTGTGTGTATGCCCGGACTTCGGTCCATTGTTTTCATTTCTGTCTGTATATATATATACTTATATATATGTATATATTTTTATATGGACTAACATTATTGAGTTATGCCTAAATTGAGCCTAAACTTATGTCTGGAGCGTTTACTTGCTTATATATATATATGATTATATATATATATATTTACATTTCTGTCAAGCCTGGAGTTTACTTCGTGGCCTTTTACTGCTTTATTTACCTTTCGTCCCGCCTGGAGTTTACTTCGTGGTGGTTGATCGTCTTTACTGCTTTCTTTACATTTAGTCTCGCATGGAGTTTATTTCATGGCGGTTAATCGCATTTACTGCTTTATTTACATTTCTGATCCCCCATGGAGTTGCTTTGTGGTGGTTGATCATGTCCATATATATATATATATATATATATATATATATATATATATATATATATATATATATATCATTTTATATATTTACATTTAGATCCCCATGGAGTTGCTTTGTGGTGGTTGATCATGTCTATATATATATATATATATATATTTACAGCTTTTATATATATAATTGCTTACTGCTTTTCATACAAATTGCGGCATCATGTGAGCCTAGGAATCATGTGATCACAGATTCAGTCTACTGAATCTAGATTCGGTTCCCGTGATTGACATTTTCAGTTGTAAGCAGCTTGTACATTATTTACGGTGTCCGAATTTCCTTATATAACTATCATGCCCATGAGGAGTTCGGCACTGCTGTATATTATTTTCTCGAAGATGCCTCGCATCTCGAAAAAAAAAGAAGCAAACAAGCCAAACATTTAATAATAAAATGGAAGTATGAAAAGGTCGCAATTCCTATTGAGCACAGGGTTTGAAAAACCTCTTTTACAAAACTTCATTGCTATATTCTGTTTAAAATTAAATTTTTCTATAAATTCAAACCCTTTATATATAGGTGCGAACTAGGCCTCGCACTACTTTTAAATAATTGCACATTGATCCACACACACACACACACACACACATTCATATAACAGTTTCTTGAAAAGTGGCGGTCACCGTGGTAACAGTGGGTGCCTAACACCTTCCCTCCGCATAATCAAGCCCCCGAACCCAAATGAATCTCGGTTTCACAGACCCATTTTGCAGTGTCACATCACTGGGTCAATGTTCAAACCTTTTCTCAGTTACGTTGGTGCAACCAGTTAAAAACACCAACAAGCGACTCTTAAATTCAAATTGTCGACATTATACATGTCAGACCTTTTTCACTTATTTTTTCAAACAAATCTCACACAATATGAGAACACCAAATAACAAGTAATGAAAAGGGACAACTAAAAATCCCGACGTCGACAGGTGGCGACTCTACTTGGGACTCTAGTAAGAGGGCTTAAGACGCTATTAAAAGCTTTTCAAAACTGTTATATGCTTATGTGTGAATGTTGCATTTACATTTATGATGAATGTGTACGAATGCATTTTACTTACTGCACTGCAAAATATCTATCTGTGATATTAGTGCTTCGCACATGTCATCATTTTCATAAACGGTGAGACACGTTGTATGTGAATGTATGTTGTGTGGTTCCTCCATCAGGAGGCTATCCTGTCGGTGTTTGATTACTGGTCTCGTAGGGAGACTAATTCCAACGAGGCTCAGGAAGGCACCACCTAGATTCGCTCCAGTTAAAAGACCGGATTAACTTCCCGTCAAGTAGATTGCGATGATCTGGGGACCTTCATGTCAAAAAACCGCGAGAGTAACCCTAAGATAGGTCAACCTCTGATAAACCAAACGCGAAGGAAAGTTTCTTCATGCTTTCCATTTTTAATTACTTGTAAAAGCATTTACTTGTAATTTCATTCCATGTTCATCTTTATATAATGGAAAATATGAAGATTATTTGTGCATACATGACATGTTATCAATTAACACCCATTTTTGCAGGATGATATTCCTAAAATGGACACATTATGATAGCATTTACATTATCCCTAAGACTAAACTACATAAGTCTTTTGTAGGGAAATCATTGAGCCTGTTACCCGCTCAAAATCTAAAAGTCCACGAGCCTACAACCAATCATGTCTTCTTCTGACCAATCTAATCCTGTTTCTCGAGAAAAATTTGACGGATTAAGTAAACAAATCACAGATTTGGTTGTTCTGCTGAAAGAATTGAATCAGTCTACTCAGGGTATAAAGATGCCTACACATACAGAATCCTCTGCCCAAGGAAGAGCTCAAGGTTTGGATAAAACAATTCCAGAACCTCAGTTGGATACGACCAACAAAGACCCTGAAAACACCCATCTCAAAGGAAATCTAGACACCAGTGATATCAGGAAGAAAGTCCTCCAAATGGAGGAAACTATTCGTGCTCTCAAAGGGATTGGAACACGTGGAAGTATTTTATATGCTAACCTTTGCATATTTCCTGGTGTTCATTATCCAGAGAAATTCAAAACCCCTGAATTCAAAAAGTACGATGGGTTAGGGGATCCTTATACACATTTGAAGGTGTTCATAGGAGAACTTAGATCTTATGCGGAAAATGAGAAGCTCAGAATGCAGCTGTTTCAGAAGAGTCTGACTGGAGAAGCTCGTTCATGGTATACCAGATTAGACAACTCAAAGATCTATAGCTGGGAAGAGCTAGCTCATGCATTCCTTACTCAATATAATTTTCAATCTCAGATGGCTCCTGACCGGTATCAGATTACCAAGGTTGAAAAATAGTCTAATAAGTCTTTTAGAGAGTATGCTCAAAGGTGGAGGCGCCTTGCAGCTCAAGTTATTCCTTCCATAACAGAATCAGAAATGGTCATAACTTTCATAGACATACAGGAAGCTCCTTTCTATGAAAAACTCTTAGCTGGTATTGGCAAACCATTCTCTGAAATGATTAAGCACGGAGAGATGGCTGAGATGGGATTGAAGTCTGGTAGGATACAAGACCTAGCAGCTCTTAAAGCAGTTGCTAAACACATCCAGTCCGAATCTTATAGAAAAAACCCCCGGAGGGTCCATAAAAAGAAAGAGGATGATGTTTCCTTGATACTACAAGGTCAAAAAGGCGGTCAGAACATGCCTATACAGAGGAGAAACTACTCCCCTTTCCAAGCATAGTCTTCAAACCCTCCATTGCCTAAAAGTGGAGAAGCAAAGAACCCTCGAACGTTCACACCCTTAGGGGCTCGCTCGAGAACATTCTTGCTCTTCTGACTACTCAGAAGAAAATCACACGTCTTCTTCCACCAGCCAACCCTAATGGGAGGGGTTTCAATGCTACTCGGAAGTGTGCTTATCATGTCGGAGCACCTGGACAAGATACTCCAGATTATTGGGCCTTGAAACACAAGATCCAAGATTTAATAGACAACGGTAAGATCGTGGTTACCAAACCAGATCAACCTCATGTGTAAGACAACCATCTTCCTCAACACAAAGAAGAAGAGGTCAACATGATTAGTTGGAGCGTTGGACAAAGTTCCAATTTTAATGGTGAATCATCCCAGACCATAAAAGATGGTGTTGACAGATGAGATTATGCAAAGTTCCAATTTTCTATGTAACGAAAAATGAAAGCTCTTTGCAAAAAAATTGAGTAATTGGCAGAACTGGTGACCCATCATCATCAAGTCACATGCCAATTAGTCAGTCAGGAGCATGCTTATCTCCTTCCTTTTGTTATGAATGCTCCACCATCACCCTCAGAAAGCAAAGCTATGGAGGATAAGGTTGTAAAGAGAGCAAATGCTAAAGCCCGTCGGGATTTTGCCAATCAGAGGGAATTCACATACCTAGGCCAACCTATGGAAGAGATATTTCAAATGTTGATCAATGAATAAAGAATTACCTCCCTTCTGCCTCCAATTAATCCCCGTTCAAGACGGTTCAACTCCGATGGAGTATTTCAATATCATTCACATTCTCGCAGTCACAACACAGAAGAATGTTGGGCACTCCGCCATCTTATTCAGTGGATGTGGAAATATTTCAACATATAGTCGATCACATTTTTAACAACAATGTGATATCCTTCACTGATGATGACATACCGCCCGAAGGGACCGGTCATTGAAAGCCATTACACATCGCAGTTTTATCCTCTGGGTATATGTTAGCTGGAGTTCTGATAGATGGGGGTTCATCTCTGAATATCTTTTCTTATGCCACCTTGGTGAAGATGAACGTCAATCTCAAAGGGATCCGAAGTAGCCATACGGTTATTAAAGCTTTTGATGGATCCCAACGAAATTCTATCGGAAAGATTGAGCTGCCAATTGGGATTGGTCCAAATACATTCAATGTATCATTTCACGTCCTCAAGATAGATTCAGGATATAACCTGCTATTGGGGAGACCATGGATCCACATGGCTGGAGTCGTTCCTTCTACACTACATCAACAACTCAAATACATTGTCAACAACAGTCTAATCACTGTCAACGCTGAGCCGGGATGTCTTGAACAAGGAGATCGACCAATCATCAGCTTCAATTCAGAAGTTGAGCCGACCAGTTTTCATACTTTGGAAGTGAGTAACACGTAATACCAACTTATTGGAGCACCACTTCCTATACCCAAGATTTCTACCGAGGTTATATCGGCCACACAAGAAATGATGCCATTGGGTCATCAGCCTAGACAAGGGCTTGGTAAAAATTAGCAGGGGATTAAGCACCCTATTCAAGTGTCCAGTCAAATTGGGATAGCCGGACTAGGCTATTCTGCCAGTTCCAGTTGTAGGAATCCTCATAAGCATAAGAGGTTCCTCAAGCTTCCGCCACACAGCGATTCTTTCCATCTATACTGCATGAGCTGATACAGTCTACAATAAAGGTTCCAGCCCATGTTATGGCTATGATGTTTCCTAAAACAGTACCATTCAAAGCAAAAGAGGTGCTGATTCCTGATCCTGAAGTGGAAGAAAAGGAGCGCAAACGTAAACATGACATCACGATGATGATGTCAGGTATACGCATCATTGTCCATGATGAACATACAAATAGATATACCCCAGATGATGATTACCCAAATGTCATGGTTATCATTCGGGAAAAGGAGGACAATGACAACCCCTCCATCACTGCAGTCCATCAGGACTTTGCCCTCGACAATTGGAGCAGCACTCCATGCATTGGTCGACGAGGGTAAAACGGGTAGAAAATCCCACTGCCCTGTAGATAACTTTAATTACTTACTTTTCTATACTATTAGTAGTTATTTTATCAGTACATGCTAACACTTTTGTATGATTAAACAGTTCCATATGCTAAGTGAAAGCATATTTTATTTCAGGACTCTGAATTTAGATGTGCTTGTACTTACTGATGAGGTGCCTTCTCTCCATAAGGACTGTAACTTTAATACAAAGTTGGACTCAGACTTGATGGAAATACAAGAGGACATTGAGACACCTCAGGAGATTAAGGAATGGGTCGCAGACAAACCTAAACCCAACCTTAACCAAACCACTTCTTCCAATCTTGGAACCTTAGAAAACCCTAAGCTAATCCAGATTGGTTCAGACCTAACCCCAAACCAACAGAATGACATGGTTGAACTATTAACCCAATTCTAGGATGTGTTTGTATGGTCTCACGAAGATATGGTAGGTTTGTCCATTGACATTGTCCTTCATCGCCTTTCCATTAAAGAGGGATTTAAGCCAGTCTGGCAGAAGCTCAGGCGATTGAAACCTGAGTGGAGTTTAAAGGTAAAAGAAGAAATTATAAAATAATTTCAAGCTGACATTATCATGGTGTCTACATATCCGGAGTGGCTATCCAACATTGTTCCCATGCCTAAACCCAGAGGAAAGGTGCGAGTTTGCGTGGATTATCAGGATCTGAACAAAGCTTGCCTTAAAGATAGCTTTTTCATATCATTTATCCACATTCTCATTGACAATACTACTCAATATGGCATTAATCCTTTGCGGATTGCTTCGTGGGGTACCATCAAATTATGGTCGCTGAGGAAAACCATGAGAAGATTGCTTTCATCACACCTTGCGGAACCTTTTGCTATAGACGGTTATCATTCAGCCTCATCAGTGTTGGGGCAACCTATCAGCGAGCTATGATGGCTCTTTTCCACGATTTAATGCACAAGGAGATAGAGATCTACGTGGATGACATCATTGTCAAATCTCGAAAGGAGGAAGACCGCTTAGACTATCTCAAAAAGCTTTTCAACAGGTTGCGTAAGTACAACTTGAAGTTGAATCCAACTAAGTGTGCCTTTGGTGTTAAGTCAGGCAAGTTGCTAGGTTTCCTAGTCAGCCACAAAGGGATTGAGTTGGATCCCACCAAAATCCAGGTCATCAAGGAAATGCCCATTCCTCAGACAGAGAAGGAAATACGGGGATTTTTGAGAAGAATCAACTTCATTAGCAGATTTATTTCTTAACTCACAGTAACCTGTGAGCCCATCTTCAAGTTATTAAGGAAGAACTCCTCTATGAAATGGAACGATGAGTGTCAGAAAGCCTTCCTTACCATTAAAGAGCAACTGGTTAATGCTCCTATTTTGGTACATCCCAGGGATGATGTTCCCCTATTCATGTACCTGTCCATTAATGACAATGCCATGGGCTGCATGCTGGGGTAAAAGGACAATAGAGGCCAAGAACGAGCTATCTATTAGCTCAGCAAAAGGTTCAGCATCAATGAACACAAGTACACTCTGATTGAGAAGACTTGTTGTGCTTTAGCATGGGCTTCCATAAGGTTACAACATTACCTCCATGGTCACACAACCCATCTTATATCCCGCGTGGATCCTCTCAAGTACGTGTTTAGTAAGCCCATACTGAATTGTCGACTGTCTAGATGGCAGCTGATCCTACAGCAATTTGACATCGTCTACATGACGTAAAAGTCTGTCAAAGGTCAAAGAATTACGGTTCAACTGGCCGCTGCACCTGTAGGGGACTACAAACCCTTAGAAACATACTTCCCCGATGAAGGGGTAATGGTAGTTCAGTAACACCATCAGTACGATGCATGTCGTACGTGGAAAATGTATTTTGATGGAGCTGTTAACACATAAGGATTTGGAGCTGGAGAAATTCTAGTATCCGGTACGGGGGAGCAGTATCCCATCCCCGTCAAATTGCAGTTTGTCAGCACCAACAACACAGCTGAGTATGAAGGCTGTATCATGGGGCTAAAACTTGCCCGTTCAATGGGCATCAGGAGGTTAACTATCTTTGGGGATTTCAAATTGGTAATCAAATAATCCATGTGAATCTATCAAACCAAAGAATTACATTTGATGCCTTACCATCGGCAAGTTTTATAGATGGCTTTGGAGTTCGAAGAAATCTCCTTTATACACATTCCTCGTAATAGGAATGATTTTACGGATGCACTAGCAACGTTGTCCTCCTTGATTCATATACCTGACAAGGAAAATAAGCCAACACAGGTGCTTAACTGAGTCTCTTCTTCAATTCCATGAAACTCTCTTCACATTTCTCCATTCAAACGAACTTCACCGTCTTTCTAGTAAGGTTGGCCAATGGCGATGCTATCTTTGAAAAATCTTGGATGAATCTCTGATAGTATCCTGCTAATCCCAAGAAACTCCTAATTTCTGTCAGCGTCTTTGGCTGTTCCCAGTTGATAACCGCTTCTACTTTTGCTGGATCCACCGAAATACCATCCTTGTCGATAACGTGACCCAAAAAATGCACTCTCTGCAACCAAAACTCACACTTGGAGAACTTTGCATACAACTTCTCCCTCCTTAACGTCTCCAACACTATCCTTAGATGTTCAGCGTGCTCTTCCTCCGTCTCTGAATATACCAGAATGTCATCGATGAACACGATAATAAACTTGTCCAAATACTGTTTAAACACTTTGTGCATCAAGTCCATGAATGTTGCTGGCACATTCGTCAATCTAAAAGACATTACCAGAAACTCAAAGTGTCCATACCGAGTTCTGAATGCCGTCTTTAGAACATCCTCCTGCCTCACCTTCAGTTGGTGATAACCGATCCTCAAGTCAATTTTTAAAAAGTATTTCGCCCCCTTCAACTGATCAAACAAATCGTCGATCCTGGGCAACGGGTACTTGTTCTTAATGGTGACCTTGTTCAACTCTCAGTAGTCGATACAAAGCCTCAATGACCCATCCTTCTTCTTTACAAATAAGACTGGTGCTCCCCACGGTGATACGCTCGGTCGAATGTATCCCTTATCTAACAACTCTTGTAGTTGAACCATTAGTTCCTTCATTTCTACCAGAGCCATACGATACGGCGCTTTAGATACCGGTGATGTCCCTGGTGCCAAATCGATAACAAACTCTATCTCTCTATCTGGCGGAAATCCCGAAATATTATCTGGGAAGATGTCAACGAATTCCCTTACAATAGGTATCTGACCCAGTTCACCCTCAATTCTGCGGGTATCCACAACGTGAGCCAAATAACTTATATAACCCTTCCTAAGCAACTTCCTTGCTTGCATCATTGTCAGACAACAAGATTGTCTCGGCGATTTACTGTCATAAAATATCACCTTTAACTTATTCAGTCTTTAGGTGTACGCACTTTTTCTTACAGTCAATAACCGCTCCATGACTCGATAACCAATCCATCCCAAGGATTACACCAAACTCTCCAAGTCAAAATGGTATCAAATCCACGTTAAGCTTAAATCTTCTTACATCAGCACAACAGTTCCTATGGATGTAGTCTACAGGGATAATTTCTTTGTTTGCTACTTGTACATTCATTGGGTGTTCTAATGGTTCACGAGGTAAACTTAATCTTTGAGCAACTTCATCAAATACGAAAGAACATGAAGCTCCCGAATCGAATAACACATATGCATTTATATCGTTGATCGAAATTATACCTGACACCACCTCCCTGGATGCCACGACATCTTGCACTGTCATATTAAATGTTCTCGTTGTCGGCTTGTTTGGCTGGGCTGGTCCTCCACTGGTTGTCTTAGTGTTATTGCCCTTGTTGCCGTTTCCGTCATCCGTGCTTTTCTTTCTTGGGCAATCCTTGATCCGATGTCCCACTTTACCACAGTTAAAACAACCTCCCTTCTTCACCTTAGGACAATTGGGTGAGGTATGCCCTTCTTGTCCGCAGGTATAACATACCGTTTTTCCCTTCATGCACTCTCCCGAGTGATCCTTTCCACAGTTTCCACACACCGACTTCTTTTGTTGCACACTTCTTTGCTGACTCTCCAAATTACTACCCCCACTGCTATATTTCCGCTTCTTGTTGTTGCTACCGCCATTGCTAACATTCTGATTCCCACCTTCAACTTTCTTCTTGTTCTTCTCCCGATTGTACTTTGAGACCGCTTCGCTTCCACCTTCCGCTATGAGAGCTTTCTCCAACAGAGTTGAGAATGACGTAATTTGTAAAACTGCTTCCTTACTATAAATCCATGGCTTTAGCCCATTTTCAAACCTTCTTGCTCTCCTCAACTCCATGTCCACCTGATGTGGAGCGAATCTGGCCAATTCATTGAACTTCACAGCATACTTTGACACTGACATATTCTCCTGTTTCAATTCCAAAAACTTGATCTCCATTCTCGCTTGTGTACTTTCAAGGAAGTAGTTCTCAAAGAACAACTTTTTGAACGCTTCCCAAGTCACAATTCCAGTCCCGGCTTTGTTCTGGTTAGCCTCCCACTAATAGTTAGCCTCACCCTTCATTAAGTAGGTAACAATAAAAAATTTCTGCTCTTCTGCTACCCTACCAATAATGAAGGCCTTCTCAATCTCCTTTATCCACGTCTGGGCCTCTATCGGGTCTGCTGTTACTCGAAACTCCGGCGGTCCTACTGCCTTGAAGTCCTTAAAGTTGACTAGTTGGTTTCCAGTCTGATTTCCCGCAGGTTGAGCTTGATTCCTCATAGCTTCAGCCACCATGTTGATAAAGTCTTGCATTGGGTTTGGTTGAGCTCTCTTTGCATTATTAATCGACTCTTGATCTCTTGGTTCCTTAGTACACGCGTCACAGGCGGCATTATCTAGTGAAACAAAATTCTAACACGTTACTCGGATTTTATTATCATATAAGTACTTAGCATGTAACACGCTACTGAATTCAAACAATCAGACGATCATTATGTGAGAGTTTTAAATTACCAAGATTTGGAAGTCTTTCTCCCTAATTAGTGGGTTAAGTTTGTTAAAACTAAAATTTCTAATTTAGTCTGCTGGATTCACATAACATTAAATAGACAATTTACTATTTAAATTTTCCAACACATATCATAATAATGCATTTATATTCATATACAAATCTTCGGTGACTCACATGTTCAATACAGGTATATTTTGATAAATGCTACTATCCCATTTTAAACACAAAAGATGGGATTAAGTCAAAATGATACTCCCCTACAAACACAAATAGGGATACTACATATTACCTCACACCCACTGAGGTTTACATCAACATAAAACCCTATTACACAAAAAGGGTACTAAGGCATCCATCTACAACTGGTCCATAGCATAATCATCACTAGTGGCCCTGCTGGGTCACCTGAACAGGCTCCTGGGGAAACAACCCCTCCATAACTCTACGCCGAATGGATCGACTCGACTCCCCTATCTCGAAATGCGTCCTCCTCGTCCCACTGTGTTGGCCCTCATTTGCTGCGTCTAGCGCCAGTCCTAAAGTCTCGACCCTGACCTTCATGGTCTACAGTGCTATCTCCAACTGATCCACCCTCTTGCCTGACTCATAAAATTCCTCCGCCACGCGAATCTTATCTGCAATCTCCACGTCGAACTCAGCTTGCATCGCCAGATGCTCTATGCTCAGCTCTCCGAACTTGGCCTTTTCCTTTTCCTGCTCTTGCTGTACCCTCAGCATCCCAACTTGCAACTCTAACTCATCCAACTTTCCCTTTTGTTCAACTACCTCCATATGGGCTTGATAAGCCGCATCCTTGTATTGACCTTCTGTGAACTGGAGTGTGTGATTCTCAACCTCTAGTTCTCCGATTCTGCCTTCTAATTAACTGATTCTCCTCAACAAATCCCTTATCAGAGGACCCTGAGGGGATTCTTCCGTGACCTCGCGCTCAATGGGCTCTTGATCCATCGAGGATCGCTTACAGTGTTCTTGGACATCCTACAAACACCATCAATAAAACCAACATCAGTACCACAATAAAATATATTCATTGATAAAATGAAATAATATTTTATTAAGTACAACACATACTAGATGGATTTCCATAATCCATCTCCTAACATACTCTATAAGAGTTTTCTACTAAGGTTATAACCTAGGTTTGGCATTCCTAATGTTTATAACCTACAGCTTTGATATCAACCTGTGACGCCCCCAAATCCAGGTTCTCTAACCTCAGATTCGGTGCTCACGATCTGTCATCATCATAAGCATTCTATAACTATTACGGAATAATAAACATACATTGTTCATTATAATAAAGTTTCATAACATGGTACCAAAGTCTTCATAACCTTAACCTAAACACAACATTCATATTACACAAAAGGCTTACATAAAAAAATCCATCAAATAATAATAACTAGCTTTCATTCTAAATTATTCTTGGATCTTGCCCTTGCCTTTGTCCTTCGCATTGGATCCTTCAGGCTTAACTGAAATAAATGTCACGATATAGCAAGGGTAAGCAACTAATTTGCTTAGCAAGTTTATTTATAAGGGAGATATATATCATGACTAGAAAGAAGTTTTGCTTTCAATGTTCAACAATAGTATAAGATTGTGAAGGAGCGTGAATTAATAATCAACAATTGAATATTCAGATAATTGAATAACATGAACTGAGTGGTTTTGAAATAACCATGAACATTTGCCAAGGTTCTCAGTCATTTAAACTGGACCTCTTAATAAGTTTTGGTATTCAAGGGGATCAGCCTTTCATACCCTATGATTTATGCATAAACACTTAATAATCTGGCATCGATATCATGCCTTAATCAAATTCGTCCTTTCTCAGTCAAGAGTTCTTATCATATCAATTTAATAAGAACAGCTTTTTAAATCACATTTGATTTAACAAATTTAAACATGCTTGATCTAGCTGATATAATTAGCATAGATTTATCTCATAAATGAAAGAACTTTAATTTAATTCACAGTTCAGTAATAATAGAACAGGAATTCAATTGCACAAAGTGCAAATTTCAATAATCATTATAGATGTGAATAATCATCAATAATTATTCACTAACATGCTTTTAAAATAATAACTCGAGTTTGAGTTAGGAAACTTGCCTCGTTTGTAGTCTACGGCTACACAATTAAATTATATCCGCTAGGCAGTTTACTTATCTTCCTTTGAGAGACCTATAGTTAATCTTTCAATTAGCCATAGCATAACATTTAGATTATGCAATCACATAATTATTATATATTACAATTAGTTCTTAGGAATATTATCCTGCCTCGATAATGTTATTATTAAATAACAACTACCTTTAATTCACTTAATATTATTAATCTTGATAATATTTAATTCATCACTTAGTATTATTAGTTCACTAATAATACTTTTATTCATTTACTAATATTATTAACATCTTAATAATATTTTAATACATTACTAATATTATTAATATTTTATTTATTTACTAATATTATTAATCATTTAATAATATTTTATTTATTTACTAATATTATTAATCATTTAATAATATCTTATTCCTTTACTAATATTATTAATCATTTAATAATATTTTATTACTTTACTAATGTTATTACATTTTAATAATCATCTTATTTAATCTCGAATATTATTATTTACTTAATAATAATACTTTAATTTAATATTAATAATCTTTAAATAATATTTTAATATAAGATTAATATTTTAATCTAATATTATTAATCACTTAATAATACTTTAATCATTTATTAATGCTTAAATCAAATATTATTAACTAGTTTAATAATATTTTAATGAAGTTTTAATCTTAATATCATATTCTAATATTATTAATATCATAATAATATTTTAATAATTTATTAGATTAATAAACAATTTGTTTTAATTGTTCACCCTTTATTAAACCTCTTATTTAATATCCATAAAAGGTCATAAATAATATTTTTTATTATAAATTACAAAAATGCCCTAAAATAGTCATAATATTATATTTTAGGAGTATTCAAGCATTAAAATCACATTTTTCTTATTTAAGACATCATTTAACTATTTATTTCCTTTTATTCATAACTTAATCATTTTTAGAAAAAATAGCAAACTGATTCCAAAAATTATTCTTTTCTGGATTTGGATAGAATATGACCTAACAATGATCCCAAAAATTTTCTGGAATTCTAGAAAATAATTTACTAATTTTAAAGTGCCCAAAACACTCGGATCTTGTTTCATTTTTCATAAATCGAGTTTTGATCAGAAAAATTTGAAATTTTCAGGGTATATTCTCATAACATGTATGACCTACTGTAAAATTTCGGAATTTTCCAGTGTATACACAGTGAGAAATTCGAGTGTTAATATTTAGGAGTCCTTTACAGAAATAGCCATTACGCACAACCTGTAAATCGAAATGCATCCGTTCTTTTTCCTACACGTAGATAACTTCTCAAGGTACCTCTGTGGTTTTTCCCGGATTTTTAAAAGACTTACAACTGCCCGAAACAGCCATAAGAAAAATTGGGACAGTAGCTTTTTAGGATTTTGAAACCTTAACTTTCTATGTAGATTATTTTGGGGAAAACAGCCCTCATGGCTTAAATACTTGCTAGATTTGTGTTCTACCACTTGGGTTTACTAGATAACTCATGTATCTAGCACCCCCCTTTGACGGATCACAAATCCAAGTTGTAAAACTTGAGTTACACAAGATTTAGTGGAAGAAAAAACAAGGGTTTCACCCCTTGGAGAACATATGTTCATTTTCTTCCTCTAAACCTTTGATCCAATACTCAAGATACTTAGTTTCATACATGATGATATGTTGAACTAGGGTACTTTGAGTACTAGACCATAACCCCCATATATGATGAGGTAAAAACCGAAATAGAACAAGAATGAGAAAAGGAAAAGGATGAGAACCTCACCTAGTTTTGGTTGCTATCCTTCTTGTTCTTCCAAAGTAAGTAATGAACTTAGGATGCATGAACCAAATCTCACTCTCTTTCTTGCACTCCTAAAATTCGGCCCTCCCTCTTGTTTCTTTCTCTTTGGTTTTCTTTTGCAAGCTTAGAAGGAATGGAGAGAAGAAATGAAATGGAAAAATGAAATAAAAGGATACTTGCAAAAATAAAGATACACTTAGTGTATCTAGCTATTATCCCCCACATATTTCTTGTCCATTAAACAAAACCCCTTATCTTGTTCTTAAGTATGCTTAGTGAGATTTCCATTAATGAGGTGTAGACAACATTGTACTTTGTGTAAGAAATTAAGTAAAGTAAGGTCATTAGCTATTTAAGGAAAGTGAGTTAGCAAATAAATTTGCCTTATATGGACACAAGGGGGGCCAGCCCTAAGCTCTCCAAATCCTCATTTTGCTTTTATTTTTAATGCCTAATTTTGATTAATCAAATGTCTACAATACCCTTAATCAAGTGGGCTAAGTATTGGTTTGCATTATATTTCTTTTGGGATTCTCCTTTAATTATTTTGGGCCATGTAATAAACATAGTCTAACAATTTTAATATTTGTTACCCAAATTGTTTATTTAGGGTTTCCATTCCCCATCTTATGAAATTTAATCACTTATACATGTGACTTTAGCTCATAACCTAATTAGGTTGACTAGAATTAGGTTTAAACTTATTAGTCACATGAAATAACAAGATTATTCACTTAAGTTAGTATACATATTAAATACTAACCTTTCCTTATTACCATAAGCCTTAAGTTATTTAATTGTCTCACCTAATGTATAATTAGGTTACGAAGCTTTTATTTTTAATGAAATCTATAAATGTATATATCCATAACTATAGTATATATGTTTATTGATCCATGCATCACTTCACATATGTTGTCACACATTAAATCACTATATAACACAAAGTTTTAAATATCAATAATGTACATACATATATAGTGACTTAAAATTCATGGTTATTACAGATAATTTCAACGGTCTGTTATACCAGTTCCGGTCCTAACAGTTGACATTCACCAACTTCATCCCAGCATAGTGGAGTTCTGCATTTCCTGTCGTATAATGCCTCATATGGCGGCATGTCAATGCTTGTGTGGTAACTATTTTTGTAGGTGAATTCTGCCAATGGTAGATGATCATATCAGTTTCTTTTAAAATCCATGATGTATGCTCTAAGCATATCTTCTAATGTCTGGATTGTTCGTTCGCTTTAACCATCGGTTTGAGGATGGTATGCCGTACTTATCTTCAGTTATGTTCACATGCATTCTTGTAGTCTCTTCCAAAAGTTTGATGTGAATCTCGGATCTCTTTCTGATACAATTGACACTGGAACTCTATGTCTCGACACGATCTCCTTGACGTACAGTTTTGCCAGATGATCAAGATTAAATCTAATTTTTATTGGAAAAAAGTGTGTTAATTTCGTTAATCTGTCCACTATGACCCATATCGCATCGTATCCTTTCTGCGTCGTTGGAAGACCTACCAAAAAATCTATTATGATATGCTCTCACTTCCATTCCGGTATGTCCAACGGTTGAAGTAATCTGCTTGGTCTTTGATGCTCAGCCTTCACTCTCTAATATGTCAAGCACTTCGCAACACATTTTGCAACGTCTCTTTTCATATTTGGACACCAAAAATGTCGTCGCAAATCTTGATACATTTTTTGTACTTTCCGGATGGATTGAATATCTTGAGTTATTAGCTTCTGTCAAGATTTCTTCTTAAATATCCGGTACTACTGGAACCCAAATTCGTCCCTCAAACCTTAGCACTCTTTCGGTATAACCCTTGTACTTCACCTCATTACCCTCGACCATACTTTCCTTTATTTTTCTGCATTCTCTATCCTCAGTTGAGCATTCTTTATTTTGTCCACCAAAGTTGGACTAGCTTCCATCTGGAACAATCTTTCATCAGATTCTTTTGGAAATTTTATTTCCAACTCTAGCCTTGCCATTGCTAAACTAAGCTCCTCCTGGTTGGTTAACAATATCAACTTCTCACGACCCTTCCTACTCAAGGCATCTGCAACCACATTTACTTTGTCCGGATGATAAAAGATCTCGCAGTCATAATCTTTTATTAATTCCAACCATCTCCTTTGACACATGTTCAGGTCCTTCTATGTGAAAATATACTTCAGACTCTTATGGTCTATGTAGATCTCACACTTCTCTTCGTAGAGATAGTATCTCCATATCTTCAGAGCAAATACCACCGTCGCCAATTCTAAGTCATGAGTCGGATACCCTTTCTCGTAGTCTTTCAATTTCCTTGATGCATATGCAATGGCTTTGCCATTTTGCATAAGGACACAACCCAATCCTCTATGTGAGGCATCACTATAAACCATAAAGTTTCCTGTATTATTTGGGAATGACAACACAGGTGCCACACTAAGCCTCTTCTTCAATTCCATAAAACTCTCTTCACACTTTTTCGTCCAAACAAATTTTTACAAATTTTCTCGGCAAATTTGTCAACGGAGTGGCAATCTTGGAAAAATCTTGAATAAATCGTCTATAATAACCTGCCAATCCCAAGAAACTTCTCACTTCTGATGGAGTTCTTGGTTGTTCCCAATTTATCACAACTTTAACTTTTGATGGATCCACTGAAATTCTATCTTTGTCAATTACATGCCCAAGAAATTGTACACGTTCCAGCCAAAATTCATATTTAGAGAATTTCGCGTACAACTTTTCTTTTTTTAACATCTCTAGCATCAGACGTAAGTGTTCCACGTGTTTTTCTTGAGATTTAGAGTACACCAGAATATCACCAATGAATACCACCACAAATTTATCTAAAAATGGTTTAAACACCTTGTTCATCAAATCTATGATTGCAGCTGGGGCATTGGTCAAACCAAAAGACATCACCAGAAACTCGTAATGTCCATACCGAGTTCAAAATGCCACTTCTCAAATCTATTTTTGAGAAATATCTAGTACCCTTCAATTGATCAAACAAGTCATCTATTCTTGGCAACAGATATTTATTCTTAATAGTGACTTTGTTTAATTCCCTATAATCAATACAAAGACGCATTGACCCATCCTTTTTCCTCACGAATAACATTGGCGGTCCCCATGGTGATACACTTTGCTGAATATATTTCTTGTCTAGCATTTCTTGCAATTGCACCAATAGTTCCTTCATCTCTACCGGAGCCATTCTATACGGGGCCTTCGATATTGGAGTAGTTCCTTGCGCTAAGTCGATCACGAACTCAATTTCTCTGTCAGGTGGAAGTCCTGTCAAATCTAGCAGAAACACGTCCACAAAATCCCTAACCACTGTTATCTCCACCAGTTTCACACCCTTCTTCTTCTTCTGAGTATCGACTATATAAGCTAAGTATCCTACACAGCCTTGACTCAATAACTTCTTGGCCTGCATAATCGTCAGACATCTCGCTTGTCTAGGTAATTTGCTACCATAGAAAACTACCTTTGACGGAGTCATAAGATTTACACATTTCTTCTGGCAATTAATTATCGCTCTATAATTGAATAGCCAATCTATTCCTAATATAACATCAAACTCTCCAAGATTTATCGGGATTAAATCTACTGTCATAACATTCCCCTTAATATTCACCCTACAATTCTTGTATACGTACTTAATAGGAATTGCCTCCCTATTCGTAATTTCAATGTGTAATGGAAATTCAACTCTTCACTAGGTAATTCTAACCTCTTAGCAAATTCATCATATATAAACGAGCAAGTAGCACCCGAATCAAATAATATATATGCATTTATATCATTGATTGGGATAATACCTAACACGACATCTTTTGATTGCACCGCGTCTTGCACTGTCATGTTTAAATTTTTGGTTGTGGGCTTATTTGATGACGTTGGTCCCACAATAGTCAACCTACCTCCACCGCTACCTCCCTTACTTCATGTTGTCTCACTAGATTTCTTCTTAGGTCACTCGCGAGCAAAATGATCCTTTGACCTGCAGGTGTAGCAAGAATTCTTCTTGGGTTAATGGAAATTTGGGGTAATGTGACCCTCTTGGCCATAGTTAAAACATACTACTTTCCCCCTTAAGCATATACCCGTGTAAAACCTCCCGTATGTAGCACATACTTCGAACTTCTTCTTCTGCTAGTTACCCTGCTAGTTTCCAGCACCCACATTTGTACTCCACTTTCTCTTCAAGTTATTGTTACCATTTCCACCACTACCACCACCATTCTTAGCTTCACCCTCACTCTTCTTCTTTCTGTGTTCTTGATTATACTTTGTTATAGCCTCGCCTCCACCCTCAGCGAAAATTTCCTTCTCCAACACTGCTTTAAATGTCTTTAGCTTAAACATGGAGACCCTACTATACAACCAAAGTTTTAGTCCCTGCTCAAACCTCATAGCCTTGCGCTCATCTGTGTTGACTTGATATGGAACAAATCTCGCCAATTCATTGAATTTTGATGCATACTCCGATACCATCATTAATCCCTGCTTCAGTTCTAAAAGATGCACCTCCATCTGATTCTTTGAACTCTCTGGAAAATAAGTCTCGAAAAATATCTCCTTAAATCTATCCCAAGTCATCACCCCTTGAACTCCTCAAGTTTTATTGGCTTACCACCAATAACTAACCTCTGCTTTCAACATAAACGTTGCAAAAGCAGTCTTTTGATTCTCAGCTACTATAGCAACATCAAAAACTTTCTCTATCTCCATGATCCAGGTCTATGCCTTAACCGGATTCATGGACCCACAGAATTCTGGTGGCCCAATAGCCTTGAAGTTTTTAAATGTCGCAGCTTGATTTTGCGGTTGATTTTGCAATGCTCCCGTTAGTAACGTCACTAACTACTGAACTGGGTAGCCTCAACATTGTTGTTATTGTTAGATCCCTCAGGGGTCCTTTGTCGTGGTTGACATCTTGAAGGCATTTTCTGTTAAAATATTCTCATTAGATTATTATTCAATCTTTTAAGTATTATATATTCAAATCCCAAATCACAAAAATTACCATATATCATACAATATCTTGAATAAATAGTAACTTTTATTTATTCATCATCTTTTAAAAACATAGCCATGATAGCATCACTGCTATCTACATTACTTTCCTGAACTAGAAAAGTTTCAGGATAACATCATCATCATCATATCTCATTGGTTATATAATACTCGGGATTTACATCTTATTTACTAATTAATCACATAATAATTACATTCCTTATGACGACCTACTAAAATGTTTCATAGCTTTACGTTGCTCCTCTTCCATAATACGGAACATTGTTCGGCTATCTAACATGTACCATGGCAGTGTCTCGAACTGAATCGGGTAATACATGATTCAGTCTTGAGCTCAGTTGACCATGGTGTTGAAAATGTTATTCATCTCCTCCATCTTGATCTTCTTTACTTGTACCTCTCTCTCTGCTACCACGGCTCGTTGAGAAGCTTCCTCATATGCGTCCTCGGCTCTTGCCCTCTTAGTAGACTCTTCTTTCAATTTGTTCTTCAGTTTCGTGATCTCCTCTGTCATTTGTTCATTCTCTCCTTCAGTGTGAATCAGCTTCCATTCGACATTACTTAGACGTCCATCTATATCTCGGATCTCGTCGTCCTTCTACGCTATCAAGGTCTGTTGTTCAGCTACTATCTCTTCCAACACCTCGACTCTATCCTGCAGTTCCTCATTGTGGTTGTGTACTTTGTCGTACATACGGGCAGCGATCGAGTTTGGTGGAAACTCTTCCTCCTCGTCCTCTTCACCCCCATCTGATTGTGGTAACTCAATGGGATCCTCCTCATCCTTCTCTACCTCATCATCCTCATCAGGTAAACCTTCCTGCTCAACCACTATAACCAACGGAGATGACTCCCGTGGTAGTAGTTGTTCCCAAACCACCTGAATATCTCGAGGCTCCTCCTCTCTAGGCATCTGAGATTTTTCCTCCCTAGCCTGACTGGATTCTCCTACATTGGCCATCTTGACAATAAAATTTTAAGTTTTAATTACTAATCATTACTACTCGACACTCACGAGCACATAGGTTGCAATCACATAAGCACATATAGTGTTTTATAACTTCTTTCTTAAACTCGATAAGAGTTTATCACCACTATGTTTTCAAATTCCTATAAGGTTACTTCCTAAGGCTTTTCCCCACCTAAGGTTCATAAACCTAAAGCTTTGATACTAACTTGTGACACCCCCAAATCTGGGTAATTTATTCCCACAAGAGTTGGTGTTCACTTTCCATTCATTCATAACTAACTACCCAATTATAATAAAATTAAACCATAAATCCTCCCATTAAAAGGGTTACATCATTAAATCAAAAAAAATCTCCCAGGTTATCTAACCTTTAACATCAATCAAGTGCGAAAATAAAATAATTACATCACATCATTTAAAAATAAAGTCTATTATCATGACATTAAATAAATTACAAGTCTTCATCACTTGCTCATTTTGCCTTTTCCTTTGCTAGTGGTAGGTTCATCGACCTTCTCAACCTTAGCTGTAATGATTATATTTATGCAAGAGTGAGCAAAACAAATGTTCACTTAAAATAACAATGAATAACAATAGCATAATAATTGCCAATGAATAAGCTCATCAGAGTCGAATAATACTCTGTCAATGATAATCAAAAAATGGAATCAACATACAAAAATGTAACTGATGGTCACAAGACCATGAACTATGTCCAAGGTTACAAGTAATCTTTCAACTTTAACCTAAATAGTCATATTATAGGGACTCCCCGTACTTAGGGTGATCAGCCCTTCGTACCATGTATTGTGCACAAACATCTAAACACATCGCATAAAATAACTCCCCTATAATAGGGTTGTTCTTCTCAGTTTTAAAGTACAAGTCCACACCAAAGAAAGTTTGGTTTGGATAAGTTTTAAGGGTAATTTAGAGTTTCACGATCATCAACTAAGGGATTAGTTGAATCAAAAAAACTTAACAGCACTACGAGTGATCAATAACAATTTAATGTAAAATGATTAAGAATCATAGGTGAACCAACTATACATTAAACTCATGCTTAGAAATAACTAAAAAGCATAAGCATTGAATAAAATAATAAACCTTGCTTGAATAATATTAAGCTAAGGCTATGATCTTGTCAAGTAAAAGAATTAAGTTATTGAATTATGCATTAATGAATAACAAGCTGAGAATGAAACCTGCTCAAAATAACAATAATATATTTCGATATGTGTTAAGTAAATGAAATAGAACAACTCAGTTAGATATTAGAGTTTAAGAATTTGCATTTATCATAAAAAGAATAGAACTAAGGAAACTTGTTTAACTATAAACAAGTTAGGATAAAGCAAACAACTATTAGAGTTCAAAGCTTGGTCGAATAAAATAAGGTTATAGCTTGCTCAAATAAAGTGTATGAATAAAGAGCTTCTCAATCAAAGTTTAGGGTAAGGAACTTGCCTCGTGTGTAAGCTATAAATTACAACTCACGTTCACCTACACACATTATTAGAATTACAATATCTATTAGATATACTAACATCCACTTTCCAAAATAGAACTCACTTTTAGTTAAATTTGTTACTTTAGTACAAGTTTTACTTTACACCATAAGCATTTCAGAAATCACAAGTGTTAACTTCAAAACACTTATTCACTACTAATGTGTACATTAAATCATAACGTATCGCTTTCATAACTTACTAATCTTTTTACAACTTTGAAATTACTAATTACATGATACAATTCTATTTTAATCCCTACATTACATGTTTGTCACATTAACATCTCATTATACTAGGTTACAATAGATTTTCAAGGTCTGCATAAGTAATAGCATCCTTTCAAGATCTCGATCGGGGTATGGCAGTTCGCCATACTTAAGATCGGATCTGGCAATTGCAGGCAGAAGTCTTACTGGTATCCGCTTCTGGACTTGACACGGTCAAAGAAATGTACTTGTTGGTGCGTAAACGAAAACTACCGATCTATTTCAAAGACTCTATTTAGCCCAACTATCACGAATTTCATCCACAAAAAAGCAATTTAAACTCACCCAAATGATATAGAACTCATATAAACATGGTTCCTCACATATATACTAACTTAGAATAATTAAATAACACTACAACCAATTTAAATCTTTTAAATTCCATGTTTTATACCAAAAACTCCGTTTTTGACATCCTTGACAAAAATTAACACTAAGATCGCAATTCTACACCAAATTAACTCATTTAAACTACATTCTCTTCGTTTCTTACTAAATTAACATATTCAAGGCTCAATTTACATATTAGTTTATAAATTAACTACCAAATTTGGTACTTTCACAAGCCATATATATACATACAGTCCCTGTAATTAGTTTCTTCCTTTTTAACGTAATTAGCACACTAATTCCTTGTCTAAATGCTAATTCTAACATCACAATTACACACAAATTCAATACTTTAGTTTGTACAACTATAATTTATCAAACATGTGATTTTCAGAAAATTTTGAAACTCGTGAATATAACTCTACATAAACGTAAACTTGGGTTTTAGAGATTATACCTTCACTTGCTTGACTAATCCTTGCTAAAACACAGAAATTTGCTTGAAAATCTCAGGAATCCTCTCTCAACTCTCTCTCAAACTCTCTCAAATTTCTCTGTAACTTTTTTTTCTTTCTCAATTTCAGACCAACTCCCTTTTATATAAAATAAAATACAACCAACGCATAAAACCCAAACGTCTAAAATCGACGTTTTAATAAATATAATAATAAGTTATCAGTTATAAAATTAATATATTTATTTATATTTTTATTTATTTTATTTATATTATTTATTATAATTCAATTTCAAAATTCAAAAGCCATAAGGCTTCGTTTGGCAAAACACTTTTAAAATAAAGACTTAATATCTTTAAGCCTTGTTTGGGTAAATCCATTTAAAACTAATTTAATTTATTTTAATAAATCCTTTATACTATAGTTTATAATCCCATATTATTTATTTGGATTTTCATATCCAACCTTAGTTAAATAAACTAATTACAACATACCAAATAAATTTCTCACTTAATCCAAATATTACAAAATTATAATGTGACGCCCCCAAAATAGGTCCACACGACCCATTCTGAGTCGCCAGATATCATACTATAAAAATCAAATACAAATTTCATTTATACAACTTTTGAACTGTCGTGCAGAATACGACCACAATTAAATTGTGAGTTTTAATACAAATGTATGTAACTATTATGGTGCCTGCACCACAACCTTACAATGGTACTTTACATAAAAGTATAGTCAAAAACTATTTTAGAAATTAAAATCTTTGGGAAGTGCTCAAGGAAACCTTCGTACATGGGAGGCCATGCGCCTAGGTTATGATAGATATCATATGTCCACAGAATTATCCTTGGTTGACCCAATAGACCCCAAAGAAATACCATCTTCTTTCCAATGGTGAGTCTTCTCTTGACATATAATTATCTCTGTTATCTCCAAGTGAAAATTATATTTCAAATAAACTCCAAGATTATATAGGTAGTGCTCGTAGATATACTCAGCAAGTGAATGTGCACAACCCTTTCTTATGATAACACGAAGTTGTATGTCATTAGACATCTTGTATGATAGTGGTAAAACACCCTTCTAAAGTTGGGTTCACCTCACCCTATTCGGTTCACCAAAATTAAATATCAAATGACGTATACAATATGACACACTTATCTAAAGTTCTCAATAAAATTATTTTCATACTATTTAGAGAGAACCTCAACATCTATTGACCACCGTTCTAATCCTCTTAATATCCCGCTCGACCCAGCTACACCTTTATTACCTGAAAGGAATTGTGAAGCAAAAAGGTGAGCACAACTAGCCCAGTAAAGAATATCATGACTAAAGATAATTAAATTATCAATAGCTTTCATCAATAATAAATCAGAGATTTAGAACATATGGTAGATGATAAAACTTTTCAACCATAGTTGGAGCGGAACGAACAATCCATTAAAAGAGTCAAATAGAGCATGATATCTACTATCTTCTACGATTTAAAATGTTTTCATCAATTTTTATCGCTGAGACTCAGCTTAATAAATAAAATCGAATCATCCCTGCATCACGGCCAAGGATATTCATGTAATCATCAATGGTCATAATTATACCGAATAATCCCTGGTCATAATCATACCACAACTGTCCATCAATGAACTACAGGCCAATGAGGACTTTCGCCACATTCATTTGTCACCTTACGGTCATGATTATATCAAAAATTCCTGGTCATAATTATACCAAGTCCATCTATGCACGTAAGCCAAAGATACTCATCAATCAATAGTTCATCTTTGCATGTAAGCCAAAGATATACAACTGTAAAACCAATAATCAACAGTCCATCTTTGCACGTAAGCCAAAGATATACAATTGTAAAACCAATAATCAACAGTCCATCTATGCACGTAAGCCAAAGATGATTTTCATCACAATATAAGCATGAGGATGATGACAATGATATAAGCATTAATCAAACGAAATCAAGGATAAATATTAAAGACTTTAAATTTATCCAAATATTATCAATCACTTAATAAATTCATAATCTAATATTATAATAATATTTTAATCACTTCTTAAACTTATAAACAATTTATTTTAATTATTTACACTTTACCAAATAATGTATTTAATCATTCAAAAATGCCATACTCATAAGATTTCATCACCAATGATCAAATCACTTGTGATAACCCAAAAATTTCTAAAATCTTAAATGATTAGAATAAAGGTTAAAGAATAAAACCTAGATGAGAATTTGAGGATTTATTTAAAATTTTCAAGTAAAACCTATATGGTTTGCTATTCGAATGAGAATAGAGAAAATATGGGATTACAAAATTCCTAAACCCTAGAAATGAATTAATATGTACTTGGAGGAATATCAAGAATAAGGTAGTGACGACACCGTAAATTCGATGTGAACTGAATAGTCTAAGAAATGTTATATAAGTACATATGGAAATTTTATTATTGGAAATAAGATTTCACATGAAGAGATGCTATGAGGTTAAACGAAGATGAGTATATGTATAGAAATATATATGTACTTAGTAAAGTGCTATATATATTTTAGCAAGAGGAATGATGAATTAAGTTAATGATATGAGGATCAAGATAAAACTATGTTAGTAATTAACATAGCTTGAGTGTTGGCCTTGGATCGACAAATAAGAATTTGAATAAGTATAAAGTCGTTAGTTAAAACGATTAGTAATGAGAATGAAGTAATTTAAAACTCAAAATTTGAGTTAGAGATAGAATTTTGAAGCATGGATCGCTTTCATTTGCGCCCGTAGCGTCAATTTAGTCGAGAATGGACAATAAGCACAAAATGTGTAAAGGTTGACTTTTGGTCAAAAAGTCAACATTGACTTTTATGGAGAAAAGTCAAAATTAGTGTGAGAAGTGAAATATGTTATGATTATGTGAATTATGTATATGAGTAAGTAAATATACATTATATAATGGGAATACATTTATTTTGTATATAAAAGTGAAATAAGAATTAAGTTATGTAACCTAATATATATATTAGGTGTGATAATTAAATAACCTAATTGGTTATCGTTATTTAGTGGTCCTAATATTTTATTTTAGTGACCTAATTTAAGTGAATTGTGGAACATGTCCCAATTTATTAAATTATTTTGTTCGAATAGGTGAGTAAAGGAATATGAAAACTATGTGATAGTTTATATTTGTTTATTATATAAGCAAATAAAAGAAACTAATGTGATCCTAATTATAAATTAGGAATGAAAGATTTAATAACTTAAGGGTTATGGGAAAAGAGAATTATGGTATTTAGAATATATACCAATTATGAGAGATTTGTTTTATACATCTCAGTTAATTAATTTTATAGCCTAATTATAGCAAGTCTAATTAGGTTAAGATATTAAATGTACTTCAGTAAGAATTTTTATTTCACTTGAGTGCATGTAAACCCTAATATAATGATAAGGGTAGAATGGAATAGAATTAAAAGTAATGGGCTATAATAATATCATAACCCAATTAATTTAAAAAGAGTCCAAGAGAATTATATTTATTGGACTAAGGAGGTTATATTATTTAATCAAGCCCAATTAATTAATTAAGTATGGGACTTGTAGATAAAGTGGTTAAGGGCAATTAATTATTAATCTAGTCTAGTATAATATGTGTGGGACAAGAATTATAATGACCCAATTTAATTTGTAGAGGAAGGCTATGTTATTTTGTTAGTAAGCAAAATAACATCCTATGGAATTAATAAAATGTCCAAGTGTTGGCCCAATTATGGAAGGACATTTTAGTTATTTGGAGAGTAAATTAGCAATTAAGCAAAATCTTGGAAGATTGTAAGGCCACTGGGTAGAATTTTTATATATAAAAAAAAAGAGATAAGGATTAAATAAGGATGAGTTAAGAAAGAGAAGAAAAAAAAGATAAGAAGATAAGAGAAAGAGAAAGAAGCGGAGAAGAAAGAGAGAAGAGAGAAACCGAGAAGGAGAGGGAAAGAAGAGAGAGGGTGGCGGCCCTTCATGGGGGAAAGATGGAGGAAATCTCCATGGAAGAGAAGAAGAAGATGAGGAAGAAAAGCAAGGTATAAATTTTTTCTCTCTTAAGTTTTATTTCTTTTGTAAATTGATGATGGGGTTTTGATTTGGTAGTTAAAACCCTAAGATCTATGTATTTTCCATGGATTTATGTATGGATCCACCCATGATGGGTGTTGATTTTTGAAACTAAAGGAAAAGAAAAAATAAATTTTTCTAGTTTTGGGAATTGAAATTTCTATGTATTTTGAAATTTCACCATTTTAAATCTATGACTCTTTTTGCGATCCGTCAAAAGGGATGTTAGATATATGTGTTTAGTAGTTAACCCAAGTGGTAGTACTCAAAATGTTGAGTTTACATGGGGTAGTGACTGATTTGGTGAAAACGGTTCCGTTTTTATAACCAAAAATGGGCAGATTCGAGGCAGTCAGTAGCGAGGGCAATTTCGTCCAGTTTTTGTGCTTTAAAAATTCTGGGCTTTTGGTATGTTGTAGTGCTCTGATTTAGCTTTCCATAGACTCGAACGGACTAATTCCGATTCGGATGAGGTAGTATATGGCGTTCGGGAGATGTGTATCAAAACTGTTAATCAAATTCGAACAACCACCTTTGTGTAAATTTCGGACTGATGTGTTATGATTTTGGAAAAATGTCGTGAGACAAAAATTGTAGCCCTGGAAGTTATATTGGCGTGGACTCAAGAATCGCTCAAAATGTTTTTAAACGCGCGAGAGTTATGGCTGTTTTAGTAGGGTGGGTAAAAATTTCAAAAAAATCAAAAGTGTCCAAAAATAGGAAAATGCGATGTATGAAGTGAGACCCTTGAGCATGGCGTTTGCCGCTTTGTAATGAAGATTTGGGTCGGGCTTAAAGTGTTGTAATGTTTATGACATTTTAGAATGCTTAAACAAGTTTATTAATTAAGGAATAGAAAACAATTGAAATAAATTGTTTATTAAAGTGATTAATGACATAAATTATTTTTATGTGACTAATAATATTGTATTGAGATATTATTAGTAGTATGTGATTGGAATGTTATTAAAAGGTTAGTAACCTTAGCGTAAAATATTATTACATAATTAATAATATTCGACGGAAATTTAATAAGAGATTTATGATATTTTTCAATGTAATTGTTGAAATTGTTATTCAATAAAGTATATTATGTGTTTGGGCAAATGATAGAGAAATAATAAGTCATAATAATCTAATAAAGTCTTATGGTGCGTAAATTTGACTATAAGTAATATTATATGCTTAGAAACTTTCTTTCGAGCATAAATAAAGCAATAAAAAATATGTAATAAATATAAATTACATATTTAAGCTTAAAAATATATATATACATATATATATAGTTGTTTATAAAAATTATTTTGTGGTGGAACAAAGAATGTAAAACCTTTGAAATATTGTATTAATCATAAAAAAATGATATTTTGAGGTTTTGATTGCTCAAAATGAAGTTTTTGAGAAATTTGAGATTTACGTGAACGAAAAAAAAATGCTAATAATCGTAAAATGAAAAATAAAGTTTAATGTGCTAGTGAGATAAAATGTTTATATATGAGGCAATAGTCGGTGTTGACTCATGAGCGGACAAACCAAGTAAAAGTTATTTAAAGTGAAGAAATAATATAGTAAATTGATTTTTACTATAAAAGCTATACATTAAATTGCTTAAACTCCGAATTGCGTAGTAGAGGTAAAAGATATTTCTAAAATGAAATTTAAATGGTTTAAGTTTCAAGGTGTAAAATATTTGCATCTTAAAATGTGTGAGACCTTTATTATTTATGAAACAAGTAAAATATTATTACATGATTAATAATATTAGAAGGTGATTACAATATTATTAAATGAATAATAATATTAGTAAAGGATTTAAATATTATTAAGTTATTAATAATATTTGTGAATGATAAATATTCTATTAGCGATTAAAAATATTAGACAAAAGTTTAAGATAATGGTTAAGTGATAGTAATATTATTAAGGGATAATAATATTACTAATGAGTTAAAGAATTATGCAATGTTTAATTATGTGGCTAAATGTTAGCTAATTTATTATTTGAGTAATAGTGTTGTGGGATAAAATGTATTATGCTAATTGGAGGATCGATCTTATTAATGATAGGTCTTTTATAAGAGATTAAATTGATTGTTTAGCAGAATCAATCTGCATGAGCAAGTTCCTAAACTTGAACTTCTAATTATTGTGCAAGTTTCTAACTCAACTTGAGTTGTTAATTCAAAGCATGTTAGTGGTTAATCATTGTTGATTTTACCACGTCAATAAATTATTGATTCGCACATTGTGCATGTTGTATATGTTCATCAGGTATGAAAGGCTGATCACCTTCATTACCATATGTTTCAGTTAAACTTGTTCACGTTAATTGTTGACATCCATTATTATTGGTTCGGTCATTCAATCGTTGAAAAATTAATTCATGTTATTTCACAATTATTATATTGTTGAAAACTTGAAAGCTTATCAATTCTTTTCAATCATGATATATCTCCTTTGTATGTAAAACTTGTCGGGCAAATTTGTTGCTCACCCTTGCTATATCATGATAAAATTTTGATTAAGATGAAGGCTTGAATAAGGATGAGAGGCAAAGACAAAGTGCAAAGTTTCTTTATGTTGTAGTTAAATTTATTAAATTTTTTCGATGAAAATAGTATTGTAAATCTTCCGAGATATTGAAGGTATGTATTAAGTTAAGGTTGTAGACCTTGGGGAATGATGTGTAAAAGTTTAATGTATAAACAATTTATGTTTATATCTTCCGCAATAGTGATAGAAATAGTATACGGATCCGTATGCGATTTGGGACCCGGATTCGGGGATGCTACTGATTAGTATCAAAGTCAGAGGTTATAAACCTTAGGTAGGTGTACCTTAGGCTATAACCACAAAGATGATAAGTAATAAACTCGAATAGAGTTTAAGCGATAAGAGATGAGTTTATGGAAATTCATCATTAAGTAAAGAAGAAGATAAAGAAGATTCAAAGAAGAATCTTAAAGAGTTATAAGGATAAGAATGGAGTTACGACTCAAAGTAATAGAGATGAAAAGTGATACTAAATAGACGATGTCTATAAGAGGAAAAGTGCTAATAAAATCATAATATAATATGATTAAGGAGAAGAATAAGAAGATCGTAAAATAAAACGATCGTAAGCATAAGAAGAAATGATTACAAAATAAGATCACCACGTGATCAGATTAAATCATTGAATAACATATGATTTGTTAAGTGATTGGAATGATATAGCACGATGCTATAAAGAGAAGGTACTATGAAATGGTACTATGTAAACTCAGAAAAGAGTGGAAAATATTAAGATACGGATTAAAGAAAATTTGTATTAAGAAAAGAGAAAGTTAAGATTATGTGGGTTTTCAATTGAGGACTCATGTCAGTAGCTGAGTTGTATGATTCCTTGTATGGGCGGGGAATTTGTACTTGGTTTTAGAATCACTTAGCTTCCTGGTCGATATAGTGGTTAGGTTGACCAATTCTTTGTATGGGAGGGAATTGTCCGCTTAGCTTCTATATTGATTAGTGGTCGAGTTTGGTTTGACAACCACTTAGCTTCTTACATTGATAATCATTGGAACCTAATGTCGCGCTATTTGATATATGCATGTTGAGAAGGTGATTCTTTTCTTATGTGTATAACGAATATGTAAAGAATATAAGGTTAATCATGAAGTTCTTAAAACTCATACTTATGGTAAGTTCATGACTCATAATCATATGATATGTTTTGAACCCCTTAGCGAATGGACGCCTATGGTCTGACTAGGATAAGTTCTTAAACCCATATGATTGTGGCAAGTTCCTGAACTCATAATGTGTGGTAAGTTTGATGAACTGGGGTATAGCAAAGTTGTGAATGGAGCATTGAGGATTATAAGAATAGATAGATTTATTAAGCAATGGATCAGTAGAAAAAGTGAAGTTGATGATGGAAGCATAGGTATTCCAAATCTTCTAGCTATGCTAGACTTCGAAGTTTTTGACATCAAGCTAAATACGCACTATGTGCTTTTGAAAAATGAATTTTTATTCTCAACTCCTGGTGACTATTGTGTATGCGTGGACTTCGGGCCACCGACACCTCGTTGCCTGTTGAGATGATAAAATAGATTTGCAAAGGTTTTTGAACGATTTAAAGAAGAGTCTATGCTTATTGATTCGGCTAGACGAAAATGATTTGAGATGTCAAAATGTATTTTTATATCATTAATGCATCATGCAACCTGGTGCAAAGATGATAAAAATGATGGAGTTATCAATGCAGAATTACTTAGTGTTGGATGTGATCTAAAGATCATCACCCTACTATAGTATGATGTAGTATGACAAAGTCATAAAATGACGGAATCCTCAACGGACTGTATATACAGTGCGGTATCATGATGTCAAAATGATTTTAAGAATTTTAAAGATGAATTATTGCCAACTGAATTTGGCTAGAAATATTTCGATTGAAATTCGAATTATTGATATGTGTCTAAGCTATTTGATTCAGCTAGACAAATGTTTATAAAAATTCAAAGTATTCTTTGAAAGCTTCTTAGAACCAAATTGTTTTGGTGAGGAATCTTATGATAAGTCCGAGGTGAACAACCACGAAAATGGGGATATACTAATTGGATAAAATATTCCAATCTAAGGACGTATATAGTCGCTTCGGATTACTAAGGTACAATAGAGATCGATCATCTAAAGTGCCAGCATCGGTAGTTTACCTTCTTCGTGATTGTAAACATACCTATTAAAGAAATGTTTCAGAGGTAGAGTACCTTTCTTTCTTAATTGAAGGAGGTAGCAGGTAGAAATACCCCTAAACCTCAAAGTTCATGATTTTTATGATCCCTCAGACAGATATGAAAAGTTTTTTTTAAACCCTTCAGAGTAATGTTGTGGTAGAACGTGATGATTGATATGAAATAATGTAAACTCGTTGTGTACGAGTAGAATCTGAGATGATTGAATAAAGGTTATTACGACAACCTAGTTTTGAAGAATGTTTAGAAGATGTAAACTCCTAGTGAGTAGTTATGGTGAAATATGATGATAGAAAGAGAAATCCTCAAAGGAGGAAATTGTAAAGGTTAAGTTGAAAACCTAGTTATGAATAAGAGAATAAGCAGAGATTAGTATGCTTTAATTTCGAGGACGAAATTCTTAGAAGAAGGGTGAATGTGATAACCCAAAAATTTCTAAAATCTTAAATGATTAGAATAAAGGTTAAAGAATAAAACCTAGATGAGAATTTGAGGATTTATTTAAAATTTTCAAGTAAAACCTATATGGTTTGCTATTCGAATGAGAATAGAGAAAATATGGGATTACAAAATTCCTAAACCCTAGAAATGAATTAATATGTACTTGGAGGAATATCAAGAATAAGGTAGTACGATACCTGTAAATTCGATGTGAACTGAATAGTCTAAGAAATGTTATATAAGTACATATGGAAATTTTATTATTGGAAATAAGATTTCACATGAAGAGATGCTATGAGGTTAAACGAAGATGAGTATATGTATAGAAATATATATGTACTTAGTAAAGTGCTATATATATTTTAGCAAGAGGAATGATGAATTAAGTTAATGATATGAGGATCAAGATAAAACTATGTTAGTAATTAACATAGCTTGAGTGTTGGCCTTGACTGACAAATAAGAATTTGAATAAGTATAAAGTCGTTAGTTAAAACGATTAGTAATGAGAATGAAGTAATTTAAAACTCAAAATTTGAGTTAGAGATAGAATTTTGAAGCATGGATCGCCTTGCAAGGCCGTCGTAACGTCGAATTTAGTCGTAATGGACAATAAGCACAAAATGTGTAAAGGTTGACTTTTGGTCAAAGTCAACAAATTGACTTTTATGGAGAAAAGTCAAAATTAGTGTGAGAAGTGAAATATGTTATGATTATGTGAATTATGTATATGAGTAAGTAAATATACATTATATAATGGGAATACATTTATTTTGTATATAAAAGTGAAATAAGAATTAAGTTATGTAACCTAATATATATATTAGGTGTGATAATTAAATAACCTAATTGGTTATCGTTATTTAGTGGTCCTAATATTTTATTTTAGTGACCTAATTTAAGTGAATTGTGGAACATGTCCCAATTTATTAAATTATTTTGTTCGAATAGGTGAGTAAAGGAATATGAAAACTATGTGATAGTTTATATTTGTTTATTATATAAGCAAATAAAAGAAACTAATGTGATCCTAATTATAAATTAGGAATGAAAGATTTAATAACTTAAGGGTTATGGGAAAAGAGAATTATGGTATTTAGAATATATACCAATTATGAGAGATTTGTTTTATACATCTCGCTTAATTAATTTTATAGCCTAATTATAGCAAGTCTAATTAGGTTAAGATATTAAATGTACTTCAGTAAGAATTTTTATTTCACTTGAGTGCATGTAAACCCTAATATAATGATAAGGGTAGAATGGAATAGAATTAAAAGTAATGGGCTATAATAATATCATAACCCAATTAATTTAAAAAGAGTCCAAGAGAATTATATTTATTGGACTAAGGAGGTTATATTATTTAATCAAGCCCAATTAATTAATTAAGTATGGGACTTGTAGATAAAGTGGTTAAGGGCAATTAATTATTAATCTAGTCTAGTATAATATGTGTGGGACAAGAATTATAATGACCCAATTTAATTTGTAGAGGAAGGCTATGTTATTTTGTTAGTAAGCAAAATAACATCCTATGGAATTAATAAAATGTCCAAGTGTTGGCCCAATTATGGAAGGACATTTTAGTTATTTGGAGAGTAAATTAGCAATTAAGCAAAATCTTGGAAGATTGTAAGGCCACTTGGCCGAATTTTTATATATAAAAAAAAGAGATAAGGATTAAATAAGGATGAGTTAAGAAAGAGAAGAAAAAAAGATAAGAAGATAAGAGAAAGAGAAAGAACGGAGAAGAAAAAGAGAGAAGAGAGAAACCGAGAAGGAGAGGGAAAGAAGAAGAGAGGGGTGGCAGCCCTTCATGGGGAAAGATGGAGGAAATCTCCATGGAAGAGAAGAAGAAGATGAGGAAGAAAAGCAAGGTATAAATTTTTTCTCTCTTAAGTTTTATTTCTTTTGTAAATTGATGATGGGGTTTTGATTTGGTAGTTAAAACCCTAAGATCTATGTATTTTCCATGGATTTATGTATGGATCCACCCATGATGGGTGTTGATTTTTGAAACTAAAGGAAAAGAAAAAATAAATTTTTCTAGTTTTGGGAATTGAAATTTCTATGTATTTTGAAATTTCACCATTTTAAATCTATGACTTCTTTTTATGATCCGTCAAAAGGGATGTTAGATATATGTGTTTAGTAGTTAACCCAAGTGGTAGTACTCAAAAATGTTGAGTTTACATGGGGTAGTGACTGATTTGGTGAAAACGGTTCCGCTTTTTATAACCAAAATGGGCAGATTCGAGGCGTCAAGAGCGAGGGCAATTTCGTCCAGTTTTTGTGCTTTAAAAATTCTGGGCTTTTGGTATGTTGTAGTGCTCTGATTTAGCTTTTCATAGACTCGAACGGACTAATTCGATTCGGATGAGGTAGTTATGGCGTCGGGAGATGTGTATCAAAGCTGTTAATCAAATTCAAACACCACCACCTTTGTGTAAATTCTCGGACTGATGTGTTATGATTTTGGAAAATGTCGTGAGACAAAAATTGTAGCCCTGGAAGTTATATTCGCGTGGACTCAAGAATCGCTCAAAATGTTTTTAAAACGCGAGAGTTATGGCTGTTTTAAGCGAGGTCGGGTAAAAATTTCAAAAAATCAAAAGTGTCCAAAAATAGGAAAATGCGATGTATGAAGTGAGACCTTGAGCATGGCGTTTGCCGGTTTGTAATGAAGATTTGGGTCGGGCTTAAAGTGTTGTAATGTTTATGACATTTTAGAATGCTTAAACAAGTTTATTAATTAAGGAATAGAAAACAATTGAAATAAATTGTTTATTAAAGTGATTAATGACATAAATTATTTTTATGTGACTAATAATATTGTATTGAGATATTATTAGTAGTATGTGATGGAATGTTATTAAAAGGTTAGTAACCTTAGCGTAAAATATTATTACATAATTAATAATATTCGACGGGAAATTTAATAAGAGATTTATGATATTTTTCAATGTAATTGTTGAAATTGTTATTCAATAAAGTATATTATGTGTTTGGGCAAATGATAGAGAAATAATAAGTCATAATAATCTAATAAAGTCTTATGGTGCGAAATTTGACTATAAGTAATATTATATGCCGAGAAACTTTCTTTCAGGCATAAATAAAGCAATAAAAATATGTAATAAATATAAATTACATATTTAAGCGAAAAATATATATATACATATATATATAGTTGCCTATAAAAATTATTTTGTGGTGGAACAAAGAATGTAAAACCTTTGAAATATTGTATTAATCATAAAAAAATGATATTTTGAGGTTTTTTTTGCTCAAAATGAAGTTTTTTGAGTGAGATTTACGTGAAGCAAAAATGCTAATAATCGTAAAATGAAAAATAAAGCGAATGTGTTAGTGAGATAAAATGTTTATATATGAGGCAATAGTCGGTGTTGACTCATGAACGGACAAATCAAGTAAAAGTTATTTAAAGTGAAGAAATAATATAGTAAATTGATTTTTACTATAAAAGCTATACATTAGTGTTTTAAACTCCGAATTTGCGAGTAGAGGTAAAAGATATTTCTAAAATGAAATTTAAATGGTTTAAGTTTCAAGGTGTAAAATATTTGCATCTTAAAATGTGTGAGACCTTTATTATTTATGAAACAAGTAAAATATTATTACATGATTAATAATATTAGAAGGTGATTACAATATTATTAAATGAATAATAATATTAGTAAAGGATTTAAATATTATTTAGTTATTAATAATATTTGTGAATGATAAATATTCTATTAACTGATTAAAAATATTAGACAAAAGTTTAAGATAATGGTTAAGTGATAGTAATATTATTAAGGGATAATAATATTACTAATGAGTTAAAGAATTATGCAATGTTTAATTATGTGGCTAAATGTTAGCTAATTTATTATTTGAGTAATAGTGTTGTGGGATAAAATGTATTATGCTAATTGGAGGATCGATCTTATTAATGATAGGTCTTTTATAAGAGATTAAATTGATTGTTTAGCGGTAATCAAGCAGACAGGCAAGTTCCTAAACTTGAACTTCTAATTATTGTGCAAGTTTCCTAACTCAACTTGAGTTGTTAATTCAAAGCATGTTAGTGGTTAATCATTGTTGATTTTACCACGTCAATAAATTATTGATTCGCATATTGTGCATGTTGTATATGTTCATCGTATGAAAGGGTCGATCACCTTCATTACCATATGTTTCAGCTTAAACTTGTTCACGTTAATTGTTGACATCCATTATTATTGGTTCTATTCATTCAATCGTTGAAAAATTAATTCATGTTATTTCACAATTATTATATTGTTGAAAACTTGAAAGCTTATCAATTCTTTTCAATCATGATATATCTCCTTTGTATGTAAAACTTCTTTGGGCAAATTTGTTGCTCACCCTTGCTATATCATGATAAAATTTTGATTAAGATGAAGGCTTGAATAAGGATGAGAGGCAAAGACAAAGTGCAAAGTTTCTTTATGTTGTAGTTAAATTTATTAAATTTTTCGATGAAAATAGTATTGTAAATCTTCTGAGATATTGAAGGTATGTATTAAGTTAAGGTTGTAGACCTTGGGGAATGATGTGTAAAAGTTTAATGTATAAACAATTTATGTTTATATCTTCCGCAATAGTGATAGAAATAGTATACCGGATCCGTGGCGATTTGGGACCCGGATTCGGGGATGCTACATCACTCATCAAAAATCTGCATATATCTTATATAGTATTTCCAAGCCATAAACTCTTATTTACTAATTTTTCAACTTCAAATACAAATTTAATTCATATGTTCGTAACTAAACTATTTTTATGAAAAATACCAAATCAGTACCAAAAATTATTCATTTCTGGGATTTAGCAGAATATAGTCCCATATTGAACATATATTTTTCTCGAAATTTTTAAAATTTATTTACTATTTTTCATATGGCCAAAACTGCCGAATATTTAGACATTTATCATAAATTGTATTTTTGTCCAAAAATTCCGAAATTTCAGGGTATACTGCTATTATATAGATGTACTCCCAATAAAAATTTCACTAATTTTGGAGTTAACCACGAGGAGTTATAAGGGTTTAATTTTAAAATATTCTTTTTCCATAAAATTCATAACTCCTAATATATACATCCAAAAATCGCCATTTTTGGACACAATCTAGAAAACTCATCAAATTATCATTTCAAATTTTCCAAAATTTTTGAGTGTCAGAAAATTACAAAACTGTAAATAGATTTTTTCCCGTCATGCGGTAATCCACGTAGATGATCATTTCCACAATTTAATAAGGAATGAATACGAAGGATCATTCACCATGCATGTGGTAATCCACATGTAGGCAAAGTTATTCCAACATAACAATAAGGAATGGAATAATGTAAGAATTCACCGTGCATGCGATAGACCACACGCATGAGTTATTCCAATGAATAATAAATAATGGAACGAAGTCACGCAAAACGCACGTACATGACATTCCAAATGTAATAATAAATAATGGAACCAGTCATGCGCAGAATGCACGAGCATGTGATATTCCGACGTAATAACAAATAATGGAACCCAGTCATGCAGAACGCATTTACGTATGATATATTCGACGAGAATAATAAAGAATGAAATAATAGAAGAATTTCACCATGTATGCGGTATCAGATGTAGACAAAAGTTATTCCAACATAATAATAAAGTATGGAATAATGTAAGAATTTCACCATATATACTGAGTCCGCGTGATCTGTGTTATTCCAATGTAATAAAAAGGAATAGAATAACAATAGCTCTCCTCATGAATATGAAAGAAATAATATCCCTTACTATAATAATAATATCCCTTACCTTAGAAAGAAACTGGATACTAGGGTAGAGAGATAGCAGACTTCTCTTCTTCTTTCTCTCTATAATTTCTCTATCTAATAATTGTTCTATAGCTTTAGTCAATTGGTGAAAAATAATGAAGGAACGAGCTTCTATTTATAGGAATATATAGTTTCGATAATTGTACGTTTTGGGGCTCGAAATATTATAGTATAATACCTTCCTCTTTTTCTTCATTTTTACTGCAAGTATTATCAAACTTGCACCACCTCCCCTAATAGTAAATCATCTGAATCAATAGTAAATCATGTGACTCAATAGTTCTAAACATGTGAAAAAATTAATTATAGTATAGTACCTTCATCTATACCTCCATTTTTAACTTAGCCATGCAAGTATTATCAATCTTGCACCAACTCCCCTAATAGTACAAGAGTGTGAATCAATAGTACACACATGTAAACAAATAGTTATAATCGTGTGAATTAATAGCAATCAATTTCTCGTTTATCCGATTAATTACCCGATTGATCAGTATAACTTCCAAACATCAATTAATATCGAAATAAATGTCGATTTCCACTAACACTAATAATTCCAACACAATGGAACTATCAATTTCATCTTTAATCAACACGAACTTATTCATCATTAATATTATAACTCACAATATTTAACAAACCGTGTCATTCCCGTGAAAGAGGGGCTTTCCGATAAGGATTTCTCCCTATCAGCGCGTGCAATTAGATTATCTAACCTCTCCTCGATGTAACTTCTAGACATTGTCAATATTGCAAATAATAATATGAATAATTTTGTCATCTCAATTATTGATTTAATAATATAACATATTATACAGATGATACTGTGACAATAATTGAATCAATAATATGAGAGATATGATGCAGCAATAACTGTAGCAATAATTGAGTATAACTGAGTGATTTCTCATGTAAGCATCAATAATCAATATCGTATGCTACTATGCAACCACGCGTATTACTGTACTTTTACCATCGGGTATTTTATGACAACTTGCTTACTTTGAAAATTTTTCACATATCACCCTTAACTTTAACCTTTATCAATTTAACCATTTACTAAATAGAATAATAATTATAAAAATTGAATACTTTCATTTCGTAAAATTCAGGGTCTTACATATAATCTCATTATAATTTTATTTAATAATTTAATATATCACTTTAATTATTAAATTAAAACAGCAATATAGCAATTCAAGTAATCTTTAACAACTCTCTAACTATTAAATTAAATTAGAGTATTATCTAATAAATTTAATTCACAAATATCTACTAACAATAACCACACCAATAAAATATTTATTTAATTTAATAAATATTTTAAATTACAAATAAAATCTTGGATTGTTACAATGGTTGCTCTAGTATTTGACTTTTTTGAAAAACTTTCTCGAGATTGCTTACTAAACAGACACCCTTCACAAAGTTGATCGGGTGGTGAATTGAAGGCAACCTGTTCACTATTCTCTTCTTCGACAAAGCTTCCAAACCACCAAAATTCAAGTGCCCAAGTCTCAAGTGTCAAATCCAATATGAATCTTTAAAACAAGCTTTTAAATATTTTGCCACATCATTTTGAATATTCAATAAGAACATTCGATTTCTTGTCATAGACATCTTCACTAGTAAATTTTCGGATTGATCTCTTATTGAATGGTTAGAATCTTTCATCAAAATATCATAACCTTTCTCTAAGAGCTGCCCCAAACTCAACAGATTTTTCTTCATATTTAGCACATAATAAACATTTGAAATAAATTGGTGCCTCGCATCTTTTATGTGAATCAAAATTTTACCATTTCCTTTAACTAGAATTTTTGACGAGTCTCCAAAAGTGACATTGTCGCATACAGATTTATCAAGCTCAACGAACATATTTTTTTTCTTCCACACATATGATTGCTTCCACCCGTGTCAAGATACCATGTATTATCATCTTCACTCATCTCTCCTTTGCATGTTGATAAGTGGTTTTATATACGCGAATCAATGTTCATTTCATGCGTAATTGTTGCTAAATTCTTGTGATCATGTTTGTTTTTACTTGTTTTATGTTGTTTCATGTGTAGAATGGTTGTTGTGGCATTTAACGTGTATTTGGAGTTATTCGAGATGATTTGAATTCGTTTGTTGCAAGTTTGGAAACAATCTTGAAATACAAAGATGTCGTAGTAGAGAATAGGTTCACCGAGGTATGTATATATATATTATGTACTTCACGGGCTGGGGTCTTCTCACCGATTAATGGAAAGGAAGTCCGTTGGTGTGGGCGATATTGAGTCTACACACTTCGCCGAGGCTGGGATCTTCATATGTGCTAGACAGAAAGGGTGCCCGCCGGGGCGGGGGGTGTCGATTCTGAAGTTGTCCTGTTATGATTGGAATTCTTCTTGGGCATGGATTTTAGCTATTTACATGGCAATGGAACTCTAATTGAAGGGAATTTCGGCTGGGACTTGTGTGTTGGACATCATATACTCAATTAACAACAAATTAAACAACACACAAGGCACATTACGAAGATCTAAGCTCTGTTTTTTCATAGCAAACGTAGAGGAGTATTTCAAAGAGATTTTCGAGACGATTGTGATTCTAGGCTACGTGAAGGGTGTTTTTCAATATTCTTCGTCTTAGGCTATTAATTGTAATTGGAAGAATGATTTCTATGATTTATTCAGTGTTTATTTTGTTTGTTATGAACTAATTCACTTTTTAGGCTTATGATGGATCTTTAAGTGAAACGATGATTTTGTAAACTTTGATTTCTAATTTAATAATCTATTTCCAGTTTATCTATATTAATTTGTGCTTGAATCTATGAATTGCCTGATCAACAATTCTTTGTGGATTTTTTTGGAATCAAGAGAGAATATTCAAATCTAGACCTAGTTGGTATAGCATGTGTTCATGAATTGTGTGAATAACATATTTGTGATGAATGTTAAGGTAGAGATATGCTTGACATCGCATGTAATCGGATAGAGAACTTATTCTTAAACCTACTTTAATTGTAATTCACATAGAGATATAGTGAATTAGTTGATTAGGGTGTTTAACGTGTTTCTATCTTAATTGTGGATTTACGTTAATACGGTATTAGTGCATCGAGAGGTGGTTAATACTACATTCGTGTTCTTGATTAATAACTTGGGATAGTGCATTGAATTGGAATAAAGGTGTTAAAATCAGAGTGAAGTTTTGGGTGAAATCATAAGTCTAATCCTCCATTGATTGTTTGAAATTCTAGATTTTGATAGTTGTGATTGGTTTGTGATAGTTTATATTATCCATTAATTTAGAATTTTTAATTATAATCATTGAGTTGAATAGTTTAATAAAATTAGGATTAATAGGAAATTGGTAATTGTAAGTTAGAATTATTGCTAGTTAATCTCTGTGGGAACGATATTTTACTTATCATTTTATTACTTGTTTACCACGTATACTTGCGTGTATTGCGTATATAGATTTTATCCAACAATTTTTTGGCGCCGTTGCCGGGGATTATTTAGTATAGTTCTTAATATTTTTACAATATTAGTTTAATTAATCCAGTTTTACTTAGACATTTTTATTTTTGTTTTGTCCCTTCTATTTCAGGTGTTTGAAGCAATTTATGCAAACTCGGTCCAAAAAATCCAGACTTACTGCCTTTTGAGGACAACATCGAGAAAAGGTTTCAGAGGTTAAGTAAGTGGATCAAGGAAACGAGGAAAGAATTTGAATCATCTGAGAAAGAAGAGGAAATGGTAGTCGAAGATCATAAAGCATTAAGGGACTTTGCCACACCCAAGGTGACTGAACTGCAGTCAAGCATCACCAGGCCCACAATAGCTGCAAATACATTTAAAATTAAGCCTGGGACAATTCAAATGATTCAGAATTCAGTTCAGTTTGGGGGATTGGCGAATGACGATCCAAATGAGCATTTACTCAGCTTTCTAGAAATTTGCGACACCTTTAGGTACAATGGGGTGTCGGATGAGGCGGTGAGACTTCGCTTGTTCCCATTCACTTTACGGGACAAGGCGAAGAGTTGGTTGCATTCTTTACCGTCCGGTTCAATAATTACATGGGAGGACTTAGCTAAGAAATTCCTCGCCAAATTCTTTCCACCGGTGAAAACGGCAAAGATGAGGAACGAGATAACAATGTTTGAGCAGCAACATGGGGATTCGTTATATGAGGCATGGGAGAGATACAAAGAATTGCTCAGAAAATGCCCACATCATGGATTGCCCAAGTGGCTGCAAATGAACACTTTTTATAATGGACTACATGGAAATCTCAGAACGAGTATCGATGCAGCGTCAGGCGGAGCCTTCATGGCTAAGAGTTACGAGGAAGCCTACGAGTTGATTGAAACCATGGCGGCTAATAACTACCAGTGGCCCACAGCGAGAATGACACAGGCAAAGGCAGCTGGGGTGTTAGAAGTAGATAATGTGACAGCTATACAAGCACAGATTTCTGCACTATCAAAGAAGTTGGATTCAATGACAGGGGCACAAGAACAACAAGCACAGCAAGTGGCAATTATATGTGAGTTGTGCACAGGAGAGCACCCAACGGATCAATGTGCGATAAATCCAGTATCTGTGTAATTTGTGGGCAATTAAAACAGAATTCCGCAGAACACATACAATCAAGGAAATAGGAATCATTCGAATTTTTCATGGAGCAATAATCAGCAACATCAAGCTCCACGATAGTCATATCCCCCAGGTTTTCAGAATCACCAACAACTAGTTCAACATCAGGAAAGGAAATTAGATTTTGAGGAATTGGTGTCGAAATACATAACTAGTAATGCGGCAGCCATGAAAACTCAAGCAATAGCCATCAAGAACTTAGAAAATCAGATGGGGCAAATTGCTTTAGTACTAAATAACAGGCCACAAGGGACCCTACCAAGCGATACACAGAGGAATCCGAAGGGTAACCATGAACAGTGTCAGACAATTACATTGCGGAGTGGAAAACATCTCGAGGGTACTAATGCAGAAAATTCAGCAACTCCAAATGAAAAAGTTGACGATAGGAACATGATTGTAGAAAGTAAAGGTGACGATAAACGGAGTGAAGAAACACAGCTAAACAAGAAGCCAATTGTTTATCCACCACCTCCATTTCAGCAAAGGGTCCAAAAATAGAAATTAGACAAGCAATTCGCAAAGTTTTTGGAAGTGTTCAAGAAACTCCAGATTAATATTCCATTTGTAGAAGCCCTATAGCAGATGCCGAGCTATGCGAAATTTATGAAAGGGATTTTGTCAAGGAAGAAGAAATGGGAAGATTTTGAGATAGTTGCACTAACAGAGAAGTGTAGTGTGATATTACAGCAAAAATTACCACCAAAACCCAAGGACCCGGGGAGTTTCACTATCCCATGCACAATCGAAAACATGTATTTCAGCAAGTGTTTATGTGATTTGGGGGCGAGTGTAAACCTCATGCCATTGTCAAGATATACGTAATTGGGTTTGCGCCAAGACACCCTCTGAATATTTCATTACAGTTGGCGGATAGGTCAATCACATATCCGAGAGGCATAGTAGAGGACATTTTAGTGAAAGTGGATAAGTTTATATTCCCCGCGGACTTTATCATTCTGGATTTTGAGGAGGATAAGAACATCCCAATTATCCTAGGGAGACCATTTTTGGCCACGGGTAGGACACTCATAGACGTACAAAAAGGAGAACTCACTATGAGGTCCAAGATCAAGAAGTAAAATTTAATATGTTCAAGGCCATGAAATTCCCTACGGATGAGGAAGAATGTTTTCGAATGGATTTAATTGAGCAAATCATCAGTGATGATATGAGCAAGAGTTTGGTCAACTATCCGTTAGAAAAAAAAGTTATTGGGGGATGAAGAGGTCGACGATCCGGAATTGGTGGATTACTTACAAATGCTAGACTCATTGCCAATAGTGTCCAGATTCAAAACACCGTTTGAACCATTACACACGGAGGAGGTAACCGCAAAAAAACTGAAACCATCATTGGAAGAGCCACCAAAGTTGGAACTTAAGCCACTCCCTAAACACCTCAGGTATGCATATTTAGGCAATTCAAATTCTTTACCTATTATTATTTATGTTGCACTTAACGAATTGCAGGAAGAAAAGTTGCTGAGGGTACTTAGGGAACACAAATCAATGCGTGCAGTTCAATGCGTGCCGAAAAAAGGAGGAATAACTGTGGTGCAGAATGAGGACAACGAATTCATACCAACTAGAACAGTGACAGGTTGGAGGGTATGCATGGATTACAGAAAATTGAACAAGGCAACCCGAAAAGACCATTTCCCGCTGCCCTTTATTGATTAAATGTTGGATAGATTGGCGGGACATCAATATTACTGTTTGTTGGATGGGTACTCGGGATATAACCAGATAGTCATCACTTCGGAAGATCAAGAAAAGATGACATTCACATGCCCTTATGGTACATTTGCATTCAGGAGGATGTCATTTGGGTTATGCAATGCACCTGCAACCTTCCAACGGTGTAGGATGGCGATTTTCTCAGATATGGTGGAGAAAAATGTTGAAGTCTTCATGGACGATTTTTCGGTCTACGGAGATAACTTTGATACTTGTTTAGGAAATCTGGTCATGGTGTTGCAACGATGTATGGATACAAACCTCGTACTCAATTGGGAAAAATGCCACTTCATGGTTGAAGAGGGCATAATTTTGGGCCATAAGGTATCGGCTCAAGGACTGGAGATTGACAAAGCAAAGCTAGAAACGATCAAAAAACTTCCTCCACCAAGCTCAGTTAAGGGTATTAGGAGTTTTCTAGGACATGTTGGGTTCTACCGGAGGTTCATGCAAGACTTCTCTAAAATTGCAAAACCTCTATGCAGTCTTTTAGAGAAGGATGCCATTTTTTAGTTTTGATGAACAATGCAAATCAGCGTTTGAATTATTCAAGAAGAAATTGACTACAACCCCTGTGATAGTCGCACCAGATTGGAGCATGCCATTCGAGCTTATGTGTGATGCAAGTGACTACGCGGTTGGGGCCGTGTTGCGTCAATGACGAGACAAGGTGTTTCACGCCATATACTATGCAAGCAAAACACTTACAGAAACTCAAATGAATTACACAACTACAGAAAAGGAATTGCTTATAGTGGTGTATGCGTTTGACAAATTTCGGGCTTACTTGATCAGGACTAAGGTGATAGTCTACACGGACCATGCAACGATTCGTTATGTAATAGCGAAAAAGGATGCTAAGCCACGCCTTATCCAATGGATTCTCCTACTTCAAGAGTTTGACTTAGAAATAAAGGATAGAAAGGGGATGGAGAATCAAGTAGCTGATCACTTGTCTAGGCTGGAAAACCAAGAGAAAGCAAAAGAAGATAAATGTGAAATTAATGAATCATTCCCAGACGAGCAACTGTTTGGGATTTCTGCAGAGATGCCGTGGTATGGGGATTATGCAAATTTTCTTGTGAGTAACATTCCACCACCTGACCTCACAAGACAACAGAAAATAAAATTTCTTCATGACCTGAAATGGTATATGTGGGACGAACCGTACTTGTTCAAGTAGTGCACTGACAAAATGATTCGACGGAGCATCCCCTATAGTGAAGTGAAGAACATCCTGCATGAATGTCACTCATCTGCATATGGCGGACATTATAGGAGTGAGAGAACAGCAGCAAAGGTGTTATAGTCTAGTTTTTATTGGCCTACGTTATTCAAAGATGCCCACCATTTTGTCAAGCAATGCGATAGGTGTCAAAGGGTGGGCAACAATTCAAAATGGAATGAGATGCCTCTGCAAACGATTCTTGAAGTGGAAATCTTTGACGTATGGGGTATCGATTTCATGGGGCCATTCCCTTCATCCTTTAATAATTAGTATATTCTACTCGCAGTGGATTACGTATCGAAGTGGGTTGAAGCTGCAGCATTACCATCAAACGATGCCAAGGTGGTACTCAAGTTCCTACAAAAGAATATCTTCACAAGGTTTGGCACACCAAGAGCAATAATCAGTGACGAAGGTAGTCACTTCTGTAATAAATCATTTACAGCTCGTTTGGCCAAGTATGGGGTTAACCACAAGGTAGCTACAACGTATCACCCTCAAACTAGTGGACAAGCTAAGGAATCAAACAGAGAAGTTAAGAAGATATTAGAGAAAGTGGTGAATCCGAGTCGAAAAGATTGGTCGCTGAGATTGGACGATGCACTATGGGCATACCGGACGGCATACAAGACACCAATCGGGATGTCACCATACCAACTACTGTACGGAAAGGCATGTCACTTATCGGTCGAGCTACAGCATAAAGCATAGTGGGCGGTGCAAAAACTCAATTTTGATCAAGCAGCTGTAGGGGAGAAGAGACTACGGCAATTGAATGAACGCGACGAATTTTGCCTGCACGCCTATAAGAACGCCAAACTATACAACAAAAAGGTAAAAAGATGGCACGACCAAAAAATTTTGCATCAAACATTCGAGCCGAGTCAATCAGTACCCTTGTTCAACTCACGGCTACAATTTTTCCCCGGAAAGCTTAAATCGAGATGGTCGGGACCATTCACTATCAAGCGGGTATTCTCTCATAGTGTAGTCGAACTCTACAGTCGCAATCCACTAGATACGTTCAAAGTCAACGGACACTGTCTAAAGCATTATTGGGGTGGAGAAGCCAACACCGACGTGATCGCCATCACATTGACCGACATAACATGAGCAGGAAGTAGTCAGGTTGAACGACTTAAAATCAAGCACTACTTGGGAGGAAACCCAATCTTTAGTTTATTTATCATATTTTCATTTCATATTTCCATAGTCATAGTTTCATTAAATCACTAGGTATATGAAAAAAATAAAAATCTAGTTAATCTCTCCACAATACATCATGCTATAAACAACTCACTAATTTTTATGCTTTATGTCATGTAGGATGAAAACGGAGCATTAAGTGAGTAAAAATGAAGCAAAAGGGAACTATAGTGCAGCAAAAGAAAGATCCGGACAGTAGGCATGCCCGTCGGGGCGGGCCCCTTTTATACTATAACCCCCGCCGGGGCAGGGATCCCTAAATTCAGATAGAAGTAGCAGAGCCTGCCGGGGCGGGCCTTCCAAGCACAATACCCCCCACCGGGGCGAGGGTCGAGAAATTCAAAAGACAAAGGTGGCAGTTAAGTAACCTCCTCCCATGCCCAATCACCCACTATCTCAATTAAACCTCATAACCATCACCCACTACTAACTTAACTCCATTAACTACCCCACCTCTTCAATCCACCAATAGTAGCCATTCTTCCACCTCTATATAAATCCCCACATCTCATATCAAATCTCCCACAACAATTGATATAGAGCAAACATAGAGTATACTTGAGAGCTATAGAGGATAAAATTGAAAAGTTTGGGGGAGAGCTAAGGCAAGTCCAGCAGTAAAGAGAAACCATGGCTTCACAATTAGCTTCTAAACGCCAAAAGGGGGAGAGTTCACGGCCATCTCAACCAACGTGCACCTTCAATCGCCGAAAATTCACAAGTGTCGCCGCCGCCGACCGATATGACTACATGCTAAACAAAGCACTTACACCAGAGCGGGGGTTGGCACCGGATCCTAACGATGGGGAGATGATGCCTCAAATTTATCAAAAGGGATGGACAAAATTCACCGAAGAGCCAGAACCCGCAGTTGTCAATATTGTCAAGGATTTCTATGCAAACGCTGAGGAAAAAGAACCATTTCACGCGTTTGTGCGAGGTCGGTTGGTTCTGTTCAGTTTCGATGCAATCAACACCTACTATCAACTGAGGGTACCTTGCCACTACCAGTATGCTCACCTACGAAATTCTGATCCAGACTATGATGCTATTATCGTACAGATGACAAAGCCGGGAACGTCATGGATAAAAGGTCGGAAGGGAGGCACCATTTTCCATAGCAAGGACCTTAGCTGGTATGGAAAAATCTAGTACGCCTTCCTATGCGCTAAATTGCTTCCGTCCCAACATACCTCAGACGTCACCAAAGAGAAGGCGTTACTATTGTACGCCATTGTGCAAGATTTCATTATCGACGTCGGGGCCATTATTTGCTCCTCCATCCGCCGGTGTTTACATGGTAATTTTTCGGGTGGCTTGCCACACCCAGCACTCATATATGGGTTGTATCGCAATGCAGGGGTGAGATGGTCCGATGACGAGCCCACAAAAATGCCACTCGCGTTGCTTGATTTGAGAATGATAGCGCGGTATTCTGTATGGGCAGGTGGATTCTGTATGGGCAGGTGGCGAGTCACATCCACGTGGTGTGGGTTTTATTTTTCCGTCGGATTCGGAAGACGATGTGGATGCTACAGAGACATCGGGGGATGATGATGCAACAATGGGCGATCAAGGGGCCGAGCAGGTACAGCAGGCCAAGGCCATATTCAGTCCTCAGTTCCTTGTTTTCAAAAATCAGATAAATGCGCACAACAAAGTAACACATCGGGAAATGAGGCGCTTAGCAATAAGGAAAGATCACATGTTTGATGCTATGAACGCATCTTTCGTCTCTCTGAACACAACTCTTCAAAACTTTAACCCGTCAGCTCTATTTCCATATCAACAGTCGGGGCCAATGCCAAGGTTTCCACCAAGTGACTTTGATGAAGAAGAACAACAACTACCTCCTCAGACTTAAGCGATAGCAGGGAAGTCCTCACGTCCTTATTTTAATTATTCATCCAATGAGGACATTGTATTACTTAAGTTTTGGGGATTTAAATACATGTTTGCATGCATAGGTAGTACTTAGTACTTAAGTTTGTATTTCGTCATTTTCATCTCAGTATTGCATGATAGCTTAGGTGCATACATAGTAGCTTAGGTTAATGTTTATCATTGCATATTTTGTAATTGCATATTGTCATTGCATATTATTTAGTTTTGTAAATAGTGCATTTTGTTATCTATATAAAAAATATATATATTTATTTTAGTTAGTTACATATTGTGTTTGCGTAAGTCTATCAATGTTGTAGTTCATATTATTTATGGGCCAATGATGAGATTGATAATAAGTTAACCAATACATCGTTGATTACTAGAACTGTGATACAATTTCTACTATGAATCGAACCTTGAGCTTGTTTGAAACTAGTATAAAAAGGATTGCATGAATACTTACATCGTTGTTGACTGATAAGTTCAAATTGATACATAAATAGTCTCTAAAGGATAATGCTAAGTAAATGAGAAAACAACAAGGAGAGACAGTAAAGGCGAAAATTAGGCAAGAACTTAAGTTTGGGGGATGATATATGGGGTATATACGCTTTATCTAAAAAAAAGTACATATCTCGTGACTAGTCTTGTTTCGGGGCCTTTGTTACTTGAGCAAGTACGCCCGAGAGGATTGTCTTTACACCTAGCGCCCTAAGGTCTTTTATGGTTTGGGAGTCGTTGGTTGAAAGCTCGCTAAGGGGTAGCACTGTCAGCCTAATGGGATAAGACATTGCACAGTCATGTAGGAATGTATACGAAAGAAAAAAAATGAATAAAACGGGAAAAGAGCAAAAAGCCCTCGTATGTGAAAGAAAAAAAGAAAGCAAAGAAAAGAAAGGAATATACATATATTAATAAAGTATAAGTACTCTGTGTGAACCCCTAGAATTAGTAATTGCTTAGTTTTCGTTGGAACTTGTCTTTCGTTAGAAATTTTTAAGTGAACATTTTATGATTCCTTCGAAGATATTAGTTATGTATTGAATTTGAGTCTATAGCAGTTGTCATGGATGTTGATCACACACACACTATACCAGCGATGATGGCTTGAGATTTGAGGATTCAAATGGAATTGTAGATTGGTTTTTGGTAGTTGATATTGTATAGTTGCTTGTTTTCGCTGAGGTCATTAAAATAATTTTGATTCTATGGTCTTTATGGATTAGAAATCATATAATTAGATCATATTCATTTCATCTCATTGCATTGCATTGTATGTAGTTGTTTTTTGCTCGAGGACTAGCACGGTTTAAGTTTGGGGGATTTTGATAAGTGGATTTTATATACGCGAATCAATTTTTATTTCAAGCGTAATTGTTGCTAAATTCTTGTGATCATGTTCGTTTTTACTTGTTTATGTTGTTTCATGTGTAGGATGGTTGTTGTGGCATTTAACGTGTATTTGGAGTTATTCAGGATGATTTGAAGTCGTTCGGTGTAAGTTTGGAAACAATCTTGAAATATAGCATGTCAGTAAAATAGAATAGAGGCGTTAAAATGGCATTTAGATATTATATATACCCCTGTAGTATGGGGTCTTCTCACTCGATTAACGAAAGGAAGGAAGCCACGGGGAGGCGTATATAACACAAGAACCCACTTTCAAGGGGTGTCGATTCTGAAGTTGTCCTGTTATGATTGGAATTCTTCTTGGGCATGGATTTTAGCTATTTGCATGGCAATGGAACTCTAATTGAAAGGAATTTCGGCTGGGACTTGTGTGTTAGAAATCTTATATTCAATTAACAACAAATTAAACAACACACAAGGCACATTACGAAGATCTAAGCTCTGTTTTTTCATAGAAAACGCGGAGGAGTATTTCAAAGAAATTTTCGAGACGATTGCGATTCTAGGCTACGTGAAGGGTGTTTTTCAATATTCTTCGTCTTAAGCTATTAAGTGTAATTGGAAGAATGATTTCTATGATTTATTCAGTGTTTATTTTGTTTGTTATAAACTAATTCACTTTTTAGGCTTATGATGGATCTTTAAGTGAAACGAAGATTTTGTAAACTTTGATTTCCAATTTAATAATCTATTTCTAGTTTATCTATATTAATTTGTGCTTGAATCTATGAATTGCCTGATCAACAATTCTTTGTGGGTTTTTTTGGAATCGAGAGAGGATATTCAAATCTATACCTAGTTGGTATAGCATGTGTTCATGAATTGTGTGAATAACATATTTGTGATGAATGTTAAGGTAGAGATATGCTTGACATCGCATGTAATCGGATAGATAACTTATTATTAAACCTTCTTTAATTGTAATTCACATAGAGATATAGTGAATTAGTTAATTAAGGTGTTTAACGTGTTTCTATCTTAATTGTGGATTTACGTTAATAAGGTGTTAGTGCATCGAGAGGTGGTTAATACTACATTCGTGTTCTTGATTAATAACTTGGGATAGTGCATTGAATTGGAATAAAGGTGTTAAAATCAGAGTGAAACTTAGGGTGAAATCATAAGTCTAATCCTCCATTGATGGTTTGAAATTCTAGATTTTGATATTTGTGATTGGTTTGTGATAGTTTATATTATCCTTTAATTTAGAATTTTTAATTATAATCATTGAGTTGAATAGTTTAATAAAATTAGGATTAATAGGAAATTGGTAATTGTAGGTTAGAATTATTGCTAGTTAATCTCCGTGGGAACGATACTTTACTTATCACTTTATTACTTGTTGACCACGTATACTTGCATGTATTGCGTATATAGATTTTATCCAACATATGTCAAAAGTAAATTGGGCTTTACTTCATCAACATTTTTCTCCACATAATTTGACTTTCCTTCAATATCTTTTGAATCATTCTTACACTCTGAAGCATAGTGCCCATAATCGTGACAATTGTAACATTGAACTCGAGATTTATCATACCTCTTTTCATACGATGGTGAAAAATTTCCTCTTCCACGTCCCTTGTGTGGTGAGACTCTTGGCCCCTTTTTTTTTTGTGAGGAGAGTAATGACTTCTTCTTCCACGACCTCTTGCTTGGCCACGACCTTGACCACATTGACTATTTTCATGTTTTTCTTCTCTCTCCTTGAAAGAAAGCTTCGCTTGGAGCACTTGCCCATTTGGCCTCTTCTTTTGCTTTTTAAGCCTCTCTTCATGGATTTGCAACGAACCCATAAGTTTATCAACAGTCATTATTTCTGTGACGCCCCCGAATCCGGGTCCTTTGACCTCGGTTCGGTCATCATGAAAAATACAAACATCCACCTCTAAACTACATACGATAACTAAAATGCGGAATATAATAAACGTACGTCATTCATTCAAAAGGTGTTACTAGTCCCAAGATACGATAACCTTAATAACATCTTACAAACATACCCTAAAATAATCATTATGGTTCATATTACATAACAGTAATTTAAACTAAGCGCAATGTAAAGTCTGCTCCTTGCCACTATTCTACATCTTTCCTTTACCCTTATCCTTCCCTGAGGTCTCGGGCTTAGCTGCAATATATTCATGATATAGCAAGGATGAGCAACAAGTTTGCTCAACAAGTTTAAATACAACAATAAGGATATATCATGATGAATGAAAAAATATCTGGCAATGGATTCAACAATATGACTATCTGAAGGATTCAACAATATGAATATCATAAGCAAAGATAATGATTGCTTTTAGAATAACTGCTAGTCAAATAGACTTTGAACTATAACACTCCAATGGAATCAATAGTTAATTGACCCTTTGGTTACTGGCTACAGAATAATTACTTGAGGGGATCAGCCTCACGTACTTTATGTATAGGCATAACATTTAAATCTGCTCTGTGTATCTTATATTAGATACCCAGTACTCCCCTATCATAGAGAGGGGTGTTCTTTCAGTCTAAGAATCCTTACCCTCAATAGGTTTGGATAGCTTTTATAAAACTTCATACGCTTGTCTGACCGAAAAAAGGTTCAGACTCTATTTCACATAGTTCAAGAATTATTTGAACTTTAAATGATGTACAAGTCCAAGACTGTACGAACTCAAGTGCACCAAGTGCGAATATCAATAATATCGATGTGGAATAATTGTAAAGTAATTAAAACCACTTAATAGCATGCTTGGAAATAAGATTCAAGCTTAAATGAATAACTTTCAATTCAACAATAACCTACTCAATACAATATGAGAAGGATAAGAAACTTTCACAACAAACAAAGTTGTGTAAGTTAAGAAACATTGCAACACAATAAAATAGTGTTCGAATACTTGCTCAATACAAATTTGAGTAAGGTTAGGGAAACTCACACAATCAAATAATGAAGTTCGGAAACTTGCTCAATAATAATTGGAGTAAGATAAGGAAAACTTGCTCAAGTAAAAGAGTAATAATTCAGGAAAACTTGCATGTTTGCTCAGCTATAATATAATACTAGCTTTAACTAACTCGCGTTGAAATGACCTAACATTAACAAGTCGGTCTTTCAATTAGTATATGTAAACTATTATGCGTTTACACTTACAATAATCAAGTCATCACATAGCATGCTTCTCAACACATTATATGGCATATTGGTCATATATTACAAGGTAAAGAAATCATATAAGCATGCCTTAAGTTTCAGAATCAAAAACAGAATTTGTCTGTGACTGCAGGATGGCGCAGCTGCATCTGGTCTAGGCTTAGGGATGGTCAACAAGACTATCCTGGCCGCACAGGTTGAGCTTGCTGCTCCCGACTTCATCCAACTCTAACACACTAATCACACATACCATTTAATATACATACATGCTAGAGTTTCACATATAACACATGATCAAACTTGAGTTCAATACCACAAGTTTAACTTACAAGTTATATGTCATTTAAACATAAAAAGGTCATGTAATCATTTGTGCCTTACAACTTGATCATTCATTACTCAGTAGTCATGCTTGTATATAGACAACACATGTATACTTTACTCACATAGTTCATGTAAGGAATAAACATGTGAATGATATTTCTATTTATATATAATTTGATTATGATATATATATGAATGAATATGCAAGTATGCTTGCATTAAGAAAAGTTGTAAAGTCCTCTGATAGATTATAGAAACATATGTACAAGGACATAGAATGAATTGATCAAATATGTTAGGTTGATCCTACATAAGCAAAACAGCTTTGTAAAGTCCTTAAAAAGAAATGATGTACAAGGACTATAAACATAGAAAGATCAAGAATGTTAGGTTGATCATATGATGTAATAGATAGGCTTGTCTGATCATCGAGCACTGCACCAGAAATCATAGTCTGCCAGGAGAGTCAAGGAAAACTCGAGAGCTATAAAGGCAAAATCGTAGTCTGCAAGATAGTAGATCTCGAAGTTCGTAGACTGCCAGGAGAGACGAGGAAGGATCGTAGTGTGTCGAGTAGCACTTCCTCGGAGCCATAGTCTACTGAGGAAGTCATGTTCAGAATCGTAGAGACAGCCTACCTACGAGCCAACCGAGCATCTGTCAAAGCTAAGTCAAGAATCGTAGACTACACTCGGAGTCGTAGAGTCTACTAATATCAAAGCCAAGTCAAGAATTGTAGACTACACTCAGAGTCATAGAGTCTACTAGTCAAAGGTAGAGATCATAGTCCAGCAAGATCAGATGAAGACAACAAGCACAACGACAGAAATCGTAGTGTGAAGATCTGATCTCGGAGTCATAGTGTCTGAACAGCCAAAGCTGAATCATAGAGTGTAGAGCTAAGACCTCAACAGATGTACTCACAAAACAAGGTGGAATCGTAGAGCAAACATGATTCTTCAAAAATTGAGCACTCCCAGAATATCCAAAGGAATGAAGCCTCTGGTTGGTACTGCAAAGATACATCTCACCTAAAGGAAGCTAGAGAGCACTCAATGAATGGCATGCAAGCTAATAGAAGATCTAAGCATCAACCCAGTCAGCATCCAGATTGAGTTGTGAAGCCATTCAAGATGAAGTCTTCCACGAGATGATCACAAGAAGACTTCAGTAGCTGACTAAGGAAAGTCAGCATATGCAGTAGCTATCAACTGGAAAGATGACAACAATCTTGGAAGTAACCAGGATCGTAGTGTTTGCCAAACGAAGAAGAAACAGATGGAGTATACACAAAGATACTGGTCAGCCTCTGAAGAATAAGGCTAAAGTGATTAAGCATTGGGTCAGTCCATCGATGATAAGTGAACGAGAGATCACAAGGACAAAGCGAGCTGGACACACCACAAATCTGAAGTGTCTTGTTATTCAGAAGGGGCCAGAACAAGAAGTCAAGCCATCGAGATTCGAGAGCGGTATGCAAATGAATCAAGAAGATTAAAACTGATTTAAAGAAGGAAGAGTTGTTCTTCACTAAAGATCAAGTGAACCCTCTTCAAGATCGTAGTGCTGACTCTACATGTCAATAAGAATTAGTCAATAAGACACAACAATCAGATCCAAGAATAAGTGCATCAGAATCGTTGAGTTCGAACAACTGAGGATTAAAGCATTGGCAACGGTTTAATCTGAAGGCTGGCATTCAGACAAAAGCTTATTGAGAGCATCAATGCAAGGACAACCTCTGATCAAGAAATCAGAAGGAGGAAATAAAGTCGTCGACCTGCCCGAGACATCAAAGTAACATATCTGACGGGGTAGGTGAAACAGTAGACTGCAGTGTTAGAAAGTCAGAAAAAGATGTCATGTCACATCTGCAGTCTACACCAAATAACTTGAGATCTGTGAATCAATTTAAATAGCTTTCAACGGATACCTTCCAACGGGAAGATTGGAAAGGAGTATAAATCAACAGAGCTTCAAAGATCAAGAGTTGTTGATGATTGCTAAGTTGCAGAATCATTGAGTTATTAGGAATGCTATTGTTGACTCTATGAGTTCCACCAAAGATTAACAGAATAAGTCCCAGTGACAGTGAGACTACTAAGGTGGAAGTGAAGCAGCTTTGAAGAAGGACTTAAACAGATTAGAGCTTCACTCAACAAAGATGAGAATGCCACTGAAGATGACAGCCAAGCTGAGAGCCGAGAAGGCCAAGGAAATAGCATTCAGAAAAGTGGCAGAGTACAAAGAAGATCATGAGAGCCACTCTAGGAATCACCATGAACCTAAAGCTGAAACTAAACAAGTACAGAACCATGTCTGCAAAACATTCAAGAAGGGTTCAGGGATTGCTAAGTGCCAGACGAAGTCTACCAAAAGCTCAGGGACTTAGCAAATCCAGATGGTGATGGTGCACAGCTGACATCAGATGAAGATGAGAAGAAAAGAGTAAAGATCAGCTGCACCAAAGAAGATGTGGTCTAGACTCAAAGCAGAATGCAAAGAGGACCACACCAAGCTGCTAAGTACAAAAGATGTTCAGAGCTTAATGACATCTTAGCAGCTCAGCACCAACAACAACAACAACTACAACAACAAGAAGTCAGGGCTCGAGGGTCCTTATGCAGAAGGACTAAATGAAGTTCCAAGCTGCATTGGGCTTGAAGAGTTCTAGGAACTAGAGAAGTTCTAAGGTCTTTGGCCTTGAAGAGTTCTTAGGGAATCAAGTCCCAAGGTGGCGGCCTTGAAGGAATCTAAGATTCAGAGTCTTGCGCCTTCCTTAGTTGAAATCTCGCTAGTTGAAAGCGTAAGAGTGGATTAGGAGCTTGAGTCTCTGAACCACTTAAAACCCCTTGTGTCTTTTACTTTATGTCATTTACATTATGTACATTAGCTGCTATAACTGCTATGTATGACTTAACTGCTTATTATTGAATTAACTCTATGAACAATGTATGTATGATTATGAATATATTAATGAAGGGGAACTTTTACTTATTCCATTGTGCTTGAAAAGATTCTTATGTTTGTCATATGATAAATTATTAGCAATACAAAATAAACCAGAAAAGTATTTGAAATGAAAAAGGATCTATTCAATCCCCCCCCCCCCTTCTAGATCTATTGTGACTACTAGGAACTAACAGTTCATATTTTAGAAATTTCCCTTTCATTACTATGTGTGAATAAGTGAAAACCATATATTAACCAAACGATGTTCATGCCAATATATCTATAGGCATAATGAGTCCTAATATACATGCTTGCATGGTCATAATGTACTTTACTCATTTTTTGATGACATTAGCTTTCTCATTCTAATTTTCTTTGAATTTTACACTAAGTCAACTTAGCATATACAAGGAATATTAGCATATAACTCTCATGCATTTACAACATATATTAAAGTCACATATGCATGCTCAAATGGTCAGAACTTACAAGATAAAAGTCTTGGTAAGGTTCACTTTGAAAGGTCTTAAGTTTCTTATCTTTGAAATAGTCTAATCTTTCAATCATGTATGCTAGTGTGTTCAATCACTTTAGTCTTGCATTTCATGTCAATATAAACCATATTATTATACTCATAAAGTCAGAATGCTCACATGATGTGTTCGTGACAAAGTTCACTTTTGAAATCACAAATCTCATTTCAAGACCACAAGTGTTGTGTCCATTGTAGGTACTAACATGGTTATACTTGTTCATACTACATGCATGTGCTTACATGTGCATTTTAAAATAGTTTACAAGCCTATTCTACCATGTACCTAACAAGTTAGCATGAACAAAAACTGAACAGAAAATATCGTAGGTAGTGCGAATCTGGAATCAAGACCGCACCCTAGTACAATTAGGGTATGACTACGCCATGCCAGAAATAGAAATTGATTTTGGGTTACGGGTACATCAAGGCCATGCTCGCATCGAGAGACGAAACTTTCTCTGCATTGGCGATTCAAAGAACCCACCATACAAAATCCTTATAAAAATTGTTTCTAACATAACCCAACACATTTACAAGTATGTATAACACTAAGAAACATAACCCAAACCAACTATCAACCAATACATGTTTAATTCAAGAAATCTTAACAAAACTCAACTAAGAACATAAATTGGGATTTTCATACCTCTTGAGGTAATTGAGTTGCAATACTCACTCCTTACAAGCTCCTTAGCAAATAAATCTCAGCAATTGCAATAAGGAAGATGAAGGTCTTATTTATAGAAGAATGGTTAACTAGATAATGTCATTACCTCACAAATTAAACCATTGGATTTCAAGAGTGTATAATGGGTAGGAGAGAGTTGGTGAGAGTTGGTGATTCACTCATGAATCCCACTCCCCATCTATATTGGTTGATTTTGAGGTGAAGATAGAGTAGGCTTGCTAGCTTTTCACGTGGGAAGAAAAAAATGGGACTCTAATTATGGGACAAGGAATTTCTCAGCACTTGCAAAATATGAAATGCAATAATTGGCTTATACCTTATATACACATAATATAAACTTTGGTTATAAAATATGTCTACACAATTTATTTTATATAACATAGGGTATAATGATTTAAAGAGAATACAATGTATTTCCCAATTACAAGGTATCAAGTAGTGCACATACATATAATTCATATACATTTTCTATTATCATAACTGTTATTATCATAATAACTTAATGAAATCATTATTAATTTAACAATTGATATTATTATATGTAAATAGGGTATACATGAATGTTTATCCACACACTTCATATCATATAACAATATTATTATGCAACTCACATGAATGCAAATAACTCTTACTATATAGTCTATATATATAATATATAGACATATTAAATGTCACCTTCCATATAATAAAGGTTTCTTTGTTCATGCTTGCACACAAATTAATTAAGTAAATAAAATTATATTATATTTATTAATCTCTTACTCATTAATTATTATTTATTCATAATAATTATCAATTAACAAATTATCAATTAATTACTCATAATTGCAACTAATCAATATGTTCAACTCTTACTACTATATTCAAATAAAATGAATATTTAATTAATAATCTTATCAAGTCTTTGATATTAGAATCTTAGGGCTAGTCCACTAATTTAAATAACTATTAGTGACTCCCTTTAATCAATTCATAACCACCTAAGATTTAAATAAACTCACAAAACTAACTCGTTAAAATTAAATCACATATTTAATTAATAAGGAGTTTAAAATTCACGGACATTACAATTTCTAAGTCTTTCGACTCCTCAATGGCTATAACAATATACTCATACTTGGGACTTAAGAACGAAGGAATTTTTCATTTACTCGAGCATCACTAATTTCTTCACCATTACTTTTCATTTGATTGACAATTGTCAAAATTTTAGAAAAAAAATCCGAAATTGATTCGGACTCCTTCATACGCAAACCTTCGAAGTCACTTCTCAAGGTTTGAAGACGAACCTTCTATACTTTTGCAACTCCTTTGAATGAATTTTGGAGAATTTTCCACGCTTGCTTGGCGGTGGTGGCAAGAGAAACTTTTTGCAACATTGCATCATCCAAACATTGATGAATGATAGTAACTGCTTTTTGATCTTTCTTTCTTATGGCACTCCACGCTTCCTTTTGTACTTGTGATAATGAATTTTCATCTACGGGCTCTATATAGCCTTTGGTCACAATATCCCATAGATCTTGTGAACCAAAAATCGCCTTCATGCGAATACATCAACTCTCATAGTTATCCTTCTTCAATTGAGGAACTTGGAATTGGACCGCTCCATTTGCCATTTTCTAGTGGTGTTAATAGCAACCTAGCTCTTGGTATCAGTTTGTTGGAAATAAAAACCTCACACACACACACGAGAAAATGGAGAAGATGTTATCACAAAAGAAATCTTATAATTTTGCTTGCTTCAAATGAATTGAGTACATAGGTATTTATAGGAATCTCCATACATGTATAAACTCAAATACATGAATAAACATTTAATGAAAAACAACTTCCTAGACACCTTTTCAACTAGTTTTATGAACCTTCAAATACATGAACCAACATAACTTTATAAATATTAATTAAAACGTAAATATGTTAAATACTTAATTACTTTGGGACAAGTTTATTTTTCAACACATTTACCCAAGAGATTAAAGTTACTTTATAGTTTTTTTTCTAAAGCTTTAGTGACATTTCCATGTCATTACCAGAGGTTCATGGTCATGTGTCAGGAAAATATTTGTTGGCCTTATATCTTTGTGGATTATGTTGTTCTTGTGCAAATAGTGTAAACCTCTTGATGCTCCTAGAACAATTTTCATCCTTTCTGCTCAGGTCAATGTTTTGCAACTCTAATCTGGATTAAATCAGCTAGTTCATATTAATACAGGTAATATAAGACAATAATGTTTTATTTCTTGGCTTAAATACACTTAAAATCTGCAAGTTTTTTGCATTTGGAATTTAAACCCTAATATTTGAATTCTAAGACATTGAAATTTAATGTCCCTATATTTAGGGTTTCATGCCGGAACAAGTCACATGCTACAAGCAAACTCAAAATGAAAGTGCAATTTAGTTTACTAAGAGTATATATATTGTTTATATTGGCTCCAATCATGTGTCTATAATTTTTCATATTTTCAAAAAAAAAAAAATTGAAGTGAAATTACCCAAAGCATCCTCACTTCACTTTGATCAATAAAAGTTTTATTTATAAAAATTAAAACATTGGAATTGAAGTACTAAAATGAGAATAGATCAAAAGTTTAAAGTGAATTTAAGCAACGTTTTTCCCTTGTTAGAATAATTCTCAATTGCATATCAGAATTATATGATCTTACCTGCTATATATTGGTCCAGTGAACCATATATAAATTGACCCCACTAAAATTTTATAAATATTCTACTATATGGTGTCAAATTAAAATTTTATAACTTTGTCAATCAAATTTTAAACACATATTACTCGTATCCTCTCAATATCTATGTATATCTCTTTATAATATTTTAAACTAAATAATAATCTAATTTATATTATTTTTTAAAATAATTAATGAATTAATTACTTATAAACAATTGTGCTTAAAAAAATATATTATGAGTAAATATAGTGTATATATATATACCATATATTATTACTTATTATATTGTCATTGTAATATACTATATATGTGTATGACCGAAAGTACAAAAGTATTAAAATAATTAGCACCGCCCTCGAATTCCCACCAAATTATTTATAGCTTAATAATAGTTTTGACCGCATTGAAAATGATTTGTGGCTTAGCCACTGACCATGACACGTGCTCGTAGACAAGAAACCTTTCAGATTTATTCCAACCAGGATCCCAGCAACTTGACCACATTATTATGTCTAGTTTTTCTTAATGCTTCAATTTCTGGCTTAAATTTCTTCTCTCCTTGAAAGCTTGCATCTTTTTGTTCCTTAACAGCAATTGTTAATGCACCAATTAGTTTACCTCTGTATACAACTCCATATTCTCCTGGAGAAATCATGTTTATGGCTGAAAATCCATTTGTTGCAGCGAAAAGCTCTGTATAATAAGAAAAGTTAATTTCAAATCCGATCATTGGCATTTTGTTTTTACATATTGAGTTATCAAAAGTTATGTTAGGCTTCGAACATCTGATTAAGTCTTCTGTACTGCTGCTGCATGTTTGTTCTTGGTCATGATAATCCGCACTCGCTTCAATTGAATCCTTCTCATGTTCATTAGGATTTAGACAGAGGACGCTAGTATACACACTTGAACTAGAACTTATTGATTTGCTACTTCCCAGGCTTTAACTTGATCCTACATTATTTTAATAAGAGTGTTAGAAAACCTTTGGCATTCTTGCGACTTCCTCTCCTTGTCTCTTCATTTTCCATTTCTCACTCTCCAATCCTATATATATGTATCAGATAGTAGAGGTATGTGAATAAGAAAAAGTGATAGTCAAGTGAATAGAAGTGAGAGAGATAGACCACCACTCATCTGAGAAAATGGTACTCCCTCGTTCCTAAAAGATTGTCGTTTAAGGTTTTAGCACATGGATTAAGAAAATATCATGTTGCATTAACCAGATGGTTATATGCATTAACCAGATGGTTATATTTAAGTTAAACATCATGTTGCATATACACATACTCAAAATGGTATAACTGAATCACTTATCAAGAGATTTCAATATATTGCTTGACCTTTGATTATAAAATCAAAATTACCTGTTTATGCTTGGGGTCATGCTATTTTACATGTTGCATCATAACCTTAACATGTGATTTTTTTTTTTTAAAAAGCACGTTTCGAGGATTGTCCTTGTCAATGAAACAGTCTTCCTACCATTAGGGGCAGAAAAGTCGTTGCCTGAAGCACGACGTGAGATCGTTGCCTGAAGCATGACGAGAGATTAATTGGAATATTTCAATGTTATTTAATCTTGATATATCCTCATACAAATCAATATGAACTAGAAGTTCAAAGGATTATTCACTTGCAATGAATTGCAAATTAATTACCAGAATTATTCACCAATAATAAAAAAATGGTGATATCTCACATTCTAGCTACTAATACTCTAGCAGGGATTGAAGTCCTTGTAGGACAGTCAGTTAATACAATATCAAAAGTGAATAGAAGTCACACCTGAAACATGAAAGAATGATCGGTGTTAAAAATAAAAATTTTCATAAGAAGAAAGTAAAAGAAAAATAAGTTGCAGCTTATAAAGAGGCTATATCCATGAAACAAGCTATAAAATTTATTGATATATCCAAAACTTATGAACAAAAAATCTCCTGTAAATAAAACTCTTGAAGAGTTATCCCTTGAAGATGATGAGTTATCCTCTGAAGAGGATCAGGTACCTGAAAATAACGAGATCTCGATACATTCTATATATACAAGAGACGAATATATTGGATAGAAATAAAATCATTGTTGACAACATATTTTCATATAAAATTGTTCTTGATATTACTAGAAGTAATGATCATGAATATGAACCACAAATCGTTGATGAATATAGAAATATTTGGTCAATGTGTAAAGAGGAGATTTAAGCAAAATTAAATTCACTAAATAAACGTGAAGTTTTTGGACCGGTAGTCCGAACACCTGAAGGTTTAATGCGTGTTGGATTCAAATAGGTATTTGTACCTAAACAAAATGAGAAAAATAAAATTATAAGGTACAAAGTGCGACTTGTAGTTCAAGGTTTCTCGCAGAGACCTGGTATTAATTACGAAGAAATATATGCTCTTATAATGGACGCAATTACATTCAAATTTTTAATTAGCTTGGTAGCAAGAGAAATTAATGGATGTTGTTACATCATATTTGTATAGATCATTAGATAATGATATATACATGAAAATCCCTGAAGGATATAAAATGTCTGAAGCATATAATTCTACATCTCGAAGTATGTATTCTATTCAGCTACAAAGATCTTTATATGGGTTAAAGTAATCCAGGTGCATATTGTGGTATAATCGCCTGAATGGATATCTTTTGAAAGAAGGATTTGAGAATAATCTAATTTATGCATGCATTTTTATCAAAAGATCAGAATCTGGATTTGCTATTATTACTGTATTTAATAATGAAAGATCTTGCTCCAGAAGAGTAGACAAAAAATAACAAATTTGAGATTAAAGATATTGGTAAGACAAATTTTTGTCTTGACCTATAAATTGAACTATAGAATTCTTGTTCATCAATCAACATACACAGAAAAAGTCCTGAAGCAACTTTACATGGATAATGTTAATCCTTTGAGTACTCCAATGATAGATTGGTCACTTGATATTAAGAAAGATCCGTTTTAACCACAAGAAAATGAAGAAGAAATTTTTGGTCCTGAAGTACCATATCTTCGTGAAATTGGTGTTTTGGTCCTGAAATACTTTATCTTAATGTAATTGGTGCTTTGATGTACCTTGCAAATTTCACACGACCTGATATAGTATTTGCAGTTAACTTACTAGCAATATGGATCAAAACCACAGTTAGTTGGATATGCTAATGTAGAGATTATCACAATTCATGAAGTAAGTCGTGAATGTGTTTGGTTTAGATCAGTAATTCAACATATTTGTGTGAACTATGGATTATCATCGATCATAAATAGTCCAACGATATTATATGAAGATAATGGTATTTGTATTACTCAAATCAGAGGAGGCTATATCATAGGAGATAGAACCAAGCATATTGCACCAAAATTCTTTTATATACATGAGCTCCAAAAGAGTGGCAATATTGATGTCAAACAGATGCAATCATATGATAATTTGGCTGATATATTCACTAACCATTACCAATTGTGATTTTAAGAAGATGGTGCACAATATTGGCATGCGTTGACTTAAGGATATTTTTATCATGAATAATGGAAATTCTATGCTCTCGTGAGGGGGAGTAAAAAGGATATGTGCTGATTGTACTCTTTTTCTTTCGCTAAGATTTTTTTTCCCATTGGATTTTCCTTTGCAAGGTTTTAATGAGGCATTCCTAAGGCATTAGAAGTTATACAAGAATATTGTACTCTTTTCCTTAGCAAAAAAAAATTTCCCAAAGAGTTTTTCTTTGGTAAGCTTTTTAATGATCATATTTTTAGAAAACGGTCATCCAAGGGGGAGTGTTAAAAAACCTTTGGCATTCTTGCCTCTTCCTCTCCCTGTCTCTTCATTTTCCATTCCTCTCTCTCTCTCTCTCTCTCTCTCCAATCCTATATATATGTATCAGATAGTAGAGTTATGTGAATAAGAAAAAGTGGTGGTCAAGTGAATAGAAGTGAGAGAGATAGACCACCACTCATCTGAGAAAATGGTATTAACCATTATGTCCATGGTTGCTTGTATATTAGAAGATGTAAGAATATCATAGTGAAAGAAAAGTATGAATGACCACTTGAATACAAAAGTTTATCAATATACATTTTGTTTTATTTATCATTTTATAACAAAGAGATGTTAGTTTAATTTGGCCTTAGTTTTTCTGAAATTTCTTACTTAAATTGGATGATCCTTGAGTAGCTTTATATTAAAAATCTTGGTATTCGTATTATTCTATATTTATAAGTTAATTATTGAATTTTGAAAGTAAAATGCAAGACATTTTCAAAACCAAAATTTATGATATTTGTTAAAACTTTATGAATTAATAAAATTTATAATTATTATTACTTCTTAGGTAGTTTAAAATATTTAACATTCTATAGACTAAAATTAAGTTAATATATGTCAATTTTAAATTTGAAAGCGTCTTAAATTATTTTTAAAAAGTTATAAAGAATGGTAAGGGAAAATTATAATGGGACTTGAGAGTAAAATTGCTTTGTTTTCCAGGTAATTACTACGGTTGAAATTTGGATTTGTTCCCTTTAATAGGCGGCTTAAAAGAGATGAGTACTTTGAAAAATTAATTAACGTACTTGCATTCCAAAATACTAAATCAACATTTCTAGGGGATAACGTACTATAAACAAGAATAATCCTAGGGATTTTAAATTTTTTGTTTTAAATGGCTATCAATGACATATGACATTTAATATTTTAATGATAATTTATCGCATAGTCAATAACATAAAATCTATTCAACCAATATTACGATGACAATTCATTTGAGATATTTTTTTAGATCAAAAATTTAACACCTCGAACCCGTTGCAGGCTCGAAGTGTTACACACTGCAAGCTCAAAGGCCCGCAAGGCAACAATATCAATCACGCACAACCCAAACAAAATAACTCAACAATAATTAATCTTAAATTAAACCCAACAATAAACATCTATTAATTTAATTCAAATGAAATACCAAAAAATACTAAATTCGAATAACGGAGACGCGGCTCTCCGAAACTAAAAGTTTAATCAACATCCAACAACAAAAAGAAATAACATCCTAAACTAAACTCCAGCTATCCAAAGCGTATCAAATAAGTGTTCAGCTATCAACGATGAGACCTGCAAAAATTTGTAAGGGGTGAGCGGTGAAATCCAATAAGTAGCAATTAGGTGGATCAAATATAATTTGCAAAACACTTTTTTTTAAATAACTTTTTGTTCGATAACAATAGTAAATATACTTTTCAAAACTAAAACAGATAATAACAAAATGAATTTCACATTCAAAATGATTTCAATGTATACAATATATATTTAAATCAACAATCTTAGCGACTAAGGTTACAGTAACTCTGTAACACGGTCCAAAAGTTCGATAATGTCAATGATCACGCACCCTACTAAGGTATCTAATATGCACGCTTCCCGAAGGACATAAAAAAGGTGTGCGCCTTAGTCCTATATAATTAGCTCCAGAACTAAACGTAATCAATAACAGATTCTATACAATCACATTGAGGATTTTAAAATCTTTTCTCAATATTATCGATATTTTAAACGATATTTTTTCACATTTTAAAATCATATAATCTTATTTCAGTGTTCAAAAATAAATACTTGATCCGAAGTTTAGAATAAACGAATATAAAATTTTAATTTAAATGGAAGCCTTAAACAAATTTTGAAACCATACATTTAGGCATCCGAGTAATTACTAACATATACATAAAAATAAACGATAATTTAAAAACACTAAATAGTTCGGAAAACCACTTAGTTCGATATTCTGAAACACAAAATTAAAAGTCGAACAAATCCTCTTTGAGTTTTTTTCTTTTCTTCTTCTCTGTTTTTGCAGTACCCAAAAGTCAAATAATTTTTTTACGTTCTTTTCTCTATTTAGTTATCTAAATATTTTTAATTTTTTTGCAAAATAAGTTATCAAGTAAAACAGTCCTTTTAAAATTAAATATTTATTACAGTCTAACTGACTTATCCTAATAAGTTTTAGATATGTATAAATAATTATTAATTTCTATTTTATTATCTAATTATCCTAGCATTATCTTAAATCTAATTTCAATTTTGATTCGAGACCACTATAAATGTGCAGTCCATTTGAGTAGCCTTAGAAACAAGTTGTATTTCAAATAGCGCGAGTTGGATTGAGTAATGTTCTTATAAGATTTTAAGTTTAAAAAAACTCAATGTTGATATTTATTTTATTATTTTAATAATAAAATTTAATTTCACTTTGCATAATTAAATGTGTCATAATTTTTTTCATAATTATACATTTTATAATTTATGTATATTAAGGAGTGTCATATACATAAGACATAAATTATATGTTATGTATAATTAAAGAAATATATTGTTCTCAATCTTAGATGGAAATGGACAAACCATTCTAATAGATTGTAATACATTTGATTGGATGATTTGTCTTAGTCATGTAAAGTGAAGACTTTAATCTAGTGTATTGGTATATTTTTAAAATACATAGAACTTGATCGTTATGAAAAATTATTTGCTAAATACTGTTATTATAAATAATTTTTGAATTACTATTAATGTGCATTTACTCTTAATCTTGAGAGAATAATGAACTTAATTTTATAGTGTATGTCACTTTAATATATTAAATAGTGAGGTTTTAAATACAATAAATACCTCAATATGTTGGGTGATATATGTTATGAAATTAGGAACATGTATTTTTCAAGATAGAATTCTACAATTAAATTATAATATCCCTTTGATATAATTTATTGATATAATTTATTGGTTGATCATCAGAATCTTGGCCAAGTATTTTAGTAATTCAAATTACTAAAGTATTAATTTAATTTATTAAATTAATGTGTGATAAAAAGTGTATAAATTATGTAGTCAATGATATAAGCAGTGAATGTAGTACTGAGTTAACAGTTTTATTTCTACACGCGTTTATGGATATTATTGTAGAGGAGTATTTTTGCAAGATACTAATAGTGGAAGGATTTAATTAATTAATTTTAATTCTATTAATTCTAGAGTGCAATTATAACTATTTAGTGAAATTAGTTATAATCAATATAATTCTAATTGATTAAAGAGTTAATCAAAAATTAGTATTATATTGGAGCTAGAATTTTAGAATCCTACTTGATCCCCACTCTAGCCCTTATTAAGATATAACAAAATAGCATGATAAAATATAAATTTTTTTAAATTATCCTGATAAATATCAGGGAGTTGAGGACTATATATATTATATCACTCTGCATATTTTGAGCCCACACTATGTAATATCAAAATAAGGGTCATAGAGAAAAAGATTAGGAGGGAGAAAATGTAAGACCCCAATTTTTATGAATAAAGATTTAATTTTCTTGAAATATCTTTTTGAATAATAAGATGTGAATTTGATATAATGTTATAGTTGTGGGTAATATTTATAAATTTTGCAAAGTAAGCAAATTATTATAAAATATTCGATTGGTCGGAGAATATTCATTTTATTAGGAAATATTCGTACGACGACACAATTATTTGTGGACCCCATAATAGAATTACTGTCAGAGTTGGAAAACAACATAAATAACGTTTTATAAAAATAACGGCAAAAGTTTTACCGTTAACTGTTGAAATACCCGGTGATAAAAGTACAATAATACACGTAGTTGCATAGTAGCACATAGTATTGTACAATATCTTTGATTATTGATGCTTACGTGAGAAGTCACTCAGTTATATTCAATTATTACCACAATAATTGCTGCATAGTATCTCACGTTATTGATTCATTTATTGTCACAATATTTTATATTATTAAATCAATAATTGAGACGACAAAGTTATTAATATTATTATTTGCATTATTGACGATGTCAAGAAAGTTCTGTCGAGCAAAAGAGTTTGTTCACCCAATTGCGTGCCAATAAGGAGAAGTCCTTATCAGAAAGCCCCCTCTTTCCTAGAAATGGTCTGGTTGTTAAATATTGTGAGTTATAATAACGATGAATAAATGTTAAAAATATGTTTTGTGAAACCAAGTGAGTTGAGATAAGTAGAGGGGTTTTTATTGAAGTATTTGTTGTAAATTTTGCTTATTATTTGGACGCCCACTTACTTATTTTTTAAAATAATCGATAAAAAATTATTCAGTATATATATACAGAATTGATCAGGTCCGGGAGTCCGAACTTTGTTAAAATCCAAAATTTTTTATTTTTTATTTTTATTTTTTTTTAAAAATAACTAATTATTTTTTAAAATATTTTATGGAATTTAATTTTTTTTTCCGTAATAAAGTGTTTTGGGTGTGATTTAGATACATATAACAAAACAGGTTTGTACAGTCTGTACAGATCTATTTTGTTATATGTATCCAAATCACACCCAAAACATCAGATTATGAAAAAATTCGATTTCATAAAATATTAAACTTTTTTAGTTGTTTTAAAAAAAGCAAAAAAAAAGGTTAAATTTTACTCCAAATTCAGAGAGTAGGACTGATCCCGATCGACATATATATATATATATATATATATATATATATATATATATATATATATAATATAAGTTTTGTTTTTTATAAAAAATAGAATATATTATATTTTATTATGCATTGTGTTTGCATAGTGAAAATCAAAAAATTCGACGAATTTGCTGAATTCGTCCGTGAATTTCTTTTCTCTGTTCATCCGTGAATATATTCAAATAGTGCACAGCCATTCTCCTATAAATAAGATACTTAATTTAGAAATAAAAATCACGCAAGAATCAGAGAAATCTTCCTCTATAATATCGAGCGTATTTCTTTAGAGTTTAAGAAAGCATTGAGTGTAAAAAATATTACAATTTTTTTTCAAGAATATCTCCGTCCTACCAGTCAGAAGTACTATCCGTTTAAGGTAACAAATATTATTTTTGTTCAATATTCGTAAGAAATAATATTTTCTTCCATACTCTGTAGTATTTAAGTAATATTATTTCGTTTCAAATTCTGAATTCTACACTCATTTTGCTAAAGTATTACTTCTATACTCCGTGAAATTAGTAGAATATCCTTGAAATCTGCGCTTCATCTAGTATCTTTTTATGAAAATATTATTCTGAACATTCTTGATAATTTTTAATTTTTTTCATGCTGGGGTACTATTCACGGGTTACTATTCACGAAATACTATTCACGGGATACTATTCACTCGGGTACTATTCACCTGGGGGTACTATTTATGATAAAAATTAATTCTTTTTCTGTCCAAATTATTTTTGATACAATATTATTCTTGAATTTTACTCCACAAAGCAGTATCATGTTGACAATTTAAACATTATTGAATTCTGGATAAATTAAATTATAAAATTTATCCTTACTTTCATTTAATTAAATTCTTATTTCATTGTCATCACCCTCATGCTTATATTGTGATGAAAGTCATCTTTGGCCCGTAGTCCATAGATGGACTGTTGATTTGTATGATTATGACTAGGGATTGTAACACCCTGAAATTCGATCTATTTTCACATCCGAATTCCGTACGTCACGATCCATCTTCTTCCAAACATACATCATTATATAGCTAAATATAACAACATACATCCTCAAATCCCAAGTTCTAAAACCTTATAACCTCTTCCATTACAAATAATGATACTTACATTATTCTTTACATCTTGTACAAGTGACTTTTATCCGCCACCAAGGATACATAATCATTTAAACTATTCTATAGTTTAATTCTATCATTCTATATTACAAGCCTCCACTTGATCTTCACGCTCATTCATATAATGAATGATACTTTTTCTGGATACCGATCAGCTTGATCTTTACGGGATCCTTAAGTTCTTCTAACATCGTCCGCTGAAAATGTTTTTATTTAAAACAAGTGTGAGCATTCAATTGCTCAGCAAGTCATAACAGTTGAACAAACAACTTTAAGAATTCAAACATTCTTTTAAGACTTCAATAACCGAACAAAGGTTAAGAAGCGACTTGAATAATAAGAATAATCTCGATTCCCATCATTTTAAAACATTAATCACATTCTCTTTGAAATACTTTTATTCTCTACTTTTTTCATACACATTCTGTCTGGCTAGAATCAATAACACAGATTTAACAATAACGGATCATGTATAAACAGAACATTCTCATATTGATCAGTTCAATCACATAACAGTTCATATCATTGAAACACAAAAGTTTTCACATTGTGGCACAAGGCCTCATATATTCTAACACCTTATACAAATATCACACATTTGTACATAGACAGAACTTCTCAAGTTCAACATCTGAGAAGTTTTAAAAACTAGCAATCATTTGAAATATGAATGAAGTTAGGAAACTTGCCTTACACACAGCTACAGCTTATAGATTACACTGAACTGCTCATTCCAATTCCTATGTAGCACATAAGGAAATAACACATACACCAATTAGTCATATACTTGACTTACGCATTGGTTTACTTAACTTTACTTCTTAGGGTTCACGTTCTTACAAACTAAGTTTACGCGACCAACTTCCTTTACCGATTAATGTCTTTATGACATACGGAGATGTCTTACTTAATACATTCATTATCTCTGATGATTTACATTCTTATCTTCCTTTTATAACTCTCCTAGAACCCAACACACATCGTGTCTCTGCTAGTAGTCCATATGGTACTCTGAGTGGTTTCCCATAAACAACCAACAAACAAAGTTCCCGTCTCATCTACACTGCCCATAACAGTGACTTAGATCGGTTGCAAGTTTCGTATATACCTTCTCTCTCTGAAGGAATTGTTTAGCCCAGCTCCCATATGTGAACCATTAAAGGTTACAATGGTACTACAACCTAAATTTATCTTAACTTATTCGAACTATAAAACTATAATATTCGTTAAGTCAATTTTTTATTCCTTATGGCTTTCTGACAAATAAATGTCATACCTCAGGATTCATTCTTTATCGTCATACAGTCCTTTGTATACTCAGGACGATCATTCCATATTCATTCTACGCATTTATAGCGTTAACCATTTTACGTAGCGTTATTCTTATCTTACAACGTCCGATTAATTTGACTCGGAACATCATCCAAGTTATAAACATTAACTCGGCTTCTTTACGTTATACGTACTTGCCTTTAATTTAGCTTCTTCATCGTTCACTGGTTTAATCATTGGTCTTCATTATCCTACAGTCAAACCATACACGGGGTGTAGGTTCTACCCGTTTAATATTCATGTACACTTAACCTTTACATCGGTTAAAGTGTTCAACGCTTACATTTCATTCTAACATTCTCCTCTGACTCACATTCGGCTTTCATTAATCTTATTACCGTTCACTATGACTTTATCTATAATTCATATCTTATTTACTACTTTCGTCAACATTTAAGTTATACAACCAATGTACACTTAGAACGTTCGCTCGACGTGAATACGATTCAACGTATTCAACGTTTATCTTGTTCATTCCTTCATATCTCATTCAACCTTTATCTAAGGTTTTAATCGCTTTCATTCATTACTATCATCTGAACCCCATGTTCAATATTCTTTCTTAATGTAAAAGCCATACGGTTCATTGTATACTAAAACCGATCGTTTATCGCAACAACGCTGCGTTCACAGCGTCTAAATGCTTTACATTTATCTCTCATTACCATGTCATAACATTGAAATGTTATACATTACCATTGTCAATCAACGTCTAAGGAATCACCATCATAGCAATTCCTCGCGTTCGATTCATTGCGACTACGGTCCCCGGATATCGGTTACGTAATCTATCGCTTAACTTCTCTGTCTTTTTATCCCATTCAATCTTTTCGTTCAACCTTTACTAAAGGTTTAATTCACTTGATTAAGTGTTACATTAATTGAATTACATGTTAATATTTCTTTTTTGCACATCCCCCCAGTAATTGAGCAGTTAAAATCTCATTTCTGGGCATTGCCCTGCACCAACACTGTGGCGCCATGTCCTTCCCTTTCCTTCGCGTTGTGGCACCATTCAGCAGTAGCTGATGGCCCAAGCTCGCACTGTGACAACCCGAAAAATCGGATTATCCAAAATTTAAGAGTTAATGAATTAGTTATTAATAAAATGAATTTTTATTAATACTATTCTGTGCTATGTGTTTATTAATTGTTCTATAACCTAGAATGATTATTAATCGGGAGGATTCTGGCTACGAGCTAGACTGAACGAGTAGGAATTTTCAAGATGAAAATAAAAAATTTTCGGGAACAAAAATATTTCTGGGGAAAAAGACGAAATAGTCACTATTCATCCGACGAAACCTAAGGGTTAGGGTTTGAATAACCTAAGCCTTTCCGAGAGTTCGGTATGTCGAAATGACATTCCGTCGTAAGAATTGACGATAATATATCGTGAAATGTTAAGTAAGCCGATAAAAGTTTTTCTCGAAAAACGTGCAGAAATCGGATAAAATAAAAATGACAAAAAGTACTGTTATGTACTTTTCATTCGTTTAGCTATGTTAGGGGAAAACGTGAAGGAAAACGCTTGACACCAAAAAGTGTTTTTCAGTTTTTCGGAAATTCGAAGAATACGTAATATTCAATGGGTAAAGGAAAGACGAAATATCCAAAAATATTTGAATTTCGAGAATCGCAGTTTTTAAAACTGTCGGACGAAACCCGAAAGACGGAACCACGAAACTTAAGGGCTAAGCAAACTTGAGGGCTAAGTTAACTTAGTCCTTAAGTAATGAATAGTAAGGAGGTGTGAATAGTGACTTTAGGGGAAAAATGACTATTTTGCCCCTAACCTTGGTTTTTCTATAAAAAGAAGCTTAGGTTTCATTTGTTTGATTGAAAACTTCAACCAACACTTGAGAGAGAAGAGAGAGACTTCGGATGGGGGAAGAGAGGAAAAGGAAGAGGAAAAGCTAGCTCGATTGCACGCTTTGTCCGACGGAAGGAATTTAAGGATGAACGGTAATCCGATCCTAGTTTCTTTAAAATTTCTTTAAGTTTTATGTTTAAAAACATAGCTTAATGAGAATAAGGAGGAAAATATGTTATTAATGATTTCATATGGTTGAAATCATAAGAAAATGAAGAAATAAGAATTAGAAATTTAATTTATAAATTTCTTAAGGAAGTATAAGATTCATAAGGATTTTAAGCGATCCGAACGAATCTTATGAATGAGTAGGTCAAGTGAGTAAGTAATGATATTCTATAACATCAAATTCTAAGAAAAAGTAAAATCATAATCCAAAATATCGATTAAAAATGAAGAACAAACGAAGAACACGCGAAGAATGCGAAGAACGTTGTTGATGGACAAATTTAAAACCATCGTAGTGTAATTGTTGTTGATGGACAAGTTTAAAACTATCACATATAAGTTAGATGCTTATTGCTTGGTTAGGAACGGTAGAAACGTTCATGAAGAACTGATTATAAGGTTAGAAATGTAATTATCATTATTTGTAATGAGGAAGGTTATAAGGTTTTAGAACCTAGGAATTTAGAATGTATGTTATTATATTTCAGTATATAATGATGTGTGTTTGGATGAATGATGTACTAGTGATGCACGGAATCCGGGTGTGAAGATAGACCGGATTTCAGGGCGTTACAGGTTGGTATCAGAGCTGATAGGTTATAAATCTTAGGTATGAGTACCTAAGACTATAATCGTAGAGAGAAGGATAAGAAGATCACCACGTGATCATAGTAAATCGTAGTAACAGATGAGCTGTTAAACGATGAATGATTTATAGCTAATGCTATGAATGAATGGTACTACGAAGTAGTACGGGAAGAAGAACTCGGATTGAGTTGTAAAGGATAACATACGAATTAAAGAAAATTCGTATTAAGTAAAGAGAAAGTAAGAAGTTCTAAGATTTCGATTGAGGACTCATGTGATAGCTGAGTAGTACGAACCTTCGAATGGGAGGGGGTTTGTGATTACTTAGTTATTACAGTGATAATCATTAGAATAGTATGTCGTGCTATCAATATGTATATGACGAGAAGGTGAATCTTTTCTCATGTATATATCTGATAGGTAGAGAATTATAAAATAGGTGCGGGTTCTTGAAACTCATACTTATGAAAAGTTTGTGACTCATAGTTATATGCTATGTTTCTGAGCCCTAAGTGTATGGATAGTCCTTGATTTTTTCTTGGATTACATATTGCGAAGATAAGTTCTTAAACACATATGGTTGTGGAAAGTTCCTAAACACATAGTGTGGTAAGTTGATGAACTATACTAAGGTATACGAATGTTTAGACTGAAAGTAAGTATTTTCAGTAGACTTAGCATTGAAGGTGCTAGAGAAGATTAAGCATTGTCACAAGTAAGACAATAAAAGAAGATGGGGAATAAGATATTCCAAGTCATCTAGCTATGCTAGATTTCGAAGTTTCTTGAAATCGTGCTTATATGTGCGCGTTTTAAAAATGAAAGAATTGGTTCAATTTTTGGAACCAATGGATTTTAAAAGAACTATTCTTGATATGTCTATGCTAGTTGATTCGGCTAGACAGAAATTGATTTGAAATATCAAAATGAATTTTATATCATCAGTGCATTTGATGCAAAGATGGTAAAAGGATGGAGTTATTAATGCAACTGAACCTGGTGTTGGAAGTGATCTTAGGATCAACAATCTGTTATGGTATGATGCATGATGATGAAGTCATAAACTGATGAAGTCCTCAATGTACTGTGAAAAGTGCGGTATCATGACGTCATGGAATGTTTTGATGTATTGTGAAAGAATTTAAAGAAGTAGTCGATGTCAAGCGAGTTGACTAGACGAATGATTCAAGTTGATGTCCAATTTATTGGTATGGTCTAAGCTACTTGATTTGGCTAAGACGAATGGTATGTCATGATTAAAAGAAAATCGAACTTTCTTTGATGAGCTATGCCAAACTAAATTGCTTTGGTGCGGAATCTAAGTTTGAGGTGAACATACCCTGAAATGGGGTGATACGATAGGTTGATCACCTACGTATAAAAGAGGTAGTTTACCTTCTTAGTGATTGTAAACTTACCAAGTAATAAAGGTTTACGGCAGAGGTTGTATAACCTAGTATAAGTTTATGGTCAATTTGACCCCTCAGCAAAAGAATGAAAGGTTTTAAAGGAATCTTTATATTCCTAGTTATTCCTTTCACTTCATGATTTTTGTTAAGTTATGAAGGGTAGGGAATGTATGAAAGATAAGAACTTCTTTGAAGTGAAGTTGAGAAGATGAGTAAGCTAAAATTTCGAGGACAAAATTCTGTGCAGAAGGGGAGAATGTGAGAACCCGGGTAAGGGTTTGGTTTTAAGAAATTCCGATGACGGAATTTTTGTAAGGGAGGAAGAATGTGACAACTCGGAAAATCGGATTGTCCAGAATTTAAGAGTTAAAGAAATA